>CM057009.1:277986993-279186993 GCA_029891345.1 Dryococelus australis
AGTATAATTATATTGGGGACCATTCACACCTATTTTATACAGTATTACAGTTTGTGGTGTCACAGACCATACTAACGGTAACAAGAAATCAAAATTGAGCTTAATTACTTACAGAGGCTCTCTCATAAGCATTTGACTCGCACATATTGAGCCTTTAGCAACCTACTTGCAGGGCACGTAGGTAATGTATGGGTTTAGTGAGACAGCACTTTCTAATTCACTGAGAGTTAAAAAAAAAAAGTATTTCACGTTGAAGAGTATCGTCAACAATGACTTCGAAACATCCATATTTGCGATGTTTTGAAGCATGAAATTGGCTTTACTCACTCAGGTAGTTTTAATGTTTTAAGATACCAAAAAAAGCAGAATAAATACTATCCCAGTAGGTCGAGATTCTCGTTCCTCTGAGTACAATAAATTTTTCCACACGATAGTGGCGATACTATCCACAGTTTCTGACATCCGTTAATAAAATAGAGCTTAATTTTCTCAAACAGTCGATGAAGAAGTCAGAACGCTTTCTGTTAAACAATACTACCACGTGTTCCTACTAGGGCAACGGGAGGTGGACTAGCAATTTCATGTTGAGTTAAGTTAGCTTGCAAGCTTACCTTCCCAATATTTTTCCAGGCATCGTGTATCGCGGCACTTTAGTGCACACAGATATAACCATCGCTGAGATTAGATATGAGTTATTTTTAACAGCAAATAGGTTCTGCATCATGTGTTACCCGACTAAATATGGTTTTCTGTGGATAATTTGGCGCTCTCCTTAGGTGAATTTACTGATAAATATCGCTCAATTTCTAGCAAAGTCATAGCCTTCAACAAACAACGAATCGCTGCAATTTTGGTTCTGGTTCATACATGAGCATTGCTATGACCCGAGGTTATTACTAAAATGGTTGTATTTTATTATTATAAATAATGTAAATATATTATTCCTGTCAGTACGTCCATATAAGTTAAAGGCGCGTGATTTGCAGTCAGTTAACACGTAAAACTTCGAACGCATTTAGTGACAAATGTTAACATTTTTATATGACGCAAATGCTTAGGTATAAGTAAAACTGAGGACCTGAAATCAGTTTAAGCACACGTGCTTACTTTAAACATCTTCTTATAAATTTTACTTGAGATATGTTATAATTACGTCGTTTGACAGAAGGCTAGATAATCCAGGACTTCGAAACACGGTAAATTTTTTGGTTATAAGCAGTTTGTTATTCAATCAGTTGATATATGACTGAAATAAAATCACTGTTTGTGTAAATACAATATGTGGCTCTATCACTAGAACTAAAAAAATGCACAACTACAGAATTTTGGAATGATACTAAATAACAGCTTGAAATCCTCACATCTCTAATAATCAGGATAGTCCAAATGGAACCACTTCGGCAAAAACTATTACGTAGGTAGATTTCATACAGGCGAGGTCTGCCCCAAGGGACAAGACCCAATACCCCTAAATTTTCTCTGTGCGGTTGGGAACGGCAAATTGATATTGATATTCAATTGGAAGACAAGAAGGTTGCGTTCGAGACAATTAAGAGATAAAATCGCTGGGATAGGGACGGCGTTCACAAAAAGAGACAAAACGATAATAGGGATTCTGTTCGAAAACGTGAATCACGAAGAGGAGGAGTTAACTAGCAGCAAAATACCGCATGCAAGAAATATCTCTATCGGACACGATATAACGCCTCGACAGCGCCATCTTAGCAACCATGTTAAACAGCACTGGCAACACTTCCCGAGCCAACGTGCCATTTCTACGCCTGCTCATTGACTTTTGCCATAAAAATGTAGTATAATATGTTCCATTTTTCCTTTTAATGTTATTGTTATTTAATATATGATTACAAAGTAAATAGTGGTTTACAGGCTTTACTAAAATCTATAGAGTCTGACTCATGTGATATAATGGTCTGGGGTGTCATTCACATTTGTTGTTACAGTGTATCTTCTAGGGCATTTAAAATTAAAATGTTATATTATTTGGCCTCCATTCTGTGTGCTCTGTTGAGTTAAAAATACTAACGTTTCTAAAATTTAACCAAGAGTATAAGATATGATGCCACGGAGCACCGATGATAGTGAAAAGATTTTATCTAAAGAATAGAAAATTCTAGTATATATTTAAAGAACTTCACAAATATTTCCTAGAATGGTATTGAAAAATAACTTACATTATCAACCAAGAAAGGTAAAAATAAAAAAGAGCACGTTATATTTTATATTATCGTTGCCAATTTGATAACAGACGAATCTCACGGCAATAAGGCATATATATGTTTATTATTGAAGAGTGAAAGAAATTACAGTAAATTAAATTGTGTTAATTGGAATACCTGAAATAACTAACAGGTATTTTGTTTTGTATGTTTTTCTTTTTTTAAAGCCTTCCAATATGCCTAAATTGAAGCACCATTACACAATTCCATCATTCTTGAATACTATGCAGCAGGCTTTAGTCCAACATGATGTTTTACGTTCATATTACATATATAAGAAAAATGAGAGCTGCAAGTATGAAAGTAGTAAAGTTTCTAAAGTTATATGTCTGTAGCATTAGATGCATTTGCCGATGCCTCGTATTTTTGTTATAAAATTTAGTCAAGTATGAAAAATTTTCTTAAAAATATTTGCATATTTCGAATCGCATAATATCTTCTCAAAAATAAAAGTAAAGTGTAACATTTTGTCATTGAACGTATTCAGAATTATTTTCTATATAATCTCATGACATAATTCAATTACTAATGTTTGTCAATCGATTTTGACCGAAAAAATGACAATCGCGGTTTGGCAAACATTTAAACATTCATTTTTATTGAAGTCGAAAAAACAAAGATCTTTGAGTGATAGGTAAATATACAGGAAACCAATTTAGTTTACGTAAAATTGTTTTTTAACATCTCTAACCGCTTTTCACTTCCTAGTTACTATCTAAATAAATAAAGGAACTGTAAAATCTATACTAGGATTCAGATTATATTTCTCCAAAGAAAACGTTAAATATTTTTTATTATATATTACAGTCTCTGTTATCTAAACCCTTAGCACGTACACATCCCTATCAATTATATGTAACGGACTTTCAGATCAGCCGTTAAATGTTAATGCCAACAAATGCCTTAAAATAATGTTTCATTAAGAACCCTCATCAAATATGACAGATAATGAATTTATTCACTGCTGAACTTGATTCATTCTTTAGATATTATCGTTATATGAAGTTTAAATAAAATTTATGTGATTTTTCCACTGTTACGGCATACTATTTTGGAATAAAGGTCGTAATTTTAAAAGTCCTTGATACATTAAAACAATTACAACATCGTGCAAATTTAATTTTGTTAGTGAGAGAATAAAACAATTATATTTTGTGCTGCTATAACGTAAAATTTGGTTTAAGTAGGTCACATATTAATTAAGGAATTTATTACCACACTAAACGTTGGAAAGGCGTCAAATTTGTGTAAAAATCATTCGATATGTTTGAAAAATAAAGAAAGGATACTTACACTGCTAGCTAATACAAACGTATGTGGTTAAGTGGAATTCCACAAAAGAGATTCAAAAAAGTTTACAGACTACATAAAGATGCACACGAACGCAGAAAGAAAGGTGAACGAGTGAGCCCTTAAGAAATTATTTAAAATAGGCCTACATGAGATTAAAATTATTAATAAATGCGGGAATATCAATCATAGAATGTTAAAATTGGTATTTTTCGTGTATTCTTTTCTTAGAAAGAAATTATCACTTATAAAACAAGAAATTTCTTAAAGGGTAAAATGTAATATTTCATAGGTTGTATAGAGTAATCCAACATTGTGGCGAGTCAGTATGGCCAATATTGCGTTCTCCTGGGTAGTGGCGTCGAGCCGACTAGCAGATAATAAATACATCGCCATGTACATATATGGTCAGAGTGAGTGACGTCATATTTAAAGAAGAGGATGTTACTAGAATATATATGTCGGGGAATTAAAGGTGCCCGTATAGGATACAAACTCACTGGTTGCTGTGATACTGTCGTAATACGGTTCTCCAATACTTCGTTGAAAAATTTGTAACTAAATGTTAAAAACGCTTTATAGTGTTCCTTTAAATGAAATAACGCAATGTACACTGCGCGCAGGATATATGAAAGCTCTTCACGTCTCCGAGAGGCGAAATACGGGGTTCGAAAGAGTTTAGGTGCTATCGACGCTAGTGGACGATAGTTACAGGACATATACTGTATCTTCCAGCTAACCAGCTGTGTACTGCTTATTTTCGGCCTTGTTCAAGAACATTTACAACAGTCACGGAAATTCCACGTATCCTACGCGCAGTGAATATTAATCTTTACCAAGTAATATACAGACGTAGTAACAAGTGAATAATATTAACTCGTATTCTACTATGTAGTTAATCTTTGCGAAGGTTGGTCTCAAATCACCGCGATGTGCGTTTGCTTGCTACGAAAGCGCGATTCGTTGGCTATAAAAATTAAGAAGGACTCAATTGTTACCTGAAAGTGTTCTTTAACGTTCGCAAAATATATTTGTTTACGAATTTTCATAAAACTGTTTTCACCCTGTCACATTTTATCAGACAAGTTAGTTTGGCTGATTTATTCGTGTTATCTATGTTAGTGGTAAATTTTGAAGAGCTTTAAGGTGCGGGAAAATACATCTTCATTACTTTGTCTATGTGGTGGGGAAGGAGCATCATACACTTTAAAGGTAAATCTCTGGTATCTGCCATTAAAATGCTGCTGCTGTTGATCAGTGAGCGAGTCAGTGGAATGAAATGGAACCCGTGCCTATATCAGTGGAAGCGACTGCAAATCAATATAAATCTTGATCTTGAAATGGGGATGAGCGAGTGAATTAAATATTATTTGGGACAGGCGCCACTGAAGAGATTGTTTTATTTGGCAGAAAACCTAGAACATGGCATAAAATTACGAGTAGGGAAAGATAATCTAAACCAACCAAATTTGTGATAATTGACTTGAAACCTCTTGCGGAGATCTGCACATCCGTGTATGATATTTATGTATGTGTTGACAACAGCTAACCTTAGTTGGTTTTTTATCATTTTATTTTTAATATCTGTATAAGAGTTGTTGTGTTACATTTTTGGTTATTGGTGGCGAAAGAAATCACTGCTACGACGTTTATCAGAAATAACATTTCATTCCATTAATATAAAGCTCTTTTATGGATAAGAGAATTCCTGGCACAAGCATGTTAAACAGGAATTTAGTTGAGAAGTTGTCATTGGTTTCCAACTGAATACAAGTGGTTGACATCATATCAGGTAGTTACGAATATTCTTACCGGTTAACGGTATCGAATAAGTTCTACTAAATCAATATTTGGTAGCGTTGCATTTCTGAGAGATTTAACGTTAATAATTACCCTAATATTTAGCTATTGTTCTGATGTACGTGGTGTTGTATTTTTTCATCTATACGAATTCGCTATCGAATAAAATATCTCAATAAAACGGCGGCGATGTTTTGTTGGAATACACGGCGGAGAATAGCCGGGCCCGCACGTAAGCAGTAGAAAGCAAGTCGGCAGCCTCTTATTTTTTTCTCTCTCCCGCTACCTTTCCTTTCTGTCAAGGCCAGATCCTTGCCCGTCAGCTGATGGGGCGAAGCAGCAGGGAAGTCAGCCAGCCAAATATCCAACTAAGTTAAAAATTGGCTTCACTCCCCAAATTAAATACGTATCTGATGCGATTGTTTCCTTCCGCGCGTTTTCAGAGGGAACGAAACCTTTTTTTTTTTTAATGAAAAAATTGTGATACAATGGTATTGCTGGGTAAATTAATGTATTTAAAGTTTGAATGAATATTTTCTGTTTTTGACAGTATCAAACCGCGCGGATAACTTTTTACCAATTTAACAAAAAAAAAAAAAAAGAACATTTAAAAAAGAAAATTTTCTAATAGATAGAGAAAGCAGTTCTGGCTGATAAGTAACACATGTAATTTTTGTTACTCAAATATCCTCGTGGATTTTTTTTTTTTTTGTATTCGGTATATGAATGAATTTTTTTATTGAAGGCCGTCTCAAAGAAGGTTGTTATAGTACTTTTATTAACGAAACTAAATATTATTATTTATTGTTAACGATCATTTCAGCAACAGTGTGTTCAGATTTCTGTTACATTTTTCACTTGTCCGTTTTAGTTTGAACATAAAAGGAAACTCATAAATCATTCAGAGACCTGTTGCAAAGGAAAAAAAAACATCATTTTAATAGAATTAAATTAAAAATTGCGCAATTTGTATGTTTCGTTAAACTCCAGCAAGAACGCATTTAATTTCACAGTTTTACATGTTTTGAAAAAATTTATTGTCTTAATATGTTCTGGGATATTATAACCAAAATATAAATAATTTATTAAATATTTTGTAATCTCCTATTATGCACAATGTATTTTTTGCTACATTCCTAAGTACACAGTTTGTGAGACAACATAATTTACAGTCTAAAATCTGTAGCAGTAAATATTACATTTGCTCAGAATGCTATAAAAATAGCAATTACTATCACATATTTGAAATAAAGCTTTTCTGCCTTTCTAGCCAAAAATGCTGATGTACAGATATCCACAAATATTAGTAAGCTTATTTAAGCAAACGCACAGCAAATTTTGCACTTCTATTAAAGTAATATTAAATTTTCCATTTTTGTTAAATTTTTAAGCTATTTTAAAAATTCAGAATTTAAATTTAACCCCAAACGACCCTATTTTGAGCGCTTTTTGTATACTCTATATCAGTAACCGCACTAACGTTTATTTAAACAACTTTTGAATGTATAATATATATATATAAATTTGCGCAATTGGTGAAATTAAATATTCGCTTCTCATTCAAGAAATCTATCCATTTACTTCTAATATTTAATTTATCGCAAATGGATGTAACAGACGTTTAGAATTTTTTTTACAATTTAGAATTATTTATTCAAATAAACAGTGGTTATACCAATAATAAATATAAACAATTAACGTTAAAGTCATACTCTGATAAAAAACCAGTGTTATGTTATTTATATTTCCTTCTTATGTGACCTCCAAGGTGAACATAAGAAATCAGGTCCGATATAAATGCTGTACAATTTGATACAGGCCTCAAGATGTAAGGAAATATTTACACATTTTAAATTGCGTAAACGAAAATTAATAGATAATATTAAGTTTATTTCCAACTTCTGAATATGTAGGTGATAAATTTAGAACTTTTTTACATTTATTGGTTTCAGTGTCTCGCAATTTTGACGGCAAAGCATGTAGCCTATGATCATATTATAATACAGCGTATGGCCAGTTTCATCATAAAACATAATTACTTAACAGGGATGTAATCCCGAAACGAACTTTGCCTCTTCTGTTTTGTTGCGCGGCGTCTATGGAATTTACTCCTTACTTAAGGAATTTTCCTGTCATGCACCGAAATAATAAAAGCCATTTACCATGCGAAGAGTATCCCAAGTGATATCGCCAAAACTACATCGCCGGAAAGGCTAAATCATTACGCGACCTGAAACCAAACTCTTATTCTTTTTTGTACACGATGTCTTTGAGTCTTCATTTCCTTGCACTTCATCTCAATTATGACCGTGTGTTTTATCCAGCATCCGCCTTCATTACTTCAACCGAAAGAGACTTGCGGTTAGGGTTCGAAATAAGAAGTCCACCAACATACAATCACCAAGGGATTTTTTTTTTGTTCCTGTTGTGGCTGATGATGTTGAAAATCCAATTGGTGTCTCCAGGTAGGTATACAAGATGGGCAGCAGTGTGTAATACGCTACTGGTCTTCCGTTGATTAGGCCACTAACTTGTCTACTTCCATTATAAAACCAAGTTTTGTGAAATTTTCACATCAAATTACGAGGTGAGTTTCTATTAGCTACTGTATAAGGGCTATGCTAGGAAAGCCATGAAGTGGAAGAAACCTATATCTGCCATCAACAATTATGAAATTTTGTTCACTTCGAGGACGTATATTTATAAGCTACAATCAAATACTATTTCAGTAATTGAAGTCAAGGCTTGTGCATAGCGCCGCGCATAAATGTTCGTGTAATGCACGTACTATATTTATGTGAATTCTCTGTTCCGCGTTTCCCGTTTCAGATAAAATTATTTTCAGCATAGCGTAACATTGATGCTTTATTAATTTTTTCATTTTAATGCATACTTTAGTATATTTTTAGTTATTTTTCGGGACATTTGTATTTACGTAGTATTTATACCAGACAGTTGTATAAAACGCATATATGAAATATAGGAGGGTGTTGTTTTAGTGAAAAACATGATATTATTCATTTGGCGTTCTGGTAAAATTGATCGGTTTAGCAGTTTTTGTACTGTTTATATTCTTTTACTTCTACGCTGTTTTAAGTGAACCGTAATTTCAACTAGGCATAACTTTCGGATATTATGATTAGTTAGTTAATAAACCCGTTCAGGATGAAGCGTGAAGAAATGTTTTGTGCGTATAATATACTTTCAAGAGTTCTGAAATATCTACGTTACTACTTTCTACATGTAAATTGAAATACTTATTTGACAATTGGAATGTATACAGTCAGAAGCTGATACACCTTTTATTACACGTGCTATTACAGGTGCTTTGTGCATGTTTATGCCCAAGTATTATACAGGTAGACTATCCGGGAAAGGAATTATAATAACAAGGTAAAAACCACCCAGCATTATATTTGAAAAAGTACCGATAAAAAGGAGACACCACAACTCTCCATGAACATGTGAACGTTCCTTCCCTACGAACTCTTATAAAAATACAGAAAAATATTACTAGACATCCAGATCTACTCAGGGCTTACTAGTTCAAGATTTTCCTCATCGTCTTTAGTTTAGATGCTAGAAACTATTTTCACATCAATTATTATTATATCGTATGCCATATTGCATGACTGTTTGGAGTTTAATTTAATGAAATGTTGCCATGTTTAACTTCAGTGGCATCCATTTTTCTTCATTTCATGTTGAAGGGCTTTTGTCATTATTATATTCCAGTTGAGACACTAGACATTCAGTCCGAGAAGTAGCTGAAAAGTCTTTAATGGTAAAGTGTGTGTTTATTATTTTTATTTGTGGTATAAAGGGAATCACACAGAAATATTACATGACACAGGATATTGCGATATTGCACTATTGCAGTATTTTTCTTAAAAATTTAAAAACCTTCAATCATTCCGTTAACAGTGACAATTTTCAAGACAGCAAAAACATTTAACTAACCACTTCTGAACAAACGAGTTATATTAAATTGTGCAAACTATTTGGGAAGTAATAAGCAACCTCCGGGGTCACGTCATTTTGAAATATCATACGTAATTTATGCATAACTGACGGTATGACTTTTTGAAGTTATATTAATTTTCAGTATTTTTTGTAATGACTTTGACTATTAAATATAATGAGGTTCATCAAATTTTTTCTGCTTCTTGTGTAAACCTGCGTCTTCATCTTATTTATGTGCCAAATACTATTTTTAATATTTGTTGTTATAATAACACAAACATGTGTGTATGTGTATGTGTGTATATATATACATACACACACACACACATAATTCAATGAGTCCCCTGGTTGTGCTGGTAGGGTAGCCATGAATTGAAAATCTAATGTTTGAGAGCATTTTGTTAACTTGATTGTGGTGGTGGTTAGAGAGGTTATGCTGGAACACGTATGGAGCTGAAACTGCTTGAATGTCATATATTTTGTAGTGGACTGTAATATAGAGAGTTATTGTCGATGTTGTTGTCAACAACAGTAAAATTGTTGTGTTTGACGTGTTATGATTTATTATGACCCTTTCTTGAGCGAAATGACTGATAGTTTACGTCAATGATTTGATTTGGTGGAGTGGGTCCGCTAAGAGACACTGCCACTTGGGTTTTGACATTATTATGGGTACTGAACAAGGTTGAGATGCTGTTTGTTTTGATTTTTAAAGTGGCAAAGTCGTAGGATATAGTGGTCATGAAATATGTCACAAGGAATCAATTGATAATTGTGGGTAAGGTGAAATTTGAATTTTACCAAATGGTCAGCGTTTTCAGCTGAATGATCGTGATATTTTCAGTTGAATGATAGTGATATGAGCGTTACCAACGTCATAACGTATGATCTTAAGTGGAGGATGGTTTCAACGGGAAGAGTCAAAATTTGAAGTCTTCGTCAGGAACCATGGGCGTGTTTAGGCGAACGGTGATTAGAATTTCGAGATTCTTGTAATTACTAGTAACCACCGCACCCCTATTCTACAATTCGACTGTAAATCTAATGTTCTTATTTGTTTTTCTAATGGGCAAAATTATAATTATTCTAACTTTAATTTTTATACATACAGTTCCGCCTCCTCATTACGAACAAACAAATTGTAATGCGATGGTGACCGGTTCTCCGCGACACAATAACCCAATATGATGACGATGGTTGCTTGTGCGAAACGTGTTTCTTGCAAGCGCACGCTCCGTGCATCCCTCAGCATAGTAACTTATATGCCCACCAGTCTATTTCTAAACAGTCAATACGACGGACAAGCGAGTCAATACAATACAATACAATAAAAATCAATAAATATTGGATCTATTCACAATGGTGTACCAGATACAGCTATGTGACGCTCATGGCGTTTGCCGTGTGGTCAACTCGAATTACCAACACAGTCGCTAACAACAGGAGCTGCAAAATGCGTAGAAGTTGGGGGTGTCATTTTTAACATGCTTTCTAAAATAAATTCACACAATAAAACCCAGCACTTGACGACCTGTTCATTTACTATCACCTGTCCCGTTCCCATTCCTCTCAGTTTCACATTGCTGTATCTCTGACATTGCGAATAGAGAAGAAGCTTACTAATGTTTTCCCTTCAGAATGGTCTGTAGTATCACCTCTTAACGCATGTCCGTTTGTCCCTAAATCACCTAGTAAACTCATATATTTAAAACATTTCTGATAAAAGTGCGTACAGTACGGGTGCACAATTACCACATAATGAGAATTCAATTAAGGGATAATAATAAGACGTTTATAATTACTGCTCGCTAAATTGCCGTAAACGAAACGCACGTGCTGTATTATACATCAGTAGAGACCTGCAAAATTTCTGTTACTATTTGGTATCACGCTGAACTTCGCCGAGCTGTGTGCACAAGAGCCGATGTCGTTCCTCCATTGGCTGCTGTATAAATGTGATCTGACTCCCTTTCTGACAGAACTGCATGTTATTGGGGCACCCAATTGTGATGCGTTCAGTTATTGGCGCAGAGTTATTCACGGCGTGTCACATAACGTATAATCCAATGACAAACTTGTTGCAAAGGTACGCGTGTTGGAAGTTTAACGTATCTCCAAACAATAACGCAAATTTTGAGGGTCTCTATATTTTAGAGATTGCCATAGCAACGCTCATTAACTGTAAAGTTTGCGCATTCAAAGATTTTAAATATACAGTACGTGCGAGTGTTGTTATTGGCTTTATACTTTTAAAAATGATAAAACATGTAGTTCTGTGGTTAAAAATTTGTCACGTAGGGCATAGAGATAGAAATTCAGCCTGTAGTATAGACATTTTCTCTATGGAAACAAAACTATGAACGCAAAAATGTTGCCCGATTGATCGCGATTAAATCCCAAAACCTCGCTGTTCATTAGCTCAGTACCATGGGCGACAGAGATCACCTTGTATGAAGCCCTATATTAAGTATGAATGTTCATTTTAGAGTACCCTTAGAATGGCGTGAGTTAAACATAATAACACTGTAACTTAATATATGAGTCAATAATAGTTCCCCGAATAATTAACATTTCAGTACCATGTCATTATAAGTGCCTTGTTGATTTATATGTCTCATGGCATAAAATTAACGCCCTCGGTGTCAGTATGAGCTCTATCATTACCTTATCAATCAGCTACGCCTCCAAAACCTGTCTTGTGTGAATACGACCATAAGTCAATATGCATTATCTTTGGTGGAGACTTGGTTCCCTCCCAGCTGCTTGCTGCCTTGCAGAGTTGGTTTAACTACCACCCACCCACGCTAATTTAAGAATTAGTGATATTAACAGTTTAAGTAAAGTCTAATTTTAGCATTAATATTTCAGAGTCCAGTAACAGTGTAGTTATTACAATGTCTTCCTTTATATTTGATTTATTATTTGGTTAAATAATAATAAGTTTTACAGCCTTATATCTCAACTTATATGAAATGAGTTAAATCTCATTACGGCCAGTGGTAGATTTTACAGAATTTAGTATGAACCGCGAGTATCTGATAGTATAGTTATATATTTGTAACGCATTTACTTCAGAATTTAAATTTTAATAAATTTTATAAAGATATAAATAACCTGTGTGGCTGCTCTTGGAACTCCCATTAAATCTATTAGTGTGACAGTAACTAATAATAACCTGACGAGTTGTTTATTATATATATATAATAAACAACTCGTCAGGTTTTATATATATATATATATATATATATATATATATATATATATAGCAAGACGATGAGTTCTTGGATATGCTGCTATAGGGCATGGCTGTGTTTAGTAAAGTGGCTTCAGTAACGAACGACAACACATAGTACATCAACGATAGTTCACGCGAGTATGATTGTAGTCACTGATTCTTCGGTTATCCGGTTTCCCACCATTTATGTTTAAATACCGTATAGCTAATCAGCAAAAAAATCAATAAATTCTTTTAACCACAATGAGTCATTGACAAAATAATTAGTGGAATTCTTGAGGAGTATATAATTTCCTTGGCTGACACGCTAGGTGAACGATTTTATCTCCATGTTTCATTATGCAATTACAATTTTACATACAATTACATTTTCATATCTTTTATTTGCGTCTTACATGCTTCAGCTATAACTTTCAATCCATGAGAAAAAAAAAAGTGGGTGTCGAATGAAGCAATCACATCCTGTTAGCTAACATGTCGAGACCTACTGAATAAATAATTTCGTTTTAGAATATTTCAACAATTCAATTATTATTACAGTTAGTTATCTTTGCAAGTTTAATATTGTTTTTGTTGGCATATTTAATATTGTGCTTTATCATATTTTAAATTTTTAATATCTTCATCTAAAAAACTGTTTGATTTTTTGTATAGTAAGGAATATGACAATTTAAATAACACTTAATCGAACATTTTTAAAAATGTTTTTTAATTCCATATTTTTTAATAAATTGATTATTAGTAAAATTTATTATTTTAAAAAAAATTTGGGTGAAAAATAATTTAAAATATCCGTAGATCGTTAAAATTATTTATAGATACTTAGCTGAAAACATTAAAATTTGCTTCTCATAAACGATGTCGAATATAGGTTAGTTGGACTCTGCAAGCCGTTCTCGATATGTTTGGCACCCTAGGTTGCACAAAGCTATAGATAAATTTCTAAACACGCAGTATTAGGTGAAATACAGTAGATTGTGGTGAATATATTTAAGTTCTCTCTTACAGATGCTGTCCAGTCTGAACCATTAATATATTTAATTAAATTTGTTTAACTCCATGCAAATGCTTATAACATCAACATGTGTCTAAGAGAGCAACCAACGTATAAACATTCATCATAATAATCACACACATGAAAGTTCAACCTAATTTTTTTAACTCGTCGAGATATTTTCTTGCAATATGGCACACACTTCCACTCAACTAGAAAGATATTGTGGAATAACGAGGCTCTCAAAATTCAAACCACATATATCTGTTTAGCAAATTTTTTAAATTTGAAGAATTTATCAGCACATGGAATAATACCTATTACTGACGTTGTGATAAATTGTCACTTCCCAAATATATACTATCAAATGCGCATGTCTAATGTTTTTCATTTCTGTAGCTACTTACTACGCATATATGTGGTGGAGAACAATGATAATATGGTCTTATAAAGTTACTGAGTACTCGCATATTCCGTTATTTTAACAACATTGATCATGAGCGAAATAAAGACTACTAACAGGTTTTTATTTCAGATTGATTGTTTTGTGAAAATGTGTGAATTTTCAAGCCATAATTTCACACCCCATCAAACACAAAATACTGTTCAGAATTAAGAGCGAGTAATACATTCCTGGATATAAAAATGTAAATAATTCGAAAGTGGTATTCAATCTTCAGGGATTAATAGCACAGAGACACCCGATGTAGCATGGAATCATGCAGAGGCTTAAAATTGTCCTGCGGCATGTTTCACCAATCTTCCTCCAAGTGCAGACTAAGTGTATCAGGTGTTTGTACTAGTCACGAGTGCTGGAGGAGACTCCATCAAAGATGGTCCCATACGTGTTCGTTTGGCTATATATCAGGTAATCTCTCATGTCTATATATGGTGTCCGTACCTCGTACAATGTTTTGCACGATGACAACGACCGGCTGACGCTTATCATGGTGAAAAAATGTGGACAGGTGGATGTACGCAATACAAATATAGAAAATGGAGGCGTAAACCTCAGCAATGTGTCAATGGTCTGACAGTGCACGCTACACAAATACAAGACTTGTTTATAAGTCCTAACTAATGAGGGTCAACTAATATCTCCGTTTGTAGGAACCATATGGCTTACATTAACATGCTACTGATGCTGGAACTTACCTCTGCAGCGCCAGCTAGGGATACGACCGCTGTCAACACTCTGATGAAGAGTGATTAGTCAGAAGAGATAACGTGAGCCATTCCTGCATCCACTCCGTCGACTTTCGGTGAGCCGCTGCAGACGCGCTGCATGATGGTATTGAGCAGAAGGTGGTTGGCGCATAGTCCCCTGGAACACTGCACATTGTAATGTAAGTATCATACATTAAATTATGTGTGACGTTGCCTTACATTTGGCTACTGTGCCTCTTTAGATAAAACTGTCCTAACGTTCTGTAAGGCTAATTCATGGAGCCATATTCTTGCCTGCTCAGTATATATGGCCTTGTGCGCCAATACAAAGTGGCACATTGCTCATGGCATTGCCAACACGAAAGGCTGTTCTCGAACCGCCCGACTGTCCTCGTTAATTCTCATTGCACGACATTGTTCAAATGCCTCCATCTGTTGAAATGCTGCCCGCCCTCGACGTCTCGGCACATTACAATATTCGATGTATTAACTAGTATCGGCAACTGTGCCTCGCTGCATGTTATGTGTCCTATATACACCTATGGGAGAATTAACGCCCTCTGTTTAGGTTTCTATGAATTTGCACACATTCTTGGATACTACTTTTGGGTGATAATTTGACTATTGTATGTTTTGTTAGCTCTGCCCGACAGTTTATACGCGCCAGTTCAGTAACTAGTCGAACTTCAGCAAAACATTTCTAATTACAAAATACAGCGTGGTGTGTGTGTGTTATTTCGCATTCGCTTTGTACAGAGCTACTTAAAATGTCGATCTCGCACCACCCTTTTGAAGCCATGTCCTTTGCTAAGCCACTGCGAAGCAACGAGTGCTATGCTACTTGTTTCTACTCTTTCTTTACGGGCACTGAACCGGTAAAGCCATGGTTTCTATGAACTGAGATACCACCTCGACTGGTGCACTATATACTTGCACTTAATTGTGATCCAGGAATGTATATAGCAGTAGTAGCGCATATGATACTACTGCTATATACATTCCAGAAACGCATGGCGTACATGAATGTTTCATGCTACAAGCCATCACAATCGTCCTTCTGAATACACAGCCATAAAACGTATTTAGAATATAATTCTAGTCATTTTATTAATTTTTGTTAAGATTTTAGGTGTTTCACTGCTTTATTTATTCCTAAGGCCAACTGTACACTGAGGAGGACGATAGTATTTTTAATTTTATACGGCAAATTAGGGGTCGCGGTAGTGTAGTATTTAGACTACTCACATCCCACCTCGGCTAACCTGGTTCGATTCCTGGTGGGGATGCTCCCAGATTTTTGCATGTGGGAATCGTGCCGGACGATCCGCTGATCGGCGGGTTTTCTCGGGATCTCCCTTTTCTCCCCGCCCTTGCTTTCCGGCGCAGCTCCATACTCACCTTGCTTCACCCTCATCGGTTCTCAATACCTCGATGTTAAGAGCCATCCAAATCTCTCCGCTCCACTCCCTTTATATAACCCAGTTCAATTATCTACATTGTAAAAACCAAGATCACCGCTGTTATATAAACTAAAATCACGCATATTATATCATTCTTGTGGTGGTGACATGTTTGTTTTGAAAATTAAACCCAAAAGTACGAGAAATAAATTAAAGGACTATTGTAAATTCTCGAAATGTTTATTTTAATTTATGTTTATGATACAATATATTTTGACAGTTAAATCAAGCAATAGTCTCTCTCTCTCTCTCTCTCTCTCTCTCTCTCTCTCTCTCTCTCTCTCTCTCTCTCTCTCTCTCTCTCTCTCTCTCTCTCTCTCTCTCTCTCTCTCCTCTCTCTCTGTATACCACATGATACAATTTGCTTCTTGCATAAGTGTGCGCAGAATTAAATAATAGAGGGGGTGCAAACAGCAAAATGAAGATCCTCTTCAACGAGATTAAAATTAAAAGTAAGAACATAACTAAACACATTCATTATAAATCGTCTATGTTACTTTAAAGCTTCTTTTAACTAAGTGGTCGTTTCAAACACGCAGAATGTCTATTGAAAAGATGAAATTGGCAAGATTCTTTTTTCTTATCTTGATTATGACATGATATATTGGGGGGGGGGGTGCCTCTGCAACCCCTGCATACCCTCGGGCACGTCTATGGCTTCTTGTATTATACAAATGTTTTCGTCGTATAACTTCGTCTTCCTTTCACAATTCCATATATTTTTGTAGTGCATTCCACTTGCCTATTCAGTCTCTCTTGATTTTGATTTGCTTCTTGTATTTCAAAACAGTTTTTGGGCTTTAAACATCGTCTTTCTCTTGATCCATATCAACCAGTGTCCACAAAAATCCAGTATAACTGTGGGTTTCTGCCCATTCAGACGCAATGTACACAATTGCGCAGGTAACACGCGGGAAGATTAATCTATCTTGACCGCTACAAGGCTCAGTGCACAAAGATCTTCCCTATGAATATATATATATATATATATATATATATATATATATATATATATATATATATATATATATATATATATAATCCATTCACGGTCACTTCGCACCGTTTCTGAAGCCTTGCTTAATACTGCCAGGATATTTCTCCACCTCATGTAAAAGTTAGTCTAGAAAATTACACCAAAAGACAGCGCACCGAATTCGTCCGCATTCAATTGTAATAATGTTATACATGAGAACTATTTCTTACTAGGCACTACTAACGCAAATGATTCATCAACATGTCATTCATATTTAATATAAATGAATTTATAACATATAAATAAAATATTGGAGAGAATTCAATTTAACGAAGAAATAAGATACTTTCATGTTAATAGAGGTATAAGATGCTTAAGATACAGAGCATATTTGGGAAATAACTAAACACGTCATACATGGGGTAGTTTCAAAAGTTCGATTCGAAAAGTGTGACTAAAACCGCGAATAGACCATAAATGGTTCACTTAACCGTGCTTTTTACTACAGTTTATAAATGTTCATAAGACTATCGCCTAACAGGATGCTTACAGATCATTCGTTGTGATAACCAAACAATGAAAAAAAATTAGTAAAAACTTATAAAGTGCATATTTAGATCAGTGTCTGATGATAACGTGCAAATACATGAATAATTTGCAAGCTGTGTAATAAAGTAAGTGGTTAATTACTATCGAGATCCTAAATTTTGTTTGTATGTGCCAATACAAGAAATGACCCAAATATCAGCTCAACCATTAAATAGTCAAAAACTATCTTGCATATACTGGATCCGAACGCATGACCTACAGAACGGCAGGTATTACGTTAGTCCCTTGACCCAATTATTTCTTAAATGAAATTCAAGTTTCTTAAGGGAAGTACAGTTATAATATTTTTTTTATGCACCTACCATTCTGGCAAAGTTGTAAGAATATGTCCGTGTAATAAGGATATCGACAGTACATTTACTAAGTTAAATTATTCCAAATTTACTACCGGTTATCTCACGCGAAGTTTAAAAATGTTTCCTATAATATTACAACAATTTGGAAAGGAAAATTCAACATTTATCATTACTGTGTAAGTGTTAATGGTTTAGTTTCAAAGATCTGAAGAGTAATTTTGCCAACACTCAATAGTTTTCATGAAACTAGCATTTCATTTCATTGCAACAGGAAGCAAAAATCGAAATCATTCCTCTGTAAACTTAACTCATCGTGATAACATAACGTCTTACATTAAAATATATTAGTAAACTTATTTCATATATCGTGGTAACAATTAATATTTTAGAAGCACGAAGATTTGATATTTAGAATAAAATATCACAACTACATTAAGGAACTATACTAACTAATAGCATTAATTTTTTTCTTCAAAGTGTGTGCTCTATTCCCGCGCGTTATGAGAATATTGAGAATAAAAATGAATTAAAAGTGTAACGGTAGCGATAGCACATGTTTCTTCATAGTTTCCATGCTTTCATATTAATCGATATCATAAACACTGAAATGTTGTCCCAAGGAAATAAAACTTTCGTGTGATATAACGTAATATGTTATTTTGTCACAATGCATTGGAAGCCGTATGTCAGTGCACGACTGTAATAATAGTGTGAGATTCGGTGCCATAATTGTGTTAATATCAACGAAAACGTTTTGCGTTGGTTTAAACATACCAACACTAGCTACCCGCCCTGGCCTCGATCGGGTGTAATTAAAAAATATGGCGTTTTTTTTTTAGGTTTACAACCAGTATATACCCTAAATGATTCCGGTAACTAACATAGGATTAATACTGTGTTGTTCAAATTGTCTTCGTAAGTGAAATTTAAAAGACAAAAATGGTTACTGTGGGTCATCCTTAAAATATAAACATATACTGTCGCGGACTTTTTGTAGACCTTTTCCAGATTTACATTTCTGTAGTATATTATTTCGTGCATCTCTTATGGTTTAGTCAGCGTAAGCAATGTAAGCGCCCGAAAAGCGTATTTGTCCGACTTGATTAGAAAACGTCGGCATTTCTCTACTATCCTTACATTAAATATCAATATAATATACGCCTAAACTTTTACCTGAAGAAATTCTCTAAATGATGTTGAAAACCGCACCAAAATCCATTAAGTATTTTAGAAGCCTTAGCCGCACACTTAAGAAATTATTCGGAAATTCACCATAGCAGCGTGTATTCTTAGTGACAAAGCAGCAATGGTAATGTTTTCCCTTATACATTCATTGTCGCGTTCCTACATTTGCTCAGGAAACAGTCAAATTCATAGGGAAGTTCCCAACTTTGCATAGTAGCTCTGCTAAACATTCCTATATCTGCAGCCTGATGTGTGGCATTATTACCATACAGTGTATAGTTTAAGAACTATCATTACAGTTTAGGAAGTTCACCAGAAAATTTTTTACATTGCGAATACACATACACAGGCGGCTGGGCGTCTTTGTTTTATACTGACTTCAATGCTCTTCCAAACGGAGGAGGGAGTCGTGTCGTGAATATTTCTGCGGTGAATATCATCTTACAAGCGCGAGTGCTGTTGGCATCTGATGCCGAACCGCTATTACCATCGCATGACCACGCGACACACAGTTTTGCTCCTCATCTTGTAACGGGAACCCTGCCAATTGACTTTTGACGACTTGTCTAACGAGTGGCGTTTCTAAGAGATCGGGTACGTCAAACATTCAGCGCGTGGAGAAAACCGCCGTGGATCATGGATCCCTCACGTGGACAAGGATCTATTCAGCAAGGTGGTATCTCCCATGATGACGTGGTTTGTGTTTCGGCAAGCATGCGGTAGAGAATTCTCAAACTATTACAAAATACAGTTATAGGCTGTTCACAGTAAAATGAACACTTTTGGAAGCCCTGCTTAGTATCTACTTGTATGCATTTGTGTATTCTTTCGCCTTATGTAAGATTAACGTTACCATGGGCCTCATCACTTTTTTTACGCGACGGTCAAGTAAAACTATAAAATTATAAGAAAAATAAATATTTTAAAATCTGTTACTTTTTACATTTCGATGCTTTAAAATAACAGAAAGCGAAATAAATAATTTAACGTATCACAAATGTTTACTAACACTTTTATTATTCGACAATAAGATTTGGAACTAATTTCCCTCTATCGTTACCAACTTTACTGGGATCACGTCACACAAAAGCAGGAGCAGTCACTTTTTCTAAGGTTCATTTCAAAAGATCTTACTTTATCGTGAACATCCTTTACGGATGCACCTCCTTGTGGACGTGACTTGCGTTCATCCTGACGGGTTTGGTCTTTTTCCAACAGTAAAATGCGCCAACCCACATGTCCACAGTCCAAGTTATTGTTGGATAGGCACTCGTCCGAATTGGGGGCATACCGTGGCATTATCGTTTGAACGTTAGCGAGCTCTTGGAGATACCCTAACGCGCTGTTTGAATCATTAATCCGCCGACTCGGAATAATACAGAAATACGAACAGTTCTTGAGGCCTGTGGTGTACATTGTTTATATACAACTTCAGAAAGTTTTTTGGGGCCCATGCCCCATCGTGGTAATGAAGTTATGATACACACGGGTAGCACAGTTTTTCTTTCTCTTCTGCATATTTTAATTTTTTACAGGTAATTACATATAATCAGCACCTCTGGTGTGTTTGTTATTATAGTAAACACTTAAGCCACAGATGCACGCTTCGAGTTTGGTGGCTTGAGAATAATTTTAAATATATATATTTATAAACTAACATTGTTGGTACATTTCGAGCAATAAATCCTATGTACATGTAGAAAGATTTACTGTGAAGAAGCACTGAAAGAAATGATGGAAAGTAATTTACTATCTGAAAACCTTAAATAAGCAAATATCGTAGAACTAAATCATAAATCAGGAAAGAAAACATATCTTTACCTATTTCAAAATAATTGTAAAACAGTTTTCATAAAATATAATAAAAATTTGCGTTGATTAATTTAAAATTTACTTCCATTGTAAATATATCGTCAGTTAGGTTATTATACAACAAACTTTAAAAAGGAATATACATTTTTTTAAAATCCAAATTGTTTACAAATTGTTAAGAATAATAAAGATTACATATAGAGTTAATGCACTGCTGACACACATTTTAATTAAAGGTTTTTATGGCGTTTAGCTATTAACTTTGCCAGCAACTTGTTTTTTGTAAAGTAAAAGAACAAAAATTCTGCCACCAATCAAATTAAAATATAAATAAATTATGAATTATTTGTATATATATATATATATATATATATATATATATATATATATATATATATATATATAAGTAGTGTGTGGGCATTACGTACCGCTACAGAATTTAATCGTATTCGACAAATTTTTGGAAGTCAACAAAAATACAAGGAAGGGCATTCCTACATAACTGTTTAAACTGACATTGTGTGCAAATATTTTATCTGCGTGATATATTTCTCTGTGATATCATTTCTGACATCGTAAAGAATGTGATCTAGTTGTGATGTAAGTTAGACCAGCATAAATATGGGGAAATAATTGATCGAAAAATCCGCTAAAACCATGATCTAATATTGCATTTTCGTAGTTTTGTAATTGCTGGCTTCAAAAGCCTGAGATTTTCAATTGACGAATTTGGAGTTTATTTATTCCGTACGCCTTCTTAAGAGCTCTATTGTAATTTCAAAATTAATTAAAGTTTCTAGTTAGCCACGGGTTGTACATGAGTTTCCTTCTGAGCAGTACGTCAACTCTAGAGAACAAACACGTTTACCTGAAATTTAGAATGCAGCTACTTTGGACATAGGCCTAATTGTAATAAATGGCAATCTTACACTGTTGCTAAGTATTTGCACTTTTTCTCGATCAACAAACGTGATAGTATTGTGTTCAATGTCTTCTGAGACCTGCACTGTAGTCCAACAGGAATTTGTGTAGACGCTATTGCCTAAACGAATAAACTACTAAATATAAAATTTAATATAATTTCCTCTTCTCTGGGTGCAAACTTACATGAAGTTCAACTGGACACATTGCATTTTTTTTCAGTTTCCCTCTATAATCTTTTCTTCATCTTAAACCTTTTTTTAATTGATACTCTAAAAAAACGTGAAACAGTGGAGGCAAAAGTAATTTGACGTATATTTCCAAAAGCTCAACAGTGCTCTGTTTAGCGGGTGCGCATCTGAAGTGCAAAGAGGGGAAATTCTCAATTCCATAACACTTGTCAATCCAACCAACTGAGTCTGCATTATGTAAATATCCGATATGGAAACTTGGTTTATTTCTTAACATCAATCTTTGTGAAAGCAATAATTCTAAATATAACATTCTGTCCTGTTGAATGGTTTCAGTTGTATGCTACTGAAATTAACTGTAAACGTAATTTATTTAAAGAGTTTAAGTTATATTCCTTAAACGCAATTTATTTGAAGGAAAACCAACAAACTCATAATTCATAGCACAAACATATTTTAGAGCTATTTTTAATTTTCGGACAGAAAAGTGATATGCACTAAAGTATGAGTCGATAGTTTATTTAATAGAGTAAGTCCAATTTAAAAACATTCTCATATTTGCGTACAGAATAAACAAATATCATGCAATACATGTAATTGGTTGACGTCGTATAATATAGTCGTGCATATATAATTTGAGAAATCATCTGAATCTGTAAAATAGAATTATTACTCGTTATGAAATTCAGAATTTTGGAAGCGTAATAGATGCATCTGTTTGAATGCAATCTACACTCCTTTTCAGTCTGATCGGCATCCCAACTGTGTGTGAGTTTAAATGCAGTAAAATGTTCCTGCAACACTGAAGGAAATATGTCTTGAAATCACTTCTCACGACACAGACGCGTAGCAAATATTGCAATCACGCGCCGCCCATTTTGTACGCTCTTCTGACTGTATTTACTGGTTTCGAAAGCTCTTGCGCATGTCGCTACGAAACGACCGCTACAACTACTGGCGACATACACTCTAATGTCAGACAAGAATGAGGACGCGGTGTGGCTGAGCGGTTACCCGGCTTGCCTCCCACACAGGCGAACCGGGTTCAATCCCCGGCAGGGTGACTCCCTGGTTTCTGCCTGTGGTAATCGTGTCGGACGATGCTACTGGACGATGTCAGGTATCTACCGTTCCCCCCCACCCTTTCATCCCGACAATGTGCTTCGCACTCACCTCAATCTGTTAAGGGCCGCCCAAATCTCTTCACTCACTCAGGCAAAAACTTCGGAAACATGACTGCCTAGACCGAACGAAAAGTGAACAGTATCGACAGATTAAATCGTAACGAAAATTGCAGAATTAGTGTCGATAGTGTTAAAAATTAGTGTATTTCATCACGCCGGCTGGCATTTAAGAATATTACCGTCAGATGCTAGCTCCGGCTTTTAAAGGTTTTGTCACTAACGTATGTCACATGTACAAAACAAATAAACGCGTGTTTAAGCGCACAGCTTGTGGCCGATTATAGTATTAGAATGAATCAATACAGTATATTTTGCGAAAATGGGAATGTCGAAGAAATATAGAAAATATGTCAAGCAGTTTTTATTTGCTTTAATACAATATGGTATTTTTTAAAATAATTTATAAAATAAATAAAAACTAATACGTATTGAAAGTATGTTAATTGTTCGGCCCTCCTCATCAACAACACAATCGCTCAAAAACAGGTAACCAGGCCTTTAAATATCAAAAAGAAATGTCTATTTGCATTATATTAAATACCATTTTTAATCATCATAGCTGTTCTTGTGTCTAAGTTAAAAGCCCTGTAAGCTAAAAGATTTATTAGTTTATATCACAAACTAGGTTGGTCATATTTTCCACACTTGCAATGTAGGCTATCAAAAATTTAAAGCCCTATCATAAAAAAGAGATGCTTTTCTAACTTTTTCAACCAAGCAACACCAAGTTTTAAAACCCAATGTTACTAACAATAATTTTCTTTTTTCGAAAACGCGAACGTTCACAATTTTAACGTTTTCATTTAAGGTATTTTATACTTCTGAATACACACATTCAAATACGAGGAAACATGAAACCGCTTAAAGGACGAGTTTAATTTTCTATGAAATGCTAACTCTTCATTTTTCAGCAATTCTTACTACGGACTGTATTCCCACTTAATAAACCATTTTGTTTAGTGATCAGTTACTATTTTTCGCTGCGCACTCTAATCCACGTTTCACTCAGATCATTTCCAGACATATAATGTTTTCACTTCTATAGCTGTTGTTATTTCAGTGCACTTATCAAATAAAATTGTATTTGCCCATAATAAGATGATTATTTTTAGGCTTCGATACAGTGGCATCTTCACAATTGTATTTATTTAGGATGTTTAAAAAGTTTAATAAAGTAGCGCTCTGTGTCATACTTAATTTTTGTCGTCACAGTTTAAAGAAGAAACACCTCACCTAATAGAATATATTATGTCATGATTCTGGCAAGATAAGTTTTTATCCAATACTGACCATGCGACTCCTTATTTCAAACCAATTGACGCTAAGTAATGCAACATACATTCTACTACATTTTAAACATTTTAAAATAAGAACAGTTATAATAAAAGGCTTGTCATTCAATATTATTATATATTTGTTTTAAATTTAGATTAAAGTAACCATCAAGTAAAGCTTTACTTATTACGCTTGTATGTGCAAGAAAACTTGAATAATAATTACTAAATACTTTTTAGCTAGCAATTCCATTTATATTCGTTCTGACAATCGATACATCCTGTTTACGAGAAGCAAGATGTTAATTGAGACATACCGTATTTTTTTTGCCGCTCCCTCTCTGTGTGGTGGATCGTTTGAGCAACAAAAGTTGAAGGTTAATGACTGTGACTGGAATTTCCTACGGGAGTAGAAAAGAATATGGCAGCGATTGTTGTCAGTAATAAATGATGTTCCGAGAACTACCTGGCGGCCTTCCATGACCCGTGGTCGCTAAGAGATTGTGAGGCTTCCGTCAGCTACTGTTGGGCAGCAGGCACGCCTCGTTCAAGCAGCCAACTTCTCCGACACAAACAGATTTGTCGCCGATATAGACTGCGGAGCGATGGCCAGCATGACGTCAACTTGAAAAGGATAAAAGGCGTGAATAACACGCACTTATATGCCCTCTAACACCGTGACGAATTTTATTCTGTATTTTCGACAAAGTGCTGGTAAATAACTCTCTGGGACTGTCCGTAAAATTGCAGACAAATTTTGCTTTATATAACGGACATTCCGAGAATTTCACAGAACTTTCCGCCGAATTCATGGAACCTCGCCGTAAATTTGCTATTTGGTTTTTTCCGCTTCCGGTTTAAAATAAATCAAGCTTACGACAAAATAACTTTAGTTTTTGTTATGCCGGTGTTTCACTGTGTGTAAAAGAAATTTGATAAAGTTAAAATATTTCATTTGCAGCAGCGGGATCTGAACTCGAATAAACTGTTTTGGAGTCCGTAATTGTGACGAAGTAGGGTGTAAATATGGTATATCTACAAATGTCGTATACGTAACTTGTTCCGCTTCTCGAAGTATTTGTGTGTTACATGTGTTGCCAACTACTAGAGGTGTTTTACGCTGCTTATTGTTGTATAAAGGAATTGTTCAAACTGGCGTGAACGTCGTAAGTGCTGTAGAAACGATCATTTTCTGGTTACAGTGGCGAATAACAGTTCGTGTAGACTCAGTAATGTTTGTTTCCGAAGCCCGAATGTACAAGACATACAGAAACATTCTGTATTTCGTATTTATGGTGCTTATCTTCGTTTCCCGTCATTATAGATTATGCTTGAGTATATTAACTGTACATTGCATAAAAATGTCCTTGAATATACGGAATTTTTTTGCAGCTTGCGTCACAAAGTTCGCGTCATTTTATTCAGTTTTCATTACTCATGTCTCCCGGAGCCACGGTGGCTGAGCTGTCAGCCTGGTCGCCTCCCGCCAAGGCGAACCGGTTTCAATCTCTAGCCCGGTCACCGGGTTTTCGCAAGTGGGAATCGTGCCGGACGATGCCGCTAGTCGGCGGGTTTTCTCGGGGATCTCCCGTTTCCTACCTCCCCCCTTCATTTCGGCGCTGCTGCATATTTTGCCTTAATCACGCTCATTGGCTCTCTCAAGACCTCGCTGTTAAGAGTCGCCCAAATCACTTCACTTCATATCTCCCGTTTAGTGGTCCCGCGTATTATTGGTTGGACGCTTCTTTACAACTACCCTACTTGCTATTAACAGCATAGGAAATTTTAAAAAATATATTTTAACTTTGTTCTTAACAGTGGAATGAAAATGCAAGCAGATAAATTTGGTGAGGCGCTGTCTTCTGATCCAGGGGACTTCATTTTCAATCAAGCCGATGCATCAGCAGTGACATGGCTCTTGTTGGCATTCCAGTTGCATACCGGACCCAAGAAAACAAACGATCATTAAGCGTATAAAATGTAACGTTTAACTTCTTAAATGTTTTTTTCACGTGCTAATAAGAATGCAAATGGTTGGTTGTAAATTTACGAAATATGTGAGCTCTTAAATATTAGCGATCATATTTTGTCAGAAATATTACACTTGAAATAATGAAGCCCCCTATATTGATGCATGTAGGAGTGTATATTCCTGCGAAATTAATAATTACGAGTTATAGTTAAAAAAATGTTCACACTTTAGTATTTTCGTTAACAAAGTTGTTAATTATTTGTGTAACCCGAACTCCTATTTTGAACAAAGTACAACATTACTAATGTATGATTCCAGTCTGTAAAAGTAGATCTACAGTTGCTAGAATTTTGTTTCATTATTATTTATGTGTTTTGGAATGTAGCATTATTTTTCCGTGCTGTTACAAACTGACAGTTTTCCATGGCTTGACATGAAAGTGTAAAATGTTTAAATTAAATAAATATATAATTAACAACATGGATTCGCCAATGACTCAGTTGTTTCGCTCATGTGACGAAGGAGTGAACAGCCAATGTTTAGATATTTCCAATATTTTCCTGTGTCATTTATTTATTTATCTTATGACTCATAACACATATAAGAAACGGGAATTAAAAAAGAGAAGCGTAACAAATAAAACGTTCGACTAGATCAAAACCCATGTTGCATTAAAAAACCTGCGAAAACAAATTGTTGTACGGTGGACGAACATTAAGAATATTTCTCGCGAATAAAATTTAAAAAATCTGCTATAGAAATGCATATAAAATTTATTGTTCGTGACCCACAAATAGCACGATAACATCAAAACCGCACTAAAAATAAATATTCTAAGTTACTACAAAAACTACTCAGTTGTTGCTTTTTAAGGCGAAATTTTTTGGTAGTAAAAATTGACTGTGGTGCTCCATAACACGTAGATTGACTAGTACGAAAGCTATTTAGTTCTCACGAACATATTTGTTTATTGAAAAAACCTTTCACTGTCTAGCACGAAATATTTATTTTGCAGCAACATCACTCACGTTATCCACAGTAAAACATTTGGTTGCGACTACAAAACTACATTTGTTGTATTCTGCGCATACGCTCTGGCCATGATGCCATAATTGTCTGTGTTCGGGCCTTTGCATCAGATTACGTACTAATTCGCCAGGCACGATTCTCACATGCGAGAATCCGGGAGTGACCCGGCCAGGGATTGAGCCTCGGTGCCTTGGTCGTAGGCGAGCAGGCTAACCGCTTAGCTACCACGGTCCTAATAGTTGAAGTATTATATTATGCAAGTGATTTTGACAAAAATTAGGTTAGTTTTCATTTACTAGAAGGTTAAATAAAATTGAATATACTTTTAAGTGAAATTTATTATATAAGTTCTATACTAAGTAATAGTTATTGAATATTCTGACCTCGAATGGTGTCGTGAGCGGAGCTGGGGAAGGGGGTTGGCTGGCTAGCAATTCCGTGAAGTGTTCATTCAACCTCATGGTCACATTTTGGAAGCGGTGGAGCGGTGCATTCTCTTTCCATACGTACAGGTCTCCTGCAGGGTGGTGTAGACGCAGTGATTTCCGCACATGAAATGCCAGCATGGCCCCCGTATAGATCGCCAGTGAGAAACGATGGCACGTGTGTAAGGGGAATCCATTTTTTCCCGCGTAATCAGTCTCCATACAAGG
This sequence comes from Dryococelus australis, assembly GCA_029891345.1. Classification (NCBI taxonomy): domain Eukaryota; kingdom Metazoa; phylum Arthropoda; class Insecta; order Phasmatodea; family Phasmatidae; genus Dryococelus; species Dryococelus australis. The sequence continues at coordinate 278,015,242 of CM057009.1, forward strand.
AGAACTGTACCATGCTGACGCGAGGGATCCATCGAATAATGCACTTGTACCATTGGCTTGTAGCAACATGTACCTCGGCTCATCTATAAAGGAAATCATTTCCACATGTTGAGGGTCCACTCCCGCGCCCACGCTAATCGTTAGGGGATGTACCCTAGTAGGGCGGTGGCTTCTATACTCCGCAGCGAGGAGAGTGCTCTAAATGTTACGACTGGTCACAGGTCATTGTGATCCACAACTGAATTGGCAAATGATATGATGCACTGTGGCCGGCCTATCCGCCGTTACCTACCGAGCTAGCTGAAGGCGACCCCTCTTATCGATATGTTGTACACCATAGCAATGGTCCCTGGTGAGAGTGGTTTTGCCGTAATCCATAATATCGCAGTGCACCCTTGACACAGTGGCCCATGAAAATCTCAGTGGCAGCACGACGTCGGGGATGGAGTGCCCATACGTCTGACCCCAACGTTCCGAGAGGTATCAAGTGCGCTGAGATCTTCTTCCTTCCCCATTAGGTCTGACGATCCAGAGAGCCAGGGTAACATGTGTGCACCGTGTAAATCACGCTGTGTTCCCCTAGCGAGATCGGGACGTGCGTTATCGTAAATGTAGATCGGTTGCTGCATTGTGTCGAGATATGGATGAAGGACCGGATTGACAACGTTACAGATGTACGAAGCACTCGTTATGCTCCGCTGAATGAATACCAGAGGCGATCAAGATGTGTAGCTAATGGCCTCCCATATAATATTCTCACAAGCATGTGCGAATAACAGATCGATTGTTCTGCTCACCCACCGTTTTCAAACGCGAACACGGCCATCAATTGTTTAAGACACTCATCACTGAAGACCACTGCCTTCCATTCGTCTCTCCAACTCACACAACACACACTCTACCGACATCACCACAGACATTCACGAAGATGAGAAGTTGTTAGGGGGTAAACATCCCAGAGCAACACAAGAACGTAAACTTACCTGCAACAATCGATTGTTTATTGTTCGTGCAGAAACAGGGGGGTCACAGTGGCTCTGACTACAATTGGGTTCTCTGCTCTGTCAGTCAGGGCGGCCCGAACAATCCTTCTGTCCAGGCTCCCATCAGTGCAGTGAGGTGGCATAGGTGGGGCTAGGCGGCTGTAGGAACCTTCTGTCACTCATCTCCACTACCGATGGACCACTGACACGAAACGCCCCAAGTGAGTGACAATTCTGCGAAAGGTCCAGTCGCCCTTTCTGAGACCGACTATAGGGCCACGCTCAAATTCACTTAATTGTTCAATTGGTTCTCGCCATAGTCTTCCAGATATTGCAGATACACTAGGTGATACACACGCAATGAAATTGCACAGTCAACTGCACTCGTCGTGATGTTTGACGACCTGCAATAAGACCCTTGGTCCAATGACTGCAGACCTCTGTGCAGGCGAGTTGTGATCTTCCTCTTACGATCAGATTGCTATTTATACTCGAACAGTTTGTGTTGTAAAACCTGTTTCGATTGAGGGATATCTACTTTGTTCTTCAATACGTTTCCGCTAGTGTGCATTGTAACGGAAATAAAAAAGCAATTACTATCGTGTTATTATTATATAACTTATACATAGGTGTGTGTGTGTGTGTGTGTGTTCATTTATTACGTATCTCAGGCATTCGTTCTTAAAAGAAACTCCAATATATCTGTAAATTTATTTACAAATTAAATGTCATAATCCATAACGTAACCTTCAAATATATGTTAAGTATTAATAACACAAATGTATATATAATATATTATTGCTTCGGAAATAATTGTTCGATGATGTGTATAACTGTGTGCGTTTAAATAATGATGTTATAATTTTTTTCGTTTATTTGTAGGTATGATATAATCTGCGTTGTTAAATATTATTGAGGTTACAGCATTTCATTACCAAATAACCAATTTATGTAAATAATTTATCAAGCTAACTAAAGTCTCAGCTTAGAATTTGCATAGATATATAATAAATGTTAGGTTCGAACATACAAGAACACTTACTATAGGTAAGAGACTTAACAAACATGAAAAAAAACATTATAATTTTAACAATTATGAATGCAACCCCAGAAAAATTAACAACCAAGGCGAAAATAATTATTTGATTACCGCTGATTAATTTCACATTAATATTTTGATATATTTAAAACGAACGTCTTACAAGCTCATATTTTAGAAAAAAATTAATTTCAGATTAGCCATACCTTCACAAGTGATCCAAGTGCGACCTCCAGAAGGTAACAATTATCGAACTAGCCACTAAGTTTACTAGTTTACTATTCGTCACGATACGTATTATACTAAGTGTACGTCTTTATTGTAACATATATTCAATAACTTGATGGAGATTTTTGGACATTCGCCGTTACAATGCAGATTTCTGTCATGGACTGGGCACTGAAAAAATACTTAAATATGACGAGCAACCTATGGGCGAGAAAATAAATATGCGTTTACAACACTGGAAAATTCTAAGAGGGAAAGAGTCAAAAACACAACAGTGACTAATTACGAAAAATACTGTATATGTATATATATATACATAACCAACAATTTTCCAGTTCTGTATACATATATTTATTTTCTCGTTCATAGGTTGCTTGTTATATTTAAGTAATTTTTCCATGCTTAGTCCTCTGTTTCCATGATAGACATCTGCATCGCAATGGCGAATGTTAAAAAATCTCCATCTAGTCATTTACCCCATGGCACTATTCATTCAAAGATCACATACCTTCAATAGTCTTGGCAATCGAGATTTAAATCTTATCTCTCAACAACTTAGAAAGTCGCCTATATATTTCTTAAATGAAGTGAGTGAGTGAAGATATCTCAGCGGCTCTTAACCTCGAGGTCTTGAGAGCAGATAAGGGTAGAGTAAAGCGAGTATGGAGCGGCGCCGGAATGCAAGGATGTGGGAAATTGGAGATCCCGAGGAAACCCGCCGACCAGCGGCATCGTCAGACATGATTCCCACATTCCGGACTGACCCCGCCGAGAACAGAATCCGCTTCGCCTAGGTGGGACTGGAGTAGTCTAATCACTACACCACCGTGGCCACTACATCGCTTAGGTGGGACTGGAGTAGTCTAATCACTACACCACCGTGGCCGCTACATCGCTTAAGATATCAAAAATTATCTTCAAACTAGGTCAGATAATAAACAAATACGCTTTGTTATCCGATAGCGATATTGATTCTATTAATTGACTGACACCACAAGCTACAGAATGTATTAAAAAGCAGTCCTTAATATAGGGTAAGTACTAGGAGTTAAAATTTTATTAGCTATTAGGAATTTGGGTAATTAAGTACTTGCCTTCGGAGATAGATGCTAGTTCGTTTCCTCTTCTTTGAGCATTGAAAATATAAATACAACAGGCATTATGGACTTAACTACACAAAACATTACTCTTTAGAGATTAACCACAGAAATACGGTTTAAAAATCTTGCACTTCAAAATTGTAAGAGAACTAATAACTAGTGAGAGATTTTAAATTTTTTTTATTATTATTATTACCACGACGTATTTATTGAAAATCATTTCAAAATCCATCTCTATTAAAGCTGCGTTGACGATTTTTGTGTGTTATATTGATTTAAACGACAATAATTGGCGACGAAATTTCTTCTCGTGAGAAAATCCTTTTTACTTTGACCCAAACACAATGCGTTTGGGCACGATGACGCAACACAAATCGTGAGGTCTCTAATGCCTTCATAATATCACCTCCCAACTTGTTCAACCTCCTGTTATTTCTTCATTATGTTCCCCTTCGCGTACGTTTCGTCACTTAAAGGGATGGAAATGTCGAATCATGGTGACGCGCAGCATTTGACATTCGGATTTTTCCACCTTCATTCAGAGCTATTAATAAACCGTCAGTAAAGGAACGAAGAAATAGTTTTTAAATTGCACTTTCCTAAAAAGATAAAACACAAATGTGTGGCAATGTAAAAAAAAAAATACTTGTCAGTTTTATAGGCTTTCATAGAATTTATCCTTCTTAGTCATAGGAAGATTTATGTCCTAAGGAATCCTTGCTCTACGAAGATTTCATTACCTACAGGGGAGAAAGCATTAAACTTATAAAAGGACGATAAAAACATCGAGGCTGAATATAATTTGAAATATTGTATAGTTTTGTTAGTAATTTATTGAATACTGCTTCAGCAATAAACTTCCTCAAATGCTCACGCTTTACTTTTTTTACGCGTCAAAATAAATTAGAGCTACTGCAGGAAATGAATCACCGAAATAAAATATTTATTTCTACTTTAGCGTTCACATTATCTAAGACCCACAATGTGTCAGTTACTCAAATGTTATTTAATTAGGCATACAGTCGAAGCCAATAATAGTGCAGAACTACATATTCTCATTCAAAACAGAGATAAAATGCGACGTTTCTAGGGAATCCGACCTTTTTTTTTTTTTCGAAGTACGCAGTTAGTTTTTTAGGTCATTAAATAGACATATACGCTTGAGGTCGCGAATATGTATGGAGTTTCCGAAAACAGAAGTTTATGAGGTACACAAATACGTAAGTGGACAAATGTGCATTTCAGTAAGTTGGTTTGCATGGGGTTGGCACATAACGCCAATATGTATGCACTTCAAAATATGTAAGTAGGCATGCAGACTTCCAATGCATAAGCAATTCAAAGTGAAACCGCTTATGTAGATTGTCAAAGCACTAACCTAGATAGAATTCCAGTAGGAAACTCTCAGGTCCGAATAACGGCTCAAACTAGAAGTAATCTGTATAGTAGTTCTCGATGGATATTTAAAAAATTCTTCCCCATTATTTTTCGTATATCTTGAATGCAATCAAAGTCTACGACATTGGGGCTTCTAGGTCAACGTCTTGAAATATCGAGCCCGTGAAATGTAATGTTAATGAACTCTCAGTAACATGAGAGGTTACAGTTATGAAAAGCGAGTTTTATGAAAGCTCAAGGTCGAATTCTTGCGACAAGCAAATAAGCCAACATACACATTACTAACGGAATATAATTGAAGGTGCCAATCGGAACTTGCGAGCACAAGGTCTGAAATTATTTTTCTGTTTAGGGTAACCGATAGATGACGGACACGATCGATTCAGGTGCGATTTAGGATGGCAATTCCCCGAATAACAAGAATTTATTGATGTGACTAATGAGCCTACTTTCCTCAACATGGGCGCAATTAATTTATTGATTTGACTAATGAGCCTACTTTCCTCAACATGGGCGCAATTAATTATTAAATAATTTCTTTAGCTTGTAGGTCGGACTTATCGTCTCGTTGAAAGCAATATTATAAGGTATGAAACAAGAAACATTTGCTACAGTAGTGAGGCAATTACAAATGCAAAGTGCCTCACGCGGGACTCAAACGAAGAAAACCTTGCACCATAAGCTATTGTGAATTTAACTGTATTACGGAAGTTGGGTTTAAGCATCTACTTCAAATTTAATCGGTCTAATGATTCGAATGATAGGGTTTGCTTACTGAAATACTTACAGGGCAGTTATTTGGAAAATAAGTAACTGAGACACTTCAAAAATGTGTGAAGAAATATATGAAAATCGGTCTATTAGTCCCTGAGATTTGGCATACAAACTCCATTTTTCTTATGTGACGATCTTCATAAATTGAGCATAAAAAGTTATGTTTTAACACATTCGGTGATTGTATACTGAGAGTATACAAAGTAAATATAAAATTGATTTCACAGTTTCGTAGATATAGCACACCCGGCTAACATGTTTTTATAGCCGCCATTCTGAAAATAAGTGTCTGTCACGCATAAAAATACATATATTTATGTGGTCTATCACAGTAAAATTCACCGCCGAATTCGGTAAGAATGGGTTTAATATTTTCCTAGATATAACATAAAAACAAAATTTTTAATATGGGGCTAACTTACAAATTGGCAGATAAATGAAGCTCTGTATAGACAAATTTTATGGTTGTAATTGATACTGTCAGCATAAAATTATACGTTTAAATTTGTTTCGTTCGTAAAATATACTTATCTTATATAGATATATATATATAGCCAAAGTTTTGAATATAAGTGCTTGACCTACATAAAAAACATGCTGCAGTGCAAATTGTTGGCAAATTTTATAGGAATCTTGTCAATTCTTTCCCGATATATTACATCAAACTTTATTTTTCATGTGACATGGCTTACAAAATGCGGACAAAAACTGCATTTAGACGTATTTGATAATTGTAATAGATACTACTAGCATAAAAGATTAAATGTTGGAAATGATTATATGGTTTCGACGACCAAAAAATATACCAAGTTAAAATGCATATTTGACCGCGCGCTGTTTTGAAAATAAATTTATGACATGCCTAAACAAATCACTTAACATCAGACCCCGCAGTACTACTTTTTTGCCAAATTTGGTAGGAATCGATTAATTGTTTACCGAAATATGACATAAAAACTTTATTTATTCACGTGGCGCTACCTTTAAAAAATGGTTGACAAAAGTGGTTATGTGTTGGAATATATGATGCTTGTAAAACAAATAAAATTTGGTCGAAATTGGTTAAATGGTATAGTAAATATAACCAATAAACCTATAAACCAATAAAATCCGCCTTTTTGAAACTACGAAAATAATCAAGTTTAAGTGATAACGTTTACCTGATCTGTCATATTAGTTTCTCGCCTAATTGGGTGAGAATTACTTCGATAGTTTTCGAGCTATAATGTAACATCTTTATTTTTCATTTGGTGTTTTCTTCCAAAAAAACAGACTTCCAACAATATCCATTTCAAAATTCAATACCTACACGATGCTCTGGCAGCAAACAAAATTTTATCTACTCGGTTGAGTTGTTCCTGATTTGTGATATATCGCCCTAAATATATAAATGGCAGCCATTTTGAACCTTATTTCCAGGCGTGGTTGAAAATTATAAAAGTCAGGTATCCTTACTAAGTACTAAATATGTACCGAATCTGGTGAAAGTAGGTTTACTTGTTTTAATACTGAAAAAAAATGGTGGAAGGGGCATATACGCACATACACACATATCCCACACACACGCATACATACACACATAAGCACACACAGACAGGCAAGTGATCTCATTAGCCTTTCTTACCTTCGGAAAGTAGCCTAAAAATTAACAGCACGATTATTAATTAAATTAATGAGTATTCTTCAGACAACAACGATGAACCAGCATACTAGTTGGGAGTTTCCTAAATAATATTTTCATTTGAATTTAAGAGATTGTTTTGAATTTTCATACTTTAACTGTATTCAGAGTTGCCATCGAAACATGATCGCAAGGTTGTGCCAAGATAGATGTATTTGAAAGTCAAGGTCGAATACCAACGTCTTCAAAGTTGGTTAACAAAAATGAGATTGAGACAGAGAACTTATATTAACTAATTATTTATGGCTTGTGTTAGAATAGAATTACAGAGCACAATGCTCGCTGTCGCCTGCACAAAAAAATTAAATATATGTGTTTTAGGTTAATTATTTGTTGGGGTCTTTCGTTTTCAACACCAAGGTCATGACGAATGTAATTTAATCACGACGAATGTAATTAAAAGTGACGGTCAAAAGTCAATAAGTCTTGCATTTGAATATAGTGACATACTATACATTATAAAGGAATTAAAATTTTATGTTGAAAAAGTCCAACATGGGGGCTTTCTGAAATGATTGGCACAGTAAGAACATTGCAAAGCGTGCTATTATCAATGTACAGCATTTAACCATTTTTTTTTGGGTTATTTAAATTTTTTGCATTATTTTAATGACTACTGTAAATGAAAAGTAATATAAAATGGCTCACGTAATACACATGGTTAAAAAACATGATACAAGGAGAGCGAAACATAATGGAGTAATTTAATGCACCTTTCATTCATAAATGACGGCGAGAAAGAATTCACATATGAATTTTCTGCCAATATATTACATAGTATTTTTAGGAGATTCTTCAGATATTCTCGTTTTCCACCCATTTTATAGTTTTGAAGGTTCGGGTCTTTGAAAGGTGCAAATCAGAATCATGTGTGAGGAATTAGACAATTATAAAGTTGTCGCTAAAGTAACAGAAGTGTCAACGAAATTGATTATTGCGGCCTTCAAAACAGAATGACAAAGCAAGGTAAAAACTGCTAGCAACAAATAATTTAAATTTTAATTAATTTTAATGCTTTTTAAGATTACTTTAAACTGTATATCAAGGAAAAAAAACAATCATATGTTTTTATAATATATATGGAATATAGCACTGAAGTAATAACAATTGAAAATTGGAAAATTGCTAATGTAAGAGCAAATTGAAGGTGTAAAGTCACCTCGTCCAACATGCCGGTCATATAAGCAGAATGGCATAGCAAGAGTAAAATACGTAATTTCCGCGATTTACAGAGTCCAGTAAAGTGTCTTGCTTCCATTTTCCTCATTTGAAATACACTGTTCATACACCAAGAGCCCTTTCCAGAAGCCATATGAATATATTACTCGAATTTCACACACAATGATTTTTATCGTATCTTATGACTAAGTATCGACAGTAACGGACATCTTTATGAGGACTTACCTAATTGTGCAAAGTTTCTGAGAAACGTAAAGAAAAATGAGAGAAATACGAGTGCACCCAATAAAAATAATATCATGAATAAACATATATAGTACGATATTTTATTGAAAGAATGTAACCACGTCACATTCACAGCTTGCTTGACGATTATGTTCAGGAAACGTTTACAGCACTAATTAGTGACAGAAAACCTATATTTTGAGAAATTGCTACATAATTAAAGTGCAAACGGTATAAATGGTAGTGCGCTGTTATATATAAGCTATCTCTCTCTCTCTCTCTCCCTCTCTCTCTCTCATGCAGTACAAGTCATCAACTTGGAAATTCGAACGAGTTCGGGGCCTAGACTAACACTTCCTGTATATATTTTCTAGGGTGCGTTGTATGTTTCAGACAGTTTTCTGCGTCTTTGTATAGTTTCCGGGTATTTGAATCCACTCGTTTGATCCCGACGACACAAATGTTGCTATGCAAGAGTATGGATGAACGTCGCTGGATCTAATTACCGATTATTTCCCTGCTTCCCCGGCGGAACAAAATCGTTATTCCAGAGACTTGGGTTTTAAAGAGACCTATTCTTAGAAACTGCAACACACATTTAGTGGTTGTTCGCACACCCGCCAGGTTTGAAACTCTCTCGCTCGCACTTAAAACTCAAATCATGAGTAATTCCGCTAGTCCAGGTTAACAGTTCGTTAGGTGAACAAAACGTTTTCTTTCTCTGAATTATCCTGAAACGAAGTAATTCACGAGGCTGTAAATATGTTATTATTGAGATGAAAAATATGCGCTGAAAGATTCCCCCAGTGTTTTAAGAGCAGGGTTAGCGGCGAAACGAAGTTGCCGAGGAAGTTTTTACCCACGGAAAGCAGACGCAATGTCTGTGATGGTGTGATGACGGCGCGGTAATTAATAAACAATCAGCCACAAGGGCGCCTGGGGGGCGTGGAAAGTTTTTCGAGCGATCGTATCAAGTAGCTCACTTGGGTGCGTCAGGTCTCGTGCTGCGGAATATGGTGCGTAATAATTAGTTCACACACTTGGGGGATCGTTCTGACACCGGCTGTAAACTTAAGTGCGCTTCCGTCAAATCCTGTGAAAACTGAGGAGCTCCCTCGCCTCCGGTGACAGCTTTGACGGGAGGTGGCGCAGTGCAGATTCCTTCTCCTCGAGTGCACGATGACGAAATCTTCAAATAACGTAAAAATCAAGGAGGAATCTCCATAAACCAGACCCGTTCACATATTAAAAGTATTAGACTTCACAGCCACGAATACTTTATCGCTCGTGTAAAATTTCTCTACTCTCGCTGGAAATACTAGACACGTTTCTTGACATTCTCGCATCACACGATTCCTTTTTAAACCTTTATTGGCGATGAGAAAAGTAAATCCACGACGCTTTTAATTTAATAGAGAAATTTTCGACGTCAGCGATTTGATAGGAGAATGGGACAATTTTTCCATCAACGTGAATGAAAGGGGCTATTAATCTCGCTCTACACATGGATTTTTAAATTAAAAAATTTAGAACTTTAAAACACACATATTCCCACTAAGATAATCAACACATTCTTATAGAGATTCACTGTTAGGTCGTATCTGGTATTTCATACCACTGTGTCTCGTTTTTTATTTCTAATCAATTTATTGTTTTGGGAACACCCGACTTATTCAAGTTTAAAGGTTATTCATTGTTTTAATTTCTCGAAATCAACTATTTCCCCAAAAGCGATTACCTACACTTTTAAATAATTACTCTCGTATTTGACATGCAATAAATTTACTTACGCAGTGTTACTATGACAGCAACGGTAAATTTCCTATCACGTTACACACGTTATTAATACGATTATGAACGAAATTTTTTTCCAAAACTTGCAACCTGTGACCTTACGTTTATACACATTATATATTACTGTCATGCAGCTTACACTACTCGCGATTAATGCACATTATATATTACTGTCATGCAGCTTACACTACTCGCGATTAATGCACATTAATTTTAAAACCGAAACCCTAGAATAGCATTCTATTTTTTTTCATTTAAACTTGGAAGTGATGTGTATGCAATGGCCTTAGAGCGAGAGAGAAAGATAGAGAGAGAGAGAGATAGAGAGAGAGAGAGAGAGCGAAAGTAATCGAGAAATCTGAAGATTCCCGAAGACTGTGATTCCGTGACTAATATGCAGACTACTCGTATTTGCATTCGATATTTTTTGTCGTTAACTGCACGATCGAAAGAACTCAACGTCTACGTGTCTTGTACGATGTAACGATAATCATATAACAAGCCCACAGATCAATCTAACACCCGTCAAAAATGGTAGGATAAATTAATTCCAACACCGCAATATAAATATTTGCTAAATGTATTTCATTTTTAATAAATGCATTGCATTATGGTCCCACGTCATGAGTCACGAAAATTGTGAACATTATAAACAAAATTTTGAGAAATTCATTCGGAAAAAAAAGTAAGTTTAGATTAAATACGCAGTCCATTTAAGATAATAATAACCTAAATTTGTAGCAAATTGTTTATATATCCTATATTGCAGTATATAGTTGAGGGCATTTAATGTACTTATATGCACTTATATTTTGTGACGGCCACAAAATATTTTTTTTTAGTTTAGTGGTATAGAAATGCCGATTCGAGCGCAACCGCAAAAAAAAAAGTGGCTCAAAAAGTTGCGTTTGGGAGCAGTTGCAAAAAAAGTGACTCAAAAAGTTGCGTTTGGGCGCATCTGCAAAAATACGGGTAAAAAGTTGCGTTTGGGAGCAGTTACAAAAAAAGTGGATTAAAAAGTTAGATCATAGTCTTAAAAAATAAAGTTGAAATGAACTTTTCGTTAGAGTGCATCTGCAAAAATACGCGTAAAATGATGCGTTTGGCGCTATTGCAAAAAAAGTGGCTCAAAAAATTTGAATACATAGAAAATAAAATATTGTATATAATAAATGGACACAAATAAAAATCCACTGATGTCTAATATGATGTCGACCATGGCAATGAAAAAGGCTAACGCAACTGGTAATGTTTGGGAAGAATATAAATTTAAGAAAGATGTTTTTGCGAAAAGAAAGAAGACGAAATTTCAAGAGAAGTATGTCAAGTGAGTGTGAAACTTGTTATCACTTTTACAAACCATTTCTCATATGAAGTTATCTTAGAAGTAAATTGCACAAAGGTCTTGCACCAATACATAATAAATCACATGAACCAACAAATGCATGGGGAATTTTTAAAATACCACAGCATTTAATATCAAAACAGAAGTTCCCACGAGAGAAACAAGTGAAATGTGAAACTTGTAATCACTATTACAAACCGTCTCTCATAAGAAGTCACCTGAGAAGTAAAATTCATAAGTACACACTCAGATTCAGTGTAGAAGAAATCGAAACCGCATTTCAAAGTAGGATCAAGACTTATGCTGTAAAGAATGTGAATGCATACATAGACCCAAATCATTTCCTAAACGATGTAAAAGAAACTGTCACGGAACTAATTAATAAACATTTAAAATCACTAAAAGTGAACATGAAACTCTTCACTGAGTACACAAGGGGAACTGGTGAGAATATTGAACATGTAGAAAGCTCCTTTAAAACAAAGAACCAAATTATACTGAAACTGACTAACCTGGAAAAATATTATACCAATAGCATATCGAAAATCATAGCTGAGATGGGGGCTTTCAAAGATAAGGGATCTCATGGGGAACTCAACAGAATATTTAAACTAGAAGTGCGAATAAATAATTATGTACCATTCAAGGGCAGTTCTTATGTTGATCTCCCAGAAAATATCAAAGCTAAGCAGGTGGTAATTAATGTTAACAATAATGATCAAAAATGTTTTTTGTGGTCTGTTCTATTTGCATTGCATCAAGTCCAAAGAGACCCCCAAAGAGTGAATAAATACAGAGCTTACTAACATGAGTTTGATGATGCACTTAAGGTTTTGGAATTTCCAATGAAATTGGATAGCATACCAACCTTTGAGAAAAGAAGTGGAATTTCTATTAATGTATATGCATACGAAGAAAAATATGGTGGTAAGGAAAATATAATCTGCCCATTAAAAACAACAAAAAATAAGATGGATAAGCACTTTAACTTTACTCTATATCAAAGACGAAAAGAACGACCACTACTGCTGGATAAAAAGTCTTTCGAGACTTATCACATCACAAGTATCAAATAATGGTCACCATATAAATATGCGATAGATATTTGCAACATTTCTACTCTGTAAGTGAGCTAAAACATCACGAACAAATCCACTGAGATCAGGATGGTGTTAGAGTTGAACTACCTTCTAAAGGAAAAAGTGACATATTAAGATTTAAAAATAAAAATCATTCTTTGAGAGTTCCGTTTGTGATATATGCTGATTTTGAATGTTTGTTAACTAAAATTGAAACTTGCCAACCAAACCTCGACGAGCCCTACACGAAACCATACCAAACACACGAGCTATTAGCTTCTGTTACTATGTAAAATACGAACATGGATACTATAAATCACCAGTAACTTATGAAGGATCTGATGCATCTACTGTATTCGTTTAAATACTAATGGATGAAGCAAAGTCTATTGGTGATATATACACAAATGAAAAACCAATGCTTCCACTAACTCATAAATAAAAAATTGTTTATGATACATCTACCCATTGTCATACATGCGAAAAGTCTTTGAATGGTGATTCTGTGAGCGATCATGATATTCTTACAGGGAAATGTAGGGGAGGTGCACACAGAGATTGTAACTTATCGTATAGAAATCCATGTTTCGTCCCAGTGTTTATACACAATCTATCTGGTTATGACACACATTTATTCATAAGAGATCTTGGCATCGATGAAAATAAAATCGATCTAATTCCCAACAACGAAGAAAAATATATTTATTTTATGAAACATGTATGTAAAAGTGTAAATCTTAGATTTATTGACTCATTTAAATTTATGGCTAGTAGTATCGATAAACTCTCTAGCAACCTTTCCAGAAGCCAATTCCGAGAAACGTGTAAGCATTTTTCAAATGAACTTCTTGACTTTGTTATAAGGAAAAGTGTTTATCCATATGACTACATGGATAGTACTGAAAATTTTTGTGAAATATCATTTCCATCCAAAGATGCATTTTACAACAAACCCAATAAATGTGACATTACAGATGAAGATTAGGAATTTGTGAGAAAGGTGTGGGAAAAATTCTACATAAAATTTCTAAGACAGTTCACAGAACTCTATGACAAATATGATGTATTGATATTGTCTGATATAATGAAAAAATTTAGCGAAGTGTGTCTCAAAACATATAAGCTTGATCCAGCATAGTATTTCACAGCCCCAGGGTTAGCTTGGGATGCTATGCTCAAACATACTAAAATAGAGCTAGAATTATTAACAGATAATGACACGATTTTGATGATAGAATATGGTGTTCGTGGTGGAATTTCACAGTGTTGTAAGCGATATGCTAAAGCAAATAATATATATATGAATGCTTAGGATAGTACAAATGAAATCTTTAATCTTTCATATCTGGATGATAATAACTTACATGGATGGGCTATGATACAGTATTTACCCTATGGTGTGTTTAAGTGGAAAAATACAAATATAGATGTAACAAAAATACAAAATAACTCTGGGAAAGGTTATATATTGGAAGTTGATTTGGAATACTTACATGAACTACGCGATCTCCACAAAGATCTGCCATTGGTGCCAGAGAATAAAATATTAGAAGGTTCGAAAAATCCCAAACTTCTAACTACTCTGGAAGATAAAGAAAAACATGTATTACACTATGTAAGTCTTAAGCTATATCTATTTCTCGAAATTAAGTTGAAAAAGATTCATAGAGTTCTGGAGTTTGATCAATCAGATTGGCTCAAGACCTATATTGATCTAAACACAAATATGCCAAAAATGTCTACAAATGACTTTGAAAAAGATTTCTAAAATTAATGAACAATTCTTTTTTTGGAAAATCAATGGAAAATATTAGAAACAGAGTGGATATATGGTTGTGCACAAGTTCTAAGCAAATGGATAAACTACTAGCTAAACCAATCTTTAAAGATAGAACTATATTTACTAACTCTTTGGTTGCAGTTCATGTGGTTAAAACAAAACTGTTCTTTAATATCCCATTTATGTTGGAATGAGTATACTTGATCTATCGAAAGTCTTCATGTACGATTTTCACTATAATATAATGAAACCAAAGGAAGAGAAAAATATTGAACTGCGCTACCAAGATACTGATTCATACATATATTATATAAAAACATCAGACTTCTACAGTGACATGAAAAAAAATGGTCGATCATTATGATACTTCTGACTACAAAAAAATATAATCCATATGGTATACCTTTAGTTAACAAAATGATTACTGGCAAAATTAAAGATGAATGTAATGGAAAAATAATGGAAGAATTTATTGGATTGAAATCGAAAATGTATGCAATAAATGTGAAAGGTGGTGTAAAGAAAAGAGCCAAGGGTGTGGAAAACACTGTAGTTAGAAATGGGATTAGTTTTTATGACTACAAGAAGTGTTTGTTTGGTAGAAAAGTATTGTACAAAAGTATGAACCTTATTAAAAGTAAGAAACATAAACTCTATATGATTGAGTTGAGATGGTAAAGAAAAGAGTAAAGAGTAAATATGGTATTAATACACTACCATGGGTGCACTCCAAAATTGAAAAAGAATGATACTATGAAAAATTATATAACAGTAAATGTTTTTAATGGATAACCATCTATTAAAAATTATAACCATACATGTTTGCACACTATTGGACTTTGGTGATTCATTTACTTTTAACATCATAAATTAGGTTTCTTTGGCTTTCTAGTACCACATTACAAATAGTTGTAGCTGATATTGGTTTATTAAAATCAACTGTAAGTTTCAGATTTGTTCGATCTTATACAATAGTGGTCTTTCTGTAAGAACAATCAATAACATACAATGATCTTTCAATAAATGACCCAAAGTTGAAGCGGAGTTCATTATTACGATAAAGGGTATCTAGTTTAGTCTTTGAATTTCTAAAATCAGTGTAAGCAATATACATCTTATCGAAAATTTTATCATCAATGTTTAAATTCCAATTCTCTTTGGGAAACACTTCATTCTGTCCATTCTTAATAAAAATATTTTTAACAAAACAAGAGTCAAACATTGAACTGTTTTGCTGAAAACCAACAATGATAAAGTCTGGCATATCGAATTGGATTGAATTGAACTGATCTTTTATATAAAACTGAAATGAGTTTGCATTAGTAGGTACTGGTTTTTCAAGACACTGCCAATAATTAAAACTAATTGGTATTTTGGGGTGTTTGTATAATTTTGCTTTAATTTCGTCTCCATAAATAGGATCGTATTCAACAATTGGCCACAGAATTTCCATTTTCTCAATAACAATTTTAGCAGCATCTGTTCTAATATCATCATCATCAGATCCATCTGCTTTCTTTGGGGGTCTTCTGTAAAAAGGAGCATCATCATTAGAATTTAGAATGAATGTGATCTTGTACCCACATTTCCAGACTATTTCATTACAATCTCTCATAAACCCAAACAAATATCTTAATGGCTAGGTAATTTCAATACACTTATCTTTCCTAACATTTAATTAGATATATCCCCAACATTTGGAAGTATGCTAATTCTGACTCCGAACATAGAAATGTATGCATCAACGTTGAAGTGATACCAGGGTTGTCAATACTTACGATTATACAACCATGTTTAGAGATCTCTATTCTTGAGAACTGGAATGGGAAGAAAATTTCAAAAAGGTCACTAGTTAAAGTTTTTTCATAATCTGCATTTGTATCTCTTTTAGTTAGCTTATACTATTGGTATAATAAGCTTCATTCGGATGTGAAAATGAATCGCCAATAGGAATATCAAACTCAATGTGCTTGTTGTATTTATTCAAGTTATTTTTTTGTTTTGTCATTTGGTGTTTTTTGTTGATTAATTTATTATATAGAGAAAAAAAATTCCTTCAAAAACTACACTTTTCTTATCAACCCAAGAATTGTGACTACTATCTAAACCTATTCATTTAATTAGCAGCTTATTTCATTTTCTTCGCAAACCTTTTTCCACTAAGTAGTCTTTACCATATTTGGTCTTAAGCAGCTCTGGCTCATTAAAAAGTACCTTTAATAAGCTAATTTTTAAAGTCTTTTTTTCTATATGTCATGGGGTTTGTGTGCAATACTTCATACACCTCAAATACTTCAGTGTACCAATTTGGTGTTTATCCTTTTTCAAACAAATTTTTACTTTTACTTATACGAACTTTATCTCCTATTGTAAACTTTGGTTTAATCATTTTTCTTTCTCCTCCATAGATGTTGCTAAAGTATAGAACGTTCATTCTTTGCATTCACATTGGTGGGTTTCATTCCGATTGTACTGTGAACAGTTTTATTGTATTCACTTATTAATTTAGGTAATATAGCCATCCTTTTATTGTTTCCCTGTAGAGTAAATAGCTTCCACATTTTCTCCTTCAATGTTATATTAAATCTTTCTGCAACACTAGCTTTCTTTTCACTGTATGTTGAATAGTGTGTTATGTTGTTATTGGCCATTACTATATTAAATGATTTATTTTAAAAATCTTTCCCTTTGTCTGTTTGTAAAGGTATGTTTTTGCGATATTTCAAAATAGTTTTAAAGGCTTACATAACATTTTCACCAGATTTATCTTTGATTGGTTTTGCCCATGCATATTTTGAAAGAATGTCTATCACGGTTAACATATATTTAAAACCCTTTGTTATTTCTGTGTATACCTTTTAAAGATCTAGAATTCATGTCAACTAAATCAGCTTGCTAAAGATCATCGATGCCAAAAGATAGAACAGATCTTCTGGGGAAGTTTTTTTCATTGGTTTATGAATTTCATTTACATTATCGTTTTTATACCCCTGCCAGCGAATATCGAGTTATTGGTAACACAACATCTACAAACACATTTAATTCTTACTTTGTTCTTATTTGTAAGTTCATATGAATTTAGTGCATTTTTCATACATTTGAGACATTATACATTTATGTTATCATTGTTAATATTATTTATTTATATATTAAATGAGACAGCAAAAAATTGTAAACAATATAGATATGGATATAGAGAGAAGACAGGTAATTGAAAGGTTTAAAACTTTTAGAAAATTTCGCCAAGGTGAATAAAATAATAATAAAAAACATGATCAACCATTGATAGATATGATAGAAGATTTGGGACAAAAAATTGGACACGTAACAAATGAGAATAAGAAGTTAATAAAAGAACTTGTTCCATTTGCTGTTAAGAAATTAGACTACCCACAGGCACTAACAGAAACATCTTTTGAAAGAAAACTGTGTGATAAAACAGGCACAGATGAACGCTATGATGATGAAACGAATTGGCGATGACGATGAACACTATGATGATGAATGCTATGATGATGTCATTAAATGCATTGGTGATGACCATGAATGCCATAATGATGAACACTATGACAATATGATATGAACACTATGGCAATGACGATGAATGCTATGACGAAGTGTTGCAGCATTTGAAAACTGATATCTCACAGTTAACTAACTACAAAAAACATTTATTGATAAGAAAGTGGCTGATTTCTTAATTGACTGCAAAGACGATGTTTTTGCACTAAAGGCTGATAAAGGTAGCTTGTATATTGGTGATAGAGAAGTAACATTCATCAATGACAAATTGACTGTAAAAGGCCGAAAATACACTGGAACTGATAGTTTCATTAAATTACTAACTAGTAAGAAAGTAACAGAAAGTGACTTCACTGCAACCGACTATGAACATTATAGTCGCATCCTAGCAGATACAAACACAGTTTTTCAAAACAATAATTGAAACTTGGGAATGCCAAAATCGAGTAAAGAGAATAAATGGAAAATTATTGTTAAATCTATTTTCGATTCGATTAAAAAGAAACGTCCCTCACCTAAAAAGGGGAAAGGTACAAAGAAATATACAGACTATCCCAAAGAACACATATGGATGGATGATTTTAAGATGCTTATTGATCGACTTCTAATTAGTTATGGCGAAGAGAATGCTGGAAATGATAACTATTACAATGAAAAAGTTGGAATAATGAATTTGCTCAACAGCAAGTTTAGTGACTAAGTTGTGAATAATCTATAATGTATACCATATCTGATACAAATGTTAAACACAATACAACATACTTTTTGTGAGTCGGAGCATCATGGAAAAGGGTTACTTAATGACATAATAAATTCACTACCTTTTGAGTTGCATGCACCCGGTTATCAGTACTTAGGTCCGGGTACCAGACTAAAAGAGATAATTGAGTGTTGTGATTAACCCATTAATCCACTAGATGCGGCTGCAATGGAACATGATATAGCTTATCATCATCATAAAGATCTAGCTGACAGACATGTAGCTGACAAAGAACTAGAATGAAAGCATTCAAAAGATTTTTAATATCAGATACTGATTTCAATGAGGGATTGTGGGCTGGTGTTACTGGATCTGCGATAGATATTAAACGTAAGCTTGGCTGGGGAATTAAAATAAAATGAAGAAATATTTGTTATAATAAATGAAAGTAAAAAATATTGTATTTCAAGTTCCTAAGTAGGAGTTGAAGTTTTTGAATATTGATTCTTTCCAAATGAAAGACCAACTGGAACATATAAACAAGAAACTGAAGGAGGACAAAGGGATGACTATCACAACTTCAGTTCTACAACTTAAGAAAATGTCCAAAGAAATAAAAACTGGAAATGGTCTGACAGTTCACAAGGGTGCATTTTTACCCTTAATTTTCGCAGCATTGGGAGCTCTAGGAGTGTTAGCTGGCGGTGCATCATCTATCGCTACATCAGTAATTAATGCTAAGAAGAAAAACTAAGAATTGGAAGAACAATGCAGACATAATTTAGCTATGGAGGAATACGGCAAGGGATTGAAGAAAGTTAAGTGGATTAAGAATGTTAAAAAAAATTAACTCCACTCAGAAACTTTGATATTGATAAAATTATTAAAAAATTAAACATTAAAAATTCTCGAGGTGTATTTATGATCGATGAGCTACTTAACACGCCACTCGATTATGAATGTGGGATTGTTAATCTAGATGTTTCGACAAACTCTGGTACACACTGGGTATGCTATTGAGAAAAAGAAAACAACAAATATTATTTTGATTCATTTGGCGGAAATCCACCCCGACAATTTAA
Source organism: Dryococelus australis (assembly GCA_029891345.1). Taxonomy (NCBI): domain Eukaryota; kingdom Metazoa; phylum Arthropoda; class Insecta; order Phasmatodea; family Phasmatidae; genus Dryococelus; species Dryococelus australis. Next base: position 278,035,151 of record CM057009.1, read on the forward strand.
AGCATATCTCGGCAGTAATATTTTTGTAACGACGATAGAATTCAAAGTTTCAATCAAGTAACCTTGTAGTCATTTGTGTGTAATTGTGCTAAATCACTTTTCACATAATTTTAAATTTCCAAAAATTATTTCACTATTAATATACAATTGATATATGTGGAAATTCATTAATGAGCTCTTGGATTGAAGATCAAATTAAAGAACACATGAACAATGATACAACTGCTGAGAAGATCAATCCTAATGATTTTGTTTCCTACACACAGTTCAACAACTTCATAACCACACTGACAAGAAATAAACGAGCATTGGATACAGCCTATCTTAGTTACTTGGAAGTAGATAATAATATAGATTTTGAACAAAAAAGACTACTAAATATGGGAGATCCCATTGCACTGATGGATGCAGTCAATTTAGAGTACTATCAGAAAAACAGAATTAACTATATTCATTTAGTTAGAAAACACAGTTCAAAAGAAAAAGTGTTTTACTTTAATAATCAAATAGATTTTTTTATGAGAGATGGAAATATAGTTGAAATAATGATAAAACCAGAAAAATATAAGTGTTATCAACTTATACCATCAACGGAAAAAATTGACATGTATAAATCTTTTGAAGTTATACCCTAATGATATGATATAATTTAAAATACCAAACGCCTGTAATGTACCCGAAGGTACAATTGTGTTTATTGAAAAAGTTATGGTATACGAATACATTTAAAAAGATCAGATTATGTTGGTTTTTAATGGAAACACTTCCATTAAAAACAAAACTTACTTATAATCTAAGAATTTAAAAAGTTTTTAATTTTATTATGGTTCTTACTATTATTTAACTTACAAGTCATATCTATTGTAACAAAACCATATTCATTATTCCAACATTTTGAACAAGTCTCCCTAAATTTCTCAAACAACATATCACCACCAACAAAATCACTATAAATATGTTTAAGATTTGTATCATCTTGTCTGAATATGCAAAGAAAATTGGTATTGTTTCTTATAAGCTGCTTAGGTACTTTTGAGTATGCCTGGGTTAAATAGAAACAATCAATATCTTAGTGTCTACCGCTAGTAAAGTAATCCCTTACCACATATTTTGATATTCAAGTATATCAGCAAAAACAACTACAGACTCTTTATGACATTCATTTACATCAACGAATTCTTCATTTGATGGGAAGAAGTATGATATTGGTTCATTAAATAATTTAGATGCTATATCTGTATCTTTCTTTAAATTGATATATTTTGGTTGGTCCAGACTTTTTTTAACACACATAAAGAGTACCAAAGTCCAATTATCCATGAGCATATATAAAATTATCTATCATAGGTATGACGTTTTGTCGATACAATCCGGTCTGATATTCTTATTTTAATATCCCAGTCTACATGTTTGATGTTTTTCTTGCTCATTTATTAATAGATTTTTGTAATAATATAATAAATGAGTAAAGTATTCAAACTAACAGATAATAAATCAGTGTTGAAGAAAAGACTACATTGCCCTTTCGAGATAGAAGGACACTCATTGGCTTTAGTTCTGTTCTATACTACTTATCTAACACATAACATTTTCTCTGGGAAAAATAAACTATTTTTGTGCTCCAGAATGATATGGAATCAGCAGTTTATATTCCAGTTGGCCAATATAGCTTAAAAGATCTTGAAAAAACTATAAAAGCAATTTTTTCATTTAGTGTAGATTCAATGGATGGGAAAGAAAATGATATATCTTTCGAGCTGGATAAAATAACAAACAGAGTGAAAGTAAAATGTACGCTTAAATTAGAGTTTGGAAAATGGGGTTCAATAGGAAAACTTTTGGGTTTCATAGAAAATAAAACTCTGAAAGCAAATGTGGACCATTATGGCGATACAATTCCAAAATTTGATCCATTTGAAACAATAAATATACACTGTTATATAGTAAATGGTATGATATTAAAACGTGATGAATAAAATCATAGATAAACTAACATAATTGCCACTTTTAAAACGAGAACAACATTTGGAATTGGCGACACGATCTATTACGAACCAGCTTATCCATTATTTTTTCCAGTGCAAACAAATCAAGTTAATGAAATAATAGTTGAAATTAAGGATGAAAATGGTAAGTTAATTAACTTTGATTTGTCCGAAAGAACAGTGGTATTAGAGAAGAGACCATAGAAATTTTTTGGGTTGGAATTAGTCATATTCTATATATAATAACTTAAATAGTTTTTAAACTATTAAATATTCATATGATAAAGATGAATAATATTTCTATAGCAATTGCAATGAAAGATTAGGAAAAAGAATCCAATGTTTCGACTACTTTAATATGGCGAATTTGGATATGCGTAACTAAATTTTTAATTAGACTATTTTGTAGCACATTGCCGAAGTCAGAGCGAAAATTGTGTTTTAATGATTGGATAACCATTAAAACTTTATAGAGATACGAGCACAAGTAAAAATCAACTGATGTCTAATTATACGACGACGATCATTTACTCTTTAAAAAACCGAATAGAATGCATTTGTTTAACACCAAAATCCACCATTCCATCATATGCAAAACTTATACCTCCACGATTAACATAATTTAAAACTTTTTCACTGAAAATCTGAACATATTTGTCTGATAAGGTTACTTCAAAATTTCCAGAAGTAATTACCACTTTGTATCCATACCATGTATCATTTATTTCAGCACGGTTTATGGGATACGACTGCCCAATTGTAAGTTCAAAAAGTTTCTTAAATTGTTTGGTTCTGTTTAATACATTTAGCAACTGATCCATCTTTATTATATAAAATATTTTATTTTTTACGTATTCAAATTTTTTGAGCCACTTTTTTTTTACAACTGCGCCCAAACGCAAATTTTTTCGCGAATTTTTGCAGATGCACTCAAACCCAAAGTTTAATGCAACGTTTTTTTCTAAAGACTACGATCTTACCATATGCAACTTTTTGAGCCATTTTTTTTGCAACTGCTCCCAAACGCAACTTTTTGAGCCACTTTTTTGTGTTTGTGCTCGAATCGGCATTTCTATACTACTCAGTTTGTTCCCTAAACTTGATCGCTGTGAGTTATAACAAAAATAGAAGAATGTTTTTAAAAAATTGTTAAATGGCTTAAGTCATGGTCTTTCGATCGCATATTGGAAAATAGCTACCATATTGCTTCATTTTGTTTCATATACTTATCTGTACTCAGTGGTCCAATTTCAATAATTTACAGCTTAGCTCATTGTAGTCTTTAAAAAAATTGTCCTTGCGGGTTTAAAAAAATAATAGTATTTTTGTATTAAAGTCAAACCAAAAATAAATTAAAATAAGAGAAAAAAGATTTAATAACAGTATGAGACTGCCTCGGTACCCAGGGGTACGAATTTTATGCCTTATGACACTGTATACTCATTAAAAAAATACAAACATAATTTGCCAATACACATTTTTTTTTCAAAAACCCAGTATTTTTTTAAGGAAGGATGAAAAAAGAAAGGAAAATATGTTTTTTTTAAAGTAAATTGTTATACATATTTGCTAAAGTATGTTTCTTAATATGAATACAAATAAATGGTTTATTATTTACTACTTTGAAACAGCTAGCAAAGCACTTAACGTAACATTTTTCTCCTACTAGAATATTATTGAAAGTATTTGTAAGGGTCTTTTGCGCCGATGCAAACAATTTTTTTTTCAGAATTACAGAACTCACTGCATATCATCTTCAACCTTCTTAGGGACATACATTTTCCTTAAAGTAATTCTGGCGATTGTGGGGTTTAGGAAAGGTGGTTGGTTCAAAAGTATCGTCTTTTATTTGTAGGTACAAATGACACATTCTCCATGCACCCAAACGCTAATGGATTGTGCTTTTAGGATCCCTATAATCTTAAATCAATTTGTAGCACTAAGTAATTTCTTTTTGTGTGAAGATGGATTGATATAAAAGTATGCTCCTAGTCATGAATGTTCTGTATTTTCTGGTTATGGTGTTGATGGAAACACAATTTCTCCACTGTACGTAAGTTTGAAGTGAGTGAACCATAAATGTTTCCGCTTTCTCAATTACTCATTTACTCGTCCTTCGATGAGACGATGCAGGAATCCCAGGTTTTTTACACCTCGGAATCAGAGTAACTCGAGCAGTTTCAGCCATCCTCGGGCAACCAAATTAAGCACTCCGCCGTCGCACCTCCCCGTTGGCAGCACTCGAATCCTCGTACATCTCCGTCCCCTCGAAGTTCGGCGAAAATAATTTCCTGTAGCTCCAAGCTCATCTAGCCCACATCGCGGAGTTTTCGTTCAGCAGTTCTTCCCATAAACGTTCTATCGAAAAATTGAGTTATCACCTTGTAAGCCGTGGGCGTATTGGTAACATCCAAGTAACGAATAACTTACGACATGTGCAAGTATAAGAGGATTTCATTTTTTTAAGCGGTGTTTTAGATCCTTACCATTTATTTTCATTCTTCTTTAAGATTATATTATTAAAACAGACGATGCTAATTATATCCACGTGGCATCTTGACATAAAACACAAGTTGTATTACTTTACAGTTTTCTCCTTTCGTCGCTTAGCTTCATCTTTTACCTGTAACAGCATGTTAGATTTCGGCTACTTCTTTCAATTAGTATTCATAATTACATTCTAGGCGGCTGACTATGTGAGACGATGCAGTGACTAGTAACTTTTCCTACAAGATAGGCGAGCATACTTAGCAGTGTGGCGAAAATATAAAAAAAACCATTACAAGACCCTCTTAAAATTAGACATATACATGAGACACTAAATACATAGCCATTTACAAATGCCTTCACACCCTACTCAAGGCTCTGCGTCTTTTTTTCTCTGGCCAGAGATAAACATCATACTGTGTGCCGTACTATTATTTAGTTGTCAACTGTTTCGATCGGCTTCTGTGGCAGTGGAGTATAATACGGTTTAAGATGAGTGATATTATACTTTCTACGGGATTTCCTTACAAATCGGCAAGTTCGTAACAATTGTATTTTACTATGTTCACTACTCCAAATGGACCTTCAAATAGAAGAAACAGCTTCTTCGTAATAAATTCCCAATAGTTGCTTGTAGCACATGCTTGACGTAGAACCAGATCATTGGTCTTAAATTGGTTCAACTTTCTGGTCTTGTAATGTCGTTTTCGACTTTCCGCAGCTGTAAATAATCATCTTCGTACCAAATCAATTAATTCGCTGTGGATCTTTTCCGGGTCATCTCCAGCTGTATCACGTCAAGTTTGGGTATGGTGTTCAATCCTCCCACTAAGCTCACCATTCGCTGCCCTGTAAGAACCTCACTCGGTCTACTAGTGTCAGCGAAGGAAGACAATTGTCGCCAACCCACGTCAGTTTAACTTTTGCTGAGTGTCTGGATTTCCACCTCCAGAGCTGTTTCTTGAATGTTCCTATATTTTAGGTGGTGGGAACGAAGGAACTAACGGGTTCAAACCCTCATTTCTCTGGAGATATCCCTGCGGAATATTTGTGGCTGAGTTCGGCTGAGCATTTGAAAAGGATGATGGAGGTACATTAGAGCCTTGGGTGTACTGCCACGTCGGTACTACATGCTAACTTCGAAAATGTTCACCTTGTACTGGCTGGAAATTATGTTGCCACATATTATTCGTTTCCGAAGGCCAATTCATAGCCGTCGCGGGTGCAATGTTACTGCCGGTCGGAGAATCCGGTTGACTCCTTATCCGGTTGCTCGCGTTGGCAGGTAAAATATAGATGTCCTCGTTCGAGTGTACATACGCGTTTGATTGAGGATACATTTATGTATTTGTTGTATCGCGATTTATTCTTCAATTCCTTCTACGATAGTCTGGGGAGAATCTCTTTCTTCGCTTGCGATTATTGTAACCAAAATGTCTTCAACCTGTATTAAAATTCCGAGAGTTATCGTTATCCTGATTTATTCCTAGCACGTTAACTCTAGGATTACGGTACCCTTCAGATGAAACTTAGTTATATGAACTTGATTTTTGTCCGGTTCCAGAATACAGTGGAAGTGGTCGAGGATGTGTAGTTTTATCAAAGTCTCGCATCACAAATGTTCTTTGACGCTCATTCTGGTCAATTTTTAAAATTTGTTTATGAAATTCGTTCAAATTCGTAAAATTACGATCGGCCCATCGTTCTTAATATCTGGCCGGAAGAAGTGAAATGACTATTTCAGCGAATTTTTCATCGTTCATCGAGGCGGTTAAGTGTTGCGTCCTCTCAAACACCTCTCAGAAATGTTGCTCGAAAGATTTTTCTTTCTTTGGATCGTATTTATCGAAGTGGAGTCTAGCTCTTAAATTTCCTTGTAACCTAGAACTCCAGTATTCTTTCAAGAAAATTTCTTTAAATTGTTCGAACGTGTGTGTTTCATTCTTCTCTATCTCCCACCAGTAGAAGATAGTGGATTTTAGGCTTAGCCGTAAGCACGTTAGTACTTCGCGTTCACTGAGGCCAAACAATCTGCCGTACTCTTCCAATTTCTTTAAGTAAATTACTGAATTTTCGTTTTCACAACCGGAGAATGTCGGCAAATCCTCCGACCATTGTTTCGCCGGATGGTGTAAGAGTGCAGCAGTGGGATGACACAGTGCGGTTTTAGTTAGTAAATTTACAGGGCTTTCCGGAATTTCATTAAGTTCATTGCCCACAGCAGAAGTGTGTCTCAGATTGTCAGTGGTATGTGTATTTGAGGTATTGAAATTGCTTACACGAAACTGATTTAGTTTCGCTTCGATTTCTCCTAGCCGAAGTCTTAGTTCTTGGTTTGTAATGTCAAAACTACGGTTAGATACTACACATTCAGAAGTATTTTTGTCAAGTTTAGCATCAATATGTATTTCAAAATGTATTTGTTGGTGATCGACATTTTCCATAATTCCAATATCGGTATTAGAGATAGTAACAGGTGCTCCATCCTCGACAACTGTAATTCTGTGACCTAAATTAATGATCTGCCCCTTCAAGCATGTTTTATTTTGCTCGATGTTCTGTGGAAATTCACGTTCCATAGATGCAACTCGTGCTTTTACGTTATCAATTTTATGCCTTACTACCGAAAAATCTTCTTCTATGATTTACTTACTCTGTGCGAATCGTGTATCTATCCGTGACTCGAATTGTGTTAAATTTTCCCGTATGGCTTCTACCTGCGATGCCTGGGCCATGTGCTCTTCAGTCAGCCTAATTACCTCAATACTTAATGTGGATAAAGTTTGTTGAGTTTCACTACCTTGTTACAGACTAACTAAATTCTGGGTAACGCCCGACAAATGTTGTTCTAATCCTTCCAGTCTACAGTTCTGTTAATCAATCAAGTAGTGGCCTGTAAATTTGCATTAGTTGCATCGAACTTTGCAGTCATATTGTCAAATTTCGCATTCGTATTTGCATTCAAGCCAATGCTTAATGTTCGCATCATATTAGCTAATATAGCCATTAGGTCGTTCTGGTTATTCGTGCTAATATAACTACTTGTCGCCACCTCCGCGACCGCAGTATGAAATATTTCATGTGACGCTGGACCTGACACTTTCTATGGGTGTCCCCTTTAAGCTAACGGTATCGGATTTGTCATCAGCCATTTCGTTTCAGCGGTTTGCCACAACGAACTTCTTAAGAAAAATGGGTCTCTACTGTAACGTTTATTCATTCCCAATTTCTCGTTGTGTGAATATCCATGGACTGATTTTTATTAAAAATTACAGTCAAATTGTATTCCTCTATGTACCACACCTACGAATGGTTTTGTTATTTTGGATAAAAGATATTCATCTCGCTTTTGGCCACCACGTTGATGCGCCATCTATACCAGTATTCTATACATATTATTGGGGTCTAAATATATTCAAAATTATATATAACTATTATAGGTAAGTGAGTTAGTGGAATCATAAACTTCAGTAATTAACCAGACATACACTGGACACTGCAATCACAACTCTCTATATATATGTGTGTCACTACGATTAAAATATTCATTAAACAAGTAGCTACACTGCACAGAAAAGCAACACGGATAAGCAGAGACAATGCAATTTTAATGAAGACATTTAAATAAATTATTCATCACACGCGGCTCTCTTAACGAACAACTGATACACCTAAATAATGTTAATGAAGAATAGAAAACCTAAACAAATATAGATCACTTTACTTGAAGTTAAAGAATAACACATAACGCTGCTGTCAGATAACCCATGGTACTCTAAGAGCTCAGTCTAATTTTAACTTAATATTGATCCTGTCAACACCAGATACAATATCATGAATTCGAGAACTGATTTAATTACTTTTCCAACGGGTTGACTCAGTTTAATAATATAACTTGTTCTTTAATGAGTCCTGCTAGCTGTACGTCAGAAAGCACTACTTCTCATATACTGAAACGGCTCGGGAACCACTGGTTAGTCCTAAAAGCGAGATTCTACAATAAATAAAACTTTGATGTTTTAAAGTTCTCGAGTTCTATATCTCTGTACTTCTTAATCAAAATTCAGGGTGTCTTCATATACTGACATTAAGTTAAACTTGCATGTAATTAAAACAACTGTAGGCCTACTAGAGAAGCAATTTTGCTCTGACACTGGCTTACTGCATCCTTCGATGAGACGATGCAGGAAATGCAGTTTTTTTGCATCTCGGAATCAGAGTACCTCGAGTACTTCAGTTGTCCTCGGGTCACCAAATCAAGCACCCCGCCGTCGTATATCCCCGTTGGCAGCTCTCGGATATTCGTACTTCGACATCTGCTCGAAGTTCGGGGAAAATCATTTCCTGCAGCTCCAAACTCATCTAGCAGTCATCATGGAATTTTTGTTCATCGGTCCTTCCTTAAACGTTCTATCGAATCTTCCTTCCACGAACTTTCTTTTTCAACAATCCTCACATTCAAGTTTGTTTTTCCAGCACTTTTCTTACCGAAGTTTAACATATAGATGAAGTTGTAATAAAACCTTTAACTTTCCTTCAGACAAGATAACTTTTAAGTTTATTATGGAAACAGTTTTGAAATGACCAACTTATTCAAAATTATCGTTACAGCCTAGAGCGCATGTAGAAATCTGTATCTTATGCAAATGAACGATTATAAGTGCATGAAATGGTGTGCATGATCATAGTTTTGAATGTCAACAAACATATGTAACATTTCATTACTTTACAATGGAAACACAATCTCTTCACTGTACGTAAGTTTAAAGTAAGTGAGTGAACCATAAATGTTTCTGCTTTCTTTATCCATTTCCTCATTCAATGGCTCCTTCCCGAAATCTAATAACAGATCTGCAGTAAAATATTATGCTTTTTTCAATACTGTCATTTTTGTACTGACTGTAATTGCGGAGTCGCAGCATGTCAGAGAACAACAAGCAAGTAAGGATGTCAAAACAGTGTGTGGTACAATGCTTTCAATAACAAGTGAGTGAAGTGTAACGTGTCGCGTTGTTCTTCCCAATTCAAAGGCAACCCAAATTTTCAAGGTTACGTTTTTTCCACTGCACGTGGTAATGACGTACTATACTTACTATGACGCATGTAAAACAAGAACAAATAATCACTTTATCCACTTTTTGAAGCTAGTGTTATGTGAAAGATGCCGGTTAGTATCATACCATCTGCTTCTCCATTACCAAAGGCCAAACGCACACATTCTTCAGCGACGTCATTTCTTATAGTGAAGCATCTTCCTTTATCATCCGTGATACTCCACCCATATAAATATTTGAGGAGGAGCTATTTGCAGAAGACACACTCCGCGATATTCAGCCAGTGAAGTATGAATGCAATAGTTTGTTTTTGGGTAAGGCACGGTAAGGATAAGTATCCTGTAACTGTGTGCATGAGACACCGCACAAAATTTCTTTAGCCTACTACGTGGATGGGTACAGGCCGTCGGCAATGGTGTGATCAAACATAGCGGCTATTGCTAAAGTCAGCACTTTTTGAAATGTTAATAAGTATAATTTATTTTAGCCTTAGATGTTAATTCCAAAGTGCGCTTGAAAAAATCCTGCGTTTATTACTCATATGGTAATATTTATTTAAGAACGTTTTGAAGGATAAAAAATGGCTGAAAGGAATAAGTAACTAAGTCCTCAAAAGTGCTCACTTGATCGTGAACAGCCTTTACCTGGGGATGTTCCCAGTTCGACGCTCGGAAGAGAGGAACGTGAGGCGCGAGCCGGCCGACCTCGCAGCGATCGCTCGCCGGGCGAGCATGGTTGTAATTTTGGCCGGCCACAGGCGCGAAATGTCATTGCTGTGACGCTTCATGTGGAAAAGCGAGCATGGATCGAATTCAAGCGCGTCGTTGGGCGTCATAACTTCGGCGCGCCCGTCATTCTTGTGTCGCCGTAGACTAACCGTCGTGACCATCGTCAAAAGACATGGAAGTTGCAGAATTGAGGTTAGGTGCAGTTTCAAGTAGCTTAAATTCATATTTTCAGATTTATGAAAGTTGTTTGCTACACAGAAATAACAAAATTAAAGTAAGTTTTGCAAAAGGTGTTTTTTTTTTTTCTGAAAGATCTGTTAAACAGCCAGTAAAAATCGCCATCAAACAACGTTTAAAAATAGCCGTTAAAGAACGTGTACCACGTGAAATAACAATGAATACACTAATAACACCAACGTAAAATACTTTCTAAAATTAGTTTTTTCATTCAAAACGCCGTTTTGTGAGGAAATAGGAACACACAGCCTTTCACTCCGTTTCTACATCATTCATTTCATTTTCATGTAATCGCTACAGCGCTCTGTTTGAAGTTTTAAACTGCACATAGGCCTAATGTGATGAAGAGAGTGCACTTATATATAATATTCGTTTTAACAATCAAACCAAAAAACCAAAAGTAACATCAAATAAGTTAAATCGTCACGATTTCGCGACGTACATACGTCCGATATTTTCCTCTCCACATTTTAGATCGGCGTGGTAGCGCATATACGTGGCGCTGTTGGTGGCGCGGGCGCTTCAGTCTCGAGTCCCGGGTAAGGCCGGTATGGTAACACACGGCACCGGAACAGGCCTGTCGCCCGTCTACGGGCGCCCGGCCGGGTCTGTTTTAGCCTTGCACCATCACGGGCCCGGCCAGGCCCGTGAAGCTTGCCGTGTGTTCCCGGCCTAAGGCATGGGTGCATACTTGTGTACGACCGGCTGAGTCCTCCTGGTGAGGTATAAGTCTAACACACACTGTCAAACGTCAAACAGGCAACCACACTCGACGAACATCAATCACGCTCTATCAAACGGTACATTTATAAAGTCAATACAGTCATCTTTAAAAATAAAGGGCAACGTAATGGATTCGTAGCGAAATTGAAAAGGGTGTGTGAGTTCGATCTCGGCCACCTGCAAAATGGTTCTTTTCTTTCTTAAATTACGGAAAATGGTACATTATGAATAGTAAACTATCGTAAATATGTTTATTTCAAATAGTTATTTGGATACATTCAGTAAAAGAAAAATTTAATTCGCCACTGCAGTCGGCCGTCACTTATTCAATAAGGGAAATTTTTTCACGTCACGAATTCAATCAGTGAAATTTTTTCACTGAAACAATCAGTGATTATCCACTGATTCTAAGTGGGGCCATTTTCACTGTGTATGCTGTAACTGTAGCCTGCTGTTTATTAAGCTCTTTTGTGGGCCAGAATTTCAAGCTACTGTTTATTCTAACAAAAATAAACACTAGTAGTAGGGCACTGGGAAGGCTGGTGCAGGAGCCATGAGCAGCGATTAGGGATTTTACCCAAAAATCACTTTTTTTTCCCTTAAAAACTTCCCTTTTCCCAGCTCTGCAAAAAGGACTGCCCCAAAAAAATCCTTCATGGGGTTGTACCCGCCATCTTGTGTTTCCCTTTTTTCCTTCAAAACCGAGTAAAAGTAATTAAAAATTTCAGTGGCCTTTAAAAATTTCTCTTTTTCCTTAAAAATGGGTCATTTTTAACTTGAAATCAGTCTTTTTGCCTAAAAAGTTATCTTTTCCTTCAATTTGCCGAAAATTTACTATGAAAAATTACTCAAAAAATTATTTTAAAATTCTTAAATAATTTTATTTAAAAATTAAAAAAAAAAATCCCTAAAAAAGTAAAAAAAACTTAAAAATCAAAGAACATATCCCATTAACCTCACACTCATCCCAGCACCCTTAGTATCAACCCCTACCCTTACCTAACCAACATCCAATACTACAAAACAAAGAAAAAAATTGAAGAAAAATATACCAAAAATCGTAACTCTAGCATGTCGGTCATGGCAAAATTACCATCAAACACCAGCCAAATATCATACCACCCATCAAACCAGCCACCTGATTATACCATCCAGTCAAACAAATAAAAATGCTGACCACCACACCTCAGATATACGAAATAAAATATGAGTAACCCTTCTGACTAGGAGTACTGGGTACTATACCAACCATAACCCAGCATACTTCAGTCATGCCACACTGATCACATTGTAGTCATACAATGCAACAACAACTACTCATTTCATACCACCCACACCATCCATTAACCACACCAACCATAAAATACTAGGTAAAAATCCTCCAATATTCCAACATACTATACCATCTGAATATATCAACGAACCACCACAGCAGATAACAATACCAATCAAAACATACAGCCCAAACCATATAATTCGCTCCAACCCAAGCATACCTCAATCATTCTACAAATAATACAGGCCATATCAAATACCATACCACATACTTACTGATCAATCATAACATTCAACTATATTGGCTACCATTTCAGCCCATCTAACTTCACCAATTACACATTTAAACATTAAAACAACCATACCAGCAACTGTAACTCTTGCATGCCATCTGCTCTACCAACCAACACGAGACGAAATATACTCATCGTTCATACCTCTTATTATAACTCAAGCATACCTCAACCATTCAGTCCACACTGAATTAACAAAAATCTACTTACTACTTATGCTTTCTGCTCTGCTGGTAGACACCAGCTACATTATATACTAGTCACTATACCATTATACCAACCAACAATTAAAAATAACTCAAGTCATACCAGACCATCCAACACGCTAGCTCATATAACCAAATAAAAATTCAATCACACTAATCAACAGTGCCACCCAATACACCGATGCAACAGTACCAATGATTTATTCAGCTGTTAGGTATATTAAATCTTCATTGTGGCTATCGAAGTTTTCGGCTTCTTTAGCTTCAACACCTACATCTACAAGAGATCAATCCGAGTCTGCCAAATAACTTCTTCTTATTCTCCTCATCTTCATGTGATGTCTCAGTGCCTTCACGCGATTGTCAGCTGAAATAATGCTAGACATGTATGACATACGTGTGCTTAGGATTAGTATATTTTTTATCTGGACTATAGTAAGTTAGGTTATATAAGGTTATTTCTGATTTCTTGCCGGTTAAGTTATTTTATTTTGACAGATGGTAAGAATGTTTGTGTTGCGGGTTGGTCTGGACTATAAATTGGCTTGGTACACTTGGGTTAACATGAATGGTATGGTTGGTATGTTCGGTGATATGTTTTTCCAATATATCTGTCTCGCAATTGTTCGTGTATGTCGAATGCTGTGGATGACAGTATGTGTGTGTTGGGAAGTCCTGTAATGCTAATGCATGCTTGAATTATAGTAAGAAGTATGGGTGGTCAGTGTATTTTTAATGGTGTCAGTTGGCATGGTGGATGGTATGAAAAGTTGATTATGTCACTGGTATGGTCTGTAGGTTTGCTTCGTTTGGTCTGTGTTGACGAATGACTGAGGTATGGTAGTGTTATAGTGGGTGATATGGTTGGTAGGTATAAGCGGTGTTGGTTGGTAGAACAAGTAGAATGTGTGTTTGGTTATGGGGTGGCCTCAGCTGTATAGTTGCTAGGTACACTTGAGTCCTGATTGATATTGTGCTTCGTTTATTGCATGGTATGGATGAATTGAATTTTTCTTCTGTTATAGGAGACGGTGTGTTGGTTGATCTAGTATGACTAGGGTTATATAATAGATGGTAGGTTGTTATGGAGTTATAGTGACTAGTATATATTTGTTTGGTGTCGACCAGTAGAGCAGAAAGTATGAGCAGTAGGTAAATGTTTGATAAGCTCAGTGTCGACTGAATGGTATAGGTATGCTTGAATTATAATAAGAGGTATGGTTGGTAGGTATAAGCGGTGTTGGTTGGTAGAACAAGTAGAATGGGTGTTACGTTACAGGCTGGCCTCAGCTGTATAGTTGCTTGGTACACTTGGGTTTTGGTGGATATTGTGCTTGGTGTATTGGGCGGTGCTGTTGAATAGTGTGACTGAATTTTTCTTTAGTTATAGGAGATAGGTTGTTAGGTGGTCTGGTATTTCTTGGGTTATACTTGATGGTTGGTAGGTATGGTGGTATTGTGACAAGTATATATTTTGGCTGATGTCAACCAGTATAGCAGAAAGCATGAGTAATAAGTTAATATTTGTTAAGTAAGCGTGGACTGAATGGTTGAGGTATGCTTGAGTTATTGTAAGAGGTATTAACGATGAGTATATTTCTTCTGGTGCTGGTTGGTAGAGCAGATGGCATGCATGAGTTATAGTGGCTGGTATGGCTTGTTTATATGTGTAATTGGTGATATTTGATGGGCCGAAATGGTAGTCAAAATAGTTTACTGTTGTGATTGATCAGGAAGAATGAAGTATGGTGTTTGAAATGGCCTGTATTGTTAATAGCATGACTAAGGTATGCTTGGGTTAGAGCGAATGATATGGTTTGGGCTGTATGTTATGGTTGTCATGGTTATCTGCTGTGGTGGTTCGTTGATATGTTCAGATGTTATAGTATGTTGGTATGCTGGAGGGTTGTCACCTAGTATTTTATGGTTGGTGTGGTTAATGGATGGTGTGGGGGTATGAAATTATTTGTTGTTATGTTGCATTGTATGACTTAAATTGATCTGTTTGGCATGACTGAAGTATGATAGGTTATTGTTGGTATAGTACCAAGTACTCCTGGTTAGCATGGTTATTCATATTTTGTTTCGTTTGTCTGAGTGTGGTTGTCAGCATTTTTAATTGTATGGATGGATGGCATAATCAGGTGGTTTGTTTGATGAGTGGTATGATATTTGGCTGGTGTTTTATCGTAATGATGCCATGACAGACATGCTGGAGATACAATTTTTGCTATACTTTTCTCAATTGTTTGTAATTTTTCTTTGTATTGTAGTATTGTAAGGTGGGTAGGCAAGGGTCGGGGTTAATGTTTAGGGTGCTGGGATAAAGTTGCGGTTAATGAGATACGTTCTTTTTTTTTAGTTTGTAATATATTTTTTGTTATTTTTTGTATTTATTTTGTTCCGCATGTCTGAGGTGTGGTGGTCAGCATTTTTATTGGTATAGATGGTTACTATAATTCGGTGGTTTGTTTGTTTGATGGGCGGTTTGATATTTGGCTGGTGCCTGACGGTAATGATGTCAAGACAGACATGCTGGAGTTACGGTTTTTGATATTTTTTCTCAATTTATTGTAATTTTTTTTGTAGTATTGGAAGGTGGGTAGGTAAGAGTAGGCGTTAATTTTAGGGTGTTGGAATGAGTATAACGTTAACGTGATATGGTCTTAGATTGTGTCGGTTTTCAACATTTTTCCTGTTTTTTTTTTTAAGGGATTTTTTAGTATTTGTTATAATTTTTTTTTTTACAATTTTAAAAATCTTTTTAATAATATTAAATAAAAATTTAAAGGAAAAAAGTTAATTTTTAGGGAAAGATATTGATTTCAAGGTGAAAATGAATAATTTTTAAGGACAAAGGGAGAATTTTAAAAGATAAAGTAAATTTTTAGGGAAAATTTAGTCTATTTGAGGCAAAAAGGGAATCTCAAAATGGCGCGCAGAGCCTCCTGAAGGATTTTTTGGAGGGAGCCCTTTTTTCAGCTGGACAAAACGGGATTTTTTTTTTGTGGAAAGACGTGTATTTTTTGTAAAATAATATATTTCTGAAGTGATTTTTGAGTAAAAACACACGATTTGTACGAAATATTAAAAAAATGGCTGAATTCAAAATACAGCCAAAATCCCGAATCCTTGCTCATGGCTCCTCTACCAGCCTTCCTCATGCCCTACTACTATCATTGTCAAGGAACTAATTACTAGCATCTATGCTAACATCAAGTAACACCAAACAATTCTTACGAACACAAATATGTTACTGTCATGCTAATTCATACCCTACCTTTGATAAAACGTAAATAATCTGGTCACAGTAGTCAATGATTATCATTTGTGACATTGCACATTTCATAAGGCATCAAAATACTGTCTCACATTCACTGCCGCCATTACTGCAAGTACTCCGATCATTGTTTACGATAATCAACGTACAGTTAAAGGCAGGAATTACTTCCAAAGCAGATTTAAAAAAATCATGAATTAACATTGTTCGTGCTAAACCCCCGAACACTGCATTAAGATATATAAAATATGGTACCATACACATGGATGTTGGCTTCAGCTTTTCTGTAGCACTGTCAAAATATACCTACATATTCGTAACTTCAAATACTACTGTTCATGACAGCTTACTTGGCATGCTCAGTCATTGTGACGTTTACAAACTTAAGTGTTATAACTGACCCGCTTTGACCATTTTCGCTGTGAAGTGATTTCAGGATTATAGAGGCAGTTTTCAAAGTCAGTGATTGAAACTTATACAAGACTGTCACATCACAATAATATTTTCCCAGTTTCAACCTACTTGACTTGTTAATTTCTAACGATAGTTGCCCCGCTCCGTGGGCGGCAGTTTCATTTATTTATATAGTCATTGCTATATAATTCCAAAATATAAAGTTGAGTTTGAATAATGGCATATTTTATGAAGTGCACGTTACTTAATAACAGAAATTACATTGTGTCTTTACCTAACGATTTTGGTCGGCAACTTGAGATTGATACATAAATTTACTATATGTATAAATTATTAGGTGTTCTAATTCAATTATTAAATATATTATCGCATGCTCGAATAGCAATTATTGTGCTTCTGGGTTATTATTTTGATGATTCTTTATGTTAATCTCCTATGATTAACCCAAAATACTAGGTGAGTACATGCACCATGCCATTCATCAAAATAAATATGAAAATATTATTCGTGCATGTGGTAAAGCTTCTTGAGGCCAGGAAAAGCCACTTAAGAGTCGTAAAGCTACAATCTAATCTCTCTGCAACAAAGCCCCAATACTAACTTAAATAGTCTACATCATGCTATTTTCCACGCTTACAGTGAGCATAAAACGTTTTAGTTAGATACATTTTGCCTTCAAATTGCACTTGATTATTTTAACAAATTAACCTACCAATACTCAGTAATCGAAAAGACTATTAAAATATAATTTCAAATCCTACTTTGTCAACTGTTCAACAATTAACTGATATAGACGAACAATATTGTATTTGTGTGTCGTACAGATGGAATATGCTATATTTCCATTATCTCCACACATGTGCTCAGTTAATTGTACTATTTAATTTTTTGTACCAAGTCAAGTTTTATATTTGGAGGCATATAAATCAATAGAAGATTTCACAGAACAATGCAAACGAACGAACGTGAATAAATACAATAAATGCACTGTGGACATTGCTTCAAATCTGTTGCGCTGGATGAAAAATCTAAACTACAACACAACAACGTTATCGGTTTCGTTTGCTTATTTTAAGCGCCTGTTTTCTGTTGGCTGAAAATTGCTGACAGTTTATCCAACTTCAAAAAACAACACGTCTGTAGTGCAGTTTCAATACCAACATCTGTATATGTACACTTCCGAGCCGTCGTAGTCACGACTCCTTAGTTAACGACTCGAGAGTTATGACAACACGATCCGTGCTCGCATTTTCGTGGTGCTGCCGCCACCACGTTGCCGTCGTCTGTATGTCACGTTGCGCTGCCGGTCAACTGGACTATTGGCGATTAGCAGCCCCCCCCCCCTCCCTCTTCATCAACACAGACCGTCTTGGGGTACGCTGTAACCATTGTGTTACGTTTGCGACATCACAAACGAGTCCAAGCTCGGCCGGAATGCGACCAACGTTAGTTTTTTTAACTATCGCTTCAGATATCGAGGACAGTGGCGCGGCGGCGAAAAGTTCAGTGGGTTACAGGAGTTAGCAGAAAACCGCGGGTCTGGCTGAAATTTTGAAGATTGGAGCTATCACACCAGAAATAGTCTCAGTAACTCCGCCCTGGCGTCGTGGGAGAACCAATGGGAACAGAGGATTTCGGCGAAGGTAGGTCGTGAACGAGAAGTGTGTTCGTGGGAACAGCAGTGGGCCAGGGTGTCAGTCGGCGGCGGTCCACAGAGGTCTGCGGGTTCCGAGCGGCGATCGGGGGTGAGTGCCTTTCAGCTAGTGTGAGAAAGCTCACCCGCTCCGCTGTCCTTTATCCATTCAGCCTTGTCCTTAACCTACACCAAATCCGCTTCTTTGTATTAACATCTCAATAATAATTTGTACAGTAAATGGTGCTAGTAAAATACACTTATGTTTGTTAATTGGGAGTTATTTCATAAACACATAAATCCCTACCCTCATCAATTATTGTCAGGCTCACAGTTTATATACCACCCAAAGGGGGTATATAAAACGTGCCTGGCGACTACGCAACGCTTCCACTACGTCATCTGGGTTTGAATTTTCGCCGGAGAGAGAATCGACACTATCTTCTGGGATTTTCCGCAACGCCCGACTTCATGAACTCTAAGATTTGGCTAGACTACGTCTAGCTGATTGTGACAGATGATCGGGTGAGAACATTGTGGGGGAGGAGGGGTGGTCGGCATCTTAGAAGGAGCATTGCTTAAAATATATATAATTCGTTCTTATATTGCCAATTTAATGTAAACTTTAAGCCCAGCATTATCAAATTTGTGCGTTCTATGTAATCAAAAATTGCTTAAATAGTTATAAAAATTTTTTTCATAATTTTGTAAAGGTAAATTTTTACGTAATTCAAAAAAAAAGAAGAAGAAGAAAAAGTGTTAGCCCGCAATTATAGCTACCAAAATAAAGTTCGTTTTTATATTTATTTCTCACAAGTGGGGAAGTTTTTCCTATGGGATGATATTTTACTTGATTTTCCGATATAACTAATATCTGCGCAAGATTTTAAGAATACATCACGATATGAATGTCGTAAACGGAGGAAGAGGCATCGGTCTCTGTCGTGAGGCGGATGGGATGACTTTCCTCCGGGTCCCCACGCCTCATGACAATTCAGTGGTAGCTAGGTAAAGGCTGTTCATGATAAAGTGCGCACTTCATATATCAACTTTAAAAAAAAGTCACTGCTCCTACCTGCATACATTTAAACGGACGCTCTGAGTGACACGAGACCAGTAAAGTTGGTTACGATGGATGGGAAGTAGTTTCCTATCTTAACCTCAAATAAAAAGTGGTAAGTAACAATTTGTTATATCTTAAGTTATTTCATTGGCTTCCTGTTTTTAATGCACTGAGTGTAAAAATGAGCAGAGTTGTAAAATATTAACTGTTATAATTATTTCACAGTTTCGCTTGACCGACGCATGAATAAAGTGATGAGGTCCACATAAGGCGGAATAATACACGAAGTGTAAACAAGTAGATCTTAAGCAGGGCTTTCAAAAGTGCTCATTTTACCGTGAACAGCCTATAGGTAGTTCACGGTAAAATAAGCACTTTCGGAAGACCTGCTTACGATCTACTTGTATGCGCGTTGTGTATTCTTCCGCCTTACGTGTAAAATTAATACTGCCATGGGCCTCGTCACTTTATTCATATGTCACTAGAGGGAACCTTTGAATTTATTAGGAAAGTAAATATTTTAGCAACCTGCTCTACTTTACACTTCGATACATAAAAAAAACACAGAAAGCCAAAGAAATAATTCAAGTTATCACAAATGGTTGCCTAACACTTCTTATTTGTCTTTACGATATGGAACTATTTTCCATCGATCGTTACGAACTTCACTGGGTGCGAATGTCACTTAGTGTGCCCTTTAAAATATATGCAGGTAGGGGCAATGACTTTTTTCTAAGGTTTATTTCAAAAGTGCCCACTTTATCGTGAACAGCCTTTATAACTTATTCATTATTAAATTAAACTTTTACTCATATGTTATCTTTAAATGTTAATATTTCATTCATAATTACTATGAATAGAAATACATGTGTTGGTAATGCCAAGTAATAAATAGTTCTCATGCGAATTATTATTGTACCGAGTGCGCACGAATGCGGTGCGTTGTGCCTTTGGTATAATTTTACATACTCGGTTAAGCTTTGTTTGCAAGAAGTTGGAGCGATATCCTGGATGTAGAACTTGAGCAGGGCTTCAGGAAAGTTGGAAGTTGTCGGGAACAGCCTATAGTTGGCAAGCTAGAAGTTTGCTTAGAGGATATCCTCCTTGCAATATCAACTATCCGCTGAGCGTGAACAGCTTCCTTATCAACAGGAAGTCCAGCAGAATGCAATGTTTTGGAATATTTATTACCTTTTTTAGACGCTGCATAAGACCATGTGACTTTCCTTTAAACATTTCGTTCCTAAACAATGAATGCAGCTTTTTCTCCGATTTGTTTGCAATTCAACAGACGAGTGTTTCTTTGGACGGTTAATTTTCTGTTTAGTGACATGTTTTGCAGTCATCTGCCCCACTTTTAACTCGTATTAAATGCGTTTCCTTGTTTCTCAGTGACAGTCATGTACATTCTAACACATAGTTCATCAGCTGTAGTAGTATTTCTTGTAATTTCATTACGAAAAGCGTATTCATCTTCATACGTAAGACCACAAAGGTCTCACAGAACGGGATATATCTCTATTTTTTCACCTTTGATAAGATCATGGAGTACCCTCGTCACTGCAATAATTACTCCCTGACAATGAATTGGTTTGTTGTTATTTTTCCGCAGCGCTTGAGCTGTGGTCACAGATCTGTATCTCGGTTGTGTGTTTTTCACAAAAATGTGCCCTTCTCATAGCCCAGTTTTAACTGTAAAAAAAAATTCCTCGCAAGATGTAAAATGTCCTCCAAGGAAACACTTGCACACCGAGAATAATTGTTATTGTAATATGTAAAAGGGAGAGAAATTGCTAACACTTAAACACTAATATTTAATCCAACCTGTATTCCTTCTGGCCTCGTGTCAGGTCTACAAGTACAGGAAACAAAGATCTCAGGAGCGAGTATCAATACTGGAATATCTCATCGTCACTACATCTTCCTTTACAAAAATTCAAATTTCCTTCATTATACATGGCATATATTTAAGAGTTTATGCATTGGGTATTACTCATTCCATACATATTTATATTGTAACCTCTTTTATTGGGTGATCTGGAGAATTTTTTTCCCATGAATTCCTTGAGCAATAAGCGTCCCAAAGCTTCAGTAAATTAAGAAAACCCTTTCGTAGCAAGTGAATAATGGTTTCAACAAGTACACAATCAATAATATTTCAGCCGAAAGTCTTAGTTTCTGAGAAAATGTTTTTCAGCCCATTTACGGCCAACAATTTCCCAAAACAAGCCAAAATATATTCTTAATGATCGAAACCTAAGCGATTAAATATGTTCAACAACTCTTCTGGCCGCAGGGGTTCTATACTGTTCACATCACGACCATCTTACGGGGATTGTGTATTTTTAGTTTCTGTTACTAGACAGTATTGGTAATTTATCATAGATGCACGTCTTTGAAAAATGCACAAAGAGCAATAAAATAATAAAATGTTATCATTTGGTACAGTTATAAACCAATTATTATTATTTAGTGCTTTCGGTTTTGCTCAAAAACAACAATGGTTATTAAAAATGCATTAGAGAAAATTTATTTTGTATTACAAAAAAATACTAAGGGTTTTAAACACAGAAATCGGATTATTGGGTACAGACAAACACAATACTAAAAATTAACCAAATTTTTGATCTTGTTTTTTTTTTGTTTATGTTTTGCTAAAAAAAAATACTAGGGTTATCAGAAAACGTGTAATAACAAAGTTTGTTTGTATTTAAACAAATTTTATAATGAGCTATTACCTAAACGTCAATGTTAGATCACTGGGTGCAGAGATGCACTAGATCCAGTATTAAGTTATATAGCTTCCTTCTTCCAATACAGCGACCATGAGGACAATTTTTTTTTCATGTACTTCTCTGTGTGTGTAATAACACCTAGAAAACCAATTAGGAGACATACGTACATGGGTTTCATCTATGTTAGAGTGCGTGAAGAGATTTGGGTGGCTCGTAACATCGAGGTCTTGAGAGCCGATCTGTTTGTTACAGGAAGTTGGAAAATTTTAATGCGGAAATAAGTCAATGACATTTAAAACACCTAAATTCCCTTTCTTTAAATATGCTACACGTAGCTACCACAAAGTATATTGGAAATGTTTGGTCCGATCACATGCATTGCAGTAGCTATATTACAGAGACAGTTTGACAGCACTATCAGTGAACTAATATATTACTACCAATCAATCTGAAGATGCAGCCCACAAATAAACATCGAGATAAATCAGTATTCCTGAAGCAGATTTTTTTACCCTCATGCTCCCGTCCATCCACTTTATGTGTCATTATCGAAATAACCAATAATTACTGGGTGGCACAACAAAATAAAAGAGAGGATAGCATGAAAGTAAGAAGTTTTTCGTAGTGGACGACCATACATGTGGTAAAACGTTAAAACGGTGTAGTGACAGTGCTTCGCTCGATGAATTGCTTGTCCTTGTGAAAAAACACTAAGTGAACATTAATGAAAAAGATTTGCTATTTTTCCCATCATGCTTACAGCGTGACCTGTCTATATGCGCGTCTCATTGCCGCTTCTCTTTTCCGCACAACTTGTTTCGTACGTGTTGAAATCTCTTTGTAATAACGATCTACAATCTGATATCGAACATAATGATTCGTAAGTAATAGCATTTGTATTATATTACGTTTAAATTAGTCGTTACGTGTCTAAATTTCAATGCGCGTGATTTACGACTGGAAATTAATTACTCACGTATCTCTCATAGAGATTTTATAGAGCGTTTCTAAACAGTGTTCTTTCTAACATTGACGTTTCGCTACATCAACTTATTTCACAATGAGAATATAATGTAGGCATTAAAGCAACACAGTATTAAGGACAGTAGAATATTGCAGTAAAGATTATACTTGAATCATGTTATTTCGGAGGAGAATGGTGAAAGACATACCACACGTAAACAAAAGTAATATGTACGTAGTCTCGTTAAAAACGTTTGGCTATACGAGTTGAATCAGCCAACCCTTTTAACTATTAAACATAGCCACTTTGCTACGGTTTTAACTATTAAACATAGCCACTTTGCTACGGTTTTAATGTATCATAGGCCTTTATTGCTTTCCAACTAACAATATGTTTGTACTATTAAAGCAACCATTAAAGAAGTGTCACGCAGTATTCTTTACTGTATTTCAACCTAAATATAAAAACGAATCTTTGGTTTATAATCAAAATTTTTAGTTCTTTCTTAAAGTGTTATTGTACTGAACAGCAAAACTCTCCACAAACGATCTTCCCATCCTGTGCGTCTAGTGGAAAAAAAAAATTTATGATGTTCTCTTACTGTGGGTTGCAAACACGCGATCTAATAAAATGGCTGCTATTTCTGGCTACATTACAAGACATTGTAACAGTGACCTCATATTTATTTATTGCGATATGAAATTAAACATTTATTTTTAAAATACGTATTAATTTATACTTTTAAATATATATTGGTTTTGAAATTATATATATATATATTTATGAAAAGGTAATACGATTAAACTTTATTCAAGTCCACACGCCAAAAAAGTTATTAGGAAATACTTCCCCCCTCAAACCAGTGATAATCATTTAATAGCCCGTTCGCTTGTTTTAAGTACCACGTTTATCACAGAATGTCATTTGTAACTTTGATTTTTATTTAAAGTGATTACTCGTCAGTTCATAAATCTTTGTAGATGTTTTACAAATGCTGATTTTGTAACGCTACGAAAATTTTTTTGCAAGGAATGTTATTGAATTTTTACAATCATTTGTAATGCAAAAAGAGGTGTTAGTGAAATTTACAAACCTCTCTACAGTAAACAACTCCTCATTAGCACAGAATGTAGGAACTTTATACTTCTCTAATTTCAATATACACATTACTTGAAAAAAAAAGTTCGGTTTCAGGGTTGAGCTCCACTACAATGTATTCAAAAATATTATTTGCATTAAAACAAGGTGCATATATCTAATTTTACAATTGTTTCATTATTATTTGTTTGTTAATTTATTTTCTGCGATTTTAAGTTGGCGTAGTAAATATGCTGTAAGTTTTGTGTATTGAATTCTGGATAGAATTTTGTTCGTTTCACTACAGACGTGCATTCCAAGACGCAACGGTAGGCTATGATTTTTGATGGTGACAGTCTGTTAATCCGTAAGGTGACCCCAAACCATCACCCTACCTCCGAACCCCCTAGTCGAGCGATGCATCATCACCCAAATCTCAGCATGTAGTCATTGTGTGTGGGCCGTAGTAGACCTAGCGCCTTGTATATTCCCCAGTAGATAAATAAATGATCGTCCTTCTTGCTGCAGTAACGCTGTAGGAGACGCTGGCCCAGGTACTTAACATTGTAGGTAAGTGTATGCTGAACTACTGTTATGCTCATGCGAGAAGGCGCAAGAAAAACTTTACACGAACCTTTACAATAAGAAGTCACCACTAATACAATTTCGCTTCTAACATTTTCTAAACAAAATGTGTTTCTTACCGATGATTTACAAAACTATTGTCGAGAAGATTCATAAATTTGCTACGACTTAGTTGTTTTCCAAGCAAAGTATTTTAAAGTAATCTAAACAGAGAACCAAACTTCTCGATATGATAAAATTGTCCCTTCTCTGATATTTCATGATCAGTTGCAGTGAAAATTTATTTGTGTAAGAAACTTGTGTTGTTAATAAGAATTAAAATTTTACATTAATGTGCAACATGTTAAATATATTATAATATAAACTTAGAAATCATCATTATAGATATATGTGACACAGAGGAAATGTTTTACGATTAGTCAAATACTCTTTCCGTGGTTCGTTGCATAGAGCTCGTTCGCTCGCTACGGGTTGTCTCGCTTAATGGCCGCAGTACCAATCACTTCCACATGTTAAATGGCTACAAGGTGGCATAAAATAAGGAGTTTATTTTGAATCCTACTAATCGCTCATATACAATACAGTTGCGATACACGAGCGTATATCAAACGCTTTCTGTCCGACTGTCTAAATCCAACCGAACATAAGATCGTGTTAAACTGGAGATCAATCATTTAAAAAGAAAACATTTCTCATAGAAAAAAAAGGAACTCTGCTTTGATCAGAATACGCCTAATCTGCACAGCGGGAAGGTTTAAATTACGACAGAGGCCAATAAATATAAGAAACCGTGTTATACTAATAATCGGAAGGGTACTTTGTATAATACGCTTAGAATGGAAGCGTCTTTTTTTTAATGCCTTCAATAACTTACTTTTTTTAAACCACGTGTAAGTTTACTTATCTCACGGTAGCAAATTATTAAATGTAAAATCTTAGGATACTTGAGAATTTTCAAATGTTTCGTCTTTATTAAAAATCTTGTATACTCGATATTCGTATACATGTAAAAATCAGAATACCATAATATAATTGTTAAGTCTCAAAAACAATACAACGCAAAACTCCAAAAAAAAATAATTTTAATATATTACTTAAACTAATTATACTTTTAAATTTCTTTTTCTAATATTTATTCATAGCAATTGTTTTACCACAACAGTGGGGAAAAAACCAGAAAACTATTTCCTGTTATTTAAATCATTTCCTGTAAGAGATTCTGAATCCTAACATTAATGTGTTGTTATATATTAATTTTAACCTTTCACGTGTGATGAAGAAAAGCTGTCAACATTTTCGTGGATAGTTTCTAGTGTTGGTTTGCACTGCAGATATTGTTGCATCTGAATAATTAGGCAATATTTTGTTTTAATTATTAAATTGACTTTTTGATTCTAATGTCATTTCTGTTATTAAGCAGGGAAGATATTTAGTTAAAATCGCATAACCAAATTCATTCATTAACAATAATTTTTTATGTTCTGGAAAAAAACAAAGTAATTTTAATATTTTATCTAGAACATAAACTTATTTCATTTTGTTAGAACAAATGAGAAACTATGCATCTGGAACAATATTTCAAGCGGGGTATTTTAAAACCACAATTCCTACTTGTCCTCAATAGCTGAAAACTGCAATATTTCCTTCTGTCCTGTTATTTATTCTACATTTTAGAGTCTTAAGAATTTTTAATTAAAAGTATATAGTTAGTGATTAAAGAATATGGTAAATGTTAATGGTAACGAAATTCCGTTCGTCTGGGAATTTCAGTATTTAACGTACTCCATATTTCACAAGTGTGGAAATTTCAATAATTTATCATGCTGTACAGTAGCGGATGATTAATAAAGCTGATTCGTACATTCCAAAATAATTCTGAATAGCATTTTTTGTGAAACTTAAACAATTTGATTTTTAATTTTAACAGAAGCTGATCATTGGCGGTGCCTTGAAAATATTAGTTTTAAAATACGTGGCATTACAAATTTTGAGGATAAGTAATTTTAGATCTTATTGTCCCATCATAGTACATGTATGTCAACTAACTGTAAGTAAATAAACTCACATTTTCTAATTTTTAACGGTGCAGTAAAATTTATATATTTTGCAATTCGGTGTTATGTACGTTATAAAATTTTTTATCGTCGTTTGTATAAGTATTGTTGCGCTCTGCAATATATTAAAAACACATTTCAAATTATTCTCTGAATTAAAATTTTGTTCTTGTTTTGAGTAAATGGTTTTGAATTTATTATTTTAATAAATTTAATGGAATAAGCTACTGGCGCCTTTTTTAAAGTCGTTAACAAGTCTTCGGTAATTTTTTATTAAACAGCTTATACGTGTATCACTTTTCTCTTGTGACTTTAGTAATGGAGTCATGCATGTTATGCAAATAATTTTAATCATTGTTTCTCTCACTTTAGGCTATTATTGACACTGGTTTTAACATGGGAAAATCAAGGAGGAAATGTGGTGGTATATTACAAGAGAAACAAATCTAAATTACAGTTGAAGACGTTAACTGGAGTTACGTGATTTGTGGGGTCTTCGCCAATACACACTAATGAAATACAGGCACGTCCACCCCAAGTGAAGATAGGCTTACTAGATAGCTTTAAAAAAATTAGTGTCTGTAGCCTATGAAATATAAATTTATCTTTCATTTACCATTAAACGAAAACGAGACTGCATCGGTGAGATTTAACTTAAATCGTAACGCATAGGCTACATTACCTTCAGGAAAGAAAAGTTATGTTTGGCATATCTTTGATGATCAAACTAAAATAAAGCTCTTGCGTTAAATCTTGGGGAACACTCAATAGATTAACGCCAAAAAATGTATAATAGCAGTGCTTTAAAATTACACTAATAATATATCATTTCAGGAGCTCAGCCAAAATAAGAAAGATCAATTGTACAAAACGCTTTTTATTATGTCTATAAGCTACAAACAATTATATAATTACGACGGTTAAGTACCGTGGGGTTGATTAAGTTATAACAATTGTAATTTTATTTACAGTGTATGTAAATATTGGAAAATAAAGCATCCTGCCAAAGAAGCATTCCAACAAGAATGTAAGAAAACGGTTTGAAGTATTTTAATTATATGGAATTGACAGCAATACTTTAAATCCGCAGCAATCCACTTGAAATAGCTGAATGAAAGCGTGTAACATACATTATTTTTTTAAACGTGTTATGTTACACATAAACATCAATACCGCACTGAAATTTGTTTTCATTTGTAGTGTTCAAGACATGCGATTTAAACTTTCATTAAGAGCAGTGTATATGTAGAAGGTATTTGGCAATAATTATATTATTTAATTTTAAAAAATCGTAACAGTTGTTGCAGAAATATTACGATTATAAAAGTCAAATTTTTCAAACTGCTATCGTATTCACACAGAAAAAACCCTCCAAAAATGTCTTTGGTTTTCTCTTAGGTATATAAATTCGTACTACATTCGATTTAAGCATCCAGTCAAGGATAAACCTCGCGCGTTTCCATATGTTGGTAGTAGAGGTATCTAGTAACAGATTGCAGACTTTGTCAAATTTGTGACCCCCACACGGAAAGGCCACGAATTGTGTCTGCATACCCTTTAGTATAGTCTATTTGCAGTATATTGGCATTTCTCAAACCAAACTGTTGAAAAATAACCCATGTAAGACATGTTTGGTTGTTTCCTAAATATATCATGTATCGCAAGCGTTTTATACTCGTGTTAAAAGAAATCTAACTTATTTTTGGTAAAAAAAATTGAACTTTTACTAACATTTTATCTGGAAATTATTTTATTTCATTTATAATTAAAACTAACAAAACCCAGGAAGAAAATAGCTGTGTTGGTAATATGCCTAGTATGAAATAGTTCTTACATGAAATATTGTTACACTGAATGTGAACGAATGCGGTGCGTTATCCCGTTGGTGTTATTACCTAGACATTGTTATCCTTTGTTTTCATGAGGGTGGAGGAATATCCTGGAGTGAGTGAAGAGAGTGAAGAGATTTGGTCGGCTCTTAACAACGAGGTCTTTAGAGCCGATGTGGGTGATTGAGCTGAGCATGGAGCGGCGTCGGAATGAAGGGGCGAAGTGAAGGGGAGATCCCTGAGGAAACCCGCTGACCTGCGGCATCGTCCGGCACGATTCCCACGTGCGAAAATCCGGGAGTGGCCCGGCCGGGGATCGAACCCGATTCGCCTTGGTGGGAGGCAAGCAGGCCCCAATATCCTGGGAATTATAACTATGGCAGAGGTCCGGAAAAGTCGGAAGTAAGGGTGAATGGACTATGCCTGGAAGTGGTTTGTTACTAGTTGTATAACAGCGTTATAGAAATTATCCGGGTCTACAGTGAATGTCCTGTATCCCGGTCATCAGAGACGGAATGCGAGACAATAGAGAAACACGTGAGGGCATCTTCATTGCGAACGTTTCCCGGCTGCCTCCGATAGGCGGCATCTTATCGGCGAGGTCATTGCACTAGGGTTAGTCCATGGCGGAGGTGCGAGCCGGCAACGACTACCGATCCACAGGTTAGCATTTAGAGAGGAGTTGATTTTTTTTTTTTTGGTGACGCTGGCGACCGCCCCCGCCTGTCCCGGGAGGCGGTGTGGGGCGGCCGTGGTCGGGGGCGGGCTTGGCGGCGGCGAGGGGCCACGCCGAACATCGGTTGTGAGGCGGGGCGCCGCGGGGAGCCACTTAACTGACTACCAAACAAATCATCGCGCAGGAGGTCGCAACCTGCTCCTTCCACCTCTACCCCCCTCCGACGCTCGCCTCCAGCACGCTGATAACAAAATATATGACGGTCACTTCCCTCCCCTCTGCCACCCTTACAAAAAAAAATTCCTCATTTTTTTTTTGTTCGATCAGATTTCCTCCAAGTTCAAAGGCTCTTGCATCATTCATCTTTGCACGTAACTTCTTTTAGTCAAGGCAGTAAGAATAGCTTCTTTCCTGTGGGGAAGGACTTGCAATAAAGTTCTTTAATGTGCAGCAGTCAGTATAAACTTATTGAGTTATTGAAAATGCTACCTCGTGCTCGCAGGAAAATAGCATCTTTATGTTGTGATGCTTTTTATTTTAATTCAACATCCGTCGATAACTTTCGAGATCTTCTCCGGGTGGACAGATACGGAAGGGAAAAATTTCACGTGTATCCCAAAACCAAAATTTATGGCTCGTTAAAGTTGCAGCCTAAAATGTATGCTAGATATATCAGGATGAATGTATGGCGATGAAGAACCTTTGTCTTTCTCATTTCTTAACGAATCACGAGAAAAATATTTTGTTTCCCGATTTTTTCCAACTTTGTTATTTCTAATATCTTCTTAGACAGTAATATTTATTGTTAAATTTTATTGTATCCCAGCGTACCCAATCAAAACATAAGAATCTTAGAAGGCTGTGACCACCGCGGGACAGCGAACGAGCTAAACTCGTCTAACAGCCATGGTGCCAGGTTTGGTAACAGTTTATATATTTCAGGCATTTTCACTAGAATAATACTGATAGGTGTTTTTGTAAAATTCTGATCACGTTATCTTTTAAAAATGTTACCTATTTTCTATTACCGTTTTAGGATCCAGGTGGTTCTTAATTTCATGTAATCATTGTGTACCGCAGTTATTAATATTTCAAATTTTTTAAGCTTCCGACGTGATCATCAATTCAATGCAGTACAAAATACATTCACGGTTTCTTCAAACATTTCTGAAGCTCTGCTACTAAAGTTCTACTTCCAGGATATTCCTCCGCCCAATGCAAACAAAGCATATCCGCCTCAAAAACCACACTAAAGTGATAACGCACCGTATTCGTACTCACTCAGTGTAATAATATTTTGGATAAGAACTATCACATATTAGGCATTGCAGAGACACCTTTTTTTCCTCACTGTTTTAATTCATATTAACTATAAATTAAATACTAAAATATATAGATAGAATTAAAATTTAGATTTTTACAAAACCAAATATAGGGTATAAACAAAAGTATAAATGCTTGTGATACATAACATAATTAAGAAACAACTAAACACGTCATATATGGTAGTTTTTATCAAAAGTTTGATTCGAAAAGTGTAAATAAACCTCGAATAGACTATAGTCAATACTGAATAAGAGAATAATTTCTTCAGAGGAATTGTAATATAATTCGCTTAGACACTTCACGGGAAACAATACTACAACGAAAAATTCTTATTGAAAAATCAAGGCTGCAGTCGAATTTTAAATGAAGTCGGTATTATTTTACTGAATGGTACACTACAGACCTCATGTAGAAAGACGCAAAACAGCATAATAAAATTTCTACATATACGATCACTAATGTATTACATTTCGTCAACAAATTCCTTGAAATGAGTTAGGTTCATAATCCCACAGTTAATGTTCCTTGAAGAAATATATATATATATATACTAAACCGATAATAAATTATATGGTATTGATTTGAAAATAATTATGTTACTTTCGATAGTAATTCAGGATTAAATTTAAAATCGTATTAACGTATTTTCTTGGAGGAAGTAACAATCAATCATTTCAAAAAAAATTTTTTTTTTGATACATTTATACTGTATATACATGATATAGAGTATTTACAGGATGTCGCAGGAGGTGAAAGAAGGGGTTTTTCAAGCAAAAAACTGATTTTCATTGTAGAGCTTTTATAATAATTATATTTAAAGTGATGAGTGTGTAGCAGATAACAGTTAATTTTCCATTAATATTCCACCCATTGCAATGCCTAATTGAATTTTCTTGATAAGACTCTATGTTGCACGTCGGACCCATCCACGCGTTCCTTTAGTTGGGCAATAGCACCTAGCAAATTCATCACGGGTATTGATGTTTCGTTTGTAAACTCCACTCCTCATCCAGTACCTTAAACAAAAGTCTATCGGGGTTAGGTCTGTAGGTCGTGGTGGCCAGGTAATACGACCACCACGACCAATCCACCGATCAGGTTACATGCGGTCCAGATGTTGCTTTACAAATTTGGTAGGATGTGCAGGAGCTCCGCCATGCTGAAAGTGCACAGATTTTCGTGTGGTTAAAGGAATGTCCTCTAGTTGTTTCTGTAATGTAAGCCGCAAACATTGAAAATAACACTCTTTTCACTCTATGATCAAAAATAGCGGGAATTGGAAATTTGTTTTCACTGTAGCATGTGAATCTTCTTGCGACCATCGATGACAAATACGAGTATTGTTGACCCCATCCCAGAAAAACGTGGCTCCTTCAATAAATAGTAATAGAAGAAGCACTTCGCGATGATCAAAAACCAGTCAGATAATTTGAGGCGAGTATCGCTGTACTTTATGAAATATGTTTCACAGGTTGTGGGTGAAAAGGGTTCGAGCCCTCATCATGCAGTGTTCTCTATACACCTTTTCGTGACACACAAAGCCATACAGAATGTGTACACATGCTTGATATGTGGCAACACTTAACCACCTCAAGAAGGTTTTTCGTCGTCCTGCACGCCAAGTTGACGGCCTCGTTCTGGTGCCATATGGGTACCAGTGTGCTTACCACATTCAGGTAATATATTGTACACTCTGGAAAACACACTACGGTCTGTAACTCAAATCACAAGATGCCTTGACGGTATTCTTCAACAGCAGAAGGATCAGCACCGTCGCTGAAGCTGTAGACATACCACCTACCTGCGTATTCCACTTTTGAATATATGTTTGGCATTTCTAGCAAATAATTCTATGTTCTCGACGGACGAGT
Organism: Dryococelus australis; assembly: GCA_029891345.1. NCBI lineage: Eukaryota > Metazoa > Arthropoda > Insecta > Phasmatodea > Phasmatidae > Dryococelus > Dryococelus australis. The sequence goes on from CM057009.1 coordinate 278,067,646, forward strand.
GTATCGCTTCTGAATGATAAAACCAACAATCAAAAACTTTCAAACAAAACGCGCAGCGCGATGAAATGGAAGGGACGTATTTCACACCAGTATATAAATTCAGAGTTGTCTGGTGCATGGATTATGAAGGTGGATTATAGAGCAGGTCAATGACCTCGGATGTGTGCGACCTTGATCTGGTGTGACCTTGAATTAGACATCGGGGCGCCCTTGGGAAAACTCTGAAATTGAAGTCACAAAAATTCGAGAAAAAAGTTAAAAATTCAAAATACATAAGAAGTTCTAAAATAAAAAATTATTATTATTATTTTAAAAATAAAAAAATTTATAACAAGTGAATGAGACTAGAAAATATATAAAAATGTCAAGAAAAAATTAGAATATTTACATGTATGAGGTGTGGGGTTTGATGTTTAAATAAGAACTTATCGATATAACTAATGGGTCTAATTTCCTCTACATGGCTGCAAATAATTTTTATGAAATTTTAAAGAAGTTGCATGGAAGTATCTACAATGGAATTTTGAAAAAAAGGCGTACAGTAGCACTACTGGTATGCATAATTAGGTGTAAATAGGTTGACTGGTTGAGATATGACGTAAAAGTTCCAGTTTCTCCTTTGCCGCTATCGCACGAAAAGGCGTAATAACATGTCCTGTATAAACACACCTGGTGCGTAAAATAGACAATGTCAAAATGTAAGTTTGGTTGAAATTTGTCAAATTATTTTATAGTTGTGTTTAAATAATCTAAATCATTTATACTGCACCATTGTCTGACCCACATAAACATTTTAAGTTTACATGGTCCACTGTAGTGCTACTTAAGTGCAATATTTGGCGAGAATTCGGTGATTAGTTCCCGCAATATGCCATAAAAGTTGCATTTTATCATCTGGCTCTATCATACAAAAAGTCGGCTAAAGGTGATCTCTATAAGCACATTTGATGCTTCTTATGGCTACTCTCAACATTGTAAGTTTAACTGAAAGTGGTTAAACTCTTTAAGATATATTACAAACGTATATAAATTTTTTATATGAATGCCATACTTTAAAAAAAACCAGACGCACTTAAAACATGGCCTATTGTTACACAAGGTATGTGCAAAGTTCGGTGGGAATCAGTTGCTTGGTCCCGGACATATGGCATAAACGCTACAGTTTATAGTGTGGTGGTACTTTAGTGACTATATTGGCACATGCTATGTTTATCACTGATACTGCTACATACAGTATTACAGTAGTTGCAATTATTTTGGTCATATGGCTTACTAACGTAAAATATTTGACAACCTCCGTAAGTCACATAAACTTAGATGGACTACAAAAGTATAAATTTTAACTTGAATTTGGTGGGTATTAGTTAGTTGTTTGCCGAGTTATGACCCAAAAGCGTAAATATTCAAGTAGTGCTAACTTCCAAAATGGCTGACAATTGAGTTTATATATCAGAATATTTGATACTTGCATAGATACTGCCAGCATACAATGTTAATTTGGAATTGGTTACATGGCTTCGTAGATACAGCTTAGTAGTCTATAATGTTTACGTGGCAATCATTTTGAAAATAATAGCGTGACATACTAAAACATGTCAGTTTACACTATGTACACTTAGTTTTACTTCAGTGTGAAATTTAGTAGGAATCGATTTATTATTTTCCCAGATATGACATTAAAACTTTATTTTTCATATGATGATATCTTACAAAATGGCGGACAAAAGTGGCTATGTTTTGACGCATTTGATGCCTGTAAATTATACTTTCAGTATAAAAATTTTCGTAGAATCTGGTCAGAAATTACTGCAAGTATTGCAAACAAACCTAAAATATCTATATTGCAGCAAGTTTGAAAATAGGTGTCATCTATTTAAACTGCATATATGAACACGGCCTACACCGTAGGCCACATGACAGTAATTTGTTGTGTAGTTATCAAGAAATAACACAAAAGCTTTACTTTTCATGTACTATTGTCCAAAATGACAAACCAAAAATATTGTCGCTTTCTAATGCCAATGTTTATAATATGCAGTATTAATGTATCAAATAAAAGTGAAATCTATTTAATGGTTCCTGATATATAATGGAAAAGCTTTAGTTATTTCAAATTTTACTCTCTTCTAAAATGGGGACGGAAAACTATAATTAGTTTTTAAATAAAATGCTTACATAAAGCACTGACAACATACCAAATTAGGTTAAAATTGGTTAAACGCTTCCAGATATATAATGGAAAATCTATATTCTTATTCAATTTTCAATATCTTTTAGAATGGTAGACAAATAAGATTATAGTTTTCCAATTTCAGTGGCTATATCATGCACTATAGACGTACAAAATTTGATTGAAATTTGTTAAATAGCTGCTGAGATATAACATAGGGCCCTGAATTTTAACATCGTCGCCATTTTGAAAATAAGTACCTAGCGTGATCGAAAACCATACAAGTCCAATGTAATTACTAAATGCTATATGTGGACGTAGTTAGGTAAAATTAGGCTGTCGGGTTTAAATGTTATTCCGGGGGGTGGGGGGTACATACTTACTAAACACACTTCAGGTAATAGCATAAGCCTATCTTACCTTCGGAAACTATGCTAAAAAATGGTGAAAAACACATCCTTCCAGCACATCGACCAGCAGACAACTGACTCCAACCTCCCCTACAACACACTGATTATTTAATCGACGTCCTACCCATCAATATGCCTTCTCCCCATACCACAACTACCATCCATTGTCTCTCGGTATTTGTCCACTAGATGGTGTAGATAAATTCTGTTTTTAATATTGCCCACTAGAGTCCACTGGTAGCTTGGGTTTCTAGCATCGACTACCAGAGTGTACCAAGAACGCCCATTTACAAACCTGTTGGCTTGAGTGCTGAATGGCGATGAGGTCCAAACTACTCCATATTTGTTCCGACACAAATTATGAGACTTGGCATTTTCAACTATTTTCTCTTTCATTCTTCAACTTATTATATAAAACACTTTTTATCCATTTTTTCTGTTGTTGCATTTTTTATGCAATCAGTTTTATATAAAGCAGGCAATTTTCGATAAAGTGTCAAATATGCAATAGAAGAAACCGTACTATTTATATTAAATTAATTTTATTCAGTATAGTTATTTTAATGCATAATACAAAATAAAAGGTAAACCAATTTGAAATTACTTCTTTCATTTGATTTTGAGTACTGCAAGGCACTGTTTTCTAGTGATTTCTGATTTCCGTGCTTTAAAGGTAAAATGTTTAAAACACTGTTTGCAGACATTAAATTTTTACCCATGCGAAGTATGCTGCGGCGTTACCAGTCTTCAAAGTTATTTATATATCAATAATGGTGAATGTTCCTCGTTTCGTCTTTCATCGCCAAAAATTGATATTTTCAGGTTTCTCATACTTTGTCATACATGTTGGCACCACCTCTACCCTAGCATTAAACATTTACACATTCACAGGAACACCATGATTGTTGCTATCAATGACAGTTACTGGCTGCAGAGGGGGTGAAAATTCCAGTCCAGTAATATTAAACTTTGTGTTGCTGCAGCGTTCATCTTGTCTACATACTGTGGATATGTAAAAATACTGGCCACATGAAACACGTGTTGGCATAGTTGAGTTGATTGTTTAGAGCACATTTCTATTTTATAGAGTCATAAAGGTAAATATAAATTATTAACTGTGAATTGCTATTCTTTATGTTGCTTAGAAGAAGTCCCCTGCGTGTATTTATATGCTCAAGTAAACAATCCTTCCATGTAATCGACACCCCACACTTACAAAAGATTTACTTTACTTGGTTAGGGCTCGTGATGTTGGATTTTTTAATCCCAGTGTGAGTTTCTTTACATAAAAGCGATACTTTTAATGTTGTGGCAGAGTGCCATTGGAACAGGGGTCGATGGCCCAGTTCACGATGCAGTTGTCACAGGCAAAGAACATGGTGGCACTTCTGCAGACCACATGGCAGACACTGCTGACGACACTGGCGAAGACCTTGGAAATTAAGGTAGACATGCAGGTTTATTGGCCAAAGAGGTACATCACATGGATGAGGAGGTGTAATAATACACCCAAAACATCTACGGCTTGGAACAAGAAGTAGATGGCATCGCTGGTACCATGGCCAAAGAAAATAATGTCATCGCTGGTACAACACTCGAAGAAGTCGATGGCCCTATCGCAGACCCCAAGGTATCTTGGATATCTGAAGACATCGCGAATGCAGAATAAGACTGATTTAGAGAAAACGTTGCAGAAGCTACATGAGGCGTCCCATACCTGTTCTCTTCTGTCGACATAGAAGGGGTAGACCTTGAGTCCAACATAGCTTCTTTTCACCAAATCGTGATCCAAGGCTCTTCGAGTGTTGCTTTGGCGCCTACAAAACCTGGGTTTGGGCAAATTGGGCTATGTCCAACATTTACACTGATCTTCTTTGCAGGTGCCAAGTGTTATCTGCCATGATAAATAGTCTGATGCATGGTACCAAGGAACATTATTTATAAGAGATGTTAGCCTAACTAATGCTCAGGCCGTTGTGCAACAGGGCCAAATCCTTGACTTTCAATCTAAATAACTTAATGGAGATGTAAATAACTTATGGGTACGACCTATTAGTGCCATGAGAACATTAGGTAGTACCAAAGGCGATAAGATAGGCTGTATCCTGGCTTCTCTAGAGCACCCGATCGAATGAGATTAGACTATGGGTGGCAGTGGTTGAAATTCTGAATATTGGAAAAGAACTGAAGGGCTGCCAACCCAGAGAAAGCTCGATGTAGTGAGTGACATAGAGCTCTGGTACTGGCCTGGAAAGTCAGTAGAGGTTGTATAGTGTCTCTGCTAGATTATACATGAATCTGAGTGTGAGAGTCTTGGAGGAAGTGTGAGGGCAGTGGGTAGCATATTACTGAATTGGTCACCTGCACTATTAGAGTATTAGCTAAATGCTCTTTTGTGCTGGTTCAGTGTATCTAAGTTATTGTCTATGATGTCCCATTAGCTCAGTATTGTTATGTTCAATGAATAATTTGGGCATAGTCGTCTGGTGGGTCACCTTGTGGTACCCTGGGAGCAACTTATGTTGAGTGGCATAAAACATAGTACTTTGGTGACTATTCATTAGTATTCTTTATCTTCTTGTTCAAAACTTTAAGTAGTTTGAATAGGTGGCTGAAACAAACACTTTCTCGTCTTGCTAACAACTTCATGGGCCACAGTTATCTACTTGAACACATAATCGTTTTGGCTCTGGAAACCCCACAGAAAGCGGGGTCAACTCTGTTGCCCGATGAATATGTACCTCGGTTTCTCGAAAGTAAAGCTGGAAAACACCATCCAGTTGATGCAATGGCTTGCTGGCAATCAGGGTCACTTCTCAAGACTTTATGACCTGAAAGCCACACCGGTGTTTTTGCCACCATCCACGATTTTCAGTACCTTTATACATTCGGCAGTGCTCAATTGAATGTAAGGCAACATCATTTCTATTTACTGTAGCTTCAGTTCCACAGCCTAAAGTATATCTCTCTTACACATTATGGTCTCCTCGTGCATATGTATTGGCTGAAGCAACACCAATTGTGCTTAGAACTAATAATAATGTGTTTGCAGACTTTGGCGAATCCTAGCAGCATCGAGAGTGGAACACATACCTCAAGTTTGCCTCTTGTATACATGCATAGGAACACTGTTTTCATCTTCGATTCCCCAGGTTGCCATATTGGCTACAAACCCTGGCATAATCAATAGGTTGTTTTTTACTGTCAAGATTATGCCCATATCTGGCGATTTGTGCACCTCGAAACCAGTGAAAAAATACATGATAAGATCGATTAGGTGAAAAATTTAATTGCTTGAAATGTTCATAGATGTTGGTTTAGATAAATCTTCATCCCCATGTGCCCCACTAAAACACAGTAAAGAATGGCACAGCAGACTGGAGATATCTTCGTGTTGGACTGCGATCCTAACTTCCGATGGTAGTGTGTATGGTCTGATCAGGAAAGGCTGGTATGGGTGAATTTCCACTTTCGTCACTGTTTTTAAAAATGACCGAATCTTTGATGTTTAGGAAATAATTCATCATGATTGAATTAGAAACCAATATTGCAAAGAAAATCTCGTTTGCATGTGTTAACACCTTGGTGGTGTGCAGTGTACTGATATAAAGTTTGACGTGATGCTTTGTTTTAATGCATCTGGTAGCTGTAAATCTTATTCCCATGATCTGAAATGGAGGTGTAGGGGGATTTATATAATTCGAAAGTTCACCGACTTTCAGTACTTATCGATGATAAACATGACCATCTCGTGTACTCTCTTCATGTTAAGCAGGACGCAAATTATGCTTTGCGATGTCATAATCAGTTTAGAACCAGGAAAGACTGTATGTGAAAACTCAGGCATTATATTGCTTGTCCTACAGTTGAGATATATGCCACTGGCCAAATTGCAGCTTATCCATATCACAATGACCGAAAAGATGTTTACAGGTCATGATGACGTGTGTGTTTTGCCAGCTTCGTACATTCGTCGTTTGTACCCTAGAACAGGCCCAATTGTTTCGCAAAGTCTATATAATTGCTGCATCAGATGATACATTCCAGAATACTGGGAAGTCCATGCAGTTCGAAGTCTTTGTTAGGAAATAGTGATTCTTTATTGTACCTTGCCATGTCGTCTATTTCATAGGAGTCCATAGCTGTCTTTATTTAATAGCAGACAAAATATATTTTTAATGGTTAGATCTTGCAGTTTTTCTCATTAATATTCAGTTACTCATTGTACTTTTGAAAATCGACCAGGTTAATGCACCAGTTCCTATGCAGTTCGAGTGGCAATTAGTGTACCAAAATGCAACTCGGAGATATTTCCCATTATCGACACGACCGGTGGTTTCTGATCGATGTTTATCCTTTTCATTCAGTTTAATTGTTAGAAAACACAAGAAAGTATTGGCATAAATGCTGACAGGTCCAAGGCGTCTGTTCAAACTCATATAATTATACATTAATGAGGACATTCCACCAGGTATTGTCGCTGTTTGAGTGGAGGAATTAAATTAGAGTAAGATTCACAGTTATCTGCATGTTTGCCTCGAATTACATATTCTACCCAATGGATAACAGGGGTCTATCACTATAACCAAGATTACTTACTGCACACTCACAATTTTTGTTTACACATCAAGTTGTGTCACATAAAATCTCCCCCGAAATTGGATATTTTCAGATTTTATCAATATGTGCTTAAGTCAGTGTATGTTGGTGGTCTTTTGGGTACTATTTTAATGATATTCTCTTTTCGATTTCCGCGATGTGTCAATTTTTTTACAATTCCACCACCTACTGGATAATGTTTAATTCCCAATTGCGATACCATCTGTACTTGTATTGTGTTTGGACCTTAGATATCTGCTTCAATTTGTTCGATGCTAAACTGACAGCTTCGACAATACCATTTGTACTGCTGATTGGAGAGAAAAGGGACACGAGTGCAGAAAGAAGCGATGGTAAAAATCCACCAGCCGACATTTTCTTGGTCTTGCATTTTTCCCCATCTTAATTTGTTTTAATTGTGGCATTCTTTTGCTCTTTGCACCCAGAACCCATCTTCAACTTGACTCTCATAATGTTCGAAACACTCCCTACTGCCATTTTCTCTCCAAGCCCCACATACAGTGATTAGTGAATCTTGTCGGCCGTGTATCTTTTCCGCCAAATGCCTGTTTTAGAGACCATAGTTCAAAGAGTAGGTAATTTTGTGTTCCTTGCATTCTTCAACCAGTGCATTAGAACAGAATCTCCGCATGAAATACATTTACAAATGTTAGTTCCAGGTTCATAGAACCTGTATCCTGGAATGCGTAGCTCGATTGGCAGATAATTGGTCAGGTGTGTTCACAAAATCTTTATCGGACTTAATCTTCTCTCTTCGAGGCATCATGATGAACTAAAGTATAAATGTATAAATATTCTCGGTTTATATATTTTTGTTTAAGTATCACTGCTATCGTGCTATAGGATGTTTCAAGAATGTGTACACATATTCGAAATCACAAGTAAAATACCAGTGATTGGCACTTCTAATGCAGGCCATGGATGGCAAAATTTATTTCCCACGCAGTGATAATGAAGCTGTTGTGCAACTCAGAGAGACATTGCTGAAATCTGTGTTCGTCTTCAATGATTTTCTTCATGAGGACGAAGAGCAAATGTGTATAAAGGAATAATATAGCATGGGATATCATGCAAATTGTTACAAAGGTCTCTATTGTGAACCTATCTAAACAATGAACTGGTATCGAGGGCACAGACGAATTTACCAAACACGAAACCAAAGCATAGAGCCAAAACTGCAATCTGTAAACTTTCAATGAAATGTGCTCAGGACGAACGGCAAAAAAAAAAAAAGTATTTTACATAGCACACGACAACATTAAAACTTATAACTGCAAACATTATGTACTAAAAGCAATCTCAATTTAAATTTAATTATCATTAATCAAGTATGTACTATTCCACTTGTACGCTTACCTACCCCTGCCTACACATCCGGAACATATTAAGTTAAATGGGTCTATTTTATTGGCGACAGAAACATAGAAAATTAAAGAATAATATTATATTTAAATTGCAATGCAATTAAAGTCCTAGAACCCTTTAACAGGCTTCCCTCAAAACCCCTATATGGTGCACCAAAATCTGATAGTCCTAAGCATTCCTAGGGAGTTTACAATCTATTGCAATACAAAAAAAATAAGGACCGTTCCAAAAAGGGTAAAATTATAACATAGTCAGTAGAGTTAAGAATTAAAGTGTAAATATTAAAATTATTATGTTTAGTGTGAAATATTTTGTTATCCCTCATGTATTAATACAATAAATAGTTGTTTCGTTAGTGTATATATTAATGTAAGTATTCAAGATAATGTGATTACATCAAATCTCAATCATGGAATCATAATTTTACGTATTACATCACACATAAAAATATTGAATTTAACTGTTTACGTGCCAAGGCAAAGTGATTAGAGGCAAGGATATTAAGCCCCAACACTGCATGGTGTATCACTGTGTCAAGAAAAAAAGTGATAATAAATAGTTACAGACTCGGGTTTGTCGACCACCTAGCACATGTGCAAAGGCATCGTCCACAGGACATTATAATAAGGTGCGAGAAGCTGGCCACGAGGACCAGAGAGGTCGCAGTCGGCGACTTGGCAGCGAACGGCATGGCCGAGGGTCCAGGCGGCAGCGTGTCCAGTGTGCGAGACCTGGTGAGTCCCCTGTGCCATGATTTCACTTAACTATCTCTGAACTACCTATCTTACCTTCTTTCCTTCTCTCCAATTGGCCATCTTTATTATACTATCAGTAAGTGTAATGGGTTCAATGTTTCAGTAAAAGGCTCTAGCCACTCCTTAAGTAATTTTCATTCTCTTTTAACTTCACCTCCTTGTAATTCCCATCCTTCTGTCCTTCTCTTTTATGATTCAAGTTGAGATCATAACGAAATGTAGACTGCATGCACTTCAGCCAGTTTTATTTGTTTATACCTAAACTGCTCTTCTAGGACAATGCGAATGTTTTGGTGTTAATGCGTGTGGATAGTATAATTTTGAAGCATATGTGCGATGGACATTTACATATGGTCATCGGATTATCTGGGTGCAAGAATCTGCATTCCTTGTGCTGCAGAGACAATTATTCATTTTTGGTGCATAAAATATTGCCCTTGTAGCAAAACACATATGGCCCATTTCTGTTATAGAGTGGTATGCCAAGCCAACAAAAAGTTGGCCAACAGCTGGCATGCACTTGGCACCATTCCTCGTTCTGAAGTGGCACCACTAACTAGCCATACTCTACCCATAACAGCCCCAGGTGTTTTGACCACAAATAGCCCAATCATGGTCCATATGCTTACAACAGCAATGGACTCGATGTACCATTTCACAGCCATCAAGAGGCCTACATATGGCTAGCCATGCATTGGCGAATATGCATTGGGGATCGATCAGTTCATCGTTGACTGTCGAGAATGAGTTACATCATATTGAAATTCGGGTAAAATATGCTGAAGCTGCATTTTAACAGAGACACTGATGGAAGTTGCCTCATACCGAGAAATGATGGACCTTGCAATGCTGGTAGAGGAATTATTCGAAATGATGGTGAAAGTGAACAGTCAGAGGATACTACTAAAAAATTTCGTCTTCTAAACTGGAATTGCACATTATTTTATCCAAACTAAACTCATTCTTTTGGAATAAGCTGCTCAAGCTCGAGGCAAAGATGAAATTCATAAAGATGGAGATCGTTCGCGATTTAACAGACATTGACGACCATATACTGAGTGTGCAATGGCAGGTTACCAAATGACTGAATGTGGTATCTACACAAAAATAGTATAAACTAAAAAGCCTGGAAGTATACATGACTTGTATATTTAATGCCTTGATTTCCCAGCTGGTAAATAAAAGAGATGTTAAAAAACACAGCAAAGACACATTGGATGTCTGTAGCGAATCCTTAGACAAGATGGAAAGTTGTTTATCGGATACCCGCAAATAAACATAAACGAGATCTGTGGAAACTATTTGTATTCAGTGTAATGCCAGATGTTGCTAGTGACCTGCATCTAGCAAACATTAGGTTCGCACAAATACTTGCTCGCAAGAATGCCTGACTTTCGCACCACATAATAAACTTAGAAATTTTTAAGCCCATTACTCGACATCTAGATGTACTCTCAGAGCCCGGTGGATTACCTGTATTCACGAAGATTTAAATCGACGATACTGTTGAACCTACAAAGACGCTGAAACGCGATGATGTGCATACGGTCTGAGACTATGGACTAACTGCAGATTTCATACACAAGAAAAAGAGTCAGAGGAGTGTCCTTTTACACAATGCTCTGGTTCTGCATTACCTGCAATCGTACCCATCTCACAATAATGATACAATGTACAGTGTATGGAGGTACGATGAAAATGGTTCCTCAGTGCAATGAAATAATATTTAATGGGTAGGATCATCTACGTAGCCGATTACAAGATGCATGGTACTCCTGTCATTACGAATTTATATTTCGAAAGAAGCCCTGGAAGTACCCAGATTTAGACATTCTGGAATGCAAGACATTCCTCGAACTCATGTATACATTTTACCAACATAACGATCCCGAGACTAGTGCTTATAATAACAAAGGTTACAAAAAAATCGACATTCTCGCAGGCCTCTTCAGTGGACTAGCCCTGAAAAGCAGTGAGGTTCTGAGGAATATAAATTACGTCAAGAATATAGACTGTGTATCTTGCGTCAACCCGAAAAAGCTGGTCGATAGGCTACAACTGCTGGTAACTACGCAAATTTTTCGAAATTGCTCACAGAACAATGAGATTAAGTTGAGATGAGAAATTTTGGCGGCTCTTCACAACGAGATCTTGAGAGCTGATGATGCTGAAATGAGGTGAGAATGGAGCAGCGCCGACCAGCGGCATCGGCTGGCACAATTCCCACTTGTAAAAGTCCGGGAGTTACTGGGCAGGGGATAGAACCGGGTTCATAGCAAACTGGTGGTCCGAATTTTTTGTGTGCAAAGTATACGTGACTATGCTTCAAGGACGTTCTATCTCAGAGATCTGAATAATTTCCCTAGCTCTGTTGGTTTCTACAAGGAGGAGATCCAGCCTGCAAAGTTTCTAAAAGTCGAGAATGTGCTAAAACAGCTTAATGGGTTGTCATATGTATAGTAGTAGGTTTTCTCGGCGTGATACAATTCATGTGTTGTCGATGCACACATCAAGAGGTGAACACTAAAGTGTGGAAGTATTAGAAAAGAATTTATTACTTTTTTTCCAATGTCCTTTCTCATTTTGTAAAAGATGAACTTTACAAATTTAATTAATTTAAATGTATATGGACTGTTTCATTCTTTTTAAACATATCTTCGAATATTATGATAGTAGTAGGATTTGACCAATTCTTGCATAACGGCATTTGACATAGGATTTAGGCGCCGGCCAGCCGCCATGTTGTGACGTCACCTTCCGCCATATTTTTTTCCCTCTTTTCAATAAAAATTTCCCTTTTCCCCTCAAAATCGAGTAAATTTCCTAAACATTTCCTTTTTTTCTAAAAATTACCCTTTCCCTAACAATTTCCCATTTTTTTCTAAAAAATTTTCATTTTTCCCAGAGCAGAAGGAGCAGAGGATTTGAGACTCAGGTGACCAGGATTTGTGATCCAGGTGACCGGGATTTGTCACCCTAGGTCAGAGAAAGCAGGACTCAGGACCCACGACTTTTGACTTTGATATTTTACCTCTGAACCAGAAAATTAAGAAAATTTATTATTAATAATGATCAAACATTATTTTTTAAGTAATTAAAAAAATATTTTAAACATTATTTTAAACAATAAAATTTCCTGAGTTTCTCCTCACCATCCAAACCAATTAGTCGGCTCGTTTGCACCCCCTCACAAATATTCAGTCAGCCATCTTGATGCTATCTGCCATATAAGCATTCATATTGAATGTAGGATACCTTGATATTGACCCAAAGACCTTGAATGACAGTGAAACACAAAATACAACAAAAATCCATAAAAAGTCAGGAAGTATATTACAATAATGACTACCAGCGCCATATTGGATGCAAACGACCTTGACCTTGACCTAATGACCTTGAAAACCTCGAAAAATTCATAAAAGTCACCAAGCATATAACATTATTGACTACTGTCACAATATTAGATCAAGGTGGCCTTGTCCTTGACCCCGTTGCTTTTAATGACCTTGAAAACAAAAACTCTACAAACATTTTACATTCATCAAGCATATCACTTTACAGACTATTACCACCATATTGGATGCAGGTGTTATTGATCTAAACCACAATACCATGAAAGACCTTGAAAACAAAAACTCGAGAAAAATTCCATAAAAGTCAAGAAGCATATGACATTGCAGACCATTACCAAAATATTGTATTCAGTAAACCTTGATATTGACTCCATGGCCATGAATGACCTTGAAAACCGAAAACTCGAGAAAAATGCATAAAAGTACACAAGCATATTACATTATAGACTACTACCACCATATTGGATGTAGGTGACCTCGACCTCGACCTGATGACCTCGAATGACCTTGAAAGCAAAACTCGAGAAAACTCCACAAATGTCAGTAAGCATATGGCGTTATAGACAATTACCACAATGTTGGATGCAGGTAACCTCGACATGCACTTGAATGACATTGAAAGCAAAAATTCGTGAAAAAGTCCATAAAGTCAGCAAGCATACATTACAGAACACTACCGCCATATTGAGGCACGTGACCTTCGCCTTGATATTGTAACCTTGAATGGCATTGAAAATTAAAACACGAGAAAAATCCGTAAAAGTCGGCAGTCATATTACATTACAGACTACTACCGCCACAATAGATGCAGGTGACCTTAACCTTGACCCAATGATCTTGAATAGAAACACTCGAGGAAAGTCATAAATTCATCAATAATGTAACATTGCTGACTACTTTCACCATATCTGATGCATGTTATCTTGACCTTGACCCTGTGACCTTAAACCCAAAAAATTAAAAATTTAAATTTAAAAAATATGTGCAACTCAATACATGCAACTTTGTTGAATGTTATCAACTCTTATGTATCTCGCTATTCACACTCGTACTGTATTTGTGCGAAAATATCGGAACGTTTATTACACTGACATACCGCACAGAATTGGTTATTTAAGTAACTACACTTTTGAGGACACATACAGAAGTCACAAGAGGCCTGTTTGCAGTAAACCTGATACCAAGGTACTGATCAGAAATCAACTTCACCTTTACAGGAATTTGTATGTCTAAGTAAAGTGTCGCTACTGCTGAACTGCTTGCTGCTCCTGTCACACAAATATGACATACGGCAGGGAGTCTTGGCACAATTAAAACACTCATGTCACCTACATTACGGTCGAAACAAATGCCTTATCACAAAAGTGACGCTGATGACGACGTAGTGGTTTAAGCAAAGACTCAGATGGGCCTGTTGGAGATGTAGGTGCTGGAGCTAAATAAGTAGGTAATGCCAGCAATGAGGTTCTAGGTATCACTCCCCAAAAAAGTCGATTACACTGTCATAGCTACCATTAGATCTGAAGAACCCGAAGACATAGTAGATGCAGAATGAGTTATATTCGAAGATGCAATCAGCACCACTCAGCTGACCTCCCTACTGCTTATAATATTCTAGTATGGAAGCCTTATGACATCGTATTGATTTTGAAACAATTGTATTACACCAATAATACATTGCTCTGACACCGACCAGCGAATCACCAAGTTGACACATAATTGCAACTGATTAACTGCATGAAGGCACTGAGACATCAAATTCGGGAGTTAGTCTCTGACACCGGCCATACCCTAGATAACCCCTTATGACCTCTAGATGACCCTAATGCCTCCTTAATTAGCCCTGGTTGCGTTGTGTGCAGTGCTGACTGTGGTGCTGTTTTGGTGCTGCTTGTGTTGCCTAATGACCTTTAAATGACCCCTGATTATAGTGCGTACAGTGCTGATTGCAGTATTGATTGTGGTGCTGATTGCATTACTAACCCCTAAATGACCCTAAATGACACCTAAATGACACTAAAAACCCCTCAATTATGCCTCATTGTGGTGCTGGTTACGATTGTGGCGTTGATTACAGTGCCAGGTGCAGTGCTAATTGTGGTGCATGTGCAAAATGCAAGTTGAAATAAATTACCCATATCTTAAAATAACGTTATGTAGCCCTACCTCCAAAGCTTAAAGGTGGACATTTTATTTAATAATCTCACTTTTAAATGTATATATCCTGGTCCCTCAGTATTGTTAATCACTTCCTGAGTAAAATTCATTTTCACTTTGCACTGAAAGTGCCTAGAACTACAGCCGTTTCCCACTACGCTTCACCATTGGTCGATGCATAACTTGAGCTTTGTTTTGAAATATGAAGCACCACGACAGGCCCCACACCATGCTTCCCAATGCAGATCTTGGTATGTTCTGTTAATGAATCGCCTTGCACAAACTGCATGGGGCCGATGTTTCATCGTGCGAAAAGGACTCTTCGTACATGCCATTTTATTATGTCGACATGCATTTTGAACATAGGTGAAAACTTGTGTAAAATCGGCGCTGGCTACAGCCAGTTAGTGGTGATGCAGGTCGCAGCTCCATGATCGACGAGGTCTAAGACAGACCATCGTATTCACAAGTCATCTTCATGGTATGGGAGCACTCTGAGAAAAACCAAATACTCGTTCGCCCCTGAAGAAAACACACACGTACAAATATATTCTTTATATAAATACGTATATTCCTATCCTATATATATTCTTATATATATCCATAGATAATTATACATATCTTATATATTCTTATCTTAGATATAGTTATATATTCTTATCACATATATCCCTATCTTATATATATTATTATCTTATATATACCTGCATAATATCTTCTGGTGCGAACGCGTATTTGGGTTTTCTCAGAGTGTCCCCATAACACAAAGATAAATTGTGAATACGAAGTCCTGCCTTTGACCTTGACCATCTTGGAGCCGCGACCTGCAACATTGTTAATTGGATGACACCAGTTTCGCATCTGTGAAAAGATCTTCAGCAAAATCTGCCATGCTCGGCGCCATGAGAGAACGTACTGTATGAAGAGTCCTTTTCGCGCTGTGAAGCATTACGATATCGGTGTCATGCAGTTCATGCAAGGAGATACATTGAAAGAACATACTGAGATCTACAAGGATTCGTCTACATAGAGTCAGTAACTGTTGCTGGCAATACCTCCTGCTACAAAGAAAAGTGAATTTGACATAGAATATGAAACAGGAGGTGAAGACGATCATGATGACAGCATTGATGATAAGGACTATAAAGACAGTAATAGTGCTGAAGACGATAAATCTTTCGACTTTCGCACACATTCCACCAAAGAGTCTGCTTCCACAAGTGATGTGAAGAATGCAGAAGGCGTCAAGAACGCTCGTTAATTTGCTGCAACGTGCGACATGAAGAAGATGGAAGATGCTGAGTATACTATGTATTTCCCGAAGACTCGAAAGAACTTGTAGACAAGCTCAGAATTTTGATCGTTAAGCAAAGAGGTGGGAATTACTTGCACCTTTTTGAGATATATTCAATCATTAGTACACTGAAGGAAGGAGGCTACATCAAATGATGCGATGAACTGCTTTCTTCTGAAGTTGTAATAACAAAATAATAATGAATTATTATAAAATAATAGTTTTTTAAATTCTACTCTATTTTTTGTGTGTTGTATTATTTTATCCCCCACAACTTTAAAGTGGTGCTGTAAGCACTCGCCAATAAATGTAAATATCGACATACAGAATATATATTATATTATTTTAAATATAAAAATTACATACATGGAAAGATTGAAATATTGTGGTGCTGAGTGCGATTGCAGTGCTAAGTGCGATGCAGATTGCGATTGCTATGCTAAGTGCAGTGCTAAGTGCGGTGGTGATTGCGAAATATTGCAAAAGATTTTGGTGATGGTGGTGGTGGTGGTACTGATTGCGAAATATTGATGGGGGAAAAGTCTTTTTAATATTTTTTTTTATTTTTAAAGTTTTTAAAATCATTTAGGAAATTCAGGGAGTTCAAGTTCAAATGTCACTGGGTCAAGGTCAAAGGACAAGTTCGCCTGGGTCCAACATGATGGTTGGGTGACATCATAACATGGTGGCTGGTTTCAGTCAATTATGTTACATTGATAAATGGTATGAATGTTTGTGTTGGAGGTTGATCAAGACTATAAATTTGCTTGGTACACTTGGGTTAACATGAATGGTATGGTTGGCATGTTGGGTGATATTTTTTCCAGTACATATGTCTTGCGATTGTTGAAGTATGTAGAACAGTGTGGACAGTACGTGTGTGTCGATGAGTCCTGTAATACTAAGGCGATCTTGAGTTAAAGTGTTTGGTATGGGTGGACAGTGTATTTTTGACTGGTGTCAGTCGGCATGGTGGATGGTATGAGAAGTTGATTGTTGCACTGGTATGGACTGTATGTTTGCTTTGTATGGTCTGTGTGGACGAATGGGTGAGTTATACTTAAGCTATAGTGGATGTTATGGTACCTGTGTGCAGGTATATAAGCAGATGGGTTCCAGTTAGGAAGGTTAGTTTGACATTGGCAGTCGTGAAAACACTTTGTCCCATCCAGTGTAAACATCTGGAATATATTATGGAGCCAAAGGTTGCTGGTCTATCAACGCCTGAGGTTGGCACAGTGCTATCAACTTCTTCAGATTGGGCATCTGCAGCAGCAGCATCGCCATCGACTTCTTCGGGAGTGGTACCAGAAGTACCAGCTATATCTTCAGGTGGGTCAACTACAGCAGTGCAGCCATCGACTACTTCAGGCGTGACCTCGACAGCACCATCGACTGCTTCGGATGGTACAAGTACCACAGTTCCATCAGCATCGTGACCCAAGCCGACAGTGTCAAGACTTCAGTGTAAATACTGTGATGAAGTGTTTGTGAATAGCAGTAATATTAGACGACAAGAAAAGTCTCAATGAAAGATGAACCTGATTCTTGTTGCATATAAGTGTCAGAAGTGTCTTCGTCTGTTTGCTCGTACTGATAATCTATACCAACATTCGGAAATATGTACAGGACTTCTCCCATCACCAGTAAAACAAAAATAACTTACAAGTACTGCTGTGTGCAACGATGATGTAAACATGTCATCACTACACTGTACAGTAAGTGATGATGCAATGGTGATACCATTCGTAATTAGGGATGTGCATGTGGACGGTATGGACAATTCGCTGTCGGCATTGGGCCGATTGTGTCGTTACTGTAAAGGTCTTCAGTAAAAGCTGTTATGTGCGTAGGCACAAGAAGAGTGGCAAATGCATGAAGAAGATGGGATAGGATTATTTGACTGTTGCCTGTCATTATTGTGGTCGTATGTTCATGTGTTATGAAGTAACGAGTGTTCTAGACAATGTGCGGCGTGAAATTCATAACCATCAGTTAAAACTATGTTATGAGTCGTATGACAACCATGTCAAACATTTTAAAACTCATGCTTGAAAACTTGTCCACGTTCTAGGCAAACCTAATGCCAATGCATTTTTCTGAAGCAATCTGCATTCAGGGACCTTCTGAAAGATTACGTTGCTCCGAATCTGACAGCTTAGTCGAAAGATATTTGCTCATTCCTGTCAAATATGAAACAAAATTTAATAAACCAAGTTACAGAAGAGATTTAAAAACAAGTGCCTCTAGAATATAATATGACTGGAATGTATCTACACGAAACCAGAACTGTACCAGGACGAACATTGCATAATGGCATTCAAGACCCAGTTTTTACCACTCTCTAATATATATGACATCGAAATGGATGTAGATGATAATATACAAAAGGTATGTTGTGAGGAAGAATAAATGATGATAAAGTGTTCGGGCTGGATGCTTGATTCGGTGGATCGTCTGCAGCTGTGAACGAGTGCCTGCCAAACCTCTTACGAAATAATGTGATGTCCTCTTCTTGCCTTCAAAAAAATCATAGCAAAGAAATATTTGTATATATGCAAAATTTTATAAATAAAAATTTACATATATTAAATACGATGCATTAAATTTATTCTAAAAACACTCGATTGCTTATAAAATTTTTTTAATAAAAATACTTGCTTTTAAAAATTAAAACCAAAAATATGACGTTTGCGTACTTTACAGGAATGGTCAATGTCGCCATTCGGTACAGGCCGATAGGATGCGGCATAATCGAGACTACCTTCGTGTATAAAGTAGAATTCAGCATGGCGGGGATGGGGCGAAATCGACTAATTAGAATCACCTATACTCAAAAAAACACTAAAAAATATGGCTGCCATCTGATGGGAGTCGAACGAAATGAGTAATTATCACCACCTACGTGGTGAAATTATAAAACTCCAGCAATGTATATACAAATGATAAACGAAGAAACCATTATTATTGAATGAGTATAGGTTAGAGGGGCCGAATGCAGATGAGTAATTGGTGGAGGCATACCAAACTAATTTGCCAATGTGAAACATTAGTGTTGGGAGTGACAACCAGAAATTTAAGTTTTTTATAATTTTTTTTAATTTAATGGTTTTTTTTAGATTTTTAATATTTTTATATCGTTAGAAAATATTTTAATAATAATTTTTTAGATTTTTTTGTGATTTGAAAACAATTTTTAATAGTAATTTTTTGAATTTTTTGTCTATTGTCTTGAGTCTTGAATGACCCCAAAAAGACCCAAAGTTTTATGGGTCACTGATCCCGCTCACCTGCACTGGCTCTCGGGGGAGTCCTTTTTTGCAACTGGGAAAAAAGAGAAATTTTTTAGGGAAAAAAAAGTGAATTTTGGGAAAAATAATTTATTCCTGAAGGGGTTTTTTGGGTTTAAAACGTGCGAAAAAGAAAAACAAGCGATTTTGAGGCTGTTGGGGGCACCCTTGAGAGCCCTGAGCCCATCCTGAATCATGTTCATGATCTCTCCATAGCATACAACATGCCAACAATCGGGAATATCGCAAGAGACCATTGGCACAAGTGCGCATGGTTCGCACGTTCGCTTCCGTCAGGTTTTCTGCGAACATTGCCGATATTACAAATAACTCCGGCCGTCGAAGTCTACAGACGACAATTGCGGCAGCTTGCCTTGAGATGCATGCACTTCCTTCGTTTAAAAAAATGCAGTTATGTTAGTACATGTAATGTATGTTTGTGGTCTCTCTTTTACTTAACAATGTAGCTACACTAAGTATGCCTTTAGCGGCAGTGTTTTTTTAACATCGATATAAAACACTGTTTTCATTGTCAAAAGGAATATGCATGTCACCAGTAGTACCAACTAATTTCCGATAGAACCAACTCTGATTACGAAGTTCCATCTTCATATTCTTACGTGAATACATAGACGCATTACCAAAAACACTAATTACAGCAGTATTGTCTGCCCTGCCCTCATGAACTGGAAAAGTCTTCGAACAGATTGTCCTCTTTGTATCAATCTCACTAATCTCCCTTGGTGCTCCTCGAGAAGGAGTTAAAATAGAGAATGTGGTGGTTTTTAACTTTTTGGTTGAACGTTCGATAAACGTATGAAAGACAATGGATGGTGTTTTTTAAATGTTTGTGCATTCTGCCAACATTGTTTTCCAACAAAAATCCAACCTAATCTTCCAAGTATCAATCTATGTTGGCACTAACTTGGAAAGGTTGGCTATATGTTGGATTGGAGCCCACACATTAATACAACTTTGGCTCAAGTTAAAATCCCAACGAAGGTTTCCTAGCACGAAAATGTTACGAGATTAATTAGCGCCATCCATACAATGATGTAATTAAATCAGAAAATTTCATAACCTATTGCAATTGTAATTTAAAATGGTTGGTTTTCGGTTGGTAATAAGTCGGTAAATATACTGTTGGTATTTATGTTGGGCCAATGTTGGACAACCAACATTTATGAAAAACTACTACAGAACAACCACTTTGAATGAAAGCGGTGCACATTCTTGTATTTTATATAATATGAAGGTACTTCATTACCTGAGATACTTATTTCTCTTTACAATATGATCAGTTGGTTAACTGTCATGTCAATGTTGGGAACATAACAGTTGGTAACTGGAACGAACTTTTAAGTTGGGCCAACATTTTGTCACAAACAATATGTCAACAATGGTAATTACCATATTCCTGGGACCAAGGTGGGTGAGCGGTTAGACTACTCGACTCCTACCAAGGCAAACCGATTTCAATTCTCGGCCGGTTCACTCCGGACTTTCGCAAGTGGGAATCGTGCCGGTCGATGCCGCTGGTCGGTGGGATTTTTCGGGGATCACCCGTTTCCCCCGCCCTTTTATATCTGCGCTGCTCAATTCTCACCTCACTTTACACTCATCGGCTCTCAATACCTCGATGTTAAGAGCCGTCCAAATCTCTTCACTCACTGGGCATATTCTTAATGAAACAAAACCACAGATTTTTATTTTTGTTTAAAATGTATGTTTTTTAAAACATAGTCCATGTATATCTTATTAATTTTACATCGTTGGTTGCGTGTTGGTTACTTTGAAAACATACTGTTGGCATTTGGTATTTAAATATAGTTTGTGCCAACATTATGTAATCAACATTATGCCAACAAAGGTAACTGCCATATTTCGAATAAAGTAACAATATGATTTTGTATGATTGTTTAAAAGTAACATCTTTAGCGCACAAACAATGTCTTATTTGAAATGGACTTTTTTGGTTATACATTGGTTGCTTGTCGGAAAACTAATGTTGTCATTTTGTATGTAAATTTCTGTTGGGCCAAATCTGTGTAACAAACAATATGCCAACAAAGTAAATCAGCATTTATGCGTTGAAATAACACTATATTTTCGTATGATTGTTTAAAATCAATATGTTTAACACACATATAATGTCTTATTTAATATTGGCTTAGTTGTTTATGCCATGTTTACTTGTCGGAAAACATGCTATCGGTTTTTGGTCTGTACTGTATAACTTTGTTGGGCCAACATTGTACGATCAACATAAATTCACTAATATAAAATAATCCTGACAAGTGGAAAAAAAATATTAACTGTCACAACATACAAAGAATTACCTAATTTAAATTTCCATCTAACAGTGTTTTGATCCTCATGTGTTTCGGCAATGTTGTGAAAATTACAGTTGGAGACTGGTAATTTTTCTTATGTGGGGACAACATTGCTTTGCAGACATTATGCCATCATAGGCTATTATTAATTTTTCTAGATAATCACCAGTATTTTCGCACAGAGATTCTTTAAAAATGAACTGGCTATATTTGGTTACTTATTAATCATTAGTTGGAAAATATATTATTTTAACTGGTGGGTTTTAAATTCAGTTTCAGGGTAGTAAAACCTGACTTAAATACATTAAAAACATCAGAAATGATATCGAATTTGAATATAATGTTTTGAACCTATTTCTTCACAAATGATGTCAAGATACAGTAGTCTAGTGGATAACATGTCGGGCTGCTACTACAAAGTGCGTTCGTTCGTATCTGTTATCTACCAATGGCCTTTTCATGTCATAATGTGGATAGAGGCCTACTGAAAAATAATGTGTTTATCGCATATTAATATTTTTTGTTACTGAGAAATTTTTTTTTAAGTGTGCTGGACCCCAATAATTTAATTATTTTATTTTTGTACCGAACATTGTTCAACTTGTAAATATTTAATGTGATGACATTTTCCTCGAATAAAACATTTTTACACTTTATATTTTTTGAATAATTAAATGTTAAATTCGATTTTTTTTGTGTTTTGTCGCTACCATTGATAACAAATACTAACATCTAATGCCATGGGCTACCATGTAACATATATGTAATTACCAAATAACAGTTCATACATTAAAAAAGAGTATAAAATATGCAAACTTTTCTTTAAGTTTAACAAACGTTGGCAGAACGTTGTTTGTTGGTTGGCATTATGTATGCAATAACATATCTCTGCAAAACATTGCCTCTAAGAATGCCTTTATGAATTAGAAAAGACACTACGCTTAACTGTTTGCACACAATCATAAAATTATGTTGGGCTAACATCGTATTTCAGTTGGCAACAAACATAAATGTCATGTTGGACCAAAGTAATCCCAAGGGACATTTCAGTGTTTGGGCCAACGTAATATGTCAACGTTGGCCAAGTGGTAGATCCACACGTTTGGGACAATGTTGGCCCAACCAAATTTTGTCACTGGGGTATTGACGAACATAATACCAACTTATATAAATGGTTGGTTGTGTATAACACTCCATAAATGATAGTTAAACCAACGTGTAATATTAGTTAGCAATTCATCAAAATACTACGAATAACCAACGTAATAACAACATTTATTAGTGGTTAGATTTCTGTCATATTAAATTTACATATGTTGGAAACTGGTAGAAAATAAATGTTTGGCATGCACTAAAAAATATTACGGATTATAGTTGGCATCCAACTAGTTACACAATGTTGGCCCAACGTATTTCCGAATGTCATTTTGATGTCCAGCCTATGTTATTTTTCCAACGTTGGCCCAGCCTTTAAGCAAAGGTTGCATTAACGTTCACCCAATCAAAAAATGCTACATGGGTACTTACGAGTAAAATGAATAAGATGTCCGCAGGCTTTTCTCAAAAAATAAAAAATTAAAATAATGCGCTGAAGGATTACTGTCACAAAACAAAATGAAATCATATTTTCTACATTGTTGAACTTTTCAGCCAATTTGACAGGTGAATGAGGTAAGGCTATGTGATGTTAAAGCTGATGAATAAGGCTATGAGATAAAAACTGAATGGGAATAGCCGCTAGATAATTCTCGAGACGTGGCGGTTCCGTGTCACTACCGACGGGTTAGTATCCGTCCGAAGAGTCCATAGACCTCTTCAACTTGTTACCTAACCTAGCACTACTGAGTTACGACATAAGTTAATGTTATAAAGGCACATTTATGGTTGCATGTATGTACAATGCATACGGACTTAATACTCTGCATCTGGAATAGAAGGGGGTTGACTAAGCAAGCTAAACAAAAAATAATATATTTTACCGAAATATAACAGTGGAACCTCTATAATACAAGTACATACTGAAGGAATTTGCTGACAACTTTCTCACAAATTAACTCTTGCCGAAAATTATCAGCGAATTATCGCCGATGCGTCCTTCTTGCGAATTTTTATTTATTTATTTTCATTCCTAGTGGTTTAATGTCAACTTTTGTCTGTGAGCAGCACATGGCTTATTTCCACCAGAGGCTAGTTAGATCACTGCGAGAAAACAAACCTGATACAATGCAAAAGTGGTTTGCAGACGAGGATATTGTATTTTCCTATTTTACAACACAAGTTCGAAATGTCGTGGTTGTGCTCGTCGAAACTAAAATTAATCAAGTTATTTTCAAACTGTTCGTATTACATCTGTAAAGGTGTTACAATATCTCAATGTGGAATACTTTGTATTAATTATTCCTTGGATGAAAACTGAGAATTTTATAAATCAATGTTTTATCTTATTTTTGTCGTACGCTGTATGTGGAGCTAAACCACTAAATTTTGGAACGCAGTAGCTGGACATTTTCATACATTAAATTTACATTTGCACTGTTTTGGTGTAATTGATTGAAATCAACACTCGATATTAAGAAACTATATAAGGCTGGAAAACAAGTTCAATAAAAACATACTAAATGCTTCATAAGAAAACCTTGATTTTTTTTGCCATTTTACTGGATTTTATCTTGACATTCCCAATTCTCCCACTTGTCGGTCAGCAGTTTTATGCTAAGACAAGATCGATCGTTTTTTTTATTTTATTTTTTTTAGAACAACCGATTTTTTCATACCAGGCTGTTCAGAATAACATTTAGAAATGAGCAACCGTGGCCGAAGTTTTGCAGTGGATAGAGCGTTCGCCTCCCACCAAGGCGAACCGATTTCGATTCTCGGCGAGGTCGCTCGCTGATATTCGCACGTGAGAATCGTACCGGACGATGCGTCCGGTACGATTCTCACGCTGTTTGGCGTGTTTTCTCGGTATTCTCCCGTTCCCCCCCTTCCCCCTTGCATTCCGGTGCTGGCCCTCACTCGCCTCTTCACCCTCATCGGCTCTCGATGCCTCAACACGTGCCAGCCAAACCACCCCACCACTCCACATTCAACTCACACTGCCTTCTATATGCTATTGCACCGGACCGATGTATCAGCGAATAATAGTCATAAAACTTCACAACAGTACGAAGCCTCAACATTCGCAGTGTAGATGCGTCACATGGCATATCATATTATAGATAAACGTTGAAATTGACTAATAGGCGTGAACACTGGCCGCCCGGGTATAGAAAACCTCGACAGAAAAGTTTTCAAAACAGACAAGTGTTCTGTATGTGCCTTAAGAAACGCCAAACACGCGGTAGATAAAGTGAGGTTTACGATATTTTACGTTGTGTGCGTCGGTTTCATCGTATCGGAGGAAGAGATACTCCAATCTACAGCAAAGTAACAACGCAGGTACATCGATGCTAGGGCCACACTGCATGTTAAACGAAGGTGTTGTTTACTTGTGGAACCATCTGCTACCACAGCATCTGCCCAGTCCAGCCATGCAAAGAATGCATAACGTGTCATTTGATTGCACGATGTCAAGCTTGGTGGTAAAACATGTAACTTAATGATTCACGCAATGAAACGTAGCCGCATATTCAGAACAGATAATGCGTTGTCGGTTTAAAAATAAACTTAGTGACAGTGACGAAAGTCTCCGACATGTAGGAAAGTAAAGCACGTAGGCGAGGGGTAGGTAAAGAGTTTTCAAATGCCTTATTGGGGAGAATGCACGTACCGCTGTAAAGGAAATTGACCGGTAGTTAAATGTTTCCTATTTGATAATTTATAACCATCCACACTCTAAAGAAAATGTTCACAAATTTACATTAGGGTATATGCGTACTGAGAAAGACTGGATGTATTTTTTATCATGCAGCCATTGTAGATCTACTGCACTTGTTTAGGAGACATTTAAATTCTTAGTGAATTTCGCAACTCTGGTCCATATCAGTAGTAGGATTTAGTATGTCGACACAAAAGGATATGGGGGATAGGATTAGGATTCGGGGAGTAGCCATGTTGTTACGACACCTGACCGCCATTTTGTCCCTATTTCCCCTCAAAATCGACTAAATAACCCTTAAAATATATTTTTCTATTAATTTTTTCCTTTTTTCCCTCGCAATTTTCCTTCATCCCACAAAATTTTTATTTTTTCCTCAAAAAAAAAATATATAAAAAATGGTATAAAGGCCCCCCCCCCCCCCATGTGCAGAAAGAAACCCCTGAAATCCAATTTTCACCAAATTTAAGTAATTTGGTTGCTTCCTTAGGAATGTCAGAACAATGGGGGCCACATTGCCTTTAAAAGGCAAACCTTATTCTAAATCGATAAAAGATATACAGGATAGGTCTCAGACCTAAGTATCATTCATCTTGCGATGACCTTTGACTTTGACATTTGACCGTGAAATGCAAAGAATCCAAAATAATTCAATAATTAAAAAAAAATACTCAAAAATCCCAAAAAAATTTATTATTGGAAATTAATAATTAAAATTTCTTATTGAAATAATTTTAAAATTATTGAATAATGTATAAGTTTTTTTTAACTTACATTTCCGAAGGTTCCCCCAATACCACAAGTTACTCACCTCTGTTCGAATCCAGCAGACGACTGACATCCTCACGCCCACTCCCCTAATGTATACTCATTACGCCATCTTTATTTTGAAGTTCATTTGTTTATAAATTACTGGACACCAAGATCTTGGTTGGTGACCGTCATCTTTGTAGGTGACGACTATCTCTGTAGGCGACCACCAATTTGGTAGGCGACCACCATATTGGTAGACATAACCCATTCGCCATATTGGAAGCCAATGACAACGACCTTGACCCCATGACCTTGAATGACCTTGTAAACCAAACTCGATAAAAACACATTAAATTCAGCAAGCGTAAAACAATACACACTACAGCAACCATTTTAGATTCAGAATACCTCGACCTTGACACCACGACCTTGAATGACCTTGAAATAAAAACTCGAGAAAAAATACATAAAAGTCAACAAGCATATAACATTAAGATTACTGCCATAATATTAGATGCAGAATATCTCGACCTTGACTCCATAACCTTGAATGACCCTAAAAACAAAAAATCGAGAAAAATACATAAAAGTAAGCAATCATGAGAAATTGCTGACTACCACCACCATATTATATGCAGCTTACCACCACCATATTAGATGCAGACTACCTCGACCTTGACTCAATGTCCTTGAATGTCCTGAAAAATAGAGAAAAATACATAAAAGTCAGTAAGCATGATACATTACTGACTACCACCACCGTATTAGATGCAGACTACCTCGACCATGACCCCATAACCTTGAATGACCTTGAAAACATAAACTCGAGAAAATATATATAAAAGTCAACAAGCATAAGTTATTAGAGACTGCTACAGCCACATTAGATACAGACTACCATAGCCTTTATCCCATGACCTTTAATGACCTTGAAAGCATAAACTCGAGAAAAAACCTATGCAAAGAGACAGAAGCTATCCGAGACGATCCATATTTCATGTCAGCTGCTGTAAAACTAAACCTCTCAGCTTACTTCCCTACTACTTATAATATATAAGTATGCAAGCCCTTTAGCATCATACTGACTTTGAACTAATTGTACTGCACCATTAATACAATATGCAGACACCGTCCAGCCAATCACGTGAGGTTGAGCAACAAAAGACTAATGGAAAGATCGGGATTGGGATTGGGATTGTGGTAGCGACGGTGGCGGTGGCGAAGGTGATGGTGGCGACCGCGGTAGCTGAGTTGGCGTCGACGATGGAGCCGATTGTAATTAATGAAACAACTTTATGAAGTTGCGAGGGATAAAACGATACGACACAAAAATAATGGAAAAAACTTATTATATTAATTTATTATTATTTTGTAATTATATCATATTATATAACCCCGATTCTTAAGTTCTTTTATAATCGAAACCACCTCTTCCATGGTCGAGTAATCCCTACGTTGTTGCTTATCGAGCAAATATCTAAGTCTTCTACAAGTTTTTTGGGATCTTCGGTAAACACATCGTCAATATACTCCGCGTCTTTTGCCTTATTCGCATCACTTGTCGAAGGTAACTCGTTGGGGAAATGTGTGGGACCGTCGAGGGAAAAATCATCTTCTTCAACACTATCACTGTCGTCATAGTCATCATCACCAATGCTGTCTTCATGATCGTCTTCACTTCCTGCTTCATCAAAAATATCAGGTTTACATTTCTTTGTAGCAGGAGTTGTATGTTCATCAGTATTTGGAGCTGATGGTCGTTTATTTTGATGTTCGTCGGCTTCACACGAACATCTTGCAAGTGTACGTTCTGCACAAACCGACTGCACTGCATTCATTCCGTCTTTAGTATTAACTGTCTCGCCATTATCGTCTGCGGAAACAGTACCCGTCGATGTAGCAGACGATAACGACGAGACAGCTAATGCTAAGACGGAATGAATGCAGTACAGTCGGTTTGTGCAGAACATACACTTGCAAAATGTTCGTGGGAATTCGACGAACTTCAAGATAAACGACCATCAGCTCCAAATACTGATGAACATACAACTCCTGCTACAAAGAAAATTAAATCAGATATTTACGATGAAGCAGGAAGTTAAGACGATAATGAAGACAGCATTGATGATGATGAATGTAACTACAGTGATAGTGTTGAAGACGATGATTATTCCCTCGACGGTCCCACAGATTTTCCCAACGTGTTTCCTTCGACAATTGATGTGAATAAAGCAGAAGACGCTGAGTATACTGACGATATGTCTACAGAATATCCCAAAAAACTTGTAGACAGAATCAGATATTTGCTCGCTAAGCAACAACGTAGATATTACTCGACCATGAAGGAAGTGGTTTTTACCATAAGAGAGCTTAAGGATCGGGGTTGTATCAGATAATGTTATGAACTGCTTTTTTATGAACATGTAATTTAAAAAATTAATAAATCATTATAAAATAATTGTTTTTTACATTATTTTTGTGTCGTATCCTTTAATCCCTCACAACTTTAAAGTGGTTCTCAGCAACTACTACCGGCTCTACCCGCCGTCTTTGCCGCCACCGCACCACCACCACCGCCACCTCAATCCCAATCCCAATCACAATCCCAATCCCAGTCACAATCCCAATCCCAATCCCAATCCTAATCTTTCCATCAATTTTTAGCTGTTCCACCTCACGTGATTGCAATCTTTAGCTGTTCCACCTCACGTGATTGCAATCTTTAGCTGTTCCACCTCACGTGATTGGCTGGACGGTGTCTGCGCAATGTAATAATGGTGCAGTACGATTGGTTCAAAATCAATATTATGCCATAAGGCTTGCATATTAGTATATTATAAGCGGTACGGAGTTTATGCGTTAAGGTTTAGTTTGATAGCAACTGACATGAAATATGCATCGTCTCAGCTAGCTTCTGCCTCTTTGAAAAGATTTTTCTCGAGTTTTGGCTTTCAATGTCATTCAATGTCATGGGGTCATGGCTAAGATAGTCTGCATATAATACGGTGGTGGTAGTATTTAATGCCATATGCTTGTTGACTGTTATGCATTTTTTCTCCAGCTTATGTTTTCAAGGTCGAAGTAGTATGCATCTAATACGGTGGTGGTACTCTCTAATATATTATGCTTGCTGACTTTTATGTCTTTTTTTTCGAGTTTTGGTTTTCAAGGTACTTCAATATCATTGGGTCAAGGTCGTGGTCATTGGCATCCAATATGGCGGATGAGTGATGTCTACCAATATGGTGGTCGCATACCAATATATTCGTCACCTACCAAGATGTTTGTCGCCTACCAAGATTGTGGCCACCAGTAATGTATAAACGAATGAAGCACGAAAAATTCGAAAACGGCGGATTGAGTATAGGTGGGGGAAGTGGGGATGAGGGAGTCGGTCATCTGCTGGAGTCGAACAGAGGTGAGTAATTGGTGGTGTTGGGTGTACCTTCGGAAATGTAAGTTTAAAAAAATATATAAGCCTGTAAAATTATAAGGAATTAAAAAAAAAAATTTAATAATTTAAAAGAAAATTTTAACAATGCATTTTAATAATACACTTTTTGGGTTTTTTTTATATTTCTTGTGAATTATTTGATTTTTTTTTTAACTTTCGCATTTTAAAGGTCAAAGGTCATCTGCATGTAATATGGATGCAAGATGGCTGATGCTTAGGTCTGAACTCTTTCCTGTGTACCCTGTATCGATTTAGCATAGGGTATGCCAATAAAATTTTATATAGCCGCCACTGCTCTGACAGTCCTAAGGAAGCCCCCAAATTACTTAAATTGGGTGAACATTGGATTACAAGGGCTTCTTTCTGCACATGGGGGGCTTCTATCGTTTTTGGGGACTTCTTTATTTTTGATAGGACAAAGGGAAATTGTGAAAGATAAAAGGGATGTTTTTGAGGAAAGGGAAATTTTTAGGGTGTTTTGGGGATTGTGAGGGAAAAAAGTAGAATTTTGAGGAGAAAAAGGAAACAAATGGCGGTCGGATGACGGAACAACATGGCGGCTCCCCCGAATCCTAATCCTATTTCCCATCCCCTTGTGCGTCAATATACTTATCCTTCTACTAATATAATTTCTATATTTGCAGCATAATG
Source organism: Dryococelus australis (assembly GCA_029891345.1). Classification (NCBI taxonomy): domain Eukaryota; kingdom Metazoa; phylum Arthropoda; class Insecta; order Phasmatodea; family Phasmatidae; genus Dryococelus; species Dryococelus australis. Next base: position 278,098,068 of record CM057009.1, read on the forward strand.
TGTGGTTGCTTTGTACAATAAATGTAGGTTAAATATTTCCAATACAGTTTAGCATGTTTACCGGAAAAAATTACAGTATACAGCAAACGAGGTACCTCATGAAACAATAGAGCATCGTACAGTACATCTGTTGGACATTTGCAATAAAAGCGTTTTTTTTCACCACCATGAGTAATTATCTCCTTCTCGATCGTGTCGTGTGATGATACATTACTTCTACACAATAATCGCAAGTGTGGTTGCTGCTAACGTCGGTGAAATTTCCCAAACACTTCCCGAAACCAAAGTAGACTCCACAAAATATTTTTCTGTTAGGGTGGTGGACAGCACTAGGTTTTGTGCATTAAAGTTTCTCCCCTTCTGGTAAAACCATTCCCGTTTTACCTTACTGTGCAGATGTTTTCTAAACGCACAGGCAGTTGCGTAAAAAGCAATCATATTTGATCAGTAAGAAGGGTCTTCCGCTATTGACAGAAAAATACCAAGCCACAAGTGTCAAAAAAATTAGTGTCCTGAGATTTGAAGTAATCCTGCAGTCTCAATATTCCCCGCAATAAGCACCATCCCATACGTGTACAGGTATGAAAGTCAGTTCCTGAAGAGATTAATGATAAAAGACAGGGACAGATCAAAATGTGGCTTCCGGGACTACCTTGTCTCACGGCAGGCCCATTTCATAAGGGGAGGGATAGAGATAATTGTGAATCAGTTGCTCAGGTGAGAATGGTCCCTGCAAAAGTAAAATATTTTCAGCGATACAGGTGTGATTCCTTTATTCAACAATTCAGAAAATGTGACAAGAATGACACCTGCGATTCATTTCCGAACAAGCTGGTTCGAAAGTAAAGCATAGGTGCCATCAAACCCAATGGTAACATTTGATATTTACTTTAAGTAACCGTATAATATACTTGCATTTATTTCTACTAGCACACACACCTCACAGAATTGTGGCAAAAGTGTATTCTGAAGTTCTTCTCAAGAAAAATATTCAACTTTATAAATACTTTCACGTTTACTAATTATTTTATAACAAAAGTTAAACAATAATAATTAAAATATTAGAGTGGTAACTGGTAATATAATATCCTATCGAATCTAATGAGATCAATTTTTTTTCCTATAAAGTAAAGAACTGTATCACAATAAATAACAAGTATTGCAAAGAACAAACTTTTCTCTAGCAATGGAAGAGGTCCGAAACTCTATTATTCCACATCAAAAAAATATTATACGACCTATATCCAGCCAAAAAATAACTTAATGTAATTCGGTACCTCGAGTTGATAAAGAATTCAGTAAAATACGATTCGGTTTACATTCAGTTGCATCATTTTGACTTGACACACATTTTGACATTAATATTAGCAGCTAGAGGCTCATTATCAATACACACATTTCCTTTGCGTAGTCGGCATCATCTATTGAACACTTTTGCACATTACAGCATTAAACAAGAAAAGTAATAAAACTTCGGACGTCGTTAAAAATAGTTTTTTTTTTTTAATACGGTCCATTGCCTACGTTTACTGCACTGTAACATTCAGCTAAGAGTTTAGACTAGTGTCAATACTCAAACCGTTGAGATTTACGGTGGCAGCGCTGGCGTTAAATTTGTTGAAGTTAGTATCGACGGCCCTGTCTTACCACTGTGGCTAAACCACTAATCACCCGCGAGCCGAAGGCGGCAGCCTGTACCGGAAGTGGTCGAGACCGTCGTAGATGACTATTTGTGAGAAGTGGGAGGGGGTTTGAGGGGGAAGAGTAAACACTTTCTGTTGACGTGGAAGATGGTGGCCGTACTCATGTTCTACTCCTTGGGTTGCTCAGAACCACAGCCTATTAACACAGTGCTGTACAGACACAGAACACTTAGGAATACAGAGGTGAAACAGTCGCTTATAGCACCGCCTCCAGTCACACGCAATGAACAAAATGCCGCCGTAGGCCAGGAAAATGATGAAGTGCCGTTCGCCAACCAGCGCCTGGCAACCAGCTCGTCAACTGGCAGTACAGCCAATAGGGAACCGTTCGCAGCATGCGGTTGCCAATCAGACACAAGGTCCGTACCCAGAGTCTTGCGCAGCCAAACAGAGCGTAGATACGCCCACACAAAAAAAAAATCCCCCACTCTATTCCGTTTCGGTGTACTTATCTACTCCGCGCTCTGAGAATGGATTTTCGCGGCCATTAAAAAATACGTGTTTTTATAGGGACAGACATGGACAGAATGTTCGGAAGCTCAGTGCCCAAACTCCGGACAAAGTTTCCTTTAACCAATAGTAACCCAAAAGCATTATTTTCATATCACTTAATATTTTCGTATTTTCATATCAAATTATTGTGTCCAAAGTTGTGGAGTACAACGCCTGGAGAACAAGGCGATGCGATCATGCATGTAGGACAAGTTGCATAGGAAGTATTCGCACGTCGCTACGTATTCCATAATTTAGTGTTGACCTATGCATCTTGTCTTGCATGGATAATCGTACCTCCTTTTCTTTCAGGTGTTGCGCGCCAGAAATTTTAACACAATTATTATTGTTTTATGTAGTTGTACGTTTCCGTATAAAAGTGTTTACTGTTTTCGTGTTACTGTTGTTCCAAAGATACTATCCTTGCGTTTCCGAACATCCCATATTTAGTTGTTCTAACACTATATATTGTTACAAAACTTAAAAAAAAGAACATTTAAATAAACAAATTACCTGTATATAGGCTGATTCGTTAGGATTTACAGCCACATATGGCTTATTATAAGCATCATTTGGAGCAAAATATATCATATGAATGTAGATCATATTCCCTATATTTAAAGGGTAATTCGACTATCCGCGTACCCACCCTACAGTGGGAAGGAGTTTGCAGCATCAATGAATGGTGTGGTGTCCTAGACGATGAGCTGATTCGGCCATTCATTTTCCCGGGACACTTAATGGTGTGGTGTATCTGCAATTTTTGCAAGAAGAACTGCCGCTGTTACTTGATGATATTCGGTTAGCAGTGAGACGTCGTATGATCTCCCAGCATGATGGTCCACTTCCTCACTTCCACCGTGCTATGGTCGAACACTTAGATGGGCAATTAGATGAGAGATGAACGGGAAGATGCAGTTTTCATCCCTGGCCTTCTCGGTCGCCAGATCTATCACCACTGGATTATTGCGTATGGGGATGGAAGACGCATATTGTTTACCAAAGGACTGCACAAACACGTGAGGAACTACTTCCGCGTATCATCCATACCGTTATAGGAATCAAAGTCAGCCGTGTGCAGCTACTTAGAGCAACACGTGCGGTTCATATGCGTGTGGCCAAGTGAATGGAAGTAGACGGGAACATTGTTGAATATCTTTTGTAAGCTTATTAGACGTAATTGTGATGCTCAACTGTAAACAATACGACCTGATAATACATCATGATATTTACTTCGAAATGGTTATTATTTTATTCGTCATTCTCCAAATGTTTTGAATAACTCTGTAAATATTGGGAATAGGACCCACATTTGTATTACATAATTTGCAACCAAATTATGTATATTTGCTTGGCAACTAATTTGATTGTCTTCTTCTGAAAGTACAACTCAAGAGTCTGTCAATTTTTGAGACAATTAGGATAGTAACAATGCTTGGTAGTGTATTATTTATGCTTAGTAATTGTACAAAAATTCCAAAATAACAAGCTCAGCCAGAAACTGAAAAGTAAAGGTGTGAAACTTGCCATATGCCCTATTTACTTACGTACGTTGTCCTGATTTTAAAATGAATGTCTTTGAGTACATCCCCTTTTGAACATTGTTTAGGACACATTGTTCGGAAGCAGATCAGCCAGTTCGAAACTCGGTCTTGCTGTTACTTTTTTTTTTCCGTAAAATTAAAACAGTTTATTGTACGAAGAAGCATGCAAATCTTTAGTTGCTCCAACGAAATCGCACAATTGGGGGCAACCAAATAAGTAAAACTAAATAATTTGGTTGAAACAAAATAGTAACTAAGTCCCTCTATACAAACAATTAATTTGGTTTTACTAAACCAAATGTGTTTTATTCAGCCAAACCTTTCTCTCAGTGGGTGTCACAAAGTTGCTGACATTGAAGACAAGTGAGAAGTGAGTCGCCTGTATTCATGACTGCACCACTATGACAGTTTTTGGTCTCTTTTGTCACATTTACAACCGTCCTCTTGGACCACACAACACAGGACACGCTTATTTATAAGTTCATTACTCGCTGGTTCTCTGTCAATTTAATACCGAGTTGAAACCATCCCAATGAAAAGTTTTTTCCTTCGCAGAACAATAGGGTCCACGGGGGCTGAGCGGTTAGGCTGCTCGCCTCCCACCAAGGCGAACCGGGTTCAATCCCAGACCAGGCCATTCCCGGATATATTCCAGGTGGTAATCGTACCTGACGATACCGCTGGACGGCGGGTTTTCTTGCGGATCTCCCGTTTGCCCCACCCTTTCATTCCAGCGGTACTCCATTATCATCTCATTTCACCCTCATAGACTCTCTAGACCTCGTTGTTAAGAGCTGGACAAATCACTCTGGTCAAATCAACGTAAAACAATATACAATCCATCCTTATTACGTAATAGTAAGTTGCAGCCAACGTTATGGAATATGCTGATTATTTAAAATTTCGTCTCCAGTGTCTTCAAAGAAGGCGGACGTCGTATTGTTTCAGCAAAACTTTATACAACTCCGTTAAAGTTCAAGTGAAGTCAGTAGTAGGGTATATATAGTTCTTTCTGGTGCAGGGTCAGGGTCCTGATACTGATTGGGAGCCGGCGACCGCCATCTGGGGATTTGCTAATATTTTACAAAAAAAAAAAGGACCAATTCAGGTGATTTGGTGTCCCTCCTGATGCTTTTAGACCACACAATGAGGTATCTGAATAGCTGATAAAATTAAATTAGTTAAAATTGTTTTATAACTTTATTATTTTATAATTAAAAAATGTAAAAAACATAAGTATTGAGTGTTTTATATCACCGGACTTGTCTTTCTAAGGCGCATACGATCGTGAGGTTATATCGATTATGTAACCCAATGCCAAGACAACCATACTGGATTTAAAAGGTATGTTCCTACCCGCTGTCCAACATCTTAACCACTATACAATCTCACCAGTGTGCATATATATTTATGAATTTAGAGATGTAATTTTCCATACATGAGAAGGTATATATGATAATTATTGCAAAGTACATTCCAGGCAGGAAATTGGAAAAATATTACAATTTTAATACTTTATTTATTTAAGTTTTCTTTTTAAGCATATGTTGTAATGTTTTTATTACAGTCTTTATTAGTCAGTTTTTTTCATTAAAGACATTCATTTTGTGTTGGTCATCCATCCTTCGGTTTGGAACGTGGAGTAGAGTTTGCGAGCATACATGGACAGGCACGCGAGACAGACGAATATTTCATAACAAGCGCGTGGGGCAGGCAAAGTCCGTTGGACACCGCGGAGAAAGGGGACCCAATGACCTTGGTTGCACGCATGAGATTTGCGTCACCGCGCGAAAATAACTGGTTTTGGGGAGGGGGGGTGAGGGCCGGACAGTATATAAGGCCAAGTTTCTGCAGTTCTCCATCATTCTGCGTCCTTCTACCAGCTAGAAGCAATCTGCTTCCTACTACCAGCGTCATTAGAAGCATCCTGCAACGTTCGGATAAACGCACAGCCATTTCTCTCTACAGTACAGAGAGAGTAAGAAGCTACTGTTTTTTTTTTTTTCAATAACGCGAGCAGAGAGCGGATTAAAGTAGTTCCGACTACGGCCTACTGCAGCGTGCATGGTTATCATGAAGACTAAAGGCTGTTACGATAAAGTGAGCAGATTTGAAATAAACCTTAGAAAATAATCACTTCTCCTACCTGCTTATATTTTAACGGGCGCACTGAGTGACAGGTGCCCAGTAATGTTGGTAACGATGGAGGGGAAAGTAGTTCCATATCTTAACGTCGAATAAAAATGGTCGTGTAACCATTTGTGTTAGCTGAAGTTATTTCCATCTCTTTCTGTTTTTTTTTTTAATGCGTCGATTTTTTAAATGTTTACTTTTCTTATGATTTTACAGTTTCACTGGACCAACGCGTGGATAAAGTGATGATGCCATTATTAGAGATAATTTTACATAAGGCGGCATAATACACACAGTGCATATAAGTAGATCTTAAGCAGGGATTTCAAAAGTGCTCATTTTACTGTGAACAGCCTATGGGCGAGTGTAGTACGCTGGCTCCATGTGCTGAATCGGCGTAATGATAACAGCTGCTGTGCGGTCTTGGCTGGCTTAAACACTCGCACTCTATGCAGCATGCATTACGTATTAAAGCGTTGAGTGTCTCTGAAAACAAATTCAATTCGGCTAATGCATGTACTCACGCATGTGGAAGGAGAAAAAAACATGTCTAATAAAATTTATTCACACACACAGTTGGCAAAACACGCGGCATCGTACACAGAGTGTCGTGGGTCGATGTCCTAGACAGTAATATATACAGATTTTTGCTTGAAATATCGATAAAAAAAACATTACTGTCGTGCCTAAAGTATGTTCGCTTAAAATGCGCAATAATGTACACGATTTACTGTTGAAAAATCACACTTGAGTATACTTGTACGCTATACATATTAGTTAAGATTGTGCGAGTACATTCTATTTTATATTTATTTTTATATTGAGGGGCAGGAAAAAGCAAAAATACAGTGAGAACGAGATTATATTAGACTATGATCTCTAACATTCACGCAAAGTTCTGTGTAATACTTGATTGGCATGAATATATTAAGCTGGGACAGTTTTCAAAATAATGCAATTTTAGTCTATGCTGAATACCTTCAAAAGTGCGTGTCATTCGTATGCTTCCTCCGTAGGCTGGAACAACTCACAAAAATATAAACAATTATTTGCAACCCTCGGTTCTCTTCCTTCGTGACTGGGTCCAAACACCTATACTCAACTTCTGGGACCAATCCTACATACTAAAGTTTCGATGGGGCTGGGGATTTTCCAGAAAAAATCCCAGCGTAATTACATACGACTTCCGGCAACTATCCCTAACGCTAGCCCAAAATGAAGTACTTATTTCTGTTGAAATAAGGAACAAATAAAAATTTTAAATAAATAGCGAAGAAAGACTTAACACTTAAAAAATTTTTAAATTAGCATTGGGAAACAAACAAATTTATATAAATATATTATTAAGTTTTTATATTAAAATACACAATTTGACATAATCCTAGTGAAACGTACTATAGAAAGTAATAAAATATAGTGAATGGATGGTTTACAAAATAAATATTAAGTGATTTTAACTTTACTGATAAATAAATTACAGGGTCTATAATTACTGTTCATTGAACATGTAAATAACCAAAATAGAATAGTTTCCAAAACCAAAGATGACAGTTTAATATTCATAAAATAAAATTATTGATTTTGCTATAGTGAATTGCTATAACGTCTAACATTCTTATTTTCAAAAAGATAGATTAGAACAATCTCGCTGTAGCCATTAACAGTCGAAAACAGTTTTTGTAAACACAGTTGTTCACAGATGTGTAGTGCGCCAGCCACCAGTGTTCGATTCCTGGGAGGCGCAGAACCTTTGTCTTGTGACGGACGTTGCTCTGGTAGGTTTTCTCGGATGTCTCCCTTTTATCATACCATTTTTTATCTGTCACCATCTTACCTCATATTATCTCAAGCAAAATGTTGTTGCCATGCTAAACGTAAGCTGATTTTACCGAATAAAATATTATGCGTGATTTTTGCAAGTAACTAGCGTCGAGCAGCCATCGCGCGTTCTGCTAATGCAGAACCAGCGACACCAATGCTGTCCACATCAAGCAGCCACGTCAAGCAGCCACGTCAAGCGCGTTACATGGGCTGTAATCGTGGTGCTCCTGATTCCTCCCCAGTGTACTGTATCGTTGTCTGCTTTTCAGGTAATTGCAATAACACGAATAATTTAAATTTTATTGTGTTTCTCTACCGATGTATTAGTTCAGATTATTAGTAAGTCTCGTTCCTGTTCGTTTTTGCAGTCGTCATACCACATACTCTCCATCCTCACGGATAGGACTTGGGGCTGCAGAAACGTGATGGCCGTTTCAAGCTTGTGTCACACCACGGCCACATTTTCGTCCATGTCAGTACGTACAGCACATCAAGATTTTTAAGGTTAGGTTCTTCAGATCATCAAGTTTTTAGGCTAGTTAGCCCATCAAGAGGTTTAGGTCTTTAGTTAGTACATCAAGATTTTTAGGTTTTTTTAGTTAGTACATCAAGATTATTAGAAAAGGTTTTTTAGAGATCATCAATATTTTAGGCTAGATAGTACATCAAATTTTAGGCTAGTTAGCACATCAAGATTTTAGTCTAGTTACTACATCAAGATTTTAAGGTTAAGTTTTTAGAACATCAAGATTTTAGGCTAGAAAGTACATCAAGAGTTTATGTTTTAGTTAGTATATCAAGAATTAGATAGGTTTTTGTCAGTGATGGAAGCAAGCCAGTGCAAGTTTTGCGTTAAGGCTTTTACTGTGCGAAATAGCATGCTAATGAATGAGAAGAGTTGCAACTTCAACCCACATCATACAGAGCAGCTGATGTGCGATAAGTGTGACAAAACAATTGCTCGCAGAGATGAACTGCAAATGTATCGTCGTAGATGCAATGGTACCATCAGGAAAGCAGCGACCAACAGCTGCAAGATAAAGCTACAAGACTTTCGAACATTTGACTCATGCATGAAGACATGAAGCAGGATGTGAGTTTAATACAGAGCGCAGTCTATTGAAGTTCGTGAACTGCAGTGCCTATTTTACCCGCCGTGACAACTTGGCCATGCACCTGAAGGCCTGCAAGGGGAAATCAGCATAGCCAGCCCAGAAGAAGAGATGTGTGAGGCCAATAGATAGTGCTCTGCCATCCTGCTCGAGAACATCAGCCCAACCAAAATCGTCGCTGGAGTTGGTGCAGTAAGTAGCCATGGTTTCTTCGAGGCATAGACAGCAGTTAATGGAAATTTAAAAACATATGTAGCAGATAATGATGGTAATGCCGGAGATATATGTGACTACTTGGTAGGAATTCACGAGTACATTGTTGGCCAGTTAACAGAAGTAGTAGAGAACTGTGGTGCTGTTAAATTTAACATCGTGCTGGAGTATACTTCCAGAAAGCCAGAGCTGTATGAAGACCAGACAGGTGCAAGAGATTTTAAGACGAAAAATATGCTTGTCTACAATACTGATGATACTTATCGTGCTGTGTCACAAACTATTGGGATGCTCTGTACTGAAGAAAGAGAGTATGCCGAGAAAGGATCTGGATGGACGCCCATCTCTGTCAACCAGCTTCAACTACGTATCAACAAACTAGATCCTCTAAGACCCTCGTGATGGATATATTTTCCAGCTTCCATCAAGGCTAATAAAGTGGTAATCAAATCAAAAATTGAAGACAACATATGTTTTAAATTGGCAAAACTGGCCAAGTTCATGGAAGGTACTAATCTGGAATGTGTAGACAAGAGATACAGCGATTTTGAAGACATGTACGAAATTTCAGACATTATTTTCCAACACCACTAAGTCAATATTTATTACTCCATTAATGAAAATATTAAGATGTTTCCTTTCCGAGTGATCAGTGAAGAAAAGAACGATCATATAGACTTGCTGCTTTTGTCAGATGAAGAGACATCTCCACTACTGCCAAATTTCAAATTGATCCAGACTATTATGATCCCAGAAGACAGTTCATAGTAGCACAGTGCATACATGCAAGAGACTCCTGATGCATTTTGACGATCAGCCACAAGTGTCTGGGCTCAATGGTGAACATTGTCTGGATGAACACAAAAAAATGTTGCTGTGGATAGCACCAATGTGAGCTGAAATGCCACAGCTTGGAAAGGATGGGAGACCTTTAGTGCTCTGCTTCAGAAATATTATGCACCAGTATAAACTACCGAATGTGATATACTCAGATTTCGAAGCAAATTTTGTACTGATTCAGACCTGCCACCCTGACCCTGAGAAGGCTTTCACAATGTCATACCAGAATCACGAAGCTTACAGCTTCTGTATTTTCGTAAATGTAGACAATAACATCATTCCTGCAACACTGACGTCGGAAATGCCACAAGAACCTATACTACACACAGAGATGGATGCGCCGAAGTTTTTTATTGAGAAGATCGTTGAGATCGGCGAGAAAGTGAAGACTATCTATGAGACTTCGCTAAAGAAGCCACCACTAATTCCACACAGAATTCATCACATCTCCAGGCATCAAGATGCTGTCACTAAGGAGGAAGCTTCGGCAAAGATGACGTGAAGGTACGGAACCATTGCCACTTTAGCGGCAAGTAAATTGGAGCAGCCTGTAACAACTGCAATTTGCTCAGAAGACGAACAAATAGGATTCCGGTATTTTTACATAACCTTGAATACTCTGAAAATTTCATCTTCAGAGAACTGACATATGACGACAAGAACATCACCATTATACCACACAATGAAGAGAAGATGATTGCTTTTGGAAAATTGCTTGGAGAGAAGTTCAGGATTCAATTTATCGATAGTTTCTGTTTCATGGCCAGCAGCTTGTCAACCCTAGCAGAGAATATGACAGCAAACAAGTTCAACAGGACATCTAAATTCTTCAGTTCCAATGAGCTGGCCCTAGTGACAAGGAAGAGAGTCTTCCCATATGATTATATCGACAGCATTGAGAGACTCGACAAGACAGAGCTACCGCGGAAGAGAATTTTATAATAGACTGACAATTACGAACATAAGGCGGTTGGATGGTTTTACCTACCGACTGGCCCGACTGTCGGTTTTGTCGGACAACCATGCTACACATTATATAATTTATCGGGTTGGTCGGTTGTTCGGCCCGACATATTGGACAGTGTGTAGCTGGTTAAATGTTGTGTAGGAATCCAACATCAAATGGAATTTCGGCCAACATTGTTTGCCAACTAACATCTAACGCAATAGTGTTAATGAATAGCATGTTGAAACATACAATTTTATAAATTTTATGAAAGGATTTTTATGAAGAAAATATTTTTTTTAAAAAGTATATATTGATTTATACAAAAAGATGTACTTATTTTCAGTCTCGCATATCGATTATGAAACATGTGAGTCACAAATTTCCCTCTCCATTTTATCCGGTTTTGGGACCGGCACCAGATGCAACAATCCTTTGTAGATGATAGAGAAGATACATATAGGCACACAAAATTTATGTTAAAAGTAATATAATATTATTTACTTGTGTTGGTCTGGTTTTAGTATATGCAAAGTCCTACACGAGTGTTGGACGAATGTGACTAAATGAAAAATATTTCGTGTCCTACACAATATGAAAATATATTCTAAGTTCTACACCAGCAGAAAAATTTACTAGTCCTACCCGTGTTGGGGGGGGGGGGGGGTAACAATGTTCTTACATGCATGTAAAATATTGCAAGTCCTACACAAGTGGGTCAAAAATAGCTAAGCCTGGGGGAGACTGCTGTGATGCCAAGTATGTTTATGCTCAGCAAATATAGAAAAGAAAATGACTGGCAAGCCTTGAAGCACTACTCTAAAATCTACATGAAAACCGATGTAATGCTCCTCGCTGATGTATTTGAATTCTTCTGCAGCCTCTGCCGTGATACATATGGACTGGACTGTGTTCATTACGTAACTTTACCTGGCTACACATTTGATGCCATGCTGAATATGACTGCTGTGAAACTCGAACTTTTGACTGATTATGACATGAACTGTACATGTTTCTCTAGAATGGCATAACAGGTGGTGTGGCTGTGTAAAAAGGCACTGTGTTGCGAACAACATGTATGATGACAAGAACTATGTCCCATATGAGCCAGCGAAATATCTTATATACATGGATGCTTACCATTTGTACCACTGGGCGATGAGTTTGCCTTTTCCTATAAGACATTTCAATAGGGCCAGTACCAACCTTGACATCGTGAGCATGCCTGACAATTCTCCTGTGGGATACATCTTCGAAGTTACCTGCCTGACCATCACAGTGAACATAAGTACTTGCCATTTCTTGCAATTAATGAATACCTGCCATAATCCAAGCAGAAGAAGCTGCTGACTACACTGATGAGCAAGACAAATTATATCGTTCACTATGTCACACTCAAACAAGCTATCACTCATGGACTGAAAATTTAGAAGATTCACCGTGTGCTAAGAGTTCGAGCAAGGTGCCTGACTACAGGCATACATCCAGTTGATTATCGCAAGATGTGAAGCAGCAGCAAATTATTTTGAAAAAGATTTTTTTAAACTGGCTAACAATGCAGTCTTTGGCAAGCTCATGGAAAACAAACGTAATAGACAGAGAATGAGCCTTGTCTGCAGTGAGAAGCAACTTAAGAAACTTGTCGCGAAACCAGCCATCAAAGAGAGAATAATTTATTCTGAGAACCTGTAGCTCATCAAGCTAGAGCATGAGGATATCCTGTTCGACAAGCCTATGTATCATTTTTAATACAATATAATGAAAACAAGGTATGGCGAGAACCTGCAGTTGGCCTTCATGGACACTGACAGTTTTATCTACGAGATAAGAACTCTCCAATTGTATCACGTCATGTCTTCTGATCCGGTTTTTGTAGACGAATTTGACACCAGTGGCTATCCCACAAACTATCCTTGCTACTCGCTCACGAACAAAAAGTCATCAGCAAGTTCAAGGACGAGTGTAATGGTGTACCTATGGCAGACATTGTAGGCCAAAATGCAAAGTTGTATGCCTGCAGATGTGCAGGCGACGTTTACAAGAAGGCAAAAGGAATTCAGAAGTGTGTTATTAGGAACAAGATTACTTTCAAGACTATGTCAGTGTTCTAAACAGAGAGAAGGGTTTGCAAGTTATTGCACCTGGTATAAGGTCGCGCAAGGAGCAGTTGCATTCTAAGTGCAGTAATAAATTAGCATTTGTGTGGATGGATATAGTGTTTACTGTATATATTTGTGTTAGCATTCCCTAACTTCTACAACTATTTTAATAAAATAATGCTGACTTCAAGATATGTATCATTGTATGTGAGATTTTAACAGCATTGTAACACTTCCTGCACTACTTCATTATAGTGTTGCCGGTCCCAAGCCCAGACAAAATGGGGAGGGCAATGTGTGACTCATATTTTTCATAATCGATATGCAAGACTGAAAATAATTACATATTTTTATATAAATAAATAAGTACTTTTTACAAAAAAATATTTATTTCACAAAAATCCTTTCATAAAATTTTCTTAAATGTTACCAGATGTAACAATCCTTTGTACACGATAGAGAAGATACATACATACACACACAATTTATGTGAAAAGTAATATACTATTATTTACTTGTGTCGGTCTGGTTTTAGTATATGCAAAGTCCTATACGAGGGTTGAACGAAAGTGTCCTACACAATATGAAAATGTATTTTAAGTCCTACACCAGTGGAAAAATTTACAAGTACCTATGAGTGGGGGAAAAAACTAAGTTCTTACATGCATGTAAAATAATATACGTCCTTCACAAGTGCACAAGTGGGTCAAAAATAGCGAAGCATGGGGGGAGACTGCTGTAGTTCTAGGCACCTTTATTGCGAGAGAAAAATACAGTTTAACCAGGAAGTGATTAAAAAATACCGAAGGACCTGGATGAATACTCTCTTAAGCAAGATTATTAAATAAAATGTTCACCTTTCAGCTTTTTTGGAGGTAGGGCTATATAAATATTTTTTAAAAATAGGAGAATTTATTATAACTTGCGACCACACTTTTCGCAACAGCACCGCAATCGCAGCACCGCACTTAGCACCGCCCCCACCACCACAATCAGGGGTCATTCTTGAGTCAATCTGAGTCATTTTTAGTCATTTTGAGTAGAAAGTCAGAGTCATTTTGAGTCAAGAGTCAAGATTCCAGATTCAAGAGTCAAGTGTCAAACAATCAAAGACGAAATATGTATTTCATATTAAAAATAACATATTCACTGGCAGGGCAACTATGAAAAGTTAGCGGCTAGCAAGTCGGTTAGAAGTTTATTCAACTCGTCTGGTAGGACCCTTCCCAGGCTAACCAAAATTTATATTATTTGCAAATTAAAGCAAATATTTTCCCATGGCAACTTACATGGAAGGTTTTTCTATTTCCTGTATATTATTACTAAAATTAACTTCGGTGTAAGGTTTAAACAATAAATTTTTTTTTTACTATATTATATTGTTTCACATTTGATATTTCTGCATATAAGTGTGATGAACAAAATATATATTTATGGTGGAATTTATGTTTCAAGTGTGAAATATTCCAAGCCTTGTTATTTGCTGATGGTGCAGATCGCGGCTCCAAGGCCATTAAGCTCAAAGGCAAGGCTTCGTAGTCGCAATTCATCTTCACTCTATATCGAGAGAATGCTTCCAAATCGATGTTTACCTCACGGTGTCAGAATGTCAACTGTCATTTTTTTTTTATAAATGTAGTTTTATACTTTCTCCCGTCACTTGGAAAACGTCGTACGATACGTTTTCTAATACCAAGCGAAAATTAATATTGTTTTAATATTTTCGGGTTTCGAACTTGGGGACCCCTTACACCATACCTAACAATTACATATAGCTTATATCCTTATATCAGGTGGGCATGAATACTAAAAAGAGTGAGAAATTAATGTTCAAACATCGCCTAAGGGGCTTCAAAACTTGCATCATTAATCGGTTACAACCCTATTATCTCATTCCGATTCCTATACCCAATGCATAAAAACTTGTATTTCATGTTTATTTTTCATTCCTAAAGCAGTCTCCGAAACACTGAGAAAAATTGCAAAATTTTTTTCAAGTCCGATAGAAAAAATTAATATTTCTATGGTTTCGTTCTTCGAACTGGAGGCCCTACGACATGCCTAAACGATGGATATTGCTTAAATATCTATATCGAGTGCGTAAAGAACATAATTAGTTTGAAAAGCACGTACGAAAGTCGTTAAAATGCTCCAAAGTACAGGTCAGTATTCTTTGTCCCAAATTTGTCTTACAACGTTTATGTTTTCCTAAATGATTCCTGCGATTTTTAATAAAGTGACACTGGAAAACCAGTAGTGTTCATTCTCAATTATTGCCAAACGAATAAACTTTCTTCCTGAAACATGCGTGCGTGTGTGCTCACAAGGCTAGGTGACTTAATTTTAATACAACTCTAAAAACCAATTGAAAAAAAAAAAAAAAAAAACTCTTTTTAATATCGGTTGAATTGATCTTTATAAGTATTAAAATTCGAATCGTTTCTACAAATTCCTGCTTAGACTTTTCTTTCCAATAATTTCTATATATCTTCTCATGTATGGAAAATTATATTTTTTTAATTCGTAAATAAATATGCACATTGGCGAGATTGTTTAGTGGTTAAGATGTTGGGAAGCAGGTAGGGGTATTCCTCTTAAATACAGTATGGGTTTCATGGCATTGGGTTAAATAAGCGATATTACGTCACGATCGTATGCTCCTTTAAAATACAAGTCCCGGTGATATATAACACTCAACACTTATACCTTTAAATTTTTTAATTGTAACAAATTAAATTTATAGAAATAATTTTTTATGAATTAAATTTCATCGGATATTCAGATACCTCATTGTGTGGGCTAGAAGCATTAAGAAAGCCCCAAATCACTTGAATTGATCCTTTCTTTTTTGCAAAAAAAAATGAAAATTCCAAGAAGGTGGTCGGCGGCTCCGCAATCCGTATCCGGATCCTGAACCCTGCACCAGAAGAACCTATGCCCTACTACTGAGGTCACGTAACGTCGGGCAGCAATCAAATTTTTTTAAAAGTATTATTTGCTGATTCAGGTACTTTTACGTCTGACCTTAATTTGCGTTTTTATTGAAAAATGTTAATTAATTTTTGCTGGGATTTTCGAAGGAAATGTCAAGTTATTTTTTTTTAAATTTCGTTGTATCAGATAAAATGTCCGTACGTTTGAGGCGAGAATATGAAATATTTAAAATGAATATTTTTTTATGTACTGCACAATATGTTTAATATCTGAGGTACCCGACTCTTTCCCAAGCCCCGATGGGCAAGTATTTTTGAAGGGGGTTTTTACGCGTAATTGTGGCAAAAACTGTTGTGGTGATGGATATCCTTGCAACGTTCACATTGTTTTAAATATTCCTTAAATTACAGAAAAGTAGTGTTAAATAATCATCAAGAATTCTTCATGAAATTATAGGAAAATTATTATTTTTTAACAGCGTATTTTCGTAAAAATAAGAACTTTCCATTTACTAACCAAGCCTGTCCTTAAAATTTACGAATAAAATTTTTGTCCTCGTTTGTAAATAGAGATTACATGTATATATGCGTTATATTGTCTAAATTTCTATAAATTAAATTATTTTGTTTCGGAGTGGGTTTTAACATGCATCATATACATTCCTAACCTATAGCTCCGACCTTTGACCATATGCGGATTGGTTTTATTAATGTTTTTTGTAATAATAACTTTATTGTAATTTGGCATAAACTCTTCTCAATTAAATTTTGTTAAAATAAATTCAATTTGAGCAGAAAAAATTGTGCTAAAATAAAGATTTATCTTGACGTATGATTGTGAGAACATTAAATTTAAAATTACGTCATCAATTATATTTTATTTGTAAAAATACATCATTTCAATCATAATATTAAATCAATTTGCACAGTTTTCAATAAAAAGGGAGTCGTATAAATGATATACTAATTAGTAAAAATAAATTATATCAAGCACTGAGATAACCCGATCTGACAAATAATAATATTAATAGGTTTCGAATTCACATTAAATATTTTATTAAAATTATGTTTGCACCGACAGTTTTTTTTCAGTACAAATGTTTTATTCAAATACATTGACATATCTATATATTTTAAATAACTATACCCTCTTTATATTACGAATAAGTTAAATACATACATGAAATACAGATGTGTTAAAAAATATTGCTATATCCCTCATATATAATATATTTACGCAAGAGCGTTCAAAATTACAATTCATTAGCATTTGTTTGCTTGTGTTTAGTGATAAAATCTATTTAACTATAAAAATTTGATAAAAGAAGAAATTTCAATGTCTTTTTGAACCAAGAATGATAGCCATTATTCTCAAATTATGTTAACAGATTATTAGTTTTTAAAAATAAAAAACAATTCAAATGATATAAATTGCATTGGGGGATTTCTTAAACTTAAATTGTTACCTAAACGAATAGAGGTTTAATGACTATTGCCGCCGTACCTCATTTCTTAGTCAGATTAAGAACCTAGTCTTTCAAATTGTGAAGTAGTTTATTACTAAAAAAAATAATTTCTGGAACATTAATTTTATCTGCTCAACTGAGAGCCTGTATCAATGTGAATTTAATTTCTTCCAATAAAAATTAGACTTTTTAAAAACACGTATTTCTTTAAACTTCTTCACATTATTCTCCTAAAGCATTCCTACAATTATTTGCTTTTAGCAATAAAGAAAAGCTTTGCATTTGCAGAATTGCGAACAGCTTTCGTAACAGAACTCAATATTTTTTTAATATATCTCATATTAATTCAAGAACAACTGTATTGTGTCTTCAATTCTTGAGCATGTGCGATGACGATAAAATATACATCACTATCAAATGTGTTGTAAAAGAAAGAACTCATTCTGAACATAATTATTCACAAATGGCATATAAATTATTAAGATTTGTTTTACGTATACACTATATAGAAATTAATTGATGAACGCCTCCTGTTAAGTAAATGAATTCGTCCGTACACGAGATAAAGAACGTCTGGCGTTAAGTTAACATGTACAGCTGCTACAGCTGCCTCGCACAGAAGTATGATGTTTTGAAACTTGGCCAAAACTATTTTTTATACCTTTTGTCTTCATTTTAAGCTTTGTTATGTTCACTACGTTATAAACTAATTTTTAATGAATATAAAATTTCAAAATATATTTATGATTACTTTTTAATGTCTTTTCTGAATTTGCTTTACTACTTACATTGTCGTTTACATTTATTTACCGTAAATACAACCTAAAATACTGCTCATAATAAAAGAGATACAATCAAATAATATAAATGAGCAATTTTAATTTGTAAATTTTATTGCTTAAAATAAGGTGTTAAACGCATAATCGTTGAAGTCCTAAATAATAAAAAAAATATTACTGTGTATATATGTTTTGTACTGTAACAATTACATTTAATGTTATTCTGTATTTTTATTTGCAAGGACTTCCACAGGTTGCAGAAGCTGAAATGTTTTTTTATGGATGTTTCTTTCAACACATACCTCTTACACTGTTTGCCAGTCCACGTACTCGACTACTACACTGCCGAAAATGTTCATTCCTTGCTTCAGCAGCCTCTTCTCAAACCTGACTAATAGGCAATAAGGTATGTTTTTATGCATTAATATTTTATGTTATGTTGGTGTCATTGGGGAACCATCCATACAATATTTTTAAGTTTATTTTACATACTGTTTATTTATCTACTTTGTGCTCACTGGAAATATCTTCAGATATTAATATTAAAAAATTTATGAGGTCTGCGACTTTTCTAATGTTCAGTGACTCAGTGTTTACCGTATACGACAAATCGTCTTAATGTATTTCCTCATTCGTGTTGCCGAATCCTTGTTTCGACTTTTGCTTGAAAATTATTTCTGTATGTCAATGAATCTAAAGCGGACTGTGAAATATAGGTCAAAAGTAAAAATTTTTTGAAACTAAATTTTTAATTAAAATTTTTAAAGGCCTTTTATTTAAATTTTTTTGCATGCTGCAGCTTGACTTTGCTGATCTTCTACACAGCAAAATACGTAAAAATTATTTGTGTTGATGTTAACAAAGAAAATTTAATTTAAAATTCATACATAATTTTATAGGTGTGTGGGATTGAACTCCACCCATGCATAACATGTTCACAAGGCGACAACTCTGATCGTCACTCCAATTGCAGGCATAACATTTAGCAAAAAAAAAAATACAACGGTAAACGAGCAGAAATTGTTTAACCACGTAAAAATACTTCATGCTACGGTAATAAATGTGTGTTCAGTACATAAGCCGCCTTCAAATTTTAAAACCTAACCTGTTCACAGGTATCTGCCATTCTTCCACGCCACGAAGCAAACTTGAAATCAGTGAAACATAGCCACTGTGCGAATCAGTAAGCTTAAACTGATTTCAAGTGAAACCATTTACACTCCTTGTCATTGATGTTGGTACATTATCACTATTTCCCACTGTGAAGTTCTGACGAAGGTGAATAATGTTATTGTCCTCTTTTACGCGGTGTGCTCTTCGTAAAACATTTTTATCGCTTGAATCCATGAGTGCCAAGAACTATGAAGAACGTAGGAAAATTCAGCGCTATCCACATTGCGATGGTATATAACGGAATTGACTTTGTAACAATCTACAGGAAAGAGAAAGCCTGACATGCAAGTTGCCACGGGGAAATAATGAGTTTTAATTCCATGTAGTGTACATTACCGTTAGCCCGGGAAGGACCCTACCAGACAAGTTGAGACAACTTGTGACCGACTTGCTAACCGCTAACTTATCATTGCTGTCCTACCAGTGAATATATTTTTTTTATGTGAAAATATATTTCGTCCTCGTGATATCTTCGCTCAGCTTGAACTCATGAAGGCACTTAAATCATACAATTGACTACTAGCAGTCCGACCACTTACAAGACTATCTCTTTAATTCTTTGACTCAAAATGTCTCAAAATGACTTGCTCATCGATCCACCACTCCATCACTCCATAACTCCATCGATACCGTACGTGATGTCTCAGTGCCTGCATGCGATTTGTCAGCTGAAATAATGCTAGACATGTAGAACTTATGTGTGCTTAGGATAAGTATAATTTTGATCTGGATTATGGTAGATTAGATTATGTTACGATATTGCTGAATTTTTTAAGACTTTGATAGGTTAAGATAAGTAAGGTAATTTTTTATTTGTTTCTGGCCTTTGGTAGATTAAGGTAGGTTAGATTTTTTGGGCTTCAGTAGGTTACGTTATGGTAGTTTGACAGATCGTAAGAATGTTTGTGTTGCAGGTTGGTGTGAAATATAAATTTGCTTTGGTACTCTTAGGTCAACATGGATGGTATTGTACCCCTGTGTGCGGGTGTGTGTGTGTATATATATATATATATATATATATATATATATATATATATATATATATATATATATATATAGCCGAGTTTCAGTTAGGAAGCTTAGTTTTACAGTGGCAGTCGTGCAAGACACCTCGTCTCAGCTCGTGTAAATAACTGAAATATATTATGGAGCCAAAGGTTGCTGGTTCTTCACATCAACGCCTGAGGTTAGCACAGTGCTATCGACTTATTCATATTGGGCACCCACGGCAGCAGAACCACCATCGTCTTCAGTCATGGCACTGGCTGCACCATCGACTTCTTCGGATGATACACCTACAGCAATGTTGCCACCGACGACTTCGCCAAGGCTTTAAAAAGTGCTCACTTTACTGTGAACAGCCTATAGCTTAAATATGACTGTAAAAAGACCTTGCTCAAGGGTACTGAAATTTATTTGATTTTGGACTTAAATTTTCTCTATTTTGAGATACAATTGGAAAGTTTTTACAGGAAAAGAGAGATTTGATAGATTTGGCTTTAATATGCTCGAATTTTATCTAATTGAGTGCGTCGCGCTTGTATCCGCAACAGACATCTACTGGAGTGTACCTATGAAAAGCCTCAATCTTTGGATGAAGCCATCATTCAGCGAGCATTCAAGACTGCGAATCAAGCACTCGACAATGTTAATAGTATCCCAGGGACTGTGGAGTTCTTGATAGAAAACTTTGTAGCGAAGAAGAATATATGGCCAAGGGTTCTCGTTGGATGCTTGCTACCACAGACTGTATTAAGCTGCATATTATGCTGTAAAGTCACTGCGCAAATGTTGTGGGAAATTTAAGAGTTCTGTTTTTATGTTTGTAGTCTGAAGTATGTAAATATATAAAATTTCAATGGGAAAGTATTTAATTTGTCGCTCGTATTGTATACTGCTTTCTTCCCCTGATATATAGAACATGATAGCGATTATTTTATTAACATATACATACATTCAATAAAATCCGAGAAGGATAGTTACGTCTACAAAATCTTCGAGGTAATTAATAATTAACAGATACCAACATTGTGTAATATTTTTAGTCTTGAAGATAGGAGACCGGAAATTGTACTTGGAAACTCATATTATATTCGCTTACCTTATTGCTTCTAGATATTTTGCTGGTTTGCGAGCCAACTCTCGAGAATAAGGTTTGCTAAGTAAATTTTTTTTAATGAATATATTAAACAATCAATTCGAGCATAGGCACTTGATATTCAGGAAATCACAAAGGAATTCCAATACAACATTTAGGCATGGCTGCCCATGGTCGTTATGTAGGTGAGTGGCAGTCCTGCGTCCGTCGGCCTTACTTGAGCTCGACAATTTCACTCAACTACAACAAGAACGACAACAACAATGACAAAACAAAGTGCTTATTGTTTTAATGCTATCAGCTCTCATGGCAAAGTGTGAAACTTATATAATCTAAATTTTTTATACCCTAGTTAGCATTAAAAATACATTTCCAATATCTTTTACTGTATTTTTTTTAAGACTTCGGCATTTTTCAAATTATAAATTTAAATAAAATAAATCTAATAATTGATAAATGCATTGATTCCTAGATATATGAATGATTTGACAAGGCCGGTCAGCCGTGTGCCTCACGAGCATGTCGTTTTATGCTCAAGGATCTGCGAGCAGTGTGGGAAGAACTGCCGGGCAACAGGTATGGCTATAACTATTAAATGCAAATTGGTGGTCCTGACATTGTGTTACATATAATCGATGTGACATCACGGTCGTATGAGCCTTGAAAATACAAGTCTGGTGATATATAAGATTCAATAAATACGCCTTTTTTAATTGTTTAATTACAAATAGATATTTTAATTATTTCATTTTTAAATATTTATTTATTTTTATTTTCATTGATTGCTCGTTGGGATGGGGTTGGTCGATGCTTTTCGTGATGGGTAGTAACCTGAAATTGTTAGGGGAAAATTGTCGCTAGGGACAAGAATTATTTAATTAATTTTATAATTGTTTAATGATAAATATTTTTGAATTTTTTATAACATAAACAAGTAAATTTTTAGGGAAATTTTTAAGGAAAAAGATTTATTTCGATGTGGAAATGACAAATTTTGGGGTAAAACAAGCTATTTTGTACGAGACACGGGAAATTCAATATGGCGGCCAAAGCCACCTGTAGGCAATTTCTGGGGGAGTCTTTATTTGCAGCTGGGCAAAACGGACAATTTTTAACTGGGAAAAATTAATTTAGGGTAGATTAATCTATTTCTGGTGTGTTTTGTGGGTAAAAAAAAACAAGTGATTTTTGGATAATAACAAGCGATTTTGGGAGAAAAATTCCAAAATGGCGGAATTTAAGATGGCGGCCAGATATTCGATCCCCATCCTGAAATCCCGAGTATGAAAGAACTTTGCCCTACTACTAATGCACCAAGAATGTGATACAACCGAGTGATCTGAGAAAATTGAAGTGAACAAAAACAAATGTTTGACCCGAAGGACTATAAAAATCGCACTGGACTTTTGCGGATGATTTTGAGTTCCTGATGTAAGTCATAGCAAACCGGCCACAAAATAAAAACAAAAACTACTATAGACTGTTTACAGTAAAGTGAGCACTTTTTAAGGCCCTCCCAAAAGGCATTAACCACTAATAAATATGATTTATTGCAGCCTCAGACATTAAGTTCTAAGAGTGGTGAAAGTATACACCATATTTATTAGTCACATCGCAATGTTGACATTAAAAGGTGGCGGAAAGGTAAAAATTGACGAAAAGCAAAACGTTAGAAGGGCCTTAAAAAGTGCTCCCTTTATCGTGAATAGCCTATAGATGGATTACTATGTTGAAGGAGAAGAACAATGAACTTTTGCACACACTCGCCGCAAACTAATAAAAAAAGATGCCTTGAAATGTAGAGTCTATGATAAGGGCGGAATTCAAACATGCATCATTTTGACAACATTTCAAATCCTGGTTAGTATTTTACTAGGGTAGTCTCATTATTAACAGCCATTTAGAGTATGTAAGGCAAATAAATATAATGATGAAAAACGTCCTAGTGAGAGATATAGGTGGTGGTTAACAGCGAAGATCTTTAGCCTCGAAAGTGGTGATTAAAGATTAAATGAAGCAGTGACAGAAGGCAATGATGGCGTAAACTGGAATACCCTGAGAAAACCCACTGGCCAACGGCAACGTCCCTCACGTTTTCCACAGGAGTTGATCCTGTGTTGACCACGCCGGGAACTGAACCTAGCTCGCCGCAGTGACATGTGAGTGGTCTTATCACCACGTCTCTTCTGAACCTGAAATGTATGCTATCTAGATATTGTTTTCCCTAGTTCATCGCGAAATTTGGAAAATTTTACTGAATTTAAAAGTATTGCTTTATGGGCGGAAGCATTTACGGTTACCGAAGAACGTTATCACATTTACGATACGAGATTACTCGTTCGTAGATATAGGCCGTTCACGATAAAGTGAGCACTTTTTAAGGCCCTTATAAATTTTTCCTTTTATCCAATTTCCATCTTCCTGCTGATTTTTAATATTAACATTGCAATAATGTGACATACCACATGTGTATTTTATATACCGAAATAGTGTTGCTTAACCAAAATGAATAGCGAAGCGAAAGCTGCAAAACCGAAAGAGACCATTATATTTTATTTTACTGGTGTAAGAATAGCTGCACACATAAGCTTTCAAAGCATGATTAACATTCATTACCGTAAGCAGGGGTCATTTTGTGACACAGGAATTACATTAAAGTGGCCCCTTATTTCAATGGGATGTTTTAGATATTCAGTGGTGAAAATTGAACCACTGAACATTACAAAATAGCCTCTTTGAAATGAAAGTAAATATAAATATTAACGAGAAATCGTGTGTCACAATGTCACCCCCCTCTCCCCCTCCCCATGACCAAGTCACTCCCGCTTAAGGTAACTTATGAAAACTGTATTTTCTCTCGTTTTTAACAACTTTGGTGGGTCGAATAATATTTAATCACTCAGATAGTTATCTTGGCATTGGTAGAAATGACTGGTTACTCATATTCTTTGCCAATGATGAAAATTTTATTTTCTGGTGTGATAACGTAAAAATGCTCTCCTGAGAGAATAAGTCACAATTGTGATTTGTCAAAGAGATAATAATATTTAAACGATATATTTTCAATGGAACCGGAACCTGTGAAAATATCTGTAACGACGCATAAAGAAAATACGAATGTTTTACACAGCGACATTTTTAATATGGACATTTTATTTAAGCATGCTACATTATGAGCAGGGCCGAAATGTTCATGGCAGATCCATAAATATTTGTATATATTAAAAATAAAAAATTATCTGAGTCGTGCCGCCAAGAAGGATAAGTGGTGGTTTATAATTGCGAAAATTTCAGGGGTCATATTCCTGGGATACGTTAATTTTGAAAATATTTATTAAAAAAAAAAGTCATAAAATCATTTTAAAGCAGGACGGCATAAATTTACAGTTTAATTTAACCTCCTGCGCCCACGACTAATATGTGATCCAACTTTGTTTTGGCATGTGGGGTACAAAACCGTGTAAATACTTTCTCTTCATCTTTTTACACAACGTTATGTGCAACATGTATTACCATGTTTAGCCGTGCCCGAAGAGCGCACGAAAACGTTTTAAGCGCAGCCACACAGAGATACAGATATAAAACAATACGTTCCAATGTTATGATCGGAAGAGTAAGTTTCGAGTCTTTATGGCTATTCTGCGTTAAATAAGAGCTTTCGCTTTGTGTGGGCCGTGCATCTCCTAGGGTGGCCGAAGCTCCCGAGCCGACTTTCCTCCATGTAATAGCGCTATTAGGATGTCTGAAATTACAAGGCGGCATAGACGTAAAGATCACTTCCCCCCTCCCACGGGATGGTCGCAACATACATTGAAGTGGTGCGCTCTCGCCACCAATACCTCTCCGTTACATCTCTTTATAGGTCCGACAGCCAAACACCAATCATTGCGGCCGCGCATCTCCGCGCTCGATTTTCATCGCCAGGTAGTGTTGCGTGTCCGCCCGCATCACGCGCACCTTTGTCGCGTTTCCCGCGCGCACGCATTCGCGTGCCGCTTTCTTACATCGTAGCTGGCCCGGACATCGAACATCTCCGTACCATTAAAGCACGTTTATTATACCGCCTATTCCTAGTGCGTAAACTGACAAATGCCTACATTGGATCTTGTGGCACTAAAAAAAAAAAAAAAAAAGGAATCTAATTTCTAAAATACACTTCAAGTCAACTTTATACAATACAATTGAAATGTGTTGAACCGCACTCTTGTATTGCTTCGCGCTGATGACTAATTTATACTTTATTATGAGCTGTGAAATTGTCATGTAGGCCTGATTTTATTTACTAGCAAGACGTTCCAGAAATTACATATTTGCCTTATTTCGTCTTCACGCAAATAGAAGTAATTTTAATCAATTAATCAAATACTTAGTTGAAATGTGAACATGTTGTAAACAGACTAAACAGAAAGAATTTCCGCCATATTTTGTACTGATCGGTCAAGTAGTTACTGAGTTAAATAATACTTTTTTTGGCAATAACTCCTAAAATGTGAATGATTCAATATATATGCTGTGCTCACAATTGGTACGTCACCGCACCACTATCGGTTGAAACAATTTAGAAAGCATAAAGATATGACAAATAAAACTAAAACACCGCTCCTTTGAAAATATGACACAATATCCTAAATGTTATATAACCTTCTACATTACTGCTTGCATGCCAACGTGGGAAGAGGGGTGGACTGAAAAATTACTGTAATATAATATTTAATTTTAAATTGTAGGTGATATATTTCAACACGCCATCATAAATAAGCTTTTTATTTATATGTATATTTAGCGCCCATAATAAGAACAGCTAGCATTCCGACTTTGGTTCAGTGTGCTTTTATTGTTCCAGAGGATATAATACGCATCACAAATTGTAACGAGACAAACGCATAGAAAATAATTACTATCACAGTTTAAATAAATTTATTAATTTTGGATTTATTCTCATTTTTTGAACATTTATTTGTGTGTTCATTTCGATGCTTTATGCCTAAGTGCAACTTGTTATTCAAGGTGGCACTTAGTTACAAAGTGCCGTACAACATATGCGAATAATCTATTTTTATACTCACGAAGGTACTGCCAGCATACGAAGATTGGTTCAAATAAGTCTAAATGCATTTTCGTAGATATATCAAATATTTTTAGGTACTCAAATTGTAAAAATTGTATAATTGTTTATATACTCATATACAGTTGCTAATTTGGCACTATTACAGTTTGATATGAATGGTAAACATTAAAAAAATAAATATTTTATAAATACAAAGTTAAGGAGCACTACAAATATGTGTGTTAAAATGCGTGGTAGTATTTAATAACAGAATAATCCCGTTCTTAAAAAAAAAATATTGTAATAAAACTTTAAATAACCTGATGAGGAATTGTTTAGCAATACACTTTCTGGACAGCCTCGTAGGGTCTGCCCAAGGCAGTAATTTTATCATTAAAACTTTGCAAAATAATTTTAATGATTAGTGAAGGAAGAGACTATCATGATAACCAAATGATGATTCTAAAAACACCGACAAACTTCGCTTGCATATTCCATACGAACAATAATTAGAAAAAACCTATTGGATCTATGGTCGAAAATTCTTCCTAAAGACAGTGTTTTGTGAATGCAAATGAAACCAATAGAAATGGAACAGTGACATTTTGGATAACTTGTAGTTGAACAAATGCCCTCAAACACGGCAGAACCTGTCACTGCCATCAAATGTTGTCATATAAATGTAAGTGCTTTAATCCTGTTGTCACTCAAAAATTCCGCTATGCAGTCACTTAATTGGTTTTCAATGACGGCGAATTAAACCGGAAGTTATAACTTAAAAAAAAAGTAAGGTTAAGGGTTACTACCATAACACCCGGCGTTTTCGAGGAATTCATGCACTAAGTTTGAAACCATTAAGTGATTGCACTCGGCGCGCAAGCAGCACATAATATGATAGGGTGTAGCATGGCAGATGCATATCAACAGACATCCGCAGAACACAGGTCAATAGTGTCCAAATTAACTTAACAGGTGTGGTTTGTGCAATGGCAGTGGCAGTGTAGATTTGGTTTTTAAATTTTCAAATAGCTCCAATATTACGATGGCGTGTGTCACGTGTCACAGAATGTGTTCGAAGATTACACACCTTTCCTATACATTATCAACCGATCTGCTTAATGCCACAAATTTCTTAGGTTTGTGTCTAGATAACAAAAACGCGATATGTTTTACAGGGGTTGCTAGCCAACATTCCTTACCAAGATAGACTAATACAGTCGAGTAACTACCTCTATGTATGTGTCATACCCGATGAAATTTTAACAACCAAACAACGTGTAATAACATTTTGTGGAAATATGACATAAATAAGTCGTCCCGAGGTATTCCTTAAAAAAATAAAAAGTATCTTTCTTCTAACTACGCGACAGTGATAACGGTCAAAATATATTTCTTACGCCACTTTTATATATATATATACACATGTGTGTATGTGTGTAGGAGTGTTTGTGTGTGTGTGTGTATTAACGTCGGTACAACATGGTGTAATTCTATATGGGTGAGTGTTATACCTAATACACGTGTATACCGGATGTCCCGAATTAATATTGATATTCTTCGGACAGTAACAACAGACAAAATATTACAGGAAATATCCTGTGATAGGACTGCTTGTAGCTGACGCTATAAGGACAACATTGATTGTGTGCGAATGTTAATAATAGTTAGAAATGTTCAAAATGGCCACAATGAGCAGCAAGACATCTGCAACGCTTTAGAATACAAAAATAAACCGTAAGTTTGGTTACCATGAGGATGGATTCATAGGCGGTCACAATCGTGTATCTAATGACATCCTATGTCCGCGGCTTTACGGGGTGCACAGTGTTCTTCAGAGTTCCCCACTGATGAAAATCTCATAATTTCAGATCTTCACATCTGGGTGTATACATAACGCTTCACATCTCGGTGGTAATTTGGCGGTCCACCGCCATACCAGAAAAAGCGTTTGTCATCCGAAGTTCTGGTAACCGGCTTATACAATGGTTTCCTTCAACTTGGTACCGTAAATTTCAACATCAGAAAAGAATGGCCCCATAAGTTATCTGGCACACAAAACACAGCATAATGTTAATCCAAGAAGATTAACTGTATGCTCTATCACAGTGTGTGGAATTTCACCGGTCTGGCACACACAGTTCTAGCGGTTGAAAGTCCCATTGAATTAAAAACTTACCTCATCGAACCATAATATAAGGTCAGTAAAATTTTCGTTGTCGTGCATATTGTTATGGTTGCCGATTAAGGCGACACCGCTGCTTAGAGGTTGATAGTAGAGAAACTGAAATAGAAGAAGTATTAAAGATACTACTTCTCTTCAATTGCAGTTAGAATAATTAAAACAGTTAGAATTGAATAGGAGTACTGTAGTTCGGGGAACTAACTCACCCCTGAAGATGGCTGGAGATCTGTGCCCTCACGCTCAACGTCCGCCTCGCGTCGTCGACGCACCAGGAGGACGCCGTTTCCAGGTTCGGATCCCTCGACCACACTTCTCGCCCCTCTCCTGGTAATGTGTTGTAACTCCTCCCCTGTTCTCCGATCTCTTGGCGTGGGCAGAGTTACAGTTGCCGGCCGATGCCCCTTACTTCAGACCTCATTACAATGATCCAACTTGCAGGTAATTGTCGAGCGATTCTGCTTCGGAAGTGCAGCTCATTCTCATACAGCCCCTGAGTTGGCTGCCAGTGACCGCCTTCCGCCTGGGCGCACCGCGTGGCTGCTGTCGCAATCATAGCCATATTCACAACCACTCACGAAACTTGATACGCCTAATCTGGGTCGTCTTATTTCAATGCGTGAAGTAACGTTGGAATGTAGTGCCTCGACTTCACTTGTTTTAAAATGCGATGGATACCGGATTTGCTAACACATGACTCACGCGCAGCTAGCCGTTAGGACTTCGACTTCTCAGGGTAACACGTGAATGTGAACTCACACACTTCCTTCGTCTGCTCCCATTATCTTCCTGCTGCACCACCCTTTCTTCACATCACACAGAGTTCCGTCTCTATCAAACTAGTCACGTAATTATTGTGTTATTGTTACATGTGCCAGTGGCGTAGTATTATATTATGCTCTTCATAGTCTCTGCACCTCTGTCATGTTCTTGCATTAAAAAAAAAAACTTTAAATTACCAGTACACTGATTGAAAGAAAACATTGTCCCCGTCGCCATTTCCTCTACAATTGTAGTAATTTGGCTCGTGGCCACAAACCGAACTAAGAATAGCAGAATAGCTACACGTGCTCGTAGACACCCAGTGTTTTCCTTGTAGTGTCACATACAATCAGTCCCATTATGTTGTCTTTAATAGCTTTTCTGTTATCAACACTCACAGAGTCTAAACATTAATGTGGGAAATCCAAGAGGAGTTACCGCCTTTCACAGGCTTGTCCTGACATCATTTGGAGCAAAATGTGTCATGTAAATGTGGGTCCTGTTCCCAATATTTACAAAGTAATTCGACAATCAGCATACCCACCATACAGTGGAAAGGAGTTTTCAACACCGTTTCAGCATCAATGTGTCGTGTGGTGTACTACACGATCAGTTGATTGGGCCATTCACTTTCCCGGGACGCTTGGATGGTGTGGTGCATTTGCAGTTTTAGCAAGAAGAACTGCCGCTGTTACTTGATGATATTCCGTTAGCAGTGAGACGTCGTATGATCTCCCAGCATGATGGTGCACTTCCTCTCTTCCACCGTGCTATGGTTGAACACATAAATGTGCATTTACATGAGAGATGAACAGGACGAGGCGGTTTTCACCCCTGGCCTCCTCGATCACCAGATCTATCACCACTGGATTATTGCATATGGGGATGGATGAATGATATTGTTTACCTAAATATCGCACAAACACATGATATTCTACTTGCGGGTATCATGCATGCCGCGACAGAAATCGAATACATCCGTACGCAGCTACGTAGAGAAACACGTGCAGTTCATAAGCATACGGCCGAGTGTATGGTGTTCTGTTGTATGCTTGTTAAAAACCATTGTGATGCTTAACTTAAAACAATATGGTCTGATATTACATCATTGAATTTACTTCTGAAAGAGTTATTTTTTTATTCGCCGTTTTTAAGATGTTTCGAATTACTGTGTAAATAATATAAATAGGACCCACGTTTTAATGAAATATTTTGCTCCAGAGGGTGTAAGGAATAAACCCTGTGAATGGCGGTAACTCTTCGTTAATAAGCATGTATAAATGAAAATATTTCTCTTACACTTAGACATGGTAGTCTAGGAGTGCCAACCCATTACTCTATTAAATCAGTATTGTTTATGTTGTACATCGTTTCAGAGCATTGTTATTCATCGCAGAAAACTCACGACATGACTTAAGAACACTAAGGTATAATGAAAAACATAAGTTATCGTCAACTAATATAAAAATAACACGCAGCGAATTTCACAGAAGAAATGAAGACAGGAATAGTAAATGAAATAAACTTAAAATGTCAAAAATACGCCAGAACGATTTACTCAACTAGTGAGCAATGACGGCAGTATATGAATACATCTAAAACAAACACCAGTTGACGCAATGAACATAAAATAGCCTCCACTCGGTGGCGAATTAAAGGAGCTGCATCCACATAAACTGAAATCCACAACAAAATTAACACAGACCACAGATTAATAATGGGGTAGAGTCCAAATTCGTATTCTATGTGTTAGACTACATGTCTCTAGACGGAAATGACAAAGTAATACCAATATAATATAAATAGTGGTACTATTCCGCAAACGATATGATGAAACACTTTTTGAAATACATACAATTTTTTAGTATACAAACAAGTCCTAGAAAAAATATTACATATCAGCAAAAACGATAATTTTTTTTAATATTAACAAAATGAAAGAGCACACGCTGCTGTACTATGCAATACCCGTTAAATTTAATGCCCAGATATGTGTAACTCTAGTTGCTTAAACCTTCAAGAATATGTTAAAAGACATAAAGCAATAATTTGTTATTTTCAGAGTACCTATATTTACACTTAAAAATATGCTGTGAATCATTTACAAGGGGGGGGGGGGGAAGCTTGCTCATTACTCCTTACTAAATGGAACACGTTAAGTGTGATACAACACGTAAACAGACGGAATAGAGTTTCAGAGTTAATTTCACTAAATGGTTTCTATATTTAGTTGCCGTGCAAGGGATAAATAGCGCATTATTATCTTGGCGGCTGTTTTGAAACAGTTGTAAAATTAAAACAATTAGCCTACGCTGAATTAAGTTCGGGGACGATTCGAATAAAATAATGATTAACTAAAACTACCACAACTGAAATACCCGTTCAAATGCATCGGGACGTTAAAAGTTGTGTTCGAGCTGGCTTACCTCTGTGGTAAAAATTTAATTTTTTTTTTCTCGATAAGTTGTATTGTTTTAGTGCGCACTGCACCTAACAAAGTAAAGTAACAGGAAATACTAAACGGCATATGGCAACTCCCTCTATTTTTAATTTCCTATCGATTTTACTTCACATAAACCGCTTTGAGCTGATGTGTATAAAAATACAGATAAAGACCTCAAATGACTCACTGTCAGCGGGTGACGAAGAGTTTCAACAACCATGTTAACGTATCAGCTGTTACTTTAGAGCGTTCAAAAGTACAAAACACTTTTCCGCATTTATAGCATAATACATCGTTTTGTTGTGATATAAATCAAAAGTCTGCAAATACTATGACAATAGAGGAAAAAAAAAATTTATATTTAAAGGGTACAGGAATTTTTATTATATAATTTATATTATAGGAATGAAATGACCTATATTTCTTGGAAATTCTTATGCAATATGTCCGTATTTAAATGTTACCTTTTGAGACAAAACTTTAAAGTCGAAATAGCTCGAAGTTAAACACTACACTGTCTCAAAAAACCACAGTTAGAGAAATGGCTGTTCGCCACTATTCATTGGAAAAATTAGGAGGCCTCTTTTCCCTTACCCATTGGCACTCGGTTTCCCATGGACCTCAAGCAGTTCCAGTCTTCGTATCCGGTTATCTGCTTTAAATATCGATGTTAACAAAATTAGAATACTTTCGTGCATATACGTGTGAAGATTTATTTTTTATATTCTTGCTTCAACATCATATATTTAATACATTTTTAGAGGAGGGGAGCCGATGTGTACCAGTTCACATAACCATAGCGAAAATCAATATGCCTTGATAATATTTAACTAATAAAACACAACTACAGTAAAATCGTTAAGCCGTATTGATTTTCATAATCTCTTAAAATGTGTGCATCGCAAGAAATTGTGATAAGGTCTTGCTTTGTTTACTGTGAGGACGTTTCGACAGGCGGCAAAATCAAGGTATCAGTATTCCCTAAGACAGTCGAAAGATATAGAGATTTTGTTATGGCTAAACCACGATTTAAGATGCCCCCATTTATATATATCTTAGTAGGACCGAAATCAAATATGACCCATACCGCCAAGGCAGTGAGAATTCAAACTGACCTCACGTGATACCAACGCCATTAAGTAATGTTTGGAAATGAAAAAAAAAAATTGTGATTAACAATTATTATGTGGTAACGGTGTGAACGATTATTTATATATAACAACAGTATGTTAATATATATTTATGTTTTTCATGTCTACCAAAAATATTCTTATTAATTTAACTATATTTATTTAACAGCATGTTAGTTATTATATTCGTGATTTACCTCTGTGTACAGAATATTAAAACTATGCACGTGATCTTCCAATTTGAGCTGTATGAATTTAGTAGGTTTCTGAATGCAAAAATGTTTAAAACTTTATTTCTGTTTGTTCTTTTAGAAGTGAAATAATACCCGCTAAGCGTTTATTTGTTAAAATGTAAGCTTCTTTGAGAAATGCGATTAAACTGCAGGGCCGATCGAAAACCACTACTTTGCCAATAATTTCTTAAAAAAAAAAAAAAAACAAGTTAACATAAAAGAGGTTTCACTCCCAAGGACCGAACTTGAATTTTGGTTTAGTGTTTGACATTTTAATTTACAACCTAATAACTTGTACCTTTGTGTGTGTTCTTCTTCACGATAATTTAACGGTGCTATAAAATCAACTCAACCATTAACTTTCGTTTTATTACTAGTTCCTGGTTTCCATTATGTTTATTTTTGTCTGCTAGGGATATTTCTTTCTGAGGGTCAGCTGAAATACAGGTAAGATCTCAGTTCTTATAGAAAGTCATATATAATTTTGATTCTTTGCCCGATTGTCCTCCAGCGCTATTATCTTACAACCGTAATATATTGCACTGTTCCCCATAACGATATAAACCTACACAGAATAACTGTATGATTTCGTCATATTTAAGAAAAAAAAAACAAACAAACTCTTCAAGTTAGTTTTTCTTAATACATTATACTAGCATAGTTAACAAAACTTCGTTCATCCGTAGTGGTAAAATTCATTTCGGATGATAATATTAAGCAGTAAGCTTACACGCAAAACATAATTTTTGAAAAACAGTATTTTAGTAACTATCTATTTACTAAATTTAGCCTACCTACACTTAGAAAGAAAGACTTATGATATCTGCGTCCAGTAACTTTGGTGTAGGTGTGTATGTCTATCCTTATACATTTTCAAACAATTATCCCATGTATGGTACACTTTAAAATATGTAAGAACACTAATTTATTCTTTCCATGCTCTACTATGTAATTATATTCTAATTTGCGGTCCCTATAACTGTTAGATGATATACTGTAACTGAGGAACAAGTAAGTCTATTTAGATCAATCTTAATATAATTGTTTTGAAACTGTTATAGCTAGTGCGTATAAGCAATGCCTCAGGTTAGAAAATGAAGACATAAATGTACAACTTACTTTGGTCCAAAATACAAGCCATAAGCTGGTAAATTTCAAGTTAATTCTGAAATAATCCTCAATATTATCTTTATACATGACTCGAAGTGATGTCAAATAATGCTGGTGATGAAAATATTGAAACATTCTGCGCTCTGTTTTATACGGAAATTCTAAAATTTAAGTTTTATACGTAAGCTGTTCTTTTGTGGTTAGCTGAAAGCTATGAACGCGAGCGTAAATATTCTAACATCTTAATGGTGAAATCCAGAAAGCAGGAAAAGTTTTTTTCTTTAAAATTCGTAGTTGTAAAAATGTGTTGGTGTTGGATGTCAAATACTATAGAGGCATATATTACTTTTAAACACAGGAAGCGGTACACTGAATATTTCGGTATAAACTATGCGTGATAAACTATCTTATCAAAAATAATAAAAGTAAACAACATGTGGCTCTCCCTGACGTACAGCTCTCATTTGTTGAATTAATTCCGAAATATTGCTTATATAATGTTTGATTGCAATAAATGTAGTGATAGAGTAACTAATAACTTGTAAAATATAAGGCTCTGAAAAATCTACCAAATTTTAGCCAGATTATTCGTTTATCTGCAATAAATATGAATTTAACGGTAAACATGTAAATAATAATATTTCCACATCCAATGACAAAGCAAACATGAGTAGCTATTTAACACTGTTCATTAAATGTGGAATATTCAACTGAATTATTTTACGAATTTTTGGAAGTGGGTTAGTTAGTTAATGCTCGAGATATATTATGGAAAATATTTAGCGAAAGTAAAATAATAAATCTGGGCGAATAAAAAATATAAAACACTTTAGTGGATAGCATCGTGTTTTTTGATAATTAAATTTACATATAACATTTTCAGAACTACGGCCTGTTTCGTAAACGATAAAATTATTTTATAATGTACAGCAAGCCTAAATTGCCATAAATATATTACATATTGTAAAATTATACGTTTAATAACATGTATATAGGTTAATTAATTGAAAATAAACATGTATATAAAAATTAACAACAATTTCGAATACTGCAAGGAAAAACATTCTTACTAAAAATATATTCCGATATGCTGTCCAATTTTCACCAATTCTTGAGGTAATCACTAAAATATGATATAAATATATTTTTATAAGAGGTAAATATGTGTTAAAACGAAATTTGTATAATAATAAGAGTAACGCGACACTGGTGAGTACATTCACAAGATTTTAATGATCGTACAAATATTTATAACTAAGCCCAATCAATCATAATACTGTTAGTTGAAAATGATTTAGGTCACGAACGACAGTAAAATTATACTTTCGTTACGGCACAGAAAAAACACGAATATCTGATGGAAATCAGAGCGTCTGGCTACACTCTTTCATACCAGCAAGCCCTTCGCCCATATATGTACAAACAAAGCTATTCAAATAAGCACACCTGTCCAGAAAAAAATCAAACTTAGACAAAAGATATAAAATTCTCTCCACCGATCAAACTGGGAGGACGATATATCAGACCGTGGAAAGCAAAATCACGAGTTTCTAGTTGCTTAGAGTTGACTTCCAAGTTCTTCGGTGCACTGCATGATGAGAGTGCGAGTGCGTAAACCCCACGAAGTAATGACTTCGATGGGCTCACGGAGTCTAAAAACTTCTGCTGTCTGAATCAATGATCGGTATTGAATTTTCACGTGGGACCAACTAAATTATGTCGACCAAAGAGAACTGCTAATTAGCCTTGGATTGAAATATCTTCAATCACACGCATTTAAACCGTTGGAAAATATATTGCTGGTTACGGGATCGAACCAACAAAATCTCAACGTGACGTCGGCGCCGCGGTGGTGTCGCCTCCTACCAAGGCGAATCGGGTTCGATTCTCGACGGGGTCTCCTTAACTTTCTCATGTGGGAAATGTGGCGGACGTTGCCGCTCGTCATCGCGTCGGGTTTTCCCCGACAGGCGCTCAGGATTCAACTGTTAAGAGCCAATCGAATTCTCTCTCAACTGCAGCTGTCGTCAGGTACTTAGCGGTGTTTCCATTTTGGCTAATTGATGGCTAATAGCAGACTAAGTAACTATTTACTGATTCAGACAATTGGCACGGAAAACAGTAAATTTCTCCCAGTATTTGACACAGGACGATTTCTCAAGTGCAAATCCTATGCCAGGAATAACAACTACTAAATAAAAACTTTTTTTCTCGCGAAACGGGTATATTTACAGACGCAAGTTATTGAACTAAAAAAAAAAAGTTGTTCAAAGGAACGTGCTATGTACAAAATTCATGCAGTACTTATGACACACATAATAATTTCATTTCAACTTTAATGTAGGTGGCGTATTAAGAACAAATCTTCAAACGAAATTTTTTTGTTCACATTCTGAAGCAATGCTGGTTATTTATATTGCATTAGGCTATATATATATATATATATATATATAATGGTTTATTGTATTTCAAGTAATCGCTCATCAGCTACTTATATATTAGGACGAAACGTACACATATATCTCTCCAGCTACACTGATGAAGAAGTATTACTATTCCTATGTTTGTAATTTAATAATAAATATAAATATATCGTGTCTTCCACATCATTTTTCCCGTAATCGAAAGATTTTTCGTGTTCCATTTGTATGAATATGGTGATACGTGTCATTTTGCAAAGTGCAGTTCAAGTGTGTTAGGGTCTTAATAACTATGACTAAATAAGAAAGACACAAGGTTGACTTAGATGGTTATTCCATTACCCGCCACTACAATGGGATGGGAGTGTTTCGGCGTCTGTCTTTACAGCATCTTGGAGTGCATGTATATCTGAACATGTCACAAAAATTCTTACATTGATTTGGGGTAGTTTTAAAGTAAGCAACCAATATTTCACGAACAAGTAAGTGTACCTCTAGAACAATTCTCCCTTCAGTTTCATCTTGCTACGCAACCAAATGGATAAGTATATTATTATTAATATTGGTTTTTTATTGTAGTAATAAAACAGTCTTGCTTTAGACTAGAATGAAAGAAGTATTATTGGAAGTATAACAAGAAGGCAAAAATCTGTTCCAGAAATGATATTTGTAGGTT
Organism: Dryococelus australis; assembly: GCA_029891345.1. Classification (NCBI taxonomy): domain Eukaryota; kingdom Metazoa; phylum Arthropoda; class Insecta; order Phasmatodea; family Phasmatidae; genus Dryococelus; species Dryococelus australis. The sequence continues at coordinate 278,135,420 of CM057009.1, forward strand.
ACATTTACGCTTACAAAAACTGCACAGGATGGAAGATTCAAATCTATGACACATACATAGGACATAGTTCAGAGCATTAAACTGTATCTATAAATGCCTGTAATTTATGTATGTGCCATGACTGACAATATCTGTCGGTTTGGATGTTTGTTTCTGTTATTCTGTCAAACAATTTAGCTAAACATTTCATTACACAAAAAAATCACAGCATGACCTGAATTTGCATACATATTAAGAGCTTTTAGTAATATATTTTAATGACCTCAAAATGCCTTTTGAAGATTGTATCTGAATTTGACTAGTTTATATTAATTTGTATGTACAAAAGTCATATTTGCAGTCATTAGTTGAAACCAAATGTCTCTCTATCCTAACTTAAAGTTTTGTAATACTGTATTTTGCTGAAGGAGAATATTGCCGCCAAGTTGCACTATAGCCACTTCTTGTTTTAGAGTGTAAAACTGCATAAAGTGATCAATATATTCTCTTGTGATATGTCACAAATATAGTTTTGAAGAAGTTGCTATTCATTAGTATGATTTCATTAACTGATATTTGGCTTAAAGTTTAACTCGCTTCAATTTTTCGAAAGGACTATCACACGACAACTTAAAGACAACTTTGACATTTTCAAAAATTATTGATGCTAAACTGCCGAACTTAACGTCAGGAGATACTGCCAAATGGACTCCTTGCGTCATCATGCAGCGATATGAAAACCTTAATCATGCCATAAGATTGAATCAAAAGACCTACAGTAGTATTAACCAGTTTTTCGAATTAAATTAAATTTCCGTAGGCAGTCGAAAAAAATCCGCCGTCACTCGTTTGTATAGTGATGTTAAGATGGCTTCTACATGTCAACGTCTAGTGACGAAAGTATAGGCGTGTTATTCACGCCAGTCTGCAAATTAACAAGACTCGTTACTTGTACAGAATTAATTAATTTGTAATTTCGCTCCACGAACTTTTCGAGGCATTTCCTAGAACTACCACATGCTACCGGTCACCCGAAAGTTCTTTAATTTTTACCCTCCGGTCGAATAAAATTGAAATTCTTTTTTTTTTTGTAACCTAGGTGTTTCAATTCGAGGCAGTGAAAGACTAGTTAAAAATAAAAGAGATGGGGTGCGACAGAAACCTCCGAGGAAGCTCCTTCTACTGTCGATTACATGCGAAACGCGCCGCGGACTGGAAGTCTTTTTAAAAGTGAAAGGGTTCCTACGACTCGTAGACGAATTGATTTAGTTTGAGAGAAAGAGCTCCCAAAACAATTAGATTGACGTGAGTGGAAATAAAAGCAGCTGCAACTCTTCAGGGGCTGGGGAGGATGCTGGGGTCCACGACATATAAATTGAGGCGGAGTGATGCCCTAAGCCAGCAGACCAGAGGCTGTTCCCCGTCGATTATTTTAAGTGCAACACAATCACTCGTTTACCAATTTATTATTTTCTAAAAGTATAGGGAAATATGTAAACACCTAACAGGGTGTAAAGTAATCGAATGTTAGAACTTTAGTCGTTTAGTGGAAGACATTAAAAAAATTGTCGACTTCCTTTCCTTTTGTATAGTCGCTAAATATCACACTGATGTGGGCTGTTCAAGATTAATTGCGCGCTTCTGAAAGCCCTGCGTATGATTTACTTCTACCTGGAATATTGTATCCTTCTGACAAATGCAATATTGACAATGCCATGGCCTGATCACTTTATCCATGTGCTGGTTATGTAAATTTGTGGAAATGTTAGAAATGTAAAGTGTAGTAAACAAAAAACTCTAACTTTTGTGGCCATAAATTTGAACACTACACTCGCTATACAGCTTCAAGCGTTAAAAACGGTTTTTATTAATTATCTGCCGACTTCACTAGCAGCCGGCCTGGCAGCGTTTACTGAAGGATATACCACCACGGTCAGTATTTTCGGGGACTGATTGGCGCCCCGAGTGTAGGCAGCCACGCATCATGGCCACGTTTATTAAGTTCGTGAGCTGACGCCTAGAGTGTACGCACCACGGCAAAGCGCGAACTTATTGCATGTGCTACGCATGTACAGTTAAAAGGGGATTGGAGAGATTTGGGCGGCTCTTAACATCGAGGTCTTGAGAGCCGATGAGGGTGAAACGAGGTGAGGACGGAGCACCACCGGAACGCAAGCGCGGGGGAAACTGGATATCCCCGAGAAAACCCGTCCACCAGCGTCATTGTTCGGCACGAATCCCACGTGCGAAAATCCGGAGGGACCACGCCGATAATTAAACCCGGTTCACCTAAGTCGATAGTAGTGCTATCTCCTAAAGTTTGTTTCGAAGCTCTTCGGTTTACCACGAACAGCATACGAAACGATTAGTTTGATGTGTTGCCCTGGGAGACGTTCGCCCCTTATGAAGGCTCGTGTAGTCATTCGTCGCCTGGACGTCAGCCTTGGCGTTTGGCCGTGGTGACGCTGCTCGTTGGTTGGTAGCGACGATACAAAGCTCGAAGGTGACCGCTGTTTCGATCATTTGGATGTCAGAGGCGTCAGACAATGGAGAATCGGACAAAGTTCATCTGGAAACACGAAAAATGACCATTCCTTGATTAGCCAATTTAATTTTCGTTTCAAAAATTAAGCATTTTTTTTAAACGAAAAATAAATACGAGTTAAAAAAATAAACGTGTAATTATGTGGAATAAAACACTACGATCGTTTCTTCATACATTGCTATGTGTATAATCAATAGGCAAATATATTTTTTTGTGTTACGGCACTTTACATATTCACAATCATCAAATAAAATGTCTGACTGATGTTTTATTATATTTCCATATAAATCACTATTCTAACTCACTATTTTACAAATGCAAATATGATATTAACGTTCATTAATTTAAAAAAACCCCATACATGCCAAACTTATTCAACACATTCTTTAAAAAAATAATTTATTTAATGCGACTATGAAACTTTATTGTTTTAACAGCTCTTATAGTACGAACGCATAATATTTATGTTCAATAATATTAGTGTAAAACTATACAAGCCTCTAAAAATGTTTTGCACCAGCTTTAACTGGTTGCACATGAAGGACGTAGGTTAGCACATGAAGGACATAGGTTAGCACATGAAGGACATAGGTTAGCACATGAAGGACATAGGTTAGCACATGAAGGACGTGGGTTAGCACCAAGGACGTAGGCTAGGACAGTATTGCTCATTACAAGAAAATATTCGTCATGTCTTGCGACGTGGTATTCTTTGCAGAAAGAGTGTATTTCCATGATGTACTTTCTTTTAGACCTTGGGATTGCGAGTAACTTTGAACTACCAGTACAGCAAAATATTTTTTGAGGTGTGTAGCTGTGAATTCCAGCAAAGTATGTATTGCTTCATGTGCTTACATATCACTGAGAGTTTTCAATCACCATTTCAATATTATACACAGTAAATGAAAATAGCGGTACTATAATCTGCAAACTCGGTAGTAGCCTACCAGTGGCTAATATGTCAAGAAATAATTATTCAGTTAAAACATTCGTTATAGATTTTTTTTTAAATTGTGGTGGATTATTTTTGCCAAAACAATTTGAAGACAGTGAGGGGTAAACTAAACACAAACATAATGGTTTTAAGGATAAAAAGAAATGAATATTTAAATAGATATTTTGTTAGTATGCATTATCCATAAATTATTTAAGTATATTATTTTCCGTAAACCGAATATCGTATTTTATATTAATTCCGCACTTGGAAATAGCTCGCCTAACGAAGCTTCAGATATAATATGATATTAAATAAATTCAAACTGTTATTTGCCCATAATTATGATTTCCCAAATAATACATAATTGTAATTTAGGGCTTCCTTTATTTAAGTTCAATCAGCTTACCTGTTAAAATTATAGAATTATATTTACTAGAAAAATAAAACTGTGTTAATAGTGTTAAACTTAAAAAGTTCTTGAATTTTTCCTTCATATTCCAGTGTTCTTCATACTTTCAGTGTAATAAGATTTTGACACCTCACGTCTTACCTAAATACCAGAAGATTTGTGAGCAATACGCATTTCTGATCACGTTTATAATAGTATTCCATTGTTCGTATGTTCAACGTCATGAGCATAGGTACATAATTTCGTGTACTTATGGTGTACAGGAAAAAAAAACCTATTGGTATATTTTCATGGCAGTTAAATTTTTTACTACAGTATAAAATGCTTGCAAGTATTAAGTGAAATATATAACTTATTAGTAGTATTCATTTAACCTAAGTTCTAGCACCTAGTAACGTCCAATGAAGACCTATGTGTTGGAAAGTATCATAAAATAGTATACTGGATGTTTTGAGTAACATGTCCACTTTTTGAAAATTTAATATGCTTTTCAGTTTTACAGCAGCGTAATTTTTTAATTTTCACAAAGAGATGATAATCAAGTTTTATTGACCACGAATATCATTAGCAGAAATGTAACTATATTTTAGTGGTGTCGCAGCACTGCTACGTCCCTTCCATAATAATGCGTTCATGAAGTTCAATTAAAATACGTCGAAATTTACATACAACAGTTTCATCTAACAAAAATTAAAGGCTCCCTGCAAAAACATTAATCCAGTGAGGGATAAATAAATTCGTGCTTTTTCAGTTGCTTGAGGAAATCGCAGCATGTAGTCAGCAGATTACACAAACGAACTTATTAACTGTGGTATGGGTAGGAGGTCCACGGCGAACGGAAGAATGGCTTAAAGCGAAACCGAGATGCAGCTTAACCTCTGTTGCACGGACGTAAGTTATGCTGCTCCCCCTCCAAACTTGCTGTTATCTTTCCGCTTCAAATTTGCTTTGCGAAAATTAAAGCAATGTGTAAATTAAGGGGTAACGATAAGCAAGTCTTAATGACTATTGCGACTCTAACTAGGGCAACCAACCCTCGCCAATGTTGCAAGCTACATATTTCCGTTTAGAATCCTGACACTCTTCTCGAACCATGGCGATAGTCTCGTCTGCGGCTCAACCTTCTAGAGACGCGAGCGAGATGCCGTAGCGTTCGATTTCTCAACAATGCTTTTGAAGCCACAAAAGTCTCAGTCACTTGTCTCAATGTGCGTCAAAGAATTCCTTATGTTGTCGTTTTGATGTGCTCTTCACTCGCTTTTAATTTCCCATCTTCTAGTTGTCTATCATTTTTCTCTGAAAAGCTAAACAAGATTTTGCTGAAATTAGTCAACCTGCTTTCCGAAGCATGTATTTTCAAGATACACTTTTCGATTTACGGTATTACAGACCGTAAAGGTTCTCGTTTTATGGCATTTTAAGAGCACAGAATATTTCTTTGTAATCATTATAATCATCTGATTATGATATATTATATATAGCATATATATGATATATATAGCAAAATCTACGTGAATCCTATGTAAATATACTGATCGTAGACTGTCAAAATCATTGTTATGAACTCCCTTGTGATCTGTTAAAAAATAAACATTGGTTCTTTGAAAATTTTGATCAATAATGAAACTGTCTTATCTCGATTTTGAGAAACAACTAAATATGAGACAAAATTCATACTAAAAAAAATTAGGCTGATAGAGCACAAATGCGCACACAAACAAAAATCTTATTTCACATAACTTCCAAAGTAAAGTAAGCTAAAATTTCATGCTTTTGTACATTTTCTTTAAATAAATAAATCTTTGATATCAAACTATTACGGATATATGATAATGTATCCCAGAAATTTGAAAGACACGACATATTATAGGACGAACGATTCTCTGTTAACAAAATCGAACCCACCCTCTGGGTTCCTTTAAAGTACGCATACATCTTAATCGCGATTAGGCTCACTATTCTCTGAGAAATAATATAGAGGCATAATATTTCCAGCAGCAATAATATCCTCTATAGCAGTGTAAGGTACTATTTTCAATTTATTGCAGGTAGGCCTATTATGTATTGCAAGTTTATCTAACTTCAATAAGAAAGTTCTATTATTCCAAAGTTATCGCATTTCATATTGAAAATACATTAAAGATGGCAAGAAAACGTTCCTAAAATATTGAAGAGACTTCCACGGTAGATCTTGAGAACGAAATTTGATGACCACTGATATTCAATGTAGATGGTTAGTTGAATAAAGCAGCAAAATTTTCGAAATTAGTGTACGAAACGGATACACTGCTCGTAACAATTTGTTTCATTCAAATTGGTTGAGGAGTTATGCAGGAACTATCAATGACTCTATTATGTTTAAAATACACATATTCATAATATATGTTTAATTTATATTAGAATTTTATAAATCTCAATGATTTATGTTAGTAGTGTCTGTATGATATGGAGCTGTGGTAAAACATCTTGACTCGCATTCAGGAGGATATGAGTTTGAATCCCGGTCCGACCATCCCGAGTTTTGCTTTCCATGTTTTCCCGAAATCAATCCCGGTGAATGCTGGGACGTTTCCTTTCTTCACACCATGGCCTATTACTTCCCCGTGCCTGCGTCTCCGAGCAACTGGCTCCGTCTCTAACTGCCTAGCTGCCAGCGAGAGTTAAGCTCTACCTACCTATTTGTTTGCTAAAATTAAGTTGAAACCATTGAGTATATCCTGAGATAAATGCAAGTTTAATTATAAGGGGGCCGAGATCTTCTGAAATTGTACACGAAATTAAACCCTTAGATTAGATACTGCCAGCGAAAGAAGTTTGGTTCAAATCGTTTGTATGGCTCATAAGATATGACATAGCACCTAAAAAACTGAAGCGACGCCGTTCCGAAAATAATCATCAAGCGATGTTGCACAGTACAGAAGTCTTTGAAAAATACTTCATGTGAATCGTTTTTGATTTGCTATTATTCAAAAGTTTTAAGGAACACACACACACACACCAGTTACAGCAAAGAAGGTGCTCTCATAAAGACTTTCCATCAAATAGATTTGAAGAACAAAACAAAGTTAGACTATTTCTTTCTCATTATTTCAGGACACTGGGAGACAATTTGGTGGTTCGTATAATGCAGTCACGTGGGAACATTTGTCGACAATATATTGCTAATTTGTAAAGTATAAAATAAAATACATTTTCTCATCCTAAAACAACCGTTTAAAAATGGAATCATGTGTTGAAATTAACTTAACAAGCGTCATGAAAAAGGAAAGACAAGTAAATAAAGTCACTTTTCACACTTTAAATAATAAAAATCACCGCTACTGTCTCGTAGCATTCGCCAGCTCATAAAGAATATAACAACAACAAACTACAACAACGCGCTTCCCCGAGTACATAATAAATGTTGAAACAAAGTACCATAACCAAGAACTGTGGATGGTTCGTACTGTACCATAGTTGGCACCGTATTTCCATTTGGTAGTATGGTCGGTTATATATGATATTCCATTATACATTAAGAAAAAAGTTTATTTTTGTTAATTGTTTGTTATTACTTCCGTAAACGTTTACTAGAGAGAGATCTAAGTCCATATTATATTAACACTTGTTATTTATCAGGCTATTCTTTCATATATATGTATGTGTGTGTGAAATAATAGCGTATATATATATCGTATATATATATATATATATATATATATATATATATATATATATATATATATATATATATATATATATGAAAGAATAGCGTATATATATAATATGACTGTGAAACTTGCATAGGTTTTGGTAAGTATTTTTTTGATACCGTATTAATATATATGTTACAATATTTTTATAGTTACATTGAAAAACATATTTCCTTTCAAGCGAAAGATATATCAAAGTGAAGTGAAGAGATTTGGGCTGCTCTTAACACACGGGGTCTTCAGAGCCGATGAGGGTGAAGCGAGGTGAGTATTGAACAGCGCCGGAATGCAACGGCGGCTGAAACGGGAGATCCCAAGAAAACCCACCTATCAGCGCCATCATCCGGCACGAACACCACGTGAGAACATCAGGGTTATGGGAGGCGAACGTTCTAGCAGCTACATCACCGCCGTCTTGAGATCAAGGTGATTGTGTTGCCATCAAAAAACTGTTTGTATAAACTAAATTGTCAATACATGAAAAACCCATTAGGTACCGTACATAATGTATTACTGCCCATATTAAACGATAAAGAAGAATTTGCTTTTTATCACTCCGGGGACGAATGAGTTTTATTGGACTAGAAGCCAAAATATTTAATTATTTATTTTAGAAAAGCTACAGATCTTTTCAAATAAATTTAAATTTGTCATCACGTAAAATTATTAAAAAATTACCTTATCCTAAGATACGTGATGTAATATTACCAAGGTAGAATATGAATAAAAGCAGAGTTCATTTGTGATTTCAAATTTAAAAGAAAATCATTTCTTTGACGGAGGAATTACAGGTCGAGTGTTTTAAAAGTGCACTAATTAGCACGTTCTCCTTAGTATTTATATGAAAAACCGTACAAGTGAAGTACGGTAAATTTGAGTAACGCATAAATTGGAAATTATCCTTACGGCTGAGTAATAACAACATGTAAAATGTTACTGTTATATGTTTTATAACTTCTCAAGTTAATGAGGTCAAAATGACATTACTTTATTCTTTAAAGTATTTTCTACACAGTTCGGCTGGTGTTGCTAATGATGTGAAAACGTTCTCGTTCAGTTATATTCTAATCACCGTTAACCAACGCGTCAGATGTTAAGAGCAAGATTCAAAGAGCACTCGCTAAGATTGCGTCATGCCGTACAAGTTGGTAAAGTACGGAGTGCAGTTAAAAGACGAATGAGTGAAGTGTGTAGGAGAGACAGGAACGGAAAACAAGGTGAGAAGGAGACAAAGACAGAGTCACACCGCCAAAGCGAAATCAAAGCTAAGAAAAAAGGAACACATCAATCGGTAATGAGAGCTTTGATATTATTAGGACATTCCAACCTACCTGAAACCCTTCATTCTCCGTAGAAAACGTTACCTAATCCAACAATCGTAATTATAAGGAAACGGATAAAAAAAAGAAAGGTTTATCATCGGTGATTGGACACGTAGCTGAAGGTCACTTGTTTTCCTGGAAAATCACCGTCACCACGGAACTTCAAAGTGACATGCACAGAGTACCTCGAAGACAAAAACCCAATCACGGCAGTAAAGAATTTTTTAAACGTTCGAGTGGACGTGTGTGAAAGGCGTAGGGTGTTTTATTTCAAACCTGTCTCCAAGCTCAGTACTAAACTCGCTTAAGACAACAGGTTTCTAGAAGAGGTTACACTTACGAACAATGGTGTAGAATAACCGATAGAAAATTAAAAATTTGTGCAGGTTTAAAAAAAAGAATTAACAGATAATTAATAAAAGTATTTTAGAAAGTTTAACAAATCAAATACATAAACATTATATATGTATAATTTCAAAATGTTTTCTAATTATTTATTTATTATCACAGTTTTCGGTAAAGAAAAGATTGACTGCAAATCTAATTATTTTACATGACTGTAGACAAGTAATTGATATATCATGTTCTAACACGTACACTGCAGGATAATGCGTGCTTCAAAAATTCTGTAAACACATATAATTTCTGCCAGATTCGGTAGTAGCCGGTCGAGTAGTTACGTAGTATATTTATTGCATACTAATTGCGTTCAATCATTTTAATAGCCCCAGCTATACAGGCTGTTCAGCGGCTCAACCCACATAATTCGGCAGCGTGTCATACAGGTATTTGGCAACAAAAAATGTCATATATATAAGTAGGCTACGCAGCTTCACTTCAGAGTTACAGGGACGAAAATGCAAGGAAAAAAACCCATATGGAATTACTGAATATATGTAATGGAATTGACTTCATTCGTGCTGTAAGTCCCACACAAGCTGTTCAAAATGTGGCCAATTTGACCGTAAGCAGGCTACTGGTGTGACTGATGTGGCTAGTCTTTGTTAGTGTGTCGAAGCGAGTGGTTGCGGAACAATGGCAGGAAAGTGCAGACTACGCAGACGTGGTGTTCGTTCATGGATACTGTGACGGAAATAGGCGTGGTGCAGCAGCTGAGTATCCACGCAGGTGGATTGGTAGAGGTGGGCCGGTCTCGTGGCCGGCGCGCTCTCCGGACCTCTCCCCGTTGGGCATTTTCTTCTGAGGCTGCCAGAAGAGTAGAGTTTACGCGGACGGAAACCAAACACACGAGACCAGTTGCTATAGGTGATAACCGATGCCACTAATCAACTCGGGAATGAACTTGCAGTGTTGAAGTGGCGCCACTCCATGGTATAACGAACGTATCACAGCCTCCTTATGGTCGGATGGTGCACATTTGGAACAGCTTGTGTGAGATATTAAAAATAAATATAGACAATTGCATTAGGGATATTCAGTAATTCCAAATTGAGTTTTTATTGCATTCATGTCCTTGTATCTCTGAAATGGGACTGCATAGCCTACTTGTGTATATGACATTTTGTGTTGGCAATGACCTGTATGGCACGCTGCCAACGGATATTGGTTGAGTCGCGGAACAACCTGTATAGCACACAATGCTAAAAAATAATCATATCCGGTTTAAAAAGAAAGAGACTGCAAAATGTGCAAGGAATTTTTGGAGAGTTTACTGAGGTATAATTTTTACGTTTAATACATTTGCACTAGGTGTACACAACTGTGCTGATAACGCAGAAGAAAGTTATTTTTTACCAGTTCGCCTCAGCGCCGCTCTTATTGAGTAGTGATTTTCTCTGTCAGTAACTCGTTTGTTAACCGTGTTAGTGTTCTATCTCATTAATGGTTTTTTTTATCTATAGGCTGTTCATGGTAATATGAGCACTTTTGAGGGCCTGGTTACTATTCTTTCAGCCATATTTTATCGTTTAATCACATTTTTAAATATATATTGCAATGTAAGTAATAAACACAATGTGTAAATTCCACCGCAATTGGAATTTAACTTCTAAAGCTACAATGAAATGTTTTTATTGACAATTATTCCAAATGAGAGGACATTCAAAAGTGCTCACTTTACCGTGAATAGTCTATAAAGGCAAACACTAAGCCTACAACTCATTGATTGTTATAAAAACAAGTGCTGCCTTGACTCAAAGTACAGCTCACACAGTAACATTTCTTATATGCAAAACCTTTAACCATATAATAAATCTGGTCTGAATGGATTAGATCTACATAGTAGCTTTTTAACCTGTAAAATGTAATAAGTTATTAATTTGTGTGATTGGCACTTACCAGAAACTCTGGATTTAAATCAGTGAAACACAAATTGTAATAAGCAGAAATTTTGAAATAAAATAGCATATACATTTTAAATATCTGTGTTTGTAATCTCATTGGGTATATTACTTTATTAAAATAGTTTCTGCATTTACCGAAATATGTGGAAAAATTCTAAATGCGATGAAAAATCACAATGCCCAAAGACGCTTCGTAACAGCAAATATATTAAACATAGTGAGCACATAATATAATTGGTTTTGGGTGACGTATCATAGCATTCCTTATCGTGCCAGATATGGCAGCAATCGTTTAAGTGTTTCCATGATACGATGAAATAGTTATAACTTTTGCAGATCAAGCTATCTTTCAAAATAGCTGCCAGAAAAGGGTGCGAATTCACGTATTTATTACACGGTATATGTACAAGCATCATACAAATATTCCCTAAAACTGTTCAAATGTTGTGTATGTATAGTAGTAGTAGGAAACTGGCTATTGACGCACAAGGGGATCTGGGATCGGATTCGGATTATGGGCAGCCGCCATGTTGTGATTTCGCCCGACCGCCATCTTTAAACCATATGACCTTGACCATGACCTTACACCTTGATATTTGACACCACAAACTAAAAAAAAAAAAAATCCCTAAATATTTCCAAAAAAAAAAAACCCAAAAAAAAATCTAGAAAATTCTAAAAATTCCTGGAAAATGTTATATTAAAAACTCATTTTAAAAAGAGTCCACGTAAATTTTCAATTTTATCCGAACAGGCGAGGTGGAATCGTGACTCCGATGAGGTGGAGCAGTGTCTCCAAGCCAAAATAGCTGGACTCAGGACCATTTAACTTTGACCTTGACCTATAACACTAACAACCCAAAAAATTCTAAAAATTCCAAATAATTATATACAATAACAAAATATTTATTATTAAAAATTATTATAAATGTATTTTTAAAAATTAAATTTCCTAAGGTTCCTCCATTACCCCTCATCAAAGCCATAAGTCGGCAGGCCTCCATCCCCTTCGCCCATATCCAGTCAGCAAGCATATAACGACCTTGCCCATGACAAAAATTCGAGAAAAATCCATAAATGTCAGCAAGCATATTATGTTGCAGACTACTACCACCATAAATCTACAAAATCTACAAAAAAAAGTTTTCAAAATGAGTTATTTAAAATTATAAAAAATTTATTATAAATAGTTATTATAAAATTTATTTAAAAAACTGACATTTCCGGAGGTTCTCCCAGCACCACGTCCAGCAGACGACTGTCGCAAATTTCTGTTGGCTGTTTAGTCAGTGGGCCTACACCCCCTCCCCTCCACCCCCTCTCACTCACAACTTATAGACTCATTCGACCGTACGCCACCATATTAGTTTTCTCGTATATAATTTGTTTATATGTTACTGGAGGCGGCCATGTTTGTTTTTCCGTTCTGTCATTTGTTTATACATGTTACTGCCTCTCTCACCTTCGTTCGACTGCCGCATTTGTGTTTTTTAGTTATCATTTGTTTATATATGTTACTGGCTGTTGCCATGTTGGGAGGATGCTATCTTGCTAGGTGCAGTCCTCCATTATTGTTATTTTATTGTCACTTGTTTTATAGTTTGCGTCACACATTCGTGCGACTACCATATTAGATTTCATATGTTTTCATCACCTGTGTACCACCAGGTGGCAGCCTTATTTGTTTATGTGTTTAAAGTATAGGTTATGTTGATTACCCCCACCAATGTTTTTCATTGGCTAATTAGTGTTTAGTCGACAAGCCTCCACCACCTTCGTTCCATCATTTACTCATTTTAGTTCGACTCCCTCCATGTTTGATTATATTTTGCAACACATAGGTAGTATCGATTACGCTGCCTGCTACCGGCCTGTACTGAATGGTGGCATTGACCACTACTGCAAAGTACGTAAACTCTCATATATAATTTTGTGGTTTATTGTTAAATGCAATATTTTTCATTTAATCTATTTTTATATAAAGAGGAAGGATTTCTTTAGAAAATAAATGAAATGCCAAGTATTTAATACATATTTTTATTTACAAAATTTTACATGCAAACATTTCTTTGCGATTATTTTTCGAAGTCAAGAGGACATCACATTATTTCGTTAAAGGTTGGTATGCACTCATTCTCAGCTGCAAATAATTTACCGAATCGAGTATCCAGCCCGAAACCCATCGTCATCATTTCTTCTTCCTAGCAACATATATTTTCTATATTATTATCTACACTCTTTTCTATTCAATATACATTATAGACATTAGAAGTCTTAATGCCCTCTTTTTGGTACTTTAGTCTAACGGTTCTAGTTTTGTATAATTACATTCTAGATATACATTATATTTTAGAGGCCCATGTGATTTGCTGGTCGATGATTGGCTGGTTGGTGTTCGCACAATGTATTAATGGTGCTATAAGATTGGTTCAACATCAATATGACGTCATAGGGCTTGCTTACACTTATATTATAAGCAGTAAAGATTTCAGCTGAGAGGCTTAGTTTGACAGCAGCTGCCGTGAAAGATGGATCGTCTTGGCTCGCTTCCACATCTTCGCATCTAAGACTTATTTTGCATCTGCGATGTATCCGGGTACTCCAGAGCTAATGGTAGCAACGGTAGTGGGGTCACCTACAGCATCTTCATCGGCATCGTGACCCAAGCTACCAGTGTCAAGACTTCTATGTATATACTGCGATTAACCCACTTCTCATGACATGTTAGTGTGAGGAGTGCCCTGGTCTGTTTCTCGTACTGACATTCTATACAAACATTCTAAAATATGTAAAGGACTTGTTCCCCCCCCCCCAAAGCAAAGCAAGCAGATTTATTGACGTCGCCACAAACCTGTGATGGACTTAAAAGTACTGCTGTGTACAATGATGATGTAAACATGTCATTGCTACCTTGTACAGTAAGTGATGATGCAATGACGCTCTCATCGGTAAGTGGGGACGTGCATGTGGATGGTAAGGAAAATTCACTGTCGATATCGGCTAATGCTAATGGCTTTCTTCTGAAGCAATCTGCATTCAGGGGCATGTTGAAAGCTTATATTGTTCCGAATCTGACAGTTTCGCCGAAAGATGTTTGCTCGTTCCTGTCAAGTATGAAACAAAATATAATAAACCAATTTACAGAGATTGAAAAACATGAGCCTCTAAAATATAATATATGGCTAGAATGTAACTATACAAAACCAGAACCGTTCGACGAAGGTACCAACAAGAGAACATTCAAGACTTCTAATGTACCTGTCTATAATTTATATGATATTGAAAATAGTATAGGTGATAATATACCAAAGGTATGTTGCGAGGAAGAAAAAATGATGATGAAGGGTTCGGACTGGACAATCGATTCGGTAAATCATCTGCAGCTGAGAACGAGGGCATACCAACCTCTTACGAAATAATGTGATGTCCTCCTCTTGCCTTCGAAGAGATCACCGAAAAGAAATTCTTGTATGTAAAATTGTTTCAATAAGAAAAATTATTAAATATCTTGCATTGTATTTATTTTACAAAAAACCTTCCGCTTATATAACAAATATTTTAAAAACTAAATACTTGCGTTTAAGAATAAAACACTATATATATATATATGAGAGTTTACGTACGTTGCAGGAGTGGTCAGCGTCACCATTCAGTACAGGCCGATAGCAGGCAGCATAATCGATACTACCTATGTGTTGCAAAATATAATCAAACACGGAGGGAGTCGAAGAAGGTGGTGGAGGCTTGTCGACTAAACACTAATTAGCCAATGAAAAACAATGGTGGCGGTAATCAACGTAACCTATACTTTAAACACATAAACAAATAAGGCTGCCACCTGGTGGTACACAAGTGATGAAAACATATGAAATCTAATATGATGGTCGCACGAATGTGTGACGCAAACTATAAAACAAGTGACAATCAAAAAACAATAATGGAGGACTGCACCTAGCAAGATAGCTGCCTCCCAACATGACAACATCCAGTAACATATATGAAAAAATGACTAACGAAGCACAAATACTGCAGTCGAACTAACGTGAGAGAGACAGTAACATGTATAAACAATGACAAAACGAAGAAACAAACATGGCCGCCTCCAGTAACATATAAACAAATGATATACGAGAAAACTAATATGACGGCATACGATAGAATGAGTATAGGATGTGAAGGCAGTGGAGTTAGGCGATGGAGGCCCACTGACTAAACAGCCAATAGCAATCGGCGGCTGTCAAATGCTGGACGTGATGCTGGGAGGTCCTCCAGAATTGTAAGTTTTTTAAAAATAGATTTGACAAAATTTTTTTAATAATCTTAAATAATTATTTTTTTATAAATTTGTATAGATTTTTTTTATTGTTTGGGAATTTTTTGGGTTCAACATCATTCAAAGTCACGGGGTCAAGGGCAATGTTGTCTGCATTTAATATGGTGGTAGTATCCTGCAACGTAATATGATTGCTGACTTTTGTGTATTTTTTCTCGAATTTTGGTTTTCAAGGTCATTCGAGGTTATGGGGTCAAGGGTAAGGTCGTCTGCATCAAATACGGCGATAGTAGTTAGTAATATTGTATGCTTACTGACTGGGTATGGGTGAGGGGGTGAAGAGCTGGTGACTAATTTTTTAAGCGATGGGGGTAAAGAGGTACTTAAGGAATTAAATTGTTTGAAATACATTTGTAATAAATTTTTAGTAATACGTTTTTGGGGAATTTTTAAAAATTGTTTAGAATTTCTTGGAATTTTTTTGGATTTTTTTTTTGTTCTGGAGGTCAAAGGTCAATGGCAAAGATCAATGTTCATGAGTCCAGCTCTTCAGTCTGGGAGTCACTGATACACCTCGCCGGAGTCACGAGTCCACCTCGCCTGTTCCGGGAAAATTGGAAATATCTGGGGATCGTTTTTAATAATATTAAATGATTTTTTAATTAAAAAATTTCGGAATTTTTCAGAATTTTTTTAGGGAATTTAAGGGATTTCAGGTTTTTTTTTTTTTTAACACTTTTTGGGATTTTGGGATCAAACAATGTTAAAGTCAAATATCATGGTCAAGGTCATATGGGTCCAAGATGGAGGTCGGGTAACATCACTACATGGCGGCTCCTCATAATCCGAATACGATCCCAGATTCCCTTGTGTGTCAAGCGCCATTTCCATAATACTTATAGTATTCCTGTCTATACAGTTATATGACCATAGTTTAAAGAAAAAGCGAACAGTTAACTAAATTTAAGATAAGAGTGAACTGACATAATCAGTTCTGTAGCAAATGTGACGGGAACTGGTTAGTCGATTATAAGTGATAGTGTTATATACATTCGGGTTGTGTTATCTTCCAAACTTGCCGACGACTGAGAATATGATTTTCTGAATGTAGTCTTGACAGTGTTTAATATCAACAAATCAGTTTTATTCAGAAATCGGTCCGACTGAGTGATCTTATAAGTTAACCCTCCTTTGAAAATTAGGGTAACATAAATGACAATGAATGGGGCTGAGAAATTTCTTTGAACCGACCTTCAGGGGCGCAGCCGGTTGGTACATTGCTGGTGTGTGAGGTTCTGGGTTCGAATCCTAGGTAAGGCGTGGGTGTTATTTTAATTTCGGTTTTAAGTTAATTTATAAGTTGTCCCCTGATAAGCCTCGGGCATAACACCGTCTTGACTTCGAGTAGTCCAGTTAGCAGTCGCACTTGAAAATCCTCAAAACATGACGCATGTAACATTGCTTTTAGAACATATGAGTAAGCTTTACATTAAAGGAAAAGCGTCTATTTCAAACTGTTACTATGATGTAGGAAGCATGTTATTGCCTAAAACGTCTTGGTACATGCATGTTAATCGCATTCGTTGATAAAAACCAATGTCTTACGCCAAAACAAAACACCACTACATTTTACTGCCACACATACCCTGTCGGACATCCACCAACGTCGGATATCCGAGTGATAGATCATGTACCACTATTCGTCTTTCTTCAATGCCTTCTTCCAGTACTCCATAGCCCAATGTAATTGTTGCTGTGTCAACCCGAAACGACGACGGACATTGATGCGTGTGATCAATGGCTTCTTGGTAGCGCCAGAAACATAAAAACCGAGTGCCATCTCCTCCAGATGAAGGGCGTCATATTACTGGCTTCTGTACCTGAGCTGCAACGGAAGTCGTCTACTGTCGTTGACGTGGCTGTCTGACGAGTGGTTCGAACAACATGCCTCAGAGCTCGTCTGTCCCGACTAGTCAGTTTATTGGTTAAGTAATTTTTTGGTTAGAGCTTCAGTGATGCTTCCACTTGAAAAACCCATGGCACATTTAACTCCCGTAAAGCTCTGCTACTAAATGTCCGAATTTATAAGCCCCTTCAATCAAGCTCCTTTCGCACGCACATCCCTCTCTCTGTTGTGTATACCTGCTTTCCTTTTAACAGCGTCCTATTGTGCAATTTAACTAGGAACAATTTATTTTGTCCAAACAGAAAACGTAAAAGACTTTCGTTTAATACGGTACCGAAAAAAAAACAATACCAATGTGACTGATACGATAAAACAATACAAATTCGGGTTTTGACTTCTTTCATAGGCATGCAGGTTTTTCTTTTTTGGATAATCGGTTCTCTCAGAATATTTCTACAACATTTTATATTTAATATATTAATACTTATGTCTAAAAATATGCCATTTTACCATTTTTTATTAATTGCTCATGGTACTTTACATATTCTTGAAGTGGAAACAAACTACATTAAATTTCCTAGTAATGAAACTGATATTTATTGAAATATTTGTATATTTTTATTATTTCACAATTGAATTAACAATAACAGCTGATTATTTATAAATACACATTAACAATTAAATAGTAATTTTACCTCTTCTCGCTAAGCGATTTCTACAAAATTCTGATTCATAAATTTTAGAACATTACAATAGGAAAATTTAATATTTTCGGTACCAGAAATAGTAATACGTTAACCCTACGAAATGTGCCACATTTGGCAATCAAACGCTGACAAATTTTGTTGCTGAACAATTTGGCTCACAATGCATAAATCACATCAAAATGTTTTTCATATTTTATTGTTAGGCGTAACACTGAGAAAATTGTGGTGTACCAGCAAACAAAATACATATTTGTATAGGGCCGAATGTATATTTAGTAGCCCCAACAAAATATTTTGTTGAATATACAAAACTTGAAAAGCAATGAAATTGATTTTTTTCATCTAACAAACTACATACACGCTTGAATAAACAAAACCTATCTGTCGAGCGAAAAATTAGACGGTCAGCAAAGTTTTTAACTGAGTCAATTGTATATTAGATTGCGAACGTTAAAAAATAGAGTTTGAGAGTTTTTAATATTTTTGTGAAGACTGGAGTAAAGAGAGTTAGGTGACTCTTGACAGTGAGGTCTTGAGAGCAGATGAGAGTGAAGTGAGGTAAGTATGGAGGAGCGATGGAATGAGCGGGCGGGGGAAATGACAGATTCTCGAGAAAACCTGCCAGCAACGTCCGACACGATTCCACGTGCGAAAATCTCTAAGCGACCCCGCAGAGTTGAACCCGATTCGCTTTGGTGGGAGGCGAGTCATCTAACCACTACACCACCGCGGTCCTTGTAAATTTTGTGTTACTTAGGATAGGGTAATTGTATGGTAGCGCATTTATTAATGCTGAAGAATCGTATAATCTAGTATTTAAGTGTATATATTTGAAAACATTTCATATATTCAGTAATCAAATAAGCTGAGAATTCTTACGGCGTAGTGCTTGGCAATCAACGATCTGGGTTTTCTAATTTTAGGCAGGATTTCAATTCATTTTATAATTGCTAAAGCCGACCTTCCGTGGCGCAGTCGGTTCGTGCGCCACTGACCTGTAGTACGGGAGGCTCTAGGTTCGATTCCCGGGCAAGGCATAGGCGTTGTTAGGTTATAAGTTAGTCTGTAAGCCATCCCCTGCTAAGCCTTTAAGCATAAAACTGGGGTAAGTAAAGATAACCTTTGTAATAAAATACATTACTATAGTTGCTAAAACTGTTTAGCATACGGATAGTCAAGTAAAGTTTAGTTGTGCCAACCAAATTTTACAGTCTGGGACAACCACATAAGAACAACATAAATATTTGGTTTCAACATCAAAATATTTCGTTTTCCCTATAAACAAACAATTAATCTGCTGCGCCAAACAAACTTTGTAGATAATGTTGCAATAAAATGGCACCTGAAAATTATTTATATATTCTGTTAGAGTAATTTATATGTTTATGTGTGTTATATGTTACAGGAGATACTGTGGGACTCCGAACATACCACACTACACAATCCAGGAACGCGCATGGTACTCGGAAAATTATGTCAGTTCTGCCCTTCGATAAGGACGTTGGAAACATTGTCGTTATTTTTTTTAAGTTCATTTCAGATTTTTCATTAAAATTAACTGAGACAGTACAGATGCCAGGGAACGGCGACCATTCCTTCCAGTCCCTTAGCTCCGGACATAATGGATGGTGTACTGGGGCAGGACCGGTGCCAAACACCAACTACTGTTACATATAATACATATAGACATTTAAATTACTTTATGTTTTAACAGAGTACACAATGAATCATTAGTTACGTTACCTTTTTTGCAACATTCTGTATTGTTATAAAAAAAAAATTTCGGTGAAATATTGATTAAAGCTGTTCTGCGCATTTTAACACATTATTTATTTGTAGCAAAATAAAACGTTATTAATATCTGTTCACGAAAAAGTAAGCACTTTTGAAATCACCCTTAGAAAAAATTCACTGCCCCTACTTGTATATGTTTAAACGGTCCCCTGGGTGACATGCGCCCAGTAAAATTGGTAAGGATGTAGGGAAAGTAGTTCCATATCTTAACGTCGAATTAAAAGGTTTAGGTAACCATTTGTGATCATTTAAATTATTTCTTACTCTTTGTGTTCTTTTTAACCCCTCAATGTGGAAAAAATTAGCAGATTTATAAAATGTTTACTCTTCTTATAACTTCGTAGTTTTACTTGACCGACACGTGAATAACGTGATGAGGCCCATTGCAATTTATATTTTACATAAGGCGTAAGAATACACAACATGCATATAAGTAGATCTTAAGCAGGGCTTTCTAGACTGTTCACTTTGCTGTGAACAGCCTATACCTAAAATTTAGAGCACCGAAGAGACAAAACCGGGAAAACGTTTATGTCAAGGAATAATTTCGTGACAACTATAACTATTCCTTTTCCATGAAAGCTGTTAAATCATTGGATGTATTCGCAACACAGCCTGAATTTAACTCACACTCGTGAACAAGTATTCGATTTCGATGTCTGAAAATTAACTTTCTCAAATTACAAGAAGTCCCTTTAAAATCGCCGCCCTAAACGTTATTTTCGTTACATTCGTTTCATTGTCGTGTGGTGGTTTTTAACCCATTTAGTTCTTCAAAGTCATTTGATAAGTATTCTGCGTTTATTTAAAGTATTATGTACGAATATTCCAGTTAATCCTACGTTTAATATGCAATTTATTACTTGTTAGTAGAATTAAATGTATAATTCAAATTTGAGTTTCATTGCTTGTTTGTTGACGCCCGTGTTCAATATTTTTATTATAGTGTTTGGTATTTGCGTCCAAATACTTTTTCTTCTATTTGATAAATACGTACTTTGGGGCAAAAGTTTAAGTTGGTGAATGTTTATCCTAGGACACAGCTCTTCTGAAGGACGATTTTGCAATGGCGTGACCTAAGAGAGCCCAATGCATTAATATACTTTACATTTTTTTCCAAGGATACAACTTGGGGTAGCACAGTTTTGGTTTTCGATAGACCATTACTCAAAGAAATCTGTGGCGATAGTTTATAACGTTATTATTTTTTGAAAGAATTTGCAAGCGAAAGTAAGTTGCTTAAATTGCATATATAAATATATATATATATATATACACGTATTACTAGCTACGAGAATAAACAAGGGTCTTTATTACAGTGAAAGATATGAAGAGAGGCTAGCACATAAGAATGAACAAAGTTGTCAACACTATCGTAAAAAAATTTAATATATTTCCTACCCAGCAGTGGCCAATGCATGGTGCTGGAAGAAATGAGAGCGGATGCACATAGCTTTTCGCGGATTGGAATCTTAAAGACTGAAAAAGACGAAGAAGACCGCCGCACCGATGGGGCAAGGACATCCAAACAACCGCCGGAGTTAATTGGCAGAAAATGGCCGAGATCGTTCGGCCTGGACAGAAATGTTAAACAGTTACCTTCTTACGTCGCGACATGAGAGGCCACGTCAGTGAAGGTAAACTGCTGAAAAATAAAACATTCCTCTAGATAAAACAACCTACTTAGTTTCACCAAAAACATCTCGTTTTATGGTGAAACAAAAGACTCGGTCGTATCCACGGCGAATCATCATTACTTATGCTGTAGCAACACCTCGCATAAAATGCGTACACATCAGGACCTTTCATTAGAATAAACTTACAGTGCCAAGTTTCGATTTGTATATTTTTTACTTATTGCATTTGACAGTAAAATCGAGTACCTAGATTATGCTTCGTCACCAGTGTGTGCAACTATAACACTTATAAAGAGAGCATTAATATTCACTAATAAGGTGACAGTATAATGTAAAATAAATGGAGCTCATTATATCTAGCAACTGTAAAAGATTATATTGTATATCCACCTGTTTATCAATGTTTATATTAACTTAAAGTTGTTTACATCATGCAGAATATAGCAATACGTAACCTTAAAACGCACTGAAATAGGCTTGAATAAACAAAAGTACAACTTACTCTATAAAACCCCAAATGTTATATCTGGGCGAAGTTAACATTATCATTTCATTCTCTTCTCAATATCTTTATTTTAATTAAACATACAAAATGTGCATAAAATAAGTATTTTAGAATGGTAATATAAACATGCTTGTATCATACATAAACAAAAATTTAAGTGTATAAAAATTAAAATACTGTACTCACTTTTTATAAATACATACAGGTATTTTTGTGGTCAGTAGAACGTAATTTTATGGCGATTGAATTATTTTTTGTTCAGAAATATTTTGAAAAAATGTTTAAAAATTACCTCAAATTTTATTTTAATTTAAGTATTCGGTATTTTCCAACTAACATGCCTTTTAATACAATTAATATCTGTGCCACAGAAATCACATTTTTCTTATCTGTGTTATCAGTAATTTTTCTTTATTTCTATACTTCGAAAGATATTGATATTTAACTTGTAAGATGTTATCCGAGACGATTAAACTTCCACATCAGCAGCTGTCAATTTAGACTTCTTAACTGACCTCCCTACTACATATAATATACGAGTATGCAAGCCCTATGACGTCATATTGATTTTGAATCAATCATATTACACTATTAATACCGTTTTCGGAAAGCGACCAACCAATCAACGAAGTGCCACGTAAATGCAATTCACCAATAGCATGAAGGTATTGAGACATCACATGCGGGAGTCAGTCTCTGACTCCTCTTTCGTATAAACAAATCAAATGTGGACATTTTCATTAACAATGGTGAAACCAAAGATAATTTGTAATGTCGTGAAACTAAGAAATAAAAAAAAATGTTAAGATTCTACATTTGT
The DNA here is from genome assembly GCA_029891345.1 of Dryococelus australis. Lineage (NCBI taxonomy): Eukaryota > Metazoa > Arthropoda > Insecta > Phasmatodea > Phasmatidae > Dryococelus > Dryococelus australis. Next base: position 278,158,249 of record CM057009.1, read on the forward strand.
TCGTACGACAAATGCACACACACATGCACCTAAACAAACACCTAAACACTCACACCTACATCCACCACAATCAGCACCACAATCAACACCACATGCACCACAATCAGCACTGCAAACACCACAATAAGCACCATATGCACCACAAACAGCACCACATGCACTACTATCAGCACCACATGTACCACAATCAGCACCACACACACCACATTTGCCACAAACAGCACCACTATCAGGAGTCATTTTTGAGCCATTATGAGTTATTATGAGTCATTATGAACCCCGATGAGTCATTTTTGATTCATTTTGAGTTAACTATGTGTTTTTATGAGTCATTAGGAGTAATTTTGATGTCATTATGAGTCATTTTGGAGTCAGTCTGTAGGAGTCAGTTTGCTGGAGTCAGTCTACTGGAGTCAGCCTACTGGAGTCAGTCTGCTGGGGTCAGTCGGCTGGAGTTTCTCTGCTGGAGTCTATCTGTAGGAGTCAACCGGAGTCAATCTTTCAATAAATTAGCACCGCATCTATCACCGCAATCAACACGGCATGCAGCACCACACACAATGCAATCAGCACCAGATACCCTGAAATCATAACCGCACACACTGCAGTTAGCACTGCACGCCCCATAATCAGAACCACAATCAGCACCGAGTGTAAAACTCGATCGCAGAATCGGCACTGGCCACAACCAGTTAGCGATGATGCAGGTCGCGGCTCAATGTTCATCGAGGTCAAAGGCAGCCCTTCGTATTCACAATTCGTCTTCGTGTTATGAAAGCACTCTAAGAAACATCAAATACTCATTTACCCCAGAAGAAAACACGCATGTACTATCATATATATATATATGTATATATATATTATGTATAGAATAATAAACATTTATTTATATAAGATAGGTATACACATAATTATGTTAAGAATAATATATACATGTCTTTGTATAATAAATAATATACATAATTTTATATAGAACAATATATATGTACTTATATAAACTAGGAATAAATGTAATAAAATTTAGAATAATATATATGTTTTATATTTCATTCCTACACGTTTCATTCTGGGGCGAATGAGTATTTGAGTTTTCTCAAAGTGCTTCCATACCGCGAAGATAAAATGTGAATACGAATGGCTGCCATTGACCTCGAGTAACATGGAGTCGTGACTGACATCATCACTAACTGGTTTTCGCCAGAGCCGATTCTGCGATCGAGTTTTGCACCCGGTGCTAATTGTGGTGCATGAGGTGCTAACTGCAGTGTGTGCGTGCTGACTGCGGAGTGTGGTGTATGTGTTGACTGCGGTGCTAGGTGCGGTGCTAATTAATGGAAATATGGACTCCAAAAACCGACACCAGCAGACTGACTCCATCCGACTGCTTCCAGTAGACTTACTCCAGCAGACTGATCCAGACTGACACCTACAGACTGACTCCAAAATGGCGCATAATGACACCAAAATTACACATATTGTCACATAAGGACTACAAAATTACTCCTGATTTCAGTACTGATTGTCATACTGATTATTGTGCATATGGTGCTGATTGTGGTGTGTGTGGTGCTGATTGTGATGTGCGTGGTGCATCTGGTGCCGATTATGGTGCGTCTGGGGCTGATTGTTGTGATCATTTTGGTATGCATAGTGCTTATTGTGGTGCATTTGGTGCTGATTGTTGTGCATGTGGTAAGTGTGGTGCTGAATGTGGTTCATGTAGCTGTGCATATAGGTGTATGTGTTTAGGCATGTGTGCGCATTTATGAGTATGTGTTGGTGTGTGTGCATTCAAGTGTGTATGAAGATGTATGTGTGTTTGGCTTATGCACAAGTGGATCTGTGATTCTGTATCTGTGATGCCTTCGTACACTCCAGAGCTAATGGTAGCTACCATAGTGCCATCGACTTCTTCGGGTATGGTACCAGCAATGCCGTCGACTTCTTCAGGTGGGTTGCATACAGTAGCATCTCCATATACCTTTTTGTGTGGGACACCTACAGTAGCACTTCCTTCATCTTTTATTGGCATGGTATCAAAGCTACCGTCGATTTCTTTGTCCATACCACCGACGTATTGGGTCTTATCTTATTACTTTTCAGTCATTTAATCTACCTCTTTGGCTAAGACACCTATGAGTCTACCGGAATTTTAAGGGTATTCGGGAATTTTTTGCACAGTGCCTGCAGAAGTGCCATCCAATTCTTCAGCTGCAATAATTGCATTGCCATCTGGACCATCGTCCGCTTTTCCAGCGCCAACTGTATGGCCAACCACATCTGCTGAATCATCTCGACATAAGTGTTGGTTGTGTGAAAAGGCCTTCGCGAGCAGCAACTATGCTCGGTGACATGAGCGCTTTACTTGTGCTACAGAATCCTTGTTGCGTATCATTTTGTGTTCCGTGTGTGGTAAGCAGATCAGCTGTAGCGACAATTTACATAGAAACCACAGACCTATTAGTGTGAAGTTCATTTCACATCAATACCTCAGTACCGGGTTTACTGCAATCAGGTCTCTTGTGACTTCGTTGCATGTCCTCAAATGTGTAGTTACCTACATATCCAGCCTTGCACAGAGTTTCGGTGTAAAAAAGTTCAGGATAATTTCTTACAAGGACGAAACTAGTGTGAAAAGCGAGATGCACAAAAGGCTCTAAGCTTCAAGAAAGTTGCATGTATTGAGATGCAAATATATTGAAAAATACTTTAATAACTTTGAGGGCATGAGCGATCGTAATAAATTCATTGAATAAAAAATATATGTGAATAAAATCCTGTATTACTTCAGGTTTACCTAATTTGCCAGAATATAATTATAATTTTAAAAGGCACAGCAATAAAATTATTTTTCAAAAAGCTATTGTGAAATGTAGAATTGTGCTATATGTACAATTAATATGACTTTAAAAAATATTTTTTTAAAATTGAACAACTTTAAGTTTTATTTTTTTTTACATTTATTTAATAAATTATGCACGTAATCAAAGTCCACATCATATTTAGCTCTACTGTTGATTAGAAAAAAAAAATTTTTAATAGAGTCTAAAAATATGAGTGCCGTCAGCTCAGCTGGTGACGAAATTGATAAATTAATGCCTCCTATATGTTAAAAACAGAATACTACATGGAGGGCGCCGACAGTGGAACCTATACTTTAGAAACATAAACAATTATGGCTGCCACCTGGTGGGTAAATTAATATACTAGTGCCACCTAGGCGACGAAAACATATGAAATCCAGTAAGGCAGTCGAATGAAAGCGAGAGACAAACTTCAGCCATATATAAACAAATTACAAACTAATCAACCAAGATTGCAGCCTCCAGAAATGCACAAAGAAGTAACAAATGATTAAAAAAATGATGCCATCCTCAAGCAATGTGTAAACAATTGGGGTATTCTTTTGGGAAAGCGGGTAATTATTAGGGAAAAAAGGGAAATTTTTAGGGAAGAAAATAAAAAAGGGAAATTCCAAGATGGCGGCCAGTTGGCGTCTATCTCCTATCCCCCATCCCCTTGCGCCCGACTCTTCATAACATTCTACTGTTATTTGGTAATAGAATAAACATGAAAAACAATTTAGATTTATACTTACAAGACCGAATCTACAGATTGCTGCGGATTTTATGAGTAATGTATGCAAAATCACATTTATAAGCCTAATACTGAAAGTCGCTTGATTTCTCATTTTTAACAGTTGCCTAGACTATTTATAACCTGTACCACAGTGCAACCGGGTATAAGATTCATTCACAGTGTATGTGTCAGTATCTTCTACCACAATCAATTTCGATTAGCATTATGTACGCTTGCATTGATCCAAAATCACTGCTCGCAAAGATGTTAATTAATTTACCCAAAAATATGTAGAATGCATTATTTAATCTGTGCAATTTTATAAAAGGCACTTAGTAAAAAAAAAATTTGTGGACTATTTAAAAATATTTTATTTGGGATTTTATTTATGTGGAAGTAAATCCTTTTAATTAGTATCACTTTTAGGATTTTTACATGGAATTGGTGATAACTCGCATATTAGTCACCATTTGAGATCTTTCCAAATAGTTTTCTTCTCGGCTGGCTTCCGCAGCTGAGCCGGCCTGGCAAGACAGTTGTCAAACAAGCAGCGCCTGCGACGTTCCCATCCGTGTTATCAGAGGACAGGATGCAACTATCCAAACTTACCATTACGTTTTCGTGGGTCATTTCATACCTCCTGTGCTCTGCAACATTTACTAGTCCACATGGTAAATTCTCGCTGACAGCTCTGATCCCAGCGCACGGCGCGGTAGAAAAATGTCCTAAATCATGCCTTGAAACAGCTCCTCCGTGCATTCAAGAGTCCACTTCATATGAGGGATCCACGAAACTTCTGCTCTCCTGCTTGCTTCGCCAGCGTTATGGAGTGATGTAGTCCGTTTGCACGATTTAAATGACTACAATGTAGTCAGTCTGCGAGCATTTAGTATAGCACCAGTAGTGAAGATTTTATTTTATTTTTTTGTGTTTTGGTGATGTAAACTCCAGCTGTCAGCGCCTAGGATCTTCGTTATATGGCATCTTTATAAAATTCCAGTGGGGTAAGTTTTGATCTAAATGTTTTTAAGTGTTGCTTTTGTGGTTAGGACCGGTAGTTATTTTTCGTGTTAAATTTTTTATCCAGAGGGTGCCAGATATTTCTTTTTGGAATTTTTCGGATTTCAAGTTTATTCCATGAATTCCTTCTGTTTTCTTCTGCGGAACTACACCTACTGCTATGTTCAACTACATTCCGGATCTACTTTCACTATCCTACCTGTCCTCCCACCGGTCGGAATTCATAGTGTTCCAGTGAACAAGTTCCACTTACGCTGCATATAGCAGCGATCTGATGCTGTGTTGGCTGTGCTCGGGGTCCGGACTAATCAAACATGCAGATATGACTTATGAGATTATAATTTACAGATCACAGTTTTGCAGATTACCTTTTATTTTCTATTGATGTTTTAATAATCAAGATTGTCGCACGTTAAATCTGATACACATTTATTTCTGAAGTACAAAATGAACGCGGTAAATAATTAAATAGAAAATGATATGATGTTATCTGTTTAAATTAACATCTGATGTGCGAGGCTCCTCTTTTTGAATTATTTGCCTTCTTAATTAGGTGGACATTCAGTAATTCATTAACGTTTTTTTTTACTTTTATTATGAAATTACTCAAAGAGAATATATGCTGATGTGCAATGAAGCTTTGTAATTGTATAGAAAAGGATAGAGTACACTCTAACGTCACAAATTCTTTACTCGCCTTGTTTACTCTATTTAGTTGGTGATCTTCATCATAACATAATTTCTTTAACCATATTTATTAATATTTTTGGTAATTGTCATTAAACGTCTGTGTTACTTGCCACTTTTACAGAATGCTTCATTATAAAACTGTTTGATTTGATAAATATACATATAAAAGCGTAGCAGGTTTGTTTTTAAGCAGTGGCAAGGGAACATTGTGGTAGCAGAGCGCGGATTATTCTTTTGAGTAACTAGTTTCGCATCTGCTACTTCCTAAATAATAAAAATTACACTGACTGTGATTTTAAAACCTGTTCCGTTTACCAGATATACGTGTTAACGAATTGGTGGCATATCTATATCATTGTGCCACACAAGTCATGCAACTATTTATTTATTTTTGTGTGTGTGCGACATTTTTGGTATACTCATATATATAGTAATTGGTCTGTTGTCCCAGCATTTTTGTCGGCTTTTAAAGGTAATGTAATTTTGTTTTTATTTCATTTAAGTTTCTGTTTTTTTTTTCTAGCTGTGTCAAATATTTAATTAAGTAGTGGGATGAGTTGGTTATGTTTGCGCTGATCTGCTTGGGTGTTTCAATGACTGTTGTGGGCAGCCATCTTGCCAGGTGTTTACATTTTTTTTTTATTTTGCAAATATATTGGAGTCCGTGATTAGTTACTTTAAATAAGTAAATTATTTTTATGAGTATTATTATTGCGCTACATGCATTTGGCCTCGGAGAGGTATTATATGCAGTTTGCACAGAAATAATTAGTAAGCTTTTTAGACAGTTATTTTTTTGTGTATTGTGTTTCTTGTTGTGAGCTTAAGTATAAAGTTAATTTGCAGTCGTGGAAAATTGTGTCATCCCAGAATATACGATCAAGGATGAGCTGATATACGAGTTGAAATCTCGTAACCTATATTATTCTGGTGACACGCAACAGCTGCTAAAAAAAAAGTTACCAGTAGCACTGAAGGATCGAATCCACTCGCCATTAGAGTATCTAAAAGACATAGATGTCATGGACGAATTTGCCACCTGTGTGAGAAAAGTCCACGAATTTAACACAAAAGCAGTTTGTGTACACAATAGTTTAAGGCAAGCTGATTTGCAAAGTTGTTTGACAAGACTGTCTCATATCTTAAACCGATTAGGAATACTTCAATTATAAGGTAAGGGCCAGATGTATACAGCTTATTTAACACAGATAAGTGCATTTATAGATTCTGTTAACACAGACTACCAAAGCATGGCTCAGCAGTTGCAATTGGTGGCAGGAGCATCACATTTAACTAAAGCTGGTATTCCGGGAAGTAGTAGTGCCAGGATGGCACTACTACTTCAATGGCTACTTCAACAGCACTGCGTCCTCGACAATGGGCAACATCGCCTTCAACTGGGAAGAGATGGACGAACCCTCATTCACTGGGAAGGCAGTCAGCCGAATACTGTCCCTCCCTGTACCCCGATCCGCCACCAACAGTTGCTGATAGAAACTAACCAGCCGGCCCTATATCACCCGACTAGAAGTCAGGCCTGAAGAGCCTGTTTACGTCATGCGCGGCCTCAGTCCAGAGATGCCCCGGACCAAGAGCTTTCGAAGCCACCGACTTCCAAACGAGACCCTATGCCGTCAATGGCAGCTCCCGAAGTCGAGCCCAGGCCAACGAGGAGGCCTGAACCCCGGAACAGTGAGCCACCCTGTTCTTCACCCGGGAGAATAGAGATGCAACCACGCAGAGGAGCAGTCTCCATTAGATCCCTGCTCTCAACACCAACCACCTATGGCCACCGAGTCATTTTCAGACCTGACCAGGCCACATTCGGACTAATTTTCTGGCCGCCCTCGTCAATTTCAGGGCGGCCAGAAAAAGGGCTTAGTGTCCACATTTTGGGTGCGCAAATAGTGACTTCTGCCACTTCATCCCCACTCACAACCACCACACTCATCTCGCCGCCCATCACAACCGCCTCCACATCATGCCACTCGACCCATCGATATTTCATCAGTGTGTGTTGGCCTCTGAAACAGTACAGGTCATAATCCAAGATAGCGGAGAGAACCTAACCTCTGTGATGGCAGTTCCCACCAATCCAAACACACTAGACGTCACTTCCGTGATACCACCCGCACCCATTACCAACTTCCAGCCCTTAATCACACTACATTCTATTCAGCTCTCAACAAATGGTTTGGTTGACAATCAGCAAATCGAAAATAAAGTTTCAAATGTTCCACAACCTGATCACATTCCAACAACCATCCAATCACCCCTAACCTCCTTCCAACCCCTCAATCCACAATACCAACCCCTTTCCTATCACATAAGTTTTACATCCCAGGTACCCACTCAATACCAGTCCACAGTAACATCCCAACCTGTTGCCACACTTTTACACCAGACCTACTCTCATACAGTACTACCATCATACATCCACGCACTTCAACCCCCTTTCTTACCCAACACAAGCAGAACTCCAATCAAACCCACGTGAAAAAAAACTTTTTGCATCCAAACCACAGCTGGTTTACACTACTCACCCCATCTCACCTCCTTCCACTCCCTACTCCTCCAACAGGCACAGTGGCACCCTAATTACACCCATCACATTATATTCTCATTTTCCGCCTATGGAAAGCTTTCCTGCCCATGTGAATGTATTTTGGCAGTTTTCCCGGAAACCAGTGGCTTGAATATTCATATATTACTCAAATTTTTTACTGAACTAGTTAGGATCAAGCAGAAAGGAAATATACCTTATAATCGACTGTTAGATGTTATTTTTCCATTCACTCATTCCCCCTTGTGTGACAGAACCACTCTAGCTATTACGAATAACTTCAGTTTTGAATAGTACAATCAGGACATTCTGAAATACTTTAGTCCAACCAGGATGTTAGTTAACATCAGATTGGAGTAGTTTAACCAGTTGCAGCAGTCTTCAGAGCCTTTGGCCAATTACGTAGCTGATACTAAAGAGGTAGCTATTGTGTTACGCACGCCAGTGTCACAGGCAGAAGTAGTCTCAACCATTGTCGATGGACGCACACCACCCTCCCCCCCTCTTCATCGAGAGCTCACGTGCTGTCTTCTCAAATAAGCCATACACATTTGCAGATTTGGATAGATATATTCTATATTGATTCAACGAATGTTGCATTTTCTGACCAGTCAAGAGATAAAACATATTTTTTATTTCAGGAAACCTACCACATCATTTCAGAAAATAAAGCAAGGTGAAAAAGATAAGGGAATGGCTAAGGATTCAACTAGGGCTAGCAGAAAAGATAAGTCTAAGTACCCAGCAAATACTAGCAAGCAATCAAAGAAGTATGCTTTTATTGTAAACAACCAGGACATATAGCAAAACAATGCACTAAGCTTCAAAGAAAGTTAAAAAAAGAAAGAGAGACAAAAACAGGTAGGGTGGTGTCTAAACCTCATCAAAAAAAGGTCTAGATCACCCACAAAACAGAAAATTCCGAAGAAAATAATGACACAATATAAAATGAAATTGAACACCAATGTACAAAATATGCATGTTGTGAAAAATGTTGAGATAATTTAGGTAACAAGTGGCATTGTTTTAGTAAAATAAATTATAAAAAATGTAAAAGGAACGGGTATATAAAAAAATGGTAGTGTCGCAACATTGTACCACTAACTAAATCATTTTTGCCATTTCTTGCTACACAATTAGGTCCCCTTGAAATCAACGGTGTTGTTGATACAGGTACTGTTCGCAGGTTTATTTCTGGCTTTGTTTTTAAGGAATTTCAGGGTAAGGGGTATGTTAGAAGTACACAATAGTAAACACAAAATGTGTAACTGCTTCAGACCAACTTTGGCTAGTCAGTATTGCTGCCATTGTAAAAAATAAAGTTGACCTATTTTCATGGGTTTTTTCCATTATTTGTATGTGGCTCAATTGCTGCTGGCCTCATTCTAGGATCAGATTTAATCTCGAAAACAGGAATGCTAATTGACATACAGATCAGATCCATCATGTTTCAATTTAATAGGCCAGTAATAATTTCATTTACTAATTCTAGTTCAATTATAGAGAAAGGGTATGTGTCCGAAATTAATAATAATAAGAGTCCCCTGACACTAAGTCATCTCAATGAAGAGAAATAAATTGTCATAGAAAATCATGTGTTAATTTCCTTGAATTTTTGACCCCAAAATTAAGGTGCACCAATTTAATCAATTATTTTATCAAGTTACTGAATTCCAAACGCATGAAGCACCACCCTTATGATTTGGCACCCCCAAAAATGTAAATTATGACAAATAAAATTCAAGAATTGTTAGAAAATAAGGCCACTGAACCATCCAAATCCTATTTTAGTTCTCCAGCCTTTTTGGTTCCCAAATGAAACGACCATTGTTTAGTGGTGGATTATCGTCTCCTAAACAAACAAATAGATATAGAAAATTTACCATTGCCAAATTTGAACTCAGCATTTCATTGGTTTAGTAAAGCTAAGTATTTAAGTGTTTCTGATTTAACCTCTACTAACACTAAATTATTTGACTAAGAAATCAAAACATGTCATTGAATTTTGTGTACTAAAGGATTTGTTCCAGTAAAAGGTTGTACCATTTGGTTTAGTTACAGGAGCCCAAGTTCTCACATGTCTCCTTGATCAAGTTATGGGACGTGTTAAGTTTAAGTATGTTTAAACTATTTAGATAACTTAGTAGTATATCCTGAAAACTTCAATCAGCATGTGGCTCATTTAAAGGAAGTCTTGGTAAGATTGTGTAAGGCAGTTCTGACCTCTAACTTCAAAAAAGTAAAATTTGCGATTAAGGAAATCTCTTTTTTGGGGAACTTAGTTTCCGAAAAGGGTGTGTCTATAGATCCAGACAGAACTAAATCCATCAGAAATTTCCCACCATCCAAAGATGCAAAAGGAATTTCATATTTCATATGCATGGTAAATTTATATTCAAAATGCATCCCTAAATTTACTGAACATGCGGCATCGCTGAATTCTCTCAGGAAGGAGGGAGCAAAATTTAACTGGGGTAAAGATCAGGAAGAGGCATTTGAATTTCTGAAACAAGCAATTGCTAGTACCTTGTACTTAGAATAGCTAATTTTTCAAAATGGTTCATCCTGCAAACAGATGCCTCGAGCACAGCACTGGGTGCTGTATTGTCAGAGGAAATTGGTGGCCAGAGGCACACTATCACTTTTGTTTCAAGCACTTTAACCTATCAGGAGAGAGAAGCTACATCTGTATATGAATTAGAGAGTTTGGCTGTTTTATTTGGAATCAATAAGTTTAGGCAGTTTTTGGAACACCCAGGAATTTCTTCTCAAAACCGATAATCAGGCACTCTCGTGGTTATTAGTTCATCCCAGTTAAGAAAACTAGGTCGCTGGATAGTTAAAATTTCTTCTCTTAAATTCAAAATTCAACATATCTGAGGAACACAAATCATTGTTGCGGATGCTAGGTCTCGTATGTTCGAAAACTACCCTGAGAAAACCTCTCCAAAGCAGGATACGAACATTTGTAATGCTTTACTAACAGACTTTCTATTAGCATTTCAGGATATTGAGACCTATCAGAAGGCAGACTCTTTTATCAGTGAGATTATTGGAGATGTTCAGAAAGGTACTGCCCAAAACATCATAAACTCTTTAAGGGTGTTTTGAATTGCCAATCTTGTTCTTCCAACCAGAATAAAATTATTTTGCCTCAGACCCTACATGACATGGTATTTCATTACTTTCACTTATCCCCATTAGGAGTACATATAGGAATTTATAAAACCATAATGCAATAAGGCGTACATTTACCTGGAAAGGTATGTACCAAGATATTTCGGAAAGAGTAAAAATTTGTAAACTTTGTGTCTTAAGTAAACCTATGCAGGATGCCAAGTTATATTACTTTCTTCCAATGTAGCTGAGCATCCTTTACAGAAATATTTTGTGTATTTTGTTGGACCTTTGCCTAGTTCTAATTCGGGTAATATGCTGTTGATATGCACAGATGCCTTCACGAAAATCTTGTGATTAGTTCCCTTACATAGGTCTACTTCAGATACTATAATAGCAGCTTTAAAAAATTACATTTTTAGAATTTCAGGGGTTCCTTCTGTCATTGTGTCAGACAATGGTCCACAGTTTAGATCTAGATCATTCAGGAACATGTGTTTCAGTCGTGGCATTCAGCATTTTACCACCATGCCACCTTATCCACAACCTTCCCATGCGGAGAGATTCGACATGAATCTTTGCTCAGCTGTCATTGCTTTCCATGGGAACAGCCAGGATAAATGGGATCAGAATGTTGATCGGCTGCAAATGGCTTTCAACTATGCATGCCATGAGGGACAATAAGTCCACTCCGTTTGAACTCATGTTCACTTATAAACCCAATACCCCTCTGTCCAGTTTCTGGTCACTTGCCGACCTTCTACGTGATGATCCCAAGTACATCATGGAGATCTGGAAATGGGCTAAGGAGAACTTAAACCTAGCATATCATAAGTCAAAGACAAGAAACGATAAGGATCGTCGAGTCAACCCATTCCAAGTAGGGGACTTTGTTATGTACAAAGCACATCCACTGAGTAAGGCCGATAATAAAACGGCAGCTAAACTTAGTTATCAGTGGAAAGGACCTTATCAGGTGCAGAGATTTCTCACTCACATGACAGTGGCTCTTAGTGAACCATTGAATGGTCAATTTGTTACCAGTGCGCACATTTCTCAACTCAAGATGATTGCACCTAACCTCATATAGGCTAGTGCATAGTGGCCCCTTTTAAGGTATATAGTGTCAGCTAGGTTCAGGTGGACTGATCACACATCTGGAAAGTAATTTTGCTGTACTCAAGTATGAATTTTAAAGCTTAACCTGAAAAGTAAAATGGTAAATCCCCTTTATTTGAGCCTGGAAGTTTCTCAGCCATTTAAATGAGAAATCTATGGCGCTAGTTATATGTTAGTGTGCACACTGTTTTGCTATGTAATGGTACCCTTAGATGCTTACGTATAAGAAAAGATACCCTTAGTGTAAACTTTAGACGGACAATGTTTCCTTGTCTGTACAGCGTAATATACATTGCCTGCATTTTGATGTTCATGTTTAGCATGATGCTTCATTGTGTGTATTGTAGTTGTGCTGTATTGTTGTTGCCTGAGGGTTTTGTTGATAGGGGGTATAGTTTTAGTTGTTACTTATGTTCCTCCGAGCCTAGGTCAAGTGTCTGTAGGCACAATTTGTATTTATGTGCAGGTACATTTAGATGATGAGATATTTGAAGTGAGAAAATTAGCGTCCGCTTTAAAAGGGGGAGTCTAGGCCATTTTATAAGAGGTAGTTAGTAAAAAAAATATATATATATTGGGCAATTTAAAATTATTTTATTTGGGATCTTATTTATGTGTGAATAGAGCCTTTTAATTAGTATCACTTTTAGGATCTTTACTTGGAACTGATGATAACTCTCATATTAGTTTCCCTTTGAGATCTTTCAAATTATTTTTCCTCTCGGCTAGCTTCCGCAGCTGAGCCGACAGTTGTCACATGAGCAACGCCTGCGACGTTCCCATCTGTGTTATCAGTGGACAGGATGCAGCCATCCACACTTACTGTTACATTTTCGCATGTCATTTCACACCTCCTGCGCTCTGCAACATTTACTCACCCACAATGTAAATTCTCGCTGACAACTCTGTTCCCAGCTCACTATGCGGTAGAAAAAGGTCCTAGACCACGACTTGAAACAGAATTTTGTTCTTCCTGGTTCCATCTAACGGTTCGCGCCGAACTAAGTTAGTTTGTTTTATAGCCGCTTGAGGGCTAGATCTCAAGCGTATCGCTGCTACTAAAGTCGTTCCATACGCGCATTCAAGAGTCTGCTTCATTTAAGTGAACCACGAAACTTACGCACTCCTGCATTCTTCTCCAGCGTAGCGGAGGGATGTAGTCCGTTCGCATGATTTAGATGATTACGATGTAGACAGTCTACCAGCATGTAGTATACTGCCAGTAGTGAAGATTTTTTAAAAATGTTTTGGTGATGTAAACTCCAGCTGTCAGTGCAAGGATCTTCGACATATAGCATCTATAAACCCTGCAGTGGGGTAAGTTTGGTTCTAAATGTTTTTAATTGTTGCTCTCGTGGCTAGGGCCGGTAGTTAGTTTTTGTGTTAAATATTTGTTGCAGAGGGTGTCAGATTTTATGTTTTGGAGTTTTGCGGATTTCAAGTTCATTCCAACCACTCCTTTTGTTTTCTTCTGCGGAACTACAACTACTGTTATGTTCAACTACGTTCCGGATCTGCTTTCACTGTCCTGTATGTCCTGGGACCGGTCGGAATTCATCGTGATCCGGTGAATAAGTTCCACTATCGCTGCATATGGCAGCGTTCCGATGCTGTGTTGACTGTGCTCGGGGTCCGGACTAATCACACATGCAGATATGACCTATGAGAATATAATTTACAGATCAGAGTTTTGCATATTACCTTTTATTATCTATTGATGTCGTTATCTTATAATAATATTAAAATGTTTTAATAATCAAGATTGTCGCACATTGAACCTGGTACACTCTTATTTCTGAAGTACAAATTGAAGGCAGTAATTAATTAAGTAGAAAATAATATGATGTTAAATTAATGCCTGATGTGCAAGGCGCCTCTTTAAGAATTATTCGCCTTCTTAATTATGTGGCCATTAACTAATTCATTAACCTTTTCTTTTTAATTTTATTTTGAAACTAGCTGACCCGACAGACGTCGTTCTGTCAAAAGCTATTGGACTGTGGCAGTCCTATAAACTTATCTTTTCTGGTCAACTTCTGGTGTCACCAGAACAGATAAGTTTGTGATACTATACAGTCACAAATGTGTAATTTAAATAAAAAAATAAATATAAACGTATTAACAGAGTGATCACTTTATTTACTGACTATCAAATAATTACCATGATATCAACAATACATTTGCATAATGTTAATATACTTTCCTATGTATTTATAATGTCATAATCATAAACAACAACTATTTACAAAATTCAGTTTCTATTTCGTACACTGCAATACTTTAGTAATATTGTGTTAAATGATATTTTCATTGTAATACTTTATGGTACACAATATTTTTTGTTTGATTACCTGGTGCGTAAACAAACAAAGCTGATGGTTTTCCATCACGGGAACAGGCGACATACAATTGGCCATGCAAGAAACATGGGTTTTCAAGATTAATGCCGCAAACACTCAATGACTGCCCCTGGGATTTATTTATGGTCATAGCGAAAGCAAGCCGCACTGGAAACTGCAGTCGTTTAAATTCAAATGGTATATCAGTTGGAATCATTGGGATGCGAGGTATCAAAACGTCTTCTCCTTTATACTTTCCCTTTAGAATGGTTGCTTCGATAACGTTGTTCAGTAATTTTTTCACCACTAGCCGTGTGCCGTTACAATGACGCGGTTGGTTGATATTTCGCAACATTATGATCACCGATCCGACCTTTAATTGAAGATTGTGAGGCGGCAATCCTGGCAAATCCAGCGAGTTCAAAAATTCGGGTGGATAGTTGACGACATCATCTTGGTTAGTAGCGGAATCAACTGATTTGTATGTCCTCAATTCACCGGCAATTTAATTTTGAATTTTGAAATTTAATGCATTTACATCCATGTTTTTGGCAGCCAATATAGCTCGTTCGCTCAACCAAATATGATCTCTGTAATTTTGAGCAACGTTTGGAAACACCTGTTGAATGAGTTCGGTTTTTGATTCAGTAAACTGACAAAAATTGTCAGGAAAGGTAATGCAGCCAGCCAAACGTCTGAAGGGAATTTGCCATTGCTTATGTCAATGAGTTGTTTTGAAAATATTTCTCCAGATCGATCATTTTGCAACTCGACACGCATATTCTTGCTTAA
This sequence comes from Dryococelus australis, assembly GCA_029891345.1. Classification (NCBI taxonomy): domain Eukaryota; kingdom Metazoa; phylum Arthropoda; class Insecta; order Phasmatodea; family Phasmatidae; genus Dryococelus; species Dryococelus australis. The sequence continues at coordinate 278,173,468 of CM057009.1, forward strand.
ATTTAATATCTTGACATGTTTCCACAAAACGGAGGCTTTTAAACATGCATTAAGTTCATCAGCTGGTGTTGACCGTGGAATCACTGGCAATGTTTGACGAAAATCTCCTGCTAACAAAATCATCGCACCACCAAATCGGTTTTGATTGTTCCGCAGATCTTGCATGGTTCGGTCTAATGCCGCTAAAGACTTTTTATGTGCCATCGTGCATTCATCTCACACTATCAATTTACATTGCTGCAAAACCTTTGCCATTTCAGAGTTCTTCGAAATGTTGCAGATCGGAGTTTCGTTGCTTTGCATATTCAACGGCAATTTTAGCGCTGAATGGGCTGTTCGACCGCCTTCCAACAATTTAGCTGCAATACCTGATGAAGCAAGTGCGAGTGCAATTTCATTGTGTGAGCCAATTGTTGCTAAAATTAATGAAATCAAAACAGTTTTTCCTGTACCACCAGGAGCTTCCAAGAAGTAAATCCCTCCAGTTCCATCATTTACAACTTTCATTAGAGTAACAAATACATACTTTTGTTGTTGGTTCAACAGCGGAAGATTTATTCTAACTGATTCTCTTAAAGCATCGAGATCGTACATATTTTCGCGTTGCAACTCTTGATTAAAATCGTCGTGCATCGGGCGATTGGGCGCGGCCATGCCTAGTTGAGATAATACTTTGTTTGACATCATCAAGCACATGTCCTCAATTGATATTAACGCCTCGTTGTAAATTTCTTCACTGACTTGTAAATTTGGATTTCCTGTTCTAATTCGCATTTGATGCAAGATATCGTCACACATATCATCTTTGTATTTTATCCATAAATCAATTGGTTTCGATGGGAAGAATGTTGATATAATTATAGAAAACAATGTTCGTATTTGATAAGCTTGTGAAGAAATTTGAGAAGAAAAAAAATGAGAGTTTGATCCCAATGAGCGTCATTTTATAACAGTTGCAAACGTTGACAGGCTTCTCTGTAAGAGCCACACAATTCGCCATTAACAGTTCGTAAATGTTGGAATGATGTTGGGCCTCGAACATTGACTAATATCAATCGCAAATAAAAACACTCATCGTTGCTTGGATGGACTGAATAAATTCGACCTAATGCATCGGTGGAATATACATTTGGGTAACCTGGAACTGGTTTTCCTTGTTTCTGTCGTTGAAATTTCTTTGAGGATTGATTCCAAGTATAATATTTTGGCATTTCGGAGTATAGCAGTGTTCGGGAGAAATCATCATTCTGACACATTTAAAAAAAACTGGTCAAGGTTGTAGATGGTGGTTGAACAGCTCGTTGTAATGCGTTCTGTGCCGTGAAATATACTCTTTGACCATTTTCTAAGTGTATGGCTAAGCGAACAACAGTGGGGTGTTTTTAATGAATGGGAAAAGAAAAAATGCGCCAAATTGCTTCATTACTACTAACATAGCGGCCCATTTGGTATTGGGTAACTTCGTCATTGGAATTTTCTGCACCAACTCCAATCACAGCTATGTCACTTCCTTTGGTTACATATTTACAAATGTATTTACTAGATTTCACGGAATGGCAAGATTCAACATTGATGTGCGCCTTGAAAGTCTTTGATAGGATCGGTGAATATGGAACAATCCAACTATTATCAATTTCAATGTCTTGTTGATTCATTTTGACAATTGTTGATATTCCGTTGTCTGCAGTCGATCGGCGACGATACAATGGATAACCATCTTCTCTGGTAATTATTTCTGCTACTAATGCCCGTGGATAACGCTTCGAACATTTACCATCCACCATACACGGTGAATTTTGATTAAGTGTTCCACAGGGACAATGAATCATGTTTTTAATAACTACCTCATGCAAGCCTGGATCTACTTGTATATCAGGGATTTCAGCTGATATCACTTCATCTACTTCATTTAGTCTTATCTTCTCCACCAACCAAATCAGAATATGTGCATGAGGCAATCCACGTTTCTGCCACTCCACAGAATACATCCAGCAGCGCGTCTCGCCAAACATGCTATGTTTCACTAAGAAATCCATGAAAGATTTCAACTTTTGTTTGAGGACTCTTGCCGTAATGTCATGGTGATCAATGGGTGATTGGCCAGGGAATAACTCAAGTTTGATTTCTGTCCACTGCGGATTGCACGTGAATGTGATAAATAAATCTGCTGTACCATAATGACGAACATACGACATGGCATCTTGGGCATATTCATGCATATGTCGAAGACTTCCGATGTATGTTGCTGGAAGAATTGTCATCCGGCCGACATTCTCTGCATTTCCATCAGTATTAATCGCATCTCGAAGGTGAATATACTCTTCAGAATGGAGTTTGGTCTGGTTCAACCTGATGAATGTCAATCACTCTGTTTCAATTTTGACATACGTATCAACAGCATATTGGTGAAATAATCACCGACATTTCAAGGTGTGATTGTCTTCATTTTCACGAACCATAAGGCGGTATGAATAATAGTTCATTGAACTGACTTTTTTGTTGGTTTCGGCACCTGTAAATAAATCATTGCTTTAATAACAGTGATTGAATTTGCATATAATACATATAGTAGCTGATACAAAATCTCCATTGCTAAACATAATTTTTAATTACCTCTAAAGGGATTTATCATCTTGATTGAGAAGTGATAACCATCTTCACCTTGCCAAAATATGATGGGATATTGTAGTGCATCATATAAGTGGTGTGTTTCATACACACGCTGTAACTGATCATTTCGGCGATGTAAAACAATATCACGGGCTCCCAAATTTTCTCCAACTATTACAATGGCAACTTCATCAATTGTAGGTGTATTTAAACGTCTTGCATGTTGGCCCACAGGAGTTTTATCAGTTCTGATTACAATTTTCTGATTATCAGATTGCATGAGATCCAGTACAGTTTTGAACAATGTAATCAACTGATTGTGTTGATGAAAGAAAGTTTGTAATTCTTCTACAATAGACCTCTTCAGTGAACTATCATATGCACAACGCAGATCAATTGCTTGTGTTGAATTGTCCATGAAATAAATTTGCAGGAATTTGTAGTCGCCATCTGACACCGGCAACAGTGAACCTGCTCAGTGATATATTTGGCCTTGTATCTGTAAATTAAAAATACAGGTTTATTACTTTTGTTACAATAACTATAAAATAAAATAAACAAAGTATTACGGGGGTAAGTCTGTTTGTTATATGTTACCTTGAAAGTTGGTATGAAATTTTCCCGAACTACATTTGTTGCCCCAAATGAAGTTATTTGGAAGTAGTTGTTATATTTTTGGATATTTGTAAGGAAATGTATGGAATGCTTTCCTGTTCCTGAAACCAATGAGTACAATGGCTCTTGTGGCGGAACCAATGGCACTAATTTCACTTTGCCATTTGCGAAACACAATCCAGCGGCTTCATTTTTGTATCTCAATGCCTTACAATGTGGGCAAACTGAGTTCATAGATCCAATAGCAACGCATTGGTAGCCACTGTAGTCAATTGAAACATCGTAACTAAAAGCAGCTCGTTTCAAACTTGCAAGATTATTAGCTGAATGACGCGCTGCACGGGTTTGTGATATCTGAATCCTTTAAATTTCATTTCGCTCTTCACGTTGCTGTGCAGTCCGATTACACTGAAATTAACTTGGTTTCTAGCATTTCGAGTTCTTCGACTCAAATTGCTCCGCCCGCGTCTTATAGGCGGCATGAGTCTTGAACTGAGTATAAATGGAAACACGCACAAAATAAACCAATCACCCAAAGATAAATTGAGGAACTTGTATCTTTACGACCCCAAAAAATCGATTCTTCGATTAATCGATCTCAGATCGCCCATCCTTAGAATTGACAGCTGGGAACAGTTTGAATGGGAAAAAGAAAAATGTGGTTTTTACGTTTTTCAGTGCAATTTTTCCAATTTTTCTCCTCATAAGAACCTTCCTCGGACTTCAACGAATATTTGAAAAAAAAATTACCCGAATTGGTCCAGCTGTTCTCGAGTTTTGCGCTTAGCAACACATTTAGACATTCATTTTTGTGTATATAGATAACTCAAAGGGAATATATGCTGATGTGGAATGAAGCTTTGTTTTGCATGGAAAAGAAAAGAATACACACTTACGTCACAAATTCTTTATTCGCCGTGTTTACTTTATTTAGTTAGTGGTCCTCAGGGTAACGTAAATTTATTTAGACATCTTTATTAATATTTTTGGTAAGTGTCTATAAACTTGTGTGTTACTTGCCACTTTTACAGCACGCTTCATTATAAAATGTTTTGATTTGATAAATCCACCTAGAAATGGGTAGCATATTTGATTTTTTTAACATTGGCAAGTGAACAAAACAATTACGTAAAATAGGATGTTCCATAATATTCCAGATAAAAGACACCAAATTTTCTATGTTGTCCATGCAGTGTGAGGTTCGGTGTTGGTATCAAGAAGCACAATACCTCTGGGTTGGCCTCTTCCTGAAAACTTCCGCCCTTAAAAACAGTAAATTTACACTGTAACTACCGGCTGTCATTGTTTCTCCACGCAGCAGGAACGCATGGAAAAACCAATCTCGCACTTCCCCAGAACACAGAGTTCATGAACTTGCAAGGGCACTGCTTTCAGCTTCTTCCTCTGCGGTGTCATCACATGCTTCCATTACATCAAAGACCGTGTGTTTTCAGGCGTATAATGATTCGTCCATTCCCTATCACTAGTTAAGATGTTTTTTCAGATAGGTGTTTCGTTTCTCATTCAAGTGCTGCAGGTGTAGTCAGTGTATTGGTGACAAGAACTCATATTACTTACGTATTTTTTTTAATATGTTGACGCCCAACGTACACATCAATTGCCATAGTGGAACTCATTGTAAATTACATCGTAGGTAGTACCACATGGAAGGTCAAGGTCGCAAGCGTTATTTAGTTTGGCCCGTGAACGATTCCTCCCGAATCAAAAGGTCAGTCCTTAGTGTATTGATGGTAATGGTTGCAGTTACTGGTCTTCCAATATGATTCTCTGCGTTAACATCCGTTCTTCCACTGGCGACCTACTTCCGATATTCTCAACCACCCTAAACCTCTTCAACTGCCTGGGAATTTCGATCGGAGATACACATTTAGCACATAAGATCGCTATTACAGAGCAGCTATCATGCAGTACCGCGTCGAAAGCTCTTTTGATATTCGGCATCTCTATTCGGTTATCTGTGTCTGTAAATTTTTTCTGCATTATTATTGTGTTGTCTATTTTTCGTGATTGTTATTGTGGAAATTTTGTCTCCATTTTTGTGTAAATATTGAGTTTAACTTTTGCATATTTTTCGTTGTAATTTTAAAATGTGTTTGCATTAATTTAGAATTTTGGGTTCCATTTTAATTTGGTTCTTTAGCTGAGCTTTCTTATGTGGCTACACTTTTACATTAGTTTTTTTTTCTCCCGTGACCAGCTTTGGCAGTGGGGAAAGACCAGCACATTTCTTATTTTAATGCAGTGTCGGTCAGAATGCGGTGCATCACGAGCAGTGACTACATTCATGAAAAACGCGAACTCCTTCAGGACGATAAGGACTATTACCGTGGTAACACAACATATTTTTTCAACCCTTGTGGTATTGTGATCGCTGCGGAGAGATTTTGACTCACCCTACACAAGTGGAAGCCAGTACTACGCATCTTGGCACATAACAACACAGTCCAAAGAAATAAAGTTATTCATTCAGGAAGAAGTCAGTGAATAAATGGTAGCAGGTGCATAATGTAGAGGAATTTGACGTCCAGCCACAATGTCAAATTAACCAGAAAAGCATTAGCATATTTGGCGATAAGAACAGTACTACCGTTGTTATTGCGTTACGTTTGGCACGGCTTCTATTTGGAACCGTCCGTAGCTTTTATTTACTGATGTAGGCCAAGGCCAGTACAAGCCGAAATAAAACGAAACAATTTTGAGAAACACTGATTCTTTCCGGGAGATATTGACATTAAAAATAATTTATCACAAACAGTTTCATCCTGTAGAAATACTCTTTATAAATTATTACCAAATTGTGAATAAAATATTTTTCCATTTGGTCATTAAAAAAGTCCAATGCTTTTTTCAGCCTGCGGCCAGAAGAAACTGAAAAATTTCCTCACTATAACCTCTGTCCTACAGCATTCCTCTTTTTGGAATATTCCAGTCTTCTCTTCATTTGTTCTCGTTATTTGGTACATAATTTTCTTATTTCTTCGTTCATATTCCTCGAGATCTCTCCAATTTTCTATGCAGCATTACTTATTCCATTCTCTTTATGTTTCTACGCCTAATACTTGTGCACACTCTTGTACTTATTAATACAGCAGTCACACTGTTTCTCTTACAAACTCTATTTTTTCCAATCACGCCTGTGACTATTAGAATAATTTTTACAAATTTCATTGTACAGCCTCCTTTTTCCAAGCATCCATGATTTCCGTCAGCCCTGTTTCTGCTCCGTAGGTCACAATAAGCCTACTAACTGCAACGAATTGTATATAATTTAATAATTTGGAACGTTTTCCTTCCATACTGTTTCCTTCACGTATTCTTCTGAATTTTATTTTAATATATAGTCCAGATTTGACGAAAGAATAAAGCAATAAGTAAATTTAGAGAAAATGCTGGTGTACTTCTTTATCCTTCATAGGTTGACAGTGTAAATTTCAGTAATAAATTGAAACGGCGGTTAACTTTGCCTTTTGAAATTAATAGCGAGGTTTTAGAAACACACGTGCGTATATTTAATAAAATGACAATACGTAATAAAAATACACACAATGTACAAATAAATACTCGCTAACACAAACATTTTCTGACCTCGTTGAAACTTATATATAAGGTAATTATATAATTGTGGTCGAAGAGACAAAGAAAGAAGAAATTATACTATCAGTGAATCTGGACGATGTTACGCCCCCTTGCGATAAAGAAGAAGAGAACCTTTAGTACCTCATCGGACTGCTACGTGTCTGGATATATTATTTGATAAGATCTAGCATGGAATAATAAAACGGCGTATGTAATCCAACAGTATACATTCTCTCAGTCAGGGGTTCCCAACAGGTGTTACGTGTACCACTGCTGTTACGCTAAGGCAATTCAAATGGTAAGCGACCATGTTCAAAAAATTTAAGTTCTTCTAAAAAAAAAAGTTACATATTACTATTTTGCCTTAAAATGTCTCGTTTATCGTTCGAAAATTCCCGTTTAGCGACTAAAATTTTCGTTTTTCCTTCGGAACACCCGTAAATCGGTAAAAACTTAGCCAAAACCGCATACCTCACAACCCTCGGTATTTAGGTAGTATGCTTAGTGATCATAACAATGCCAAATGGTATTCAGAGATGAAAAGGTTGGAATCCTCTGCTCTAAGTTGTGGCCAGTTATGCTCCAAATCACGAACACTCAAATGTGGGGAAAACCCACAGTCCCTTCTTGTCGCGCAATTGCCCGATTGGCGGCAAACATTTTGAACGGGAAAGTCTTGGAAGTGATCAAACATAAACACCCGCGGTATACCATTCATGTGTGCGAACGAGCGTAAAGACGTTTCATATGTCTCCTGCGCTGATGTACAGAAAATGAAGCATATGACGCCGCAAGGTGTCTCATCAAACCACTGTGCATTAATACAGTGATATCAGTGTCACTACTAGTGGCTAACGACATTGTATACGATAATTCCCCACGCCATTTCGTCAAGTTACAGGATGATTCTCAGTTAGACCGACAAACTTCGTTTCTTCATGAAAAAGTGAAAGGAAAACAAAGGAGACACTTTATACCGAAACCGAATATTAAGGAAGGTATAAACCCTTTTAAAAAAAAAACGAATTTTTAAGCCGTATTTGTTCAAAATATCGGCTCTTACGTTGAAGGTCCATATAACATACAATCATGTTCCGAGAGTTGTCATTGTATTTTACTTCGTTACCGATATTTTGCACAAATGCGGTTTAAACCCTCGTTTTTTAAGGGCTCATACCTCCCTTAATGTTCGTTTAGGAATAAAGTGTCACATATAATTTCCTTTTACTTTTTCAAGAGTAATCACCTCCCGAAGTTTGCCGTTCTAATTGAGAATCATCGTGTAAAGTGGAGAAATCCGAATGGTAAAATAGTGCGAGCCGGGAGAGTCCATTCCCGCTGCACGAAGGGGTGGTTGTTCAGTTCAGTACTGACAGCGTCCGCATGCGGTTGGGCGAGAGCTGCTCCGCGCATGCGTATTACTCGTCGAAAAGTCGCGCAGCGCAGTATTATCTTTCCCATACGCTGCCTCTCCTGCGTTCCTTCCCCCAGAGCTACGCGAAGATTGCTGAGGCACGAATTGTAGGTTCCCGTGTGGTCCTCCGAACTCTGGCACGGCAACCATCTCTCCCAAAAGAAAGTATTAATTTTTCGCTATAACAATACGTCTTAAGTCCCTAGAATTTCACGTATGGCCCGCTGACATCTTTGCAAATACGAAAACCGAGGTTGTTGATAGCACGAAACATCATGGCCGTCGGGACCACAGAGTTACCAGTTCTAGAAGTTTTGGAATGTTTATGGTACATTCTGAACACTAGTGAATACCGGATACTAGTAAAAGCAGGTGCTGTCAGACAGTTAAATAGTCATTCATTTTAGTCACCTGTCGAGGTCTTTCAGAAAACGTACACCATAATGGGTGCCCTCGCGAACACTTACATCCAACGCAGCCTGTTTGTGAAATCCCAACTTTCGAAATTACGAGTAATTCGTTGCGCATTCTGCCATGCCTTTCGCAACTGAATTACTTAGCTTCTTCAAAACTGCTTCCGCTATTTGCACGGCTGTCTAGTGCGTCTTTTCAGCACGTCTTTCTCTATCATTAGATGTTCCAGGTTATTATCGCGTATCCATACGGCAAACGAAACTTCAGTACCATCATACGCCGTATGTGCATTCTCAATCACACGACAATTTTATCGTTCGCACAAAATCCATTGATGTGTCTGTTTAACCATTTTTGCGGTTACTGTTGCGTCGAACATCGTAATAGACTGTATTACACGAAAGTTTGTTGATATGAGAAATGGCGGGCAATACCAAACACCGTTTATCCCGAACGAATTGCGATCAACTGACCGTAAATATATACTAGTTCCTAGAAGCACGTAGCGCGCCACTGATGGCAATGGAGGGAAGTTCAAATCTGTACACAGTAATATTTACAAAGACATCTATACACACAGTACCAAACATCACCGCCCGCCTTGAAATATTCATTTCAACCCTTAAAGGGCAGTGGGCACAGTTTAACGGTGGGGCGTTTAACGGTTCCGTCCACTGTGCGGACAGTGGCTACTCTAGCCACTTTATCACGACCGGGGTGTAGCTCCACGATGCGTCCTAAGCGCCACTGCAGCAGAGGAAGCCTGTCCTCTTTTAATAATACAAGCTGCTAAGGGTGAAGAGGTTGATTTTCTTCCTGCCACTTTGGACGCTGATGTAAGGTGTGAAGATAGTCCTGATGCAAGCGTTTCCAGAAATCTTGCTGAAGTTTCTCCACGAGCTGCCAGCGCTGTGAACGATTCAGCCGGACATCTTCCAGGTTTGGCTCTGGAACTGTGACAAGTGGCTCAAGAGTCAGAAAATTACCAGGAGTAAGCACGGACAAGTCATTCGGGTCCGAGCTCAGTGGACAAAGAGGCCTGGCTTCGATTTGCACTAGAACAGTTTTCAGTACCTCGTAAGTGAGAATTTGCTCTCCAATAACACGCCTCATATGGGACTTGACCGACTTAACTCCGGCTTCCCATAATTCACCGAAGTGAGGTGCTGCGGGGGTTTAAAATGCCAAGTTACATCAAGGGTGTTCAAGAAGCTTACCATGGTATGTTGGTGGTTGGGAGAAGTAAGCAACCGTTGCAGCTCATTCAGATGGTTATTAGCACCCACAAAGTTGGTTCCACTGTCAATATATAGGTCAGATAACCTGCCACGACGGGCAAGAAAGCGTTTGTATGAGCCTAGAAATACATCGGTAGAAAGGTGAGATGCCAAGGCAAGGTGCAATGCTTTTGTTACACCGCAAACAAATATGCAAAGATAAGCTATTAACAACACTGTGTTACATGAAAGTTTGTTGATATGAGAACTGGCGGGCAATACCAAACACCGTTTCTCCCAAACGAATTGCGAACAACTGACCTTCTAAATATACTAGTTCCTAGAAGCACTACGAGCGCGCCACTGATGGCAATAGCGGGAAGTTCAAATCTGTACACAGTAATATTTACAAAGACATCTATACGCACAGTACCAAACAGTTACCCTATAATTTTATGGTACGAAAAGTTGACATTGTATTTTACTTCGTTACCGGGATTTTTCACAAATAAGGTTTAAAACCTAGTTTTTAAGGGCTCATACCTCCCTTAATATTTGGTTTAAGTATAAAGTGTGACACATGTTTTCCTTTTACTTTTTCATGAAGAATCACCTCCCGAAGTTTGTTGGTATAATTGAGAATCTTCCTGTGTTTATGTGTGTCTATATATATATATATATATATATATATATATTTTATTTATTTATTTATTTATTTATTTATTTATTTATATATGCAAATCGATATATATATAATTTATTGAAAAGCATCAATTATAGAAGTTAGCGTGACCTCATACCACAGTATACATGAAGGGGGCATTTGCCTCAAAAGTTTCAGAACGCCTGCATTACAAGTCGTATAAATCACTCTATTAAGAAAACACTAATCTTCAAGCAAGTACACTTTCCACTGCATTCTTGAAATCAGTAAGCAATTATTAAATCGTACGCAATGTTGTTCAGTAGAGGCCTTAAACTTATCAATTTAATTATTATATTAAATAAAGCCACTATGCATATTTTTTTAATGATCTTAAGACTCGTTACTGGGAAACTTCACATTAGCTCACAGCAGATCTTCAGTAGGATAAACTAATCTTCTGGTCTTATTCTAGTGCTATAGTTTAAATCGAATTATTCTATTAGACGTAAAACAAAATAAAACACATTTAAAAAAAAAAGCTGCTTAGTTAATTTCTCAAAATGTTCGTTTGACAAAAACAATCTAATTTTCATTGAATAATATCATATTTGTTAGTATTTTAAATTGTTCCTTTTCACATATCAAAAATATTTTTAATTATGCAATTAAAGTTAAATATTTTAACATATCAGGCATAGGATTTAAATAACAGTAACCATCTATGTAACAGGAAAATAATTTTACAAACATGCGAATACATATTAGATATGATACCATTAACATCAATTTTGTGTCAATAAATTGGAATTAGTCAGTTTTTGTTAGATCTCATACTTGAAAGTGACAGTTTCTTTCAGTAACACAGATTTTGAAGAACAATGTTTTGGAGGATTTCTGTTTCTTTTTTCGGTAGCGTAGAAATTTGTTATAGGAATACTTAATAATAAATGTTGTACGCGAAATATTGCGATTAAACACTATCTGTAATTAGCATGTGTTTATCAGTTTAAAAATATTACAGTTGTGTTCATAAGAATTTAATAGTATACCAGTTTTGATTGTAATCTAGTAGTTCGTCCTGAAGACAATCCTATTTATTCACATATCGGGCGTGTGCACACTATGAACAAGTTGCCAGTGATTTGTTACATACTTAAAACGCACCGCTAAATTTTACCAATGGCCAGAGCTACAATATTATGAATATGACAACTATTTGACAGCAGATTCCAGAACATACGAAGAAACTTCGCTTTGATCACACTAACTGCAGAATATAACAGGGAAAGCTGCAATAGTCAAAAAATCATACGATGCGACATGCAAAAGGAAGCGTCACAAAACAGAATAAACCGTAAAGTGCATTTAAGCACTGTGTAACGTTTCTGCATATAAACAGCATGGAGGACATATTTCCAACTGGTATTCACTTCGTTGCAGTCATGCACCAACACTGTAGCCCGCTAAAAAAGCTTGTTAGCCTAGAGTCTGTGAAAATAATGCCAGTCTCTACAGTAAAGTTATATTCCATCTTATATATATATATTCATCACCCCAGTTATAAACTATCAGATTTACTTGTTAAGAAGCGAAGACACATTTAGAGTTAGATCATGCCAAAATACAACATATTCTGCGTCATTGCCTCCATATATGTGCAAGTGTAATTGAAATAGTAAGGTACGCAAATAAAATACGAAAGCTGGAGAATTGCAGCTATTAAAATCCTCTGATGATTTGAAATAGTTCAAGGCTTGGAAATTAATTTCGGAATCCTGGCATTGTTGTACTTTCAGTTGATTGGCCAAGACGCTATAAATATATAACCTATATGAATAAAACCTTATATATTTGTAATATATAATGTCAAAATCCTATTCAAATTTTAATTTATGCTCAACTGATTTGCTTGTAATTTATTATTTAATATTTTTAAAACATTTGGTCGAGGAAGATTGATTTCAGCAAAACACAGGCATTTTTTTTAAATTCCTGATTGATTTGATAAGTTACAACTAAAATATCCTCAATATATATACTACTATAATTTTTAAAAAACCTTTAGGGTTGTGATATTTTCTCGAAACGACAATGAAATTGGTAATCTTCTTTTTTTTTTTTTTTTTTTTTTTTTTTTTTCCAAAGGAAGCCTTGTTTACTGTTTTCCAATCAGTATCTCTTCTGTTCGTAAATCAAAACCTTTGCTATAATTAAGGCCGTGAAACTAAATTTTATACAAATATGTGACGAAGAGTGTTTTAATTCGAAATGCCAAAGATGTCTCTCTCCTAGTTGTGATAACATGCTATCGTCTGTATTTTTTCATGTCTTACTTACAACACCGTGGCGTTTTGTAAGCAAAAATCTTAAAGCATCCCCAAAATATCTTTTTGGATGAAAAAAGAATCGAACACATTCTTGCACCAAGTCCTTGGCGTTCACAACGTATTCTTGTAACTGTCTTTGACCTGCCACACATTAATATAATAACAATGTTCATAGACATCCTGTATAACTTATAATTCATTTCAAAGGTTCTGTGTATATGGTGGGACGGATCACATGTACACAAACCAAAAAAATTTCAGCCGCGCAGTCTGTACAGTGATAAAAATTATTTTACTTTTACTACTTTTTCCCCAACGACCTTAACGACATATTTTTAGTAAGACATGTTCATCTCGTGATGGAAAAAAAACTAAAATTCTTAGAGTACTGGTCATTTATTCTAACTTACTGGTCGCAAACAATCTTTTCTAAGTCTCCAGATACCCACCATACTAGTAATATGTACTGATAAATTTTTGTTTTCAACTTGTGCGTTGGTCTAACGAACGGTCCTTTCCGAAAATTCCTGAAACTAACAGCTCAGTAAACATCTGTTTCTTTCTAGTGTTTCAACGAGTTCAAAGTCAACATCGTATATTGAGGTTTCCCCAGGCAACGAATGCTTCATATATTTTTCATAAGCAAGTGATCTGCTGCTACGCCCTACAACCGGCCCAGAACATAAATTATTATTGTTTAAATTTCAAGACATTAAAACTTCATACGATTGTAGCCTTGTGGGCTGTTAAAAATGACTACGTACACTACAGGGTTTTATAAACGACTACTCGGTCACGTATCGAACAAAGGGTGTGTTTTTCCAAAGGCAGCATCTGCGACTCTTGACATCTGCAGAGGCACGTTGGAAATGGTGCAATCCATAGCAAAGGGAGAGAGAAAAAAGACAAAGGCCATCGCCGTCACAATCTTATACCACATCGTCATTACGAGCTAATAATTACGTAGCGGCCTAATTTCCTCGGGCTCTTAGGTTGCAGCCACGACAAAACAAATCGTCTATCGTGACGATGGAAACTGAAATTATTTGAGACGAAGTTAGTTTTTCTATGCTTCTGTAATAATTAAATACTCCAATACTGCAATTAACTTACTTTGTTTGCAAGGTTCTTAGAACAAAAATGTGATATGTTCAATTCATCTCAGAACAAGTAAGGATACTAACGCATATAAGGTCTCAGTTTTTTTAACTTACATATAGAAAATTCGCGTAATAATCCTGCCAATGAAAGGTCGCACCATTGCTTAAGTAAATGTGAAGTTATGAAGTGTTTTCAAAAATAATGTAGTTAACTAAACATTTTCGTGATAATATTTTAGACATTTTCTAGAGAATGTAGTGGAAAAAAAAAGTATAATAATCTAACAAGTACAAACATATTTTATGAATATTTTTTTTTTTTTACTTCTGCTTTAGCTCATAGCTTTATTACTAAAAAAATATAAGAATTGTCTGCTGGAACTTTGTTTTATTCTTAACTTAATGTGTGTTATTGACAGAAGCGATACCTTATCAAATATTTATTTGAAACATAAACATAAATGCTTACATATATAACATCCTTATTAAACTAAACTTTTCTAACAAATTTTTGGATCGCGACTGTGATACGGCAGAGAAAAATGGAAAATAATGGGAATTTTCCTGTTTACTTTTCCTCACGCTCTAAACCTATTATAATATCAGACGGAATTCTTGTCTAAAATATCGTCGACGAGAGGGAAAGTTTATTATGAACTCATAAAACTTTCTCACGTGTTGTGACAGAGGAAGAGAGTTTTCAAAAATCAGTGCTTTCAGTGAGGAAAGTTGTAGAAACATATATCTAAGTCATTATAATTTATTTCGAACGCGAATTTGCCAGTTTGTATCCCAAGTAAACTATGGATATATGTGCCGTTTTTACATCTTAGTTAGGAGTTATGTATGGAAGACGTATGTTTGTTAGCCCCTTGGCAAACAAGTGACGACTTTAAATAGTAACAATTAAAACATGTCGAGTAAATGAGTCCACTACACCAAAAGTATGGATAGGAATTTGGGTTGCACCTAACAGCTAAGGTCGTTGGTGACAATAACACTAAAGCAAGGTGCTTATGTAGCAGCGAAGAAATGGGGTAATTACGAGCACCATAAGAAAACTCACCGATAAACAGAAAGGTCTCACGTATATAACCAAGAGTACATTGTTTAACACATCCGCATGTCTTTCCTTCCTGAGTTGTTAGTTTTAAAGTTATTTCTTGCATTTCTATTTTAAAAACTTCAAATGCAACACTTCTTGATATAGATTAACTCCATCGCTTATTTAAGGGCGTAAACAATTTGTTCCTTGAATCGGAAGGAGGCATACCACATCTAACGGCTTAAACACATTAGTGTATGGTTACTTATAGTAAAACAGTGAAGGATAACAACATCAAAACTCTGGATTATGTCTGAGAAATCACTGAATGTTTGTATTCACATTTACACTTATCTGTGATTTAAAATTTGAAAAAGTGTGTTGAAACATGTTTTTTTGCCTTCTATTCTAATTGCCATCTTGAATTATTGCGTAGAATTTTATTTACATGCTTGAGGAAATATTTACATAAATTACACTATGAACTATTGCAACTGTTTGTGTAAATGGAAAATGTCACATTCCCGAAACGCCATAGAAATATTAACTTCCAGCAGAAAAGTATCACATGAAGTCGCCTGTAAAAATTTCATTTCAGTTCAGGGAATTATGAAAGACTTGAAAGAGCACCGAGGACGAAGAACGAAGCAACATAAATCATGTGAAAACTTGAATTAGCAAACAGTTGGACGCTGAACAGAATGCATGTATGCCACTTTAACGAACGTGTCCTTTCCCACGTTGACAGGCAACACTCCAGTATCGTTCTGTTCCGCACTACGTGATCGTGTGTGTCAGGGCTTGGGATGGTTTGTACGCCTGTGTTATTCTGCGAGGCATGTTGGGTGCGTTGCGTGCAAACATCATGTCCGTCCCCTTCAAAAAATAATGCGCAGAAAGCACAGCATTCGTTACCTCATCGCGTCGCGCTGTTTGGTGTCACTGACCAGAAGTGTACCTCATCGCGTCGCGCTGTTTGGTGTCACTGACCAGAAGTGTACCTCATCGCGTCGCGCTGTTTGGTGTCACTGACCAGAAGTGTACCTCATCGCGTCGCGCTGTTTGGTGTCACTGACCAGAAGTGTACCTCATCGCGTCGCGCTGTTTGGTGTCACTGACCAGAAGTGTACCTCATCGCGTCGCGCTGTTTGATGTCACTGACCAGAAGTAAATCACATTAAAAAAATATAGTTTCTTTTTCTATCAGAGATAATTTCTTTCCAGCAGTGATGGGGGAAGATAGAGAGTGCCATTTTAAATGAGATTCACTATTTTTGACAAACTCCACACTCCATTAGGGATATACCACCAACCAAAAATATTTCTCTAAACACACGTTTATAGGCATGGAAATAAGTTAGCTATTAGAACCAGTAAAAACGGTTATATTACAAACAAAATATAAATATAGCGTTTTCCATATGCCTATACAAGAAGGTTCGAATAGTCGTCGTAGGAGATTGTCTAGAAGCGACTGCAAGCGTAGTAAGACATATTTTGCAGCATATTTTTTTTTCGCATTTGGACTACTAGCAGGTGTATCCCATCAGACATGTTCCGACATCATGCTTTGTTTTAACATATATTTGCAGTATTTAGTTTATATTACCATACTAAAAATACTCCTCTCTTATCTTCGTCTGCACAAGAGTCGTTTGGCCATTGGTAAGTTTTGTTTGAAAAAAAAAAATTCTTTCATGGTTCGGTTATGTTGATGATTGATGATGAATAAGCAAGACATAATCTTCAAATTTGCCATGTTCGCGTACGTGCGCATTCATAATTTCGAGCATGACTTGATTTCAGCCAAATTAAATGAGATTCTCTACTGGGCATACAAGATATGTAACATTGGTTTACCCTCGTAATCGTGCCAGGAGATATTATTAATTGCTTACATGCTTTCTCGTCTGGTGCTGTTTAAATCCTAAGTTCGACGTTTTTAAGTGCTTTGGTTCAGTTAGAGTTTAATTATTTTTTTTTGTGAATCTCTTAAGTCGCATTCCTAGTTAAACTTTTCAGAAACTACGCGTATGTATTCTCTACTACTTCCTGCGGCAGTGGGGATCTAAAAAATATGTCGCTTGATCTGTGGCTTGGAAGCGTAACTAAATACCCTTTGTGTATCAGTTTATCCGGAAGATAGGCTTCGTACAGACAAATGAAAATAGAAAATACTTTTTTACATAGAAAAATTTACTTTATTTAGTATATGGTTCTCATAGTTATGTTAAAAACGTTCCCAGGAATGATGCGATTCATCATAAGTGTTTAGAAATATTATAAGAATAAAATAAGTAAGGTTGTAACAATTAGAAACGCACTTGTAGTAGGGTTTTACAATCTGAAACTTAGGAGTGCCTTATAATATGTATTATCTCTCTTTCTTACTTGTAAGGAACTAAACTATACTTATTGAATAAAATTTTGAAATAGCAGATTAATTCCCACGATACGTACATATTTAACGTGTAATATTAAATAATTTTCTAATATTTACATGTAATGTGATGCAAACTTGGATATCTACTAACTTTCACCACGAGGAAGTAAACATAATTTATACAAAGAACGGAAAACTTTACATTAATATCGTTAATTAATATAGACGAGAGGAATGTTTGCTTTACCTCACGTCCCAGATATAACTCCCTCTCACATACACACTCTCTCTTACCCTCTCACACACCCTTTGTCTTTCTCTATCTGTCTCTCTCTCTCTCTCTCTCTCTCTCTCTTTCTCTCTATATATATATTATACACACCCACACACACATAGTTTGATGGTGGCAACCGCCGTGCCTTTAAAATACTATGTAGGAATATCGAACACTTTCATGTTTCTTGGAAAACCTGTTCTAAAAATTAAAAAGTTGCTTGAACAAAACATAAGAATCGTAAATCATAGATCTAAGATAATTCATCAATAATTTTACTAACATATATATGAAGCTATTTCCAAGCTGTAGAGTTTTCCAAATTAATATACATTCCCTGTTTCTGAAATGCATTTGTAATATTAATAAGATCCAAACTGTAAATAAGTTCTGACAGAAATGTCAGCCTACGTTCCTACATTACACGTGAGGTAGAGTCTTTATAATCCTACATAAACCGCAATGAACTTCAAGAGTTTCAGGTTCACTCAGCTGTAACTACTTGAAGATTAACCTTGCTCTCGGTATATTATTTGTTGAAACAATATTTAGTCATCAATTATTTATGTTCTTAAATAGATTGTGTTATAGATATGTATTTATATATGCTAATGTATTACTGAATAATAAAAAATCAGTTCCATTCATTTCTCATGTCTTTAATGTTTAAACCCTGTTGTCAACTTCAAGAAATATTTAAAAGTTTATATTAGGTTATAATAGTGGTTTCAATTCGTTTCCATGCCCCACAAAATTTTTAATTGTATAAATTTTATACGAATTTTTACTATACGAAATGTAGAAAGCCGCACAGAAATATAACATTCTACACGACTTTTTAAGTATGTGACTTATAACTTACAAGACCTTATATAAAGTCGTAAGATGTTACTATTACAGTCCAATCTCGGTTACTTCCAACTTTTCTGGAGCTCTGCTAAGTTCTACTTCCATGCTGTTCCTCTGCCTCAAGCAAACAAAATTTAACTGAGTCTAGAAAATTACACAAAAGGGACAACGCACAGCATTTGTGTGCACTCAAGTTGTATTATTATTTACGTGAGAACTATTCCTTAGTAGTCGCCAACACGCCTTTCTTCTCACTGTTATTTATCCACATTGACTGCCGTCGCTGGCCCTCATATGCCACCGGAATGAATCGTGTGTCGTGAGACCGGGAGCCTTAGCCCCCATAACTCACAGGGTGTTTGCAAGAGCAGACGCATTGGTTACAAATGAAATATTACAATTTATAGATTCCAATTTAACCAAAAATAGAATACTTTTATGTAAACAGAAGCATAAAACGCGCGTGAAAAATGACACATTTGGTCAATAGCCAAACACGTTATACATGAGGTGATTTCTCAAAAGTTTTAACTGAAAAAGTACTGCCAACATATTATATCAAGGCTACCAAAGTTCTGAGAAGCTATAGGTGATCCTACTGTACAAATATATGTAATTCTGAAGTAGCTTGCATGAGTGATTCGCGCCAGACATAACTCTTGAGGTTAAATAAATGCTTGGCATTTCTGGTAGCTTCCGTGAAGTACGCAGTTACTTCACATAAAATTAGTTTTTGACCTGTAACCAATCGCCGATTTTTTTAGCTACATATTGTAATTTAAAACATACACTGCCTTTATGTTGTTTATAAACATAAATAACTATTTTTTAAAATGCTGTAACGACGTTTTCATGTAACATGGTTCCCAGGAAACAGTTTTTCAGCGGTATCTGCACAGAAACGATGGCGACAGGGTTCAGCAACGCAGACACAT
The DNA here is from genome assembly GCA_029891345.1 of Dryococelus australis. Lineage (NCBI taxonomy): Eukaryota > Metazoa > Arthropoda > Insecta > Phasmatodea > Phasmatidae > Dryococelus > Dryococelus australis. Next base: position 278,192,894 of record CM057009.1, read on the forward strand.
AAGGACGAGTCCTTTAAAAGAAGATCCGTGGGACATGTGTGTAACGAAGCGAGGGTATGAGGAAATACAGTCCACACGGCCTCTTTTAAAGGACTCATCCTGTAGAACTAACCCCACTTATCGAAGACTATGTGGTACGTGAAACACATTGGCTTCAACTAGCACCCATTAGATTTATCACTGAAAATGATTTAATTAGTTATCAATACCATCAATCTGCAAATAATTAGTTTCTGATGTAATTATTTACACTATAAAATATGGCATTTATAAAATATAATAATAAATTATACCATATGTATATTAAACCAAACAGGTAGATAGTTCATTTAATAAAACGTATGCTCACCGAAGAAAATTTATCAATAAAGAATTATAAATAATGTGAGGGTTTAGTGAAGATTGAACAATAGTATTCTTTCTATTAATAAAACTTTGTGTAAATTTCCGAACATAGGCTGCCTACTAGTTTTAATTTTTGGCAGTTTTTAGAAAATGTCCCAAATATTGTAGTATATTTAACTTTGGTGTTAGAGGACACTTTAACTATATAAAAATTTATATACCGTCTTAGTTGTATGATTTAAAATAATATAAAAGAAAACATTAATCGATTTGTATATGCTTCGATGATTGGTGGTCATAATGTAGTTCAAATAAATATTGGTTCTGTAAGTAGTATAAATGAAATAATTGCTAAAACAAATTGTAATACAGATTTTTGATAATGGAACCTATCATGAAAATGTCTCTCTTATAGTAATTTTAAAATTCTAAAAATAAAATTGATAGTTTATATTGCAAATATAAACTCAAGTATGAATATGGAACAATCAATAATGGGGCTACATTAATTAAAAAATCTTGCTTAATTTATATGTAAAAAGAATAACTTACGAAGTATAAATGTTTATTGCATTTGGTAAAGTTTAAAATTTATAAATGGATAATCTTTTCATATATTAATTGTTACAAAATTTGTATGTGCAGCTATAAATGTGTACAGCTATGATAATCTGACACAAATATGAGGAAATTTCATCGAGATTAAGAATGTTTCTGAATTATTGGTACTAATTACTTATGGGGGATAATTTCCTTGTAAGAAATAAATTATATTTGTTTTCAATTTTATTTGTGTATATTAATTAATATTAGATGTTATTGAATGATTTGGGTGGCTCTTAGAACGAAGTCTTGAGAGCCGAGTTTATAGTGGTCTATTTTAATTGTTATGTGTATTTGTGTGCTTACATTCAATCAACATTTTTTTCTGATTAATCACTCTTTTAAAAGGTATAAATAAATTGTAATTTATTTCTCAAGAAATTATATAAATCTTCTAATTTTTTTTTAACTATCTGAGATAGAAATATCAATATTTACAATATTTAAAATTTTTAATTGTTTTTCACTAATTAGGATATGAAGATATCCGGTTTTTGGATGTCCAATTCTTAGTTATATTGTAAGATATGAAAAAGTTTTTGAAAGTAATATTTAAATAAGTAAATTACAAAATACATTATTTTCATACAAGGGACTTAAGAAAAACTGTAAAAGTCCAGCCTATGCTTTCTATCAAATTTTCTTAATAAATTATTACAAGCAATGTCATTTAATATTAAAATCACTTTATAATTTTTATGAAAGACAAGCAAGGTACATGTACCTCATTTAAGGTGGTGGCACATACATATAATATTTTAATATTAAAATAACTTAATCTTTTAACATTTTAACGTTCATGTTCGGCAATAAGGATAATCTGAAATTGATAAAAGAACAATATGGTGGTAGGGAGTGTATGAAATTATTGTGTGTGTATATGTATATATATATATAATTTAAATATTATATTGCCATAACGATAACACAAAAAAAATTTAAAGCATGTGTGTTCACAATAAATTTTCGAAGCTGATGGAATGATAAATAATGTTAACACACAAGTACTAGGAGTTATTTATTAATATATCAGAAAGTAAATTAAAATGCGAAATGTTTGACTGGCGCGGGTGTAGGCGCGACAATGTGCGTGTGTTGCGACCGGAGAAGTTGCGCTGTTGTTGCGCGCAGGGAGACGCAGGGTCGAGCGGGTTCGACCTGCATCACGCCAGGCTGGCCGGGGCGCACGGCGCGCGGGCCTGGACCACACTCCGCGGCTACCGTACACCGTACACTCCACTCACTACCGCTCACCTACCGCACTCCACGTCTTCCAGTCGTCCTCAGCCCGTCTCCTTTCCTCCTCCGACCCTTGTGCCGCTCCGTCTTCGCGAGTCGAGTGCCTGCCTGCCTGCCTGCCTGCTCCTTCCCTAATTTACCTCGTGCGTCTTCCTGCTCTCTTCGCGGCCAACACTTTCTCCTCTCGATCGTAGGCACGACGCCGCGCCGCTTCTCCGCCGAGAGCCCCTGAAGACAATAACTCTTCATCTTGACACCGGGTAACGAATGAACGATAATGTGAAACGGACCTGCGGCCGCCACGCTCGTGTCCTCTCGAACCCGTGACATATTTGTGTGGAGCGAACGATGCTCGACTTCGGCCCGAATAAAACCCGCGCGCATTTTCACGAGGCATTTCGGGGGTTCAAGGAAAGTCGTAAATGTCACCGGAACTTTTGTGAAGTTGATTTTCCCACCGTCTGTCCAAGCTGGCTCAGCTTCTTGTGCCCAAGTACAATGGGGTCTGGAGGTGTTGTGTTCATTACCTCATGGGTGTTCGCGTGTTCACACAACCTGATAGAGCTGTCTCCTGAGAAGTTCAGCTATCACACCAAGCACCACCCTATCTGTAAACAAATCTATAAACCTGTGCTCTAAATGTAACAACAGATGCTGGCCATGCCAGTGCGTAAAACGATAAGCAAAACTATAACGTGCTCAATACTTTCTACTATATGCTGTTCACGGCGAACTGAGAACAACTTCTTAACAGGCCATGTCACAAACTCAATCCCATATAGGTTATAATGTTATATATTACGACTGTTTTCCTCGAAAACTATCAATTGTAAAGATATAAAACTCAACATAGTAAAAGTTTATAATAAACTTGTTGTCTCTGTTTACTTAAAATTTATTTATCGTTCAGTATTTTCTTTTTATAATTAAAATTATGTCAGCAATATTTGGATACAACCACATAAGTTAAAATTAAGGCAAGTATTAATATAAAAAAAATTCATAGATAACATAAATAAATTGGAAACTCTAGAGAATTTTCCACATACTATGTTCTTAAATCCAGTCGATGATCTTGAAATTCTTGGTATTATAGAGAATCTGCCAATTAAAAGCCCTGGATATGACAACATTTCACCTATGCTAATCAAATTAAGTAAAGACATACTAACGCCTTATCTAGTATCTGCAATAAATAAGTCCTTTCTTCCAGGTGAGTACCATGATACTTGGAAAATTGCTCATTTCACATCTCTTTTCAAAACAGGAGACAACTACATACCAATTTCAATCTTAAGTTCTATAAACAAAATATTTGAACTAGCTATCCATAAAAGAATGAACAAATTTTTGGAAGACCGTTAACTATTTGATAACCTACAGTTAGGTTTTAGAAAAACTTCCAGCACTGCCAAGGCAGCCCTGTCTCTCGTTAATGATATTAGGGTAGAAATAGATCAGAATAGATTTGCTGGAGCTATATTTATTTACCTTTGTAAAGCTTTCGATGTGGTCAATCATTCTATCCTCCTGAAAAAATTAGGGTATCACGGAATTAGAGGTTTTGCTTGCAACATGATTGAAAAGTACCTTTCAAATGGACTGCAGTTGGTTCAAGTTAACATACGCCAAAGTTGTGTGAACTACATAGATATTGGTGTCCTACAAGGAGGTGTGTTAGGCCCTTTATAATTTTTAGTTTATGTGTATGACATAGGTAAATTAAAACTTCATGGCACACCCATATTATTTGCGGACGACACTGTACTTTTTTTTAAAATAAAAATATGTGAATATTCCGCAGATGCTATCCCGCATGCGAAAAGATCTTATAACTTTGCAGGAATACTTAAGACTGAACAAGCTGATTTTCAATGCGGACAAAACCAAATATATAATTTTTAGTCCCCTCCCCCCCCCCCTCAAATTCTGAAATACTCAATCAACACCCAAATATGATTTGAAAGTACACCCATCGCAAATGTTACCTATATAAAATACTTTGGATTATATATAGACAACCATTTATATGGTACATGCACATCACTTTGATCATTCGTAAAATTCTTCAATTGCTTTGTGTCCTGCGTAGGTTATATATAATTCAGATAACAGTTAAAAAAATTGTATATGATTGTATGATTAATAGGCATTTACAATATTTAAGCCTAATCTGGGGCACTGCTTCAAAAAGAGTACTTCGCCCTCTACAAGTGATATAGAACAGAGTAATACGAGCAACCATTAACAACCTATTTGTCAACACCATTAAAGGAAATGTATCAATCTTGTAATGCACTCCCTGTGAAATACCTACATGAATTTAATTTACTGTCTCACATTCACGCCAACTCTAATAAACAAGACAATAGACATGCTATTCACAACTATGAAACTAGGCATGCTAATGATAAAATTTTTCACACCATAAACACAGAATTTGGAAAACAAGCATCACATTTTCAAGGGCACCAACCCTATAACCCCCCCCCCCCCCAAATCATCCTTAATAATTAAGCCAACCTCAAAACCTCCAAAAAACATCTAAAAAAGTATTTATTTATTAAGTTGTCTTGTTGTGAGTGACACTTTAATATCATACTAATCGATTTTTATTTTGAAAAAAAAGTAAAGAAAATTGTATAATGTACGTTTACTTGTTTTAGTATTGGAATATATACATGTGACTTAACATTCTTTAAGTAGTATTCATATGTATATGCTGAGATAATAATGATTAAGCTAGTATTCCCTTTTAGTTTTGTTTCTTTTATACATTGCAATTGTATGTTACATGATATAATCTGTCAATCATTTTTACTTGTTGATATTTTATATTTTGTATAATATCAGTCGCCATGTAACTGTATATTTTTATTCTCGTTGTAAAACAACCCCATTTTAGAGCTCTGCTCCAAGGGGTCAACCAAAAAAAAATTGCTGGAAGCATTTCATATTGTTGTTTTTGGTATGTGTGTTTATTTTGTTTGACATGTATTATAAACTTGAAGTATCTTTAATAATAATTAATGAAATTGTGATTTTGTATGGCATGTATTAGTCACGCTTAACAACTTCGTTATAGTAAACTTTTGTACTTTTCCTTTTGGTTGTATTTTGTTTGGCATGTATTAACTTAGTTGTGCACAATGTATGTATTTTTTGTTTTTAAATTTCCTAACATACCCAGTACTGTATTTCTTTGTACAGTCAACTGAATGGGAAAAAAAATATTTTGACATAAAAATGACTAAAAAATAAATAAAAACTGTTCTATATATTACCTTCCACTTAATACCATTATGGACATGCTGGGTGAATTACGGTGCATATTATTACAATCCAAATGAACACATGACAACTTTCGCGACTGTTGTTAGGGAGATGGGTGTTTCTCATCCTGTTTCCCTACGAAGTGTAGGTATCATCCCGGCTCAAGAGACCACACTCCCTCACTCGCCCCTCACTACTTAGTCACGCCATAGGAGTCCCTGACCTTCCGAGCTTCTGTATTTATTTCCATATACACACTTCTTGAGTCATTTGTGTGTATAGTATCCTGAATGTTAGATTACACACTGAAAATTGACTTCAGACATCTACTTGCTTCACGTTTGACTGTCAAATTTGGTATGCCACATCCAAACATTATTAAGCAAAACGTTTAGTCTATTTAGAAACTTATTTTCATCACGTGTCATTCTTTCAAACATTTCACACACAGACACACTATCCACATTGCTAAGATATATGTTTGTATGCTGTTTATGTTGATACTCACCAGAGGGACATGATATATGCCTGTCTAAGTCGCCTGTGAACATGGTGTTGCTGAAGCTCCACTCGAAGTACAATTATCTGATGACAATTTTCTGGCGCATTCTTTGACAGCTCAACGAAAGATGTATCGGTGCCGTCTCTATCTGGTATTCTAAAAGTATTTAATTTATTTCCTCCACAAACACAGATATTAATTGCAATGTCAATAAAAAATAAACACATGTCAAAATTTTTGTTGAAAATGCAGTTACAATTTAAGAACAAGTACATGGACTTTTAAAACATGTCATGTTTAGATGTTATAAAATACATTTACTGCCGCTGAAATCAAAATATATTTACAACTTTTAATAAAAGGTTTTTTTAAGTTCCGTTTTTGATTGGCATGCTGAAGTGGAGAGGCCCGCTCTGAGTATAAATAATTTTAAAAGATAAATTTAAAACTTCCCACGCATATTATTAGAGTTCAGGTATAGAATTATTATTTACGGCACATAATTTAAATATTAATCCATTTGTGCAGATCTCAGTATCCTTATGCACATATTTTTCATACACCCATTTACAAAAGAGGTAACTACGGAAAACAGCAAGAGTTAAGGGAGTTGCGCCAATCTTTTTTGTTGATTTGTATCCAAGGAATGAAGGGTGAATGAGGGAGTGTGGTCTCTCTAGCCGGAATGCTACCACCACTTCGTAGGGTCACATGATGAGAAACGCCTATCTCCAAAACAACAGTCGCGAGAGTTGTCATGTGATCATTTGGGTTGTAATAATACGCACCATAATTCACCCAGCATGTCCATGATAGTATTGAGTAGAAGGTAATATATACAACATTAATTCCTCTTTTGATTTTTGTGTAATTTTTTTATAAATCCTTGGCTTAAATTAACTTATGTGGCTGTATCCAAAAATTTCTGACATAATTTTAATCATAAAAATAAAATACTGAACGATAAATAAATTTTAAGTAAGCAGAGCCGACAGGTTTACTATAAACTTTCACTATGTTGAGTTTCATATCTTTACCGTCTATAGTTGTCGAAGAAAGCAATCCTAAAATATAATATTATAACAGATATGGGATTGAATTTGCTACACGATCTTTTAATATATACATGAAAGTATATTTTGTTTTCTTCAGCCTTTATTATTACCACGGTTCCAATCGCTTTGTGAATGCATCGGTCGAGTGAAACTAAGAAGTTATTAGATAAATAGATATTATACAAATTTTTCAATACTTACATGTGTGCGCAATTAATGCAGAAATAAAAATGAATTATCCCAGTATCTAGAATTGGTCACCTGACACATTTAATTCGGCGCCAAGCTATGCAACTACTTTCCCACCCTCGTTACCGCTTCAGTGGGCCATGACAATGTAATTATTCAAATGTTCATTTCAATAGTGGTCGGTTAGCCGCGAACAGCCTTAAATAGACAACCGAGTTCAATCCCCGGCCGGGCCACTCCCTGATTTTCGCATGGTGGGAATCGTGCCGGACGCTGCCGCTGGTTGGAGGGATTTCTCAGGGACCTCCCGTTTTCTTCACCCTTTCATTCTGGCGCTGCTCCACAATCATCTCAATCACCCTCATCGGCTCTCCAGTAAATACTATTTCAATAATATATGTTAAATACTATTTGCAGAGAGGACTCTACCTTGTGAAATGGGGCCGCCGCGGACATGACCAGTCTGCGCCGGTTGGAACTGCTTGGTCAACTGCCCCGCCAGTATGCGCGCGCGGGCGTGTCAGACCCCTGTTTCAGTAGGTTATCAGGGCTTTTTTTGTAATGGGGAGATGCCGTGGTGACTGGAGCCGTCAACAAGAGAGTGACATCGCCTGAGGGGTGGGCTTTTACCCGCTCCTGAGCCCCGCCGAGAGTTACTGAGGTGGCAATGATTCAGTTTAATTTTTATTTAAATTAGTTATACTTCGTTAATGGCTCGATTCCTGAGGATAGGGAGTGTACGTCGTCTCGTGTCAATCTCGTCGAGTGAAAGTGCCCTCAGGTATCTTAGTTTTAAGTTTTGGTTTAAGTTATATTTTAAGTTCTGTCACGGCCTTCTGACTCATAAGCCCCAGCCGTTATTTTACAATCTTATGTCAAATTACTTTTCGGTATGTCGATCTCTCACGATATACGGGGATATAATTTTAATTGAATGTTGTAGGAGAGTAATAAATCCAGACATATTTAATGAAAGTTCATGTCTACCATTTAATTTAATGATTTGTAAAGTTCCCAAATTTTTAGTCTTGAATATTTCCAAATGAATCTGTTTAATTTGAATGTCATCATTACAAATACTCAAATCCTATAGTAAATCTTTATAAATCAATTTGATGTATCGAGTTTGAATTATTCAGTTAATTAAAAAGTTTTGATCATTATAATTTTTTATCTGGAGAGAATTAATTTCACTTAGGTAACAACCCCGCCCCCCGTTTACCCCCCACTAATTATGTTGGGATTTATTATTATGTTATTTTAAGGATGGGTCAGCTGTTACCACAGTCCTGTATGGAAACTTTAGTGTTTATTCTGTATCGCTGTATAATTTCGTGATTACCTCTCGCATTCCTTTTGAGTACCTAAAGCATAAAGAAGATGGAGATTTTTGGATTACGCCCAACAGCAGTAGTCAAGTGGCTTAAATTCAGGAGGAGGTTTTGGCCTAACCTCCAGGCCTCTATACTTTGTAAATGTCACTCTACGTGACAATATTGTTGTACCTCGTGGCCGCCAGAGAGTCGCCAGTCACTCCACTGTGGTGCGGATATTGGTCAGTCAACTATTGTTGTGGCTACAGACTGCCAAAGTATTGCCCGTCAGTAGGCTGTAGTACGAATATTTCGTTCGGCAGCTGTTCTGCCTCGTGGTCTCTAAGGTGTGGCCAGTCAGTCTGCCCTGGTGTGGATCTCGATAGGAAGCTGTGTCGTACCTCTTTGCCGGAAGTGGGTGTTAAATTGAGTGTGCTGACAGTGTCAATGACATTTTTAAGAAATGGGGATGTGGAAAGATTTGAATGGCTCTTAAACATCGAGGCTTGAGAACTGACGAGGGTGAAACGAGGTGCGTATTGGGCAGCGCCTGAAAGATAGGGGGGTCGAAATGAATGATCGCCGAGAAATCCGTCTACCAGCGGCTTCGTCTGACGCGATTCCCACATGCAGAAATCCCGGACCGACCCCACAGGGAATCTAATCCTCTTCGCCTAGATAGGAGGTGAGTAGTCTGACCACATAACTACCGAATTCGTAACTGATAATAAAATAGGAAACAAATGGTTCGGTATAGCGTGGAGCAGCTGAACTGCATTGTTCTGAAATACTGGAGGAAAGACTCGATTAAAAAATGTCGAGAGATGTTGCGGGAAGAGTTTAGAGGCAGGCATGCACCAAGTAAGACCGCCATTTATGATCTTGTAGAGAAACTTGAGACCAAGGGGCCTTTATTGGACACGAAACAAGGAGATCGTCTAAAGATGTCAGAGAAAACTGTCAAGAATGTAAGGCTCCATCTACTGGCCTCTCCAATGCGGTGACTTTGTCATAGGAAACCGTATTGTTACTTTCCATCGTGCAGCATAGCAACACCAAGCTCCATGCTTTCCAAATCTCCATCCTCAACGAACTCAACAATCCTGACAAAGTGGAACTTGTTGCATACTGTCCCTGGTTGCAGATACTCATCCATGCAAATCTTTGTATTCTGAATTATTCATTTTTTCGGACGCATCTTGGGCCAGTGAGAATCCCCCTCCCCCGAATTCATTAAGAACCTCTCAATTCCGAAATGTATGGTTCTTCGAGACAGACACCCTGACTGCTGTATACATGGACATTTAAACACCCTCGTTAACCAGTTGGACTTGTTAAGATATCATCACATTTCACATAAAGCAAGGTAAGTATGGTGCAAATTACGCTGGGAGTCCTTCATCTTTGTTAAAGTTACTAACGAAAACCCGGGTTTGGCTTGGTCTTCGACATCGGTATAAACCAAATAGACCAAAAATAGTATATATAAAACAATATTTTCATTTTATGTTTACTTTATATAGTAACACCTTACACGTAATGTCACTAGCGTATTACTCTATTTTAACTTAAAACAATGGTATTAATTTACTTGTACTAAAAAATAGGGCAATAAATCATAAAAATTTGTGGACCTGATTTAAATGTTTGAACTGTATGCCATCAGTGTTATTTCTTACCATTATGGATTCCATGAAATGAGATTAATTTTTTGGTTGAATCGAAGTGTTCATGTCTAGCAAAATTTTAATGCATTGGGACTTTTATAAATATTTTGTACTATAAAAAATTACCATATTTGGTTGACCCATAGGTATAACATTTGTTTGGGATGACACAAAACATCTTTGGGTGTACGAACACATCAGTTTCATCTACTGTCAGATAGATAACTTTCGAAAATGCTTGTTACTGACGTTTCCATTTCATGTCAGTAGTGAAGTAGGTGAAAGTCTGGTCAGAGGACGGCTTACTTTCACAAACCACCTTAGCTTCCAGAAGTTCCATTGTCTTACGGTTTCAGTTTCACAGACACCAGTTAAAAATTATGTGATATCTATCTTTCTCAAACAAGCGCGTTTCGGTCTACCTACATACGGAAGATTCTCCGAGCATTAAAAATATTTCAAACTTAAATTTTCCATAACATTTTAATTGCGGCAATAAACAGCAGTTAAAAACTGAAACTGCCGCAAATTTTGACACGTCTCCAAAAGGCTGTATAATGTTGTATAAACCGAAATAAATCCAGTTTAATAGCGCTTTTAACATTCACTTTGAAAATTTTGGAAAGTTATAAAATTCTCATAGATTATCAAACTGTATTCGTGCATTTTGTGATAATTAAATGAAAAAAAAAACGTGAAACTTAACATAACAATTAGTATTTTAGAATTTTGCGAATTCTATACAAATGGTCCCGATCGAGTAAAGGTTAAATATTCGACATCTTATAAATACCTCCATAATTTTAAAAAGTATCAGAGTGTCAAATTTAAGATTTTTTCATCGTCCGAAACAACAGAATACAAAAAAAAAACCGGAGGTCGATCACAGAAAAGCCGATAGAATAACTATTAGATACAGCGCATATTGTTTTCATTGCTAATTCGGGTGATAAAATATCTGACTCTTTCAGCCAATAATACATTTATTTCCTCTAAAGACAGCCTTCATTTAAGGCTCCTGTAACATCAATTATATAGGATAAGTGTAATTATTTTGATTACGCAATTGCTAAATTGTAACGCATATCAAATAAGTGGGGAAAATGTCGTGGCATTCATTACTATATTGTTATAATTGTGATTTATATCACTTATTTGATTCAGTGGAACAAAAATGGATGTTTGAGAAACAGGTTTCGCTGTTTCAAACACAATGTTTTCCGATATTAACCTAGGTTACTTCAAGTAACTACGCTCAAGAGATATAAGCATACTTCGAGTACCTTTATTGAGAACCAGTAACAAAATGTTTCTCACTGCAAATAGCCAACATGAGCAACAGTAAAAATAACGTAGATATGGTTTAGGTGCCTCATAACATCATCCTAAAATATAAGAGCACTTTTCTCCTTAATAATAGTATGAATATTTTTAAGTATATTATTTATTTTTTAATTTGTAATTTTTCTTAAAAGTGAAACTTTAAAGTAGTTGAAAAAGATGCAGACCTACTGATTTGGGAATATTCACAGAAAATACAATAAGGATTTTAAACAAATCTTAGATAAATTCCCATTCATTATTCAACAATCGTATCAAAATGTTGAGGCAAATTTCACTTTACACATAGAGAAATTTTTTGGACCCACGTTAAAGACTGTTTTTTTTTTGCAGCGTTTACAATTATACAAATAAGTTTCGAAATTTCAATCCATGTTTTTCTTATCAATTATTTCATTAGTTGTGATATTCGTCGTACTTCGTTCAGTGAACATTTTAATTGGAAACAGCATTTGTACAGAATGAAAATAAATGCAACCGACAAATTTTGGCTGTATATTATTGTATTGCGTACCCTTAGAATTCAAAACCTGCTTGCTGTTTTCAAAATATTTTACGGAAGTAATTAGACTCGCCACTCTTACTTCGCATTGAATTATTGGACATGGAGAATAACTTGTTCCTAAATGTGGATTATTTTTTAACGTCTACCAAATTAAGGAAAACAAAACGGACGCCTTACGAAAATATCCAAATCTCCAATATTTTCATGAAATCCATAATTTTAACTGTTGTCTGAAAACTGTGACCTAAAACTCATTTCGATGAAATGAATGTTGCTTACGCGTAGAAACGAAATGTTCATACGTACACACAACGAAATATTAGGTGTTCTGCAAAAGGAATATCAAATAAGAATGTGCCATTCTCTTCACGCTTTTCTGACGAGTGTCAAGTGTCCACAGAAACGGTTTGAAGATTTTCACTTCAATCCTCATTGTCTCAATATGTGTTATTTTCGAACGTGTAAGTCATACAAAAACTATATAAATTCTTAATCTAAACGGTTAAACGTACTTTATAGCAATGATGGTTCAGACGACGAGACTAACAGGCGAGGGCTAAATTTATGAACTCGACCCGAATTGTGATACAAGAGGGCAGATTTTTGTATCCATTTTTTAGACTAAAGTAGTTCTGATGTCGTATGTACTTAATAAAACAATGAGTCTTTGCTGGTGTGAAAAATTGCTGCAATGTGATGGTTGAAATTTAATCAAGAACCGATAATCGCTAAAGAGTGCAACTCTCTTCTTTCATAGTTACATATTCAACGCACTGAATTTGGAGTGTGTCCAATAGGCACTTTCAACCGAACTGGATTGAGAATGTTCCATAGTTTGTGGAAAATCTCGCACATTTTAGTTGCAAGATGGGCTTAAATCCGTGTTGAAATAACTCACCATTTCAGCCAAATCTGTATAATTTTTTGTTTGGAAAGATAATACAAAAAAAAATCCTCCGATAAAAAATATATAGTTGTTATTGCTTCATTGATACGTTCATATCATAGATTTATTTCTGAGGTATGGTAGTTACGTTGTTTTGATAAAGAAAAAATTATTATATTTCCTTAATTGTTTGTTTATTACTTAACGTATGAAATAAACACGTCCCAGTTCTACCGATTTCAAGTCCAGTTTCGCCCCCTCACCCCTCCCTCCACCCTCTTTCTCCACTACGCCACGTCGTCCGGTTGTGATACTGCTAGTGAAACTTTTACAAATACTGCCACAAATACGAAATCCACGACGTTTTGTTCACAAGTTGAGTTCTACCTTAGCTGAGCTACGGGGTAACAGGATTTTCCTAGAGATGAAACCAGAATTTTGATATTAACCCTAGACAAACCTAAACTGAAGAGTTACCAACCTACCTAGCGACCAAGAAAACCTGAGATCAGCAGCCTGCATGCTGTGGTACGGAAAACGAATTCCTCTAGCTGGGCACGATTCCAAGCCTCGCGCGTTTAAGCATTGCTCGTCCTGCACCTATAATTCACACCAGCTGTTGTCTATAACTCAATTACACCGCTGGCAGCCTGTCTGTGTTCTTTCCCAGAAGCTTTGAGGAGGAGAACATCTTGCAACTAACGAAAAGGCATACATAGAAAAATTGCTTTAAATTTCATGCCGTTTGCCAAGTCATGCGTAGATCAAAAACTACAAAAGTTCCTTCTCTGAACTAGTCTTTTTAATCGTCAGCCATGATTAGGTAAAAAAAAAATATTTTTGTGAAGTTAACAAGTTTAATCGATTTCGAGTTTTTCTACAAAATAGGGAGGGGGGCCATGGTGGCTGAGCAATTAGCATGCTCACATCCCACCAAGGCGAACCGGGCTCAATCCCCGGCCGGGTCACCGGATATTCGCAAGTGGGAATCGTGCTGTACGATGCCATTGGTCGGCAGGTCTTCTCGGGGATCTCCCATTTCCACCGCCCCTCCATTCTGGCACCGCTCCATACTCACTTCAATCACCCTCATCGGCTCTCAAGACCTCGCTGTTAAGAGCCGCCCAAATCTATTCACTCACACTTTAAAGCGATCTTAAAATTTTCACTGACGGTAGTGTAGCACGTCACTTTGTATAAAATAACCTACGCTAATTATGCAAATAATTAATTTTACCGCCATTTATTTGTATTTTTCTAAAAGCAACCAAATACCATAATTCTACTATATGTGACTAAATTTCAAATAAGAAGACAACACTAGTGGCCGTACGCCGGGGGAGAGGGAAAGAAAGGCAGGATATATCCCCCTTCCCGAAATCCAAAGCAGTTTACCATTGCCACTAACAAAAGAAATGAAAAAGATAGTAAAAACAGTTGTGATATCGACGTAACTATTTTGGTCACTGTCATATAGGACAGGGTTTGCCACTTATTATACCCACCAGAACTTGCGGCAGTTTATCGCTGACAGAAGCGAAAAATATGAATAATAAATATTGATTCCTTTTCCTTTTAATAATCTCCATAGTCGTCGTTCTAAAAAATTTGCCTTATAAAAGGTTATTTACGTTTAAAATGAAAATTTAACATCTAACAAATAATTATGTACTGCAGAGTAGTTTCTGGGTAATTATTTTTTAACGTATTTAGGTCACGACCATGGAACGGTTACGAACATCACACATGGTTATTTCAACACCGCCAAGCCGGTGGCCAGATTTGTTTTATAAGCATAGGCGCATGCCAAAACAAAATTCTTAAATTTCCTTCTTGTTTAGACATTTTTTCTCATTCAGCAGAGTACCTCCGAGTAAACCACAGGTAGCGTTAACTTTTTGCTCACTATTCTTATTTAATCTTTTGAATAGGTAGTTTTTACGTTTGCGAAACACTATATCTGGAGCCGACTTTTTCGAACTTTATCTGCAAGTATCTTACGACGCCTGATGAATGAAGAACAGCACTGGAGCAGTGACAGAGCACTGCATAGTGCAGTGTCTTCAGTGGCTTATTTTTCACGCACTGGAATTCCTTTACACACCTTCAATTTGATAGCCGCTGATTTAATTTCAGAGTGAAAAAAAAAAGCAAAAAAAATGCTCCGACTGAATTGATGGCCCATTAAATGTGCCCTGTAGATTACAGTTAAGAGGCCGCAGCTACGGTTTGTTACTGTAAACAAAATATCCTTTATATTAGCCCAAATAATGACGTTGGGATGTTTTAAAGACAGGCTCCGCTGAACAAGTTCTTTAGCGCAATGTTATTCTCCTGAATGAAATGAATACATTTACGGTGTAAGGAATAGCCCGACAGAAATTCAGGGTTTTGGAAAATTTACTGAAAAACCCGTACCTATCTTTGTGGTTTATTTCCTCAAATGTTCCTATGGGTAAAATCGTTTACTTGCACGCATAATCCCTTCTCTTTTGCCGAAATTAATGTTGAGAATTGGAATATATTAAGTATGAATGTTGCAAACACCTAACTAGGATTCACACAAAAAAATGTATTAGTTTTGTGTTTTTCCGCACACAAATGAAATCTACCTTAGCAAAAATCACTTAATTAAATGTAAATAAAACATAGTGTAAAAATTTCCAGCGATATAAAATCGAAATATGTGTGTTTACATTCAGAAAGAGAATTCCGTAGCACTGAAGATCTGCTACATTTGAATGGCAAGAAGGCACAATATGGCCCTTATGAAGATGGAGTGCCGCAAAGAAGAAAACAGGAGAACTTAAAGAAAACTAAACTCTATACGCCAGGCAAACATCCGTCGAGCGCAATGAAGACAGTTGACGTCCTAGCACACTCACTTGGCAGTTCATACTGATTACATCTTGTCCTACTGCTGTCCTGTCTTACGTCATGATAACGCATTACCGGACAAGTGGTTTCATTAAGATGGTCTGAATCTACTGTCTGTGCCTGGTGGGAATTTTTTTCGCTCTGCCGCAAGGGCGCCATAGTTTGCGTGTGCATAAAAGATGGTTTTATTACATTCGTTAGTTACTCTCTGTTTATTTAGCTTAATCATTTAAAACGTATTACTTCTTACCCACTCTTTCGTGTACAATTCTACAGAGAGAAATATTTCCGAAGAGCAATATCAGAGTCTATCGGTTCAAAATAATCTTTTACGAAATATTTGGCGAAATATCGCCCGTTTAGGAACATAACGAGTGATAAACGCCATTACTAAAGAGTATTTCGAATAACATATTACTGATTCGATACTCGTAATAAGTGGACCATGATAGAAGTAGGACTCGAACCATTCATATTGTGGCCTTTCTCATCGACGAAAGCAAGGTATTTCAGTGACAAAATTCGCTAGTTACCCTGCACCAGACTTTGTTTGTTACTGAGTTTCGCGCACGCAGTCGGCATTGCGTGAGTTAGGAATCGACCTTCAAGTTTTCCGCAGTTTTCCGTAACTGACATAATTCACACTTCACGATGACATGCCGAGCGGTTATTGTCATGTGGTGTCACAGAAAGAAAAGTTCGTCTTACGAAACATGTTACCTACTGAAATATGTCCAGTTTGAAGTAAATATTTTCAAAAAGAATAATTTTTTCCGATATATTACATTCAAGGTTACTTGCAACTTTTCTGAAGTCCTGTTTGAGTTCTACCTGCAGGATATTCCTCCTCCTAATGCAAACAAAGATTAATAAGTCTTAGAAAATGACACCAGAGGAGCAACGCACCGTATTCGTGCGCACTCAGTATTATTATTTTTTCCGTGATAAATGTTTCTTGCTAAAGGCTGTTCACCATAAAGTGGGCACTATTTAAATGAACCTTAGGAAAACGTCACTGCCCCTGCCGGCATATACTTTAACGGGCGTACTGAGTGACATTCGTCCAGTAAAGTTGGTACCAAAGGATGGGAATTAGTTCCATATCTTGACGTCGAATAAAAAGTGTTAGGTAATCATGTATGATAACTGAGATTATATTTTTCGGGTTTTGTTGTTTTTTAATGGATCGTCCAGAAAAAGTGAACAGATTTTTAAAATATTTACTTTTCTAATAATTTCAGAGTTTCACTTGACCAACGCATTAATAAAGTAATGATGCCCACGGCTATGTTAACTATACGTAAGGCGGCTAAACACACAACGTGCATACAAGTAGATCTTAAGCAGGACTTTCAAAAGTGCACATTTTACCGTGAACAGCCTGTAGGTATTACCAATACGCCTATTTTCTCCCTGTTTTTACTCATACAAATTATAAATTCAATGTTATAATTTATACATAGAAGATAAGTAAAGGTTCAATTTAACCGAAGGTATTTTTATGTTAACGCAATTGTAAAACGCTTGTGATAATAAGACATATTTAGGAAACCATTAATAACCTAACACAAGAGCTGATTTTTCACAGGTTTAATTTAAAAAAGCGTGAGGAAATCGCGAGGAGGCTGTGCCAGATTTGGTCGTAACAGCGGAATTAAATAGACAATTACAATAATTTTGTTATTGGAATCTTTTTTGTAATTAATGACATATTTAGTATTTCATGTGTTTGGTAAATTTGTCCTTTCTGAGAGCTCTCATTATTTACATTTGCTTCGTCCCCTGCGCGTCTTTCCACCAAAAGCAAAATTTATTATTTTAGGCTGATTGGCCTTTGTAAGGAGTATAGAGGCTGATCTCAAGTTACACTGTGAAACTTCATTGAAATTGGTTGTAATTAAAAATTATATTTACACTTACTCGAGTGTTCATTAAATTAACGGAAACTAATTTCATAGGAAAATAATATAACACTTTTGATCAAACATTAGCTATGGGACTAGCTTACGTGATTTGGTACAAGTATTTCTGAAGATAGTACAGTTTTGAGTTAATAATAAAATATGGTTTTTTGTGGCCAAGAATTTTTTTCCCAATTTTTGTTTACAAAGTGCTCGACTATAAGTGGACAGATTAACAGACAGAAACTTTATATTATTTTAAAACTATTCAAATAGAATTAATTAAACTTACTTGCGTACGTAATGTTAACTATTCAAATCCCAACTTTCTACATTGGGTTTTTGTTTTACATGTAGATTTACAATTTTATTCCGGAATCTGAGTACTGCATTTAAGTAAATCAAATCTCCACATTTAGTTTGACTTTATTTTATTTCCATTTGTATGAGAAACAAAACGCGTGTCATTTTTTAAACCATTTACAGTGTATGGCCAAGGGTGATTTCTTGAGGGGGGTTTGTAGGATAGCAAAGTTTCCTGGGCTATGCCAGGAAGACGAGGCTGTCACAAGAGCACGGGCATCAATCTGTGTTCAGCGACGAACGCACTTTCAGGGGAGTCGTTTATGTCCGGTCGTTGTCGACGTGGGTTCGGTGGTGACGTCATCCTGCACGCCGGGCTTCAAACAGCTGCTGTCGCAGTCCCGGTTCCAATAACGTCATTTGTTTTTCCTCCTCCCGTGGACGATGCCTGCTGCTAACTGGTACTTTCCAGCAGCCGAAATATTTTTTTCTGGAATTTAACGATTTTTTTTCCCCCTACATGATAGGAATGATAACTTCATTTAAAAAAATACCACGTCTTTTACAAAATAACACACACGACATATTTTTTAAGCGGAAATATTTTATCTTAAGTGTTCATTCGATTAATGTCTTAAAGTTATTTTAACATAATGATTAGCTTGGGCTGGATAGTTTATTGGAGTTACAAATGTAGCATGTTGGAATTTATTTTAAATCCTATAATTTGTTTACCTGCAAATATAATTTACCTCTAACCATGTTTGCTCCAAATTTCATCGCAAAATTTACAATTGAAATATGTGCGGAACGCATGACAAATTTCCAAGAACTTCTTTGCTTGACCTTTTCATAACATAACTTACATTTCAAGCTGGAGCGTAACATATTAATGACGTTCAAATTCGTGTTTTGTACAAAAAAATGTGTAAATTTTAAATTCCTATAACTTGTATAAATGTTTTTGAAAAGTCGACTTCCCCCATTATCGTGCTTTTTTTTTCATACAGTTATTTCATATCACAATAAAATTGACTTAATATATTTTTTAATGAGGAAATTTATGGTAGCCTCTTAACAACCTTATGGCAGATTCACTTTAAAGTTAAGAGCAATGAATTGTATCGCAATGTATGATTTATAGCAATATAAAATTAAGAACAAAGTTTTTTTACTACGTAATATACATTGCTGGAGATTTATTATTGATTATTCATTTAAATTTAAAAAAAAAGTAACTGCTGGAATAGTTAACAATTTTCAAATTAAAAATTGTTAACTGTTTTTTGAATATTGTCGTAGGTCTATAGAAACCAGAAAATCAGAATATATATGCAAAAATAACTTTTAATTCTTATAAAGTTTTATTATGTGTAGACCTTCAAACTAACAAATTTAAAGTAGAATCCCTTTGTTATTTTTAACCGAATTTCATCTCCTTGAAAGCTCCAGACAGAATTTTTTAAAAGAATTTTTACTTCACACTTTATTAATTTTTTTATCTCTTTGAAGATTTTTGATATTAAGACAATTAGTTTGGCATATTTACTTTTTCTTGCTTATGTCTTTATATTTTGCAAAATGTTCGCAATTTTGCAAAAATAAAGACCACCATTATAGGTTTAGCATTTAAATATATTGGCAATAAAGTTAAGACCTTAGAAAGATTTAAAGTGTTACACATTCTATTCTTGACGTTGCATTCATGGAATTCTCACAATGCGAGACCTTTCCATAGCCCTTAATATGTAGCTCGTTGCCTTAACTTTGAGTCATCGTTATCTTCGTCTGCAAGCTGCGAGGATCACAGGGCTGTAGTCACACTGAATTAAGAGTTATGATAAAGCTAATATTTCTGGCGAGAATTTGAACCAAGATTAACATAGCAAATAGTTAACACAGTGTCGGCCAATCAGTTTCGAGAAACGATGTTTTGTCGTGTGTTTCCTGTATTAATTTTCACACCTACCAACTTCCGCCTGGTGTGTATATTGTGCACTGCCTAATTGTTGTAAAAGATTTTAGAAGTTCTCATTTCGTTTGTGCGTGTTTGAGTAATAAACAAATCTACAATTTTAAAAACTCCTGACTTACAGAAACTCTGTGGGCACAAATATGCGTAAAATGGGATAAGAGATGAGACTGTTTTGAAAATGTTTTCAATGTTATAACACATGCTCATACGTACGTTTGCTATAAGTTTATATACATATATGCAGACATTTATTTGTACGAGCCTTATCCAGAGCCCATATAAAACATACTTGGGAGTATTGCATTACGATTTATCAATGGCGAGACTTTCGTATTTCCAACGCGAACCCCACTACGATATTTATTTAAAACGAAAAGTTATCATAACGAGCTCCATTTTCAAGTCAATATTAATCGATCTTTATGTCTAGTGAAGACGGAAGGAACGTTATATGGAACAGCATCAGCATTTGTCTAGAATGAGAAAGACGAACCCTGAGGGGAAATTCCATCACTATAGTGTCAACAGATCGAAACTGTCACTTTCTGTACTCTAGTCGGGAACGTTAAGTGCATTTAAGTGGCTATATTTGTGTGTATATATGTATGTATACATATAAATTTTAGCGTATTAAAATATTTTTGTTTTAATATGAAATAACCAGTCTCTTAAAATTATGAAAATGTAGGAAAACGACTTTACAAGAAATGTATTAAACGCGTTATATGAATTTTTAATTGTTCGTACTCTCTGGTAGAAATATCAACATTGCCCAAAATTAATGCCATTCGCTAGATCACGCGTAATTGGAACGTCATGGAGAATATAACTTGGAAATGTGTTATGCGGTGTAACCTTATTTCAATCTTAACTTTGTAATTGTAGTTTACAGTGAAAACAGTTAGAGGTTAACCTATTAGCACACGTGAACCAAAATTAGGATTTCAAAGAAATTGTAACATGCCACTCTTGTGGTTTCCATGCACACTAGATTGAAATCAAACTTTCTGCAAAAAAGATTCTATTTTTAATGTCTACGAATCAAGATTTTAAGAAAAAAATTTCTTATATACACCGGAAAAACTTAACAAACGTTATTTTTCAAGTGATTTCGTATTTTAACCGAATTCTTATCTGTAACATAAATTATACTCAAACGCTATAAAAACATATTGCCTCTGCAAGAACTTTAAATCGAGCGATCAAGCATGCAGACTGGAAACACTTTCCATGATTCTATGGATAAAATCACGTAAACATTTCATTTAGAATTTTCTTTAAATTTTTTTTAACGAGTTATTTAACGCATTGCATTTTTCTGTACTCACATTACTGAAATTTTTGAGAATATGTTGATCGGCATTATTTATATTTTCAGCGTCATCAATAGTTTTATTGTTTATGCTTTTCTTAATCAATATTTTTTTTTTCATTATAAATTAATTTAACTTATAATTAATACTTGCTTTTAATTTCAGATAGGTAAATGAACACAAAACGATAAACTTAGAATCCCACGAAATAACAACTTACGCATATTGGGCTCTCGTTGGACGAAGAGTGAGAAATTGATATTAACTATAAGAAAACGCTAGTATGTTTTCGGTTAGGTATTGTTAACTTTTATGTTTGAATAGTGCGGACGACTCTATTAATGAAAAAGGAATTATTTTCGTTTTGCATAGGCAAGAATTTCTGTGTAATTTCTCGAGAGTGATCATTCCAGACACCCAGCTCTACGTGGAGTTGTGATGATTTTTGAAAACGCGAAGACTTTCATTGCTCGCTAATTGGTGACGACGCTTCCATTCATTACTTGTGCACTTCTGAAGAAAAGTTTCTATTAATTCACAGCGACTTTGAACAGCACGCGTTACACGTCCAGCCCGGAACTGTTATCGATGTGAGCCCGGAAGTGCTTAGAAGCCGATGAATGCCTCCGGGCACCCACAAATATTCCCGTCATCCTTTCCTCTTGGAGCTCCAGGCCACATTTCACTCTGCAGAAGGGCGAGCCCAATCTTAGGCGCTCCGCAAAAAAGGCAACACAATCTGCCGATGTCCGTTCTTCTGTGCTTGCGCACTGCGGATAGAAATGTGTTTCTCGTGGGGAAAAACTCGTTTCGAAATTTCATGCTTTAAAGTATATACTGGGATCTCACAAGCTACGAGTCAAAATGCATAGCAACTAACACAAGTAATTAACATTTTGGGAACTGAAACGATGCTTGTACTTTGGCATTACTTCATGCCTATGCTATTCACGGTAAAGTGAGAACTTTTTAAAGCCCTCCCGTTAGGAATAATGGTCAACAAATATATCTTAGTTTATCTTTAGACGTAAACTTCCAAATGCGGTGGAATATATACACTATGTTTATTACTTACGTGTCAGAATTTATTTTGAAGGGTGGTTAAAGGATAATAAATAGCTGAAAAGATAAAGTAATTAGGGCGTCAAGAGTGCTCACTTTAACGTGAACAGTATATATATATATATATATATAATATTTGCCACGTAACAGCGAGGTATTCAAAGAAACATTTTATTTTCTGGAAGTCAATCTACCATTCTGTATACCACTGCCAAATAAAGGTTTCTCTATTATATATTTAATGCATTGTTTAGTAAAAGTAAAATAAAACACTAAAAACATTTTTTTTTTCTGTTTTTATAAATATGAGTAAGTTACTAAAAACATTTATAAAGTAATAAAATCTGACAAAGGTAACCGAGCCAAAATTTGATGCTTTTGATCATAGCAAGAAAATATCGTTACCTTTCACATTCGTTTGAAACAAGGTTTCTCTTATAATATCGTATTTATGTTAATGTTATCTTGAATGAGAAGTTAATGAACACATTCAAGACTACCTCATGTTCTAAATATGATGGAAGTTCTTTAGAATAATTTATTATCTCAAATATTTTTTAATAATATTAGGAAAATTTCTTGGAATTTAAGTTTTAGATTTAACTCAAAATAATCAATCTTGTGAAAATATTGTGTGCATTATATATAATATTATATATTATATATATACAATATATTAGTTGTTGCACATATATATGCTTACCATTTAATGATAATTTTCCTCAACATTAAGAAAACGTGATCACTGAAACTAAATTTTGTTCCAAGCAAATCTTTTCATAGGGTAAGCATTAAAAAAATGTTAACTTTATTGTGCATTTAATACAATATAAATGCTGGTACAAATAATGTCGACGTGAAGTGATATTAGTATAAAATATGTTGTTACTTGTATCGACAAACTACATTGTAAAATATCTAGAATTTTGTTTTCTAAAAAAGAACAGGAATTATAGATTTTGAATACACTTTTACTGGAACATTTTACTTTACAGCAATGTCTGAGAATGGTAGAATGTCAATACACCCAGATTTATCTGCGATATATCTGACATATTTTCACTGGAAAGGAGGAAGTGTTTTCTGTTCTGAGCTAGACAATTTTTGAGGTTACGTATGCACACATGAAAATATAATTAATATTATGTGTGTAGTTTCTTTGATAACGTATATTAATTTTTGCATATATATATAAAACTTAAATTAATTTTACTTTTTTACATTTCTGAAGTCAACGATTTTAATTTAATTGCTGTCGAGTGTTGGTTTTTATTGGTTTCGAAAAATGTTTCGCTAAATCTCGCGTGTTCCAGTTCTTTTGCTTCAGCCTTGTTCCTCATTTTATGTTTTTAACGTTCCTACTTTATCTTCAAATTTGTAAGATTCCAGTAACAAAAAGAAGCTTACATATAATACGAAGCCAGCAACTATGATAAAATGGTTGGTTCAGCTGTTTTATAATGTGATTTGCCGAAATAACTATTAAAAAAACAATTTCGATGTTTGCACTTAGTTATACATGTTTGGAGAAGAGAACTAAGTATTTCGTAGATATATAATAAGAACAGATTTATTTTTGAGCAAATTATTTTTTGACAGGTCTGAAGAAGACCATCATTACAATGAAAATAATAATAGGCAGTTGCATAATTTGTATAGTTCCTTCCTTGCAAACACGATTCAGTTTCTATGAGCATTTGTTGCTGATGGAGTGACATACATATGAAACTTATTATTATAATCGTTGATTTCACATCATAAAAGCGATCTTTCAGGTCTTGAAACTCAAATTTACAAACTTCGGGATAAAATATTCGCGCCCCACGCAGTATTTTATTGCAACGAGTGATTTTTCCCACGCAAGAGGCCCCCACAAGTACAACTACATGACTATATTATCTCTCTGATGATTGGTGCAGGATGATTAGCAGGAGCGTTGGGTTATAGCAGGCGGATATCGTTATGTCTCCAAAATAATAAACTATACCAATACTTACTTTTTCTTATCAACATACACGTACATCAAACAAAATAAAATATATAAATGTTAATTACGGCAACATATTATTTATTATAGATTAAAAATCACTTCTACATGACCAAGTAGATTCATATTACCAGTAGTACCCACCATCTTTAGATACAACCAAATATGATCACCGATCTCAAACTTTATCTTCTTTTTCTCAGAGTGCTCCCATACCGCGAAGATGAATTGCGAAGACGAAGGGTTTCCTTTTGACGTCGACGACCATGGAGTCGCAACCTGCATCATCGCTAATTGGTTGTCGATTCTACGATCGGGTTTTCACCTATGTTCAAAATTCTTGTAGGCATGAGAGGGCAGTTTGTATGAAGGGTCCTTTTTCACACGACGACTGATTGGGAAGAATGGTGGTTGCCAGCCGTGATCCTGCATTGTTCAGTGTTAAGTCCAGGTAGTGCATCGGCTAATGGCGACACATAGTGGAAGCCTGCTGTAGTTCTAGGCACTTTTATTGCAAAATGTAAATGCAGTTTACACAGGAAGTGATTAAATATACCGAGGGACATGCAATGCACTTTTTAAATCGGGATTATTGAATAAAAGTCCACCTTTCAGCTTTCGAAGTAGAAGTTCGTAGTATTAATTTTAAATACGGGGAATTTATTTTAACTTGTGACCTACGTGCACCGCAGTTAGCACCGAAATCAGCACTGTAATCAGCACCGCAAACAGGAGTAATCGTGAGTCAATTTGGAGTCATTAGGTGTCATTTTAGAGTAATTAGCAGTCATTTGGAGTCATTAGGAGTCAAGCACCGCAATCAGCACCGCACACACACCGCAATCATCACCATAATCAAAAGTCATTATGAGTCATTTTCGAGTCATCGGGAGTCATTCTGGAGTCATTATAAGTAATGTTGGAATCATAAGTAGTCATTTGAAGTTATAAGTAGTCATTTAGGAGTCATTAGGGATCATTATGAGTCAAGCACAGCAATCAGCACCGCACTCACCGACCGCAATAAGCACCGAAATCAATACCGCAATCAGGATTCATATAAGTAAATTTGGAGACATTATGAGTCACTTTTAAGTCATTAGAATCATTTTGGAGTAATAAGAAGTCATTTTGGAGTCATTAGGAGCCACTAGGAGTTATTTAGGAGTAATTATGGAATCAGTCTCAAGGAGTTAGTCTGTAGAGGTCAGTAGGTTAGAGTCACTTGGCAACTCGGTGATTGGCTGGTCTGTGTACAAACAACGTATTAATGGTGCCATAAGATTTGTTCAAAGTCAATATGACGTCATAAGGCTTGCATACTCGTACATAACAAGCATTAGGGAGGCAAACAGAGAGGCTTAGTTTGACAGCAGCTCCCGTGAAAATTGGATCGTCTCGGCTAGCTTCTGCAACTTCGCATGGTTTTTCTCGAGTTTTTGTATCTAGGTCAATCAAGGTCATGGGGTCAACGTCAAGGTAGTCTGCATCTAATATGGTGGCAGTAGTCTGTAACATCGTATGATTGCTGATATGTATGTATTATTTCATTTTTTTTCTTAGCTCAATCAAGGGCATGGGGTCAAGGTCATGATAGTCTGCATCTAATATGGTGGTAGTAATGTGTAACATCATATGCTTGTTGTCTTTTATATATTTTTTCTCGCGTTTTTGTTTTCAATGTAATTCAAGGTCATGGAGTCATGATCAAGGTAGTCTGCATCTAATATGGTGGTAGTAGTCTGTAACATAATATGCTTGATGACTTTTATGTATTTTTCTCGATAAATTTTTGTTTTCAAGGTCATTCAAGGTCATGGGGTCAAGATCAAGGTAATCTGCATCTAATATGGTGATAGTAGTATGTAGAATCATATGCTTACTGCATTTTATGTATTTTTCTCGAGTTTTTGTTTTCAAGGTCATTCAAGGTCATCGCGTCAAGGCCATAGATCAAGGTAAAATTCAAGGTTAAGGTTAAAGGTTACGGGGCACTGGCTTCTAAGATCGTGGATGAGTGACGACTACCAAGATGGCGGTCGCCTACAAAGATAGTCATCGGTTGCACCTACCAAGATGACAGAATGGGTGTGGGTGAAAGGTGACCTCTGGAAATTAGGTTTTTAAAATAATGTTTTATAATGTTTTAATAATTTTTAATAATTTATTTGTTATATTTTTTAATTTAATTATTTTTATTTTTAGGTATTAAAAATTTGAATAATAAATTATTAATAAATGATAATAATTTTAATAGTTAATTTATCATTAATTATTTAATTTTTTTTTGGTCAAACGTCAAGGTCAAAGGTGAAAAATCCTGAGTCCACGCAAGTCTACTCTCCTGGCTCGGAGTCACTGATCCGCCTCACTTTTCTGTCTCGGAGTCACTGATCAACCTCTCCAGCTCTGGGGAAAACGAGAATTTTTTACGGAATGTTTAGGTAAAAAAGGAAATTTTTAGGGAAAAATGGAAATTCTTATTAGAAAAAAGAAAATGTTGAGGGAAAAAGGGACATTTTTAGAGAAAAATGGGAAAATATGGAAATTCCAGTTTGGCGGCAGTTGGTTCTGGCGCTCCGAGATCCCAGCCCCTTATGCCAAAGTCGCCATAACCCTACTACTCTATTCCATGCTTATTCGGGATGATTTTGAGCATCACCGACAAACGTCACTAGGTTGTTCCTTGCGAAAATATAAGACGAAATATTATGTCCCACTTTTCCCTTCGGTTATTAGTAAGACAGCAACGCACCTCCGAAAATCGAGTATTGAAATACTTTCGGATAAAAATGACAGAAAGTATTTGCGATAAAGTATAATAAATCTGTGAATATTGATTTGTGTAAAGGCGATCTAACACCCCTGAAAACGCGATTTGTAAAATCATCCCCATTTATTACCACCATATATTTGCATAAAACTTTGTAATACTGAGCTGAAAACAGTTGTTTTGAACAAATTATGAATCAGCACGTTCAAATTAACAGAAATTATCGTCTTCTCGGAACACTTTTTAGTGAACCGTTTTCGAGAAAACTGTGGAGAAAGTTCGAAGCAGACGGTGAGTGATATGCCAGGTAGGCAACACACAATTTTTGTCTTGAAGCCCATGGTCGGACCTTCGAACACTTATTCTAAATAGTATGATCACTACATTTACTTTTGTAAATGTACAAATTTGTAATGATTTAACAAATTCGTTGTCATTATTATCTACCTTGTCTTCATTTTGCAGTAACAGTAGCAGTTATTTAAAAGTGTGCACTGAAAAAAATATTTTGTGGTGGGCACAAAAATATTTTGATGGCGTTCACCCTTCCAAATTTTTTTTGTGGTAGATACAAAAAAATTTGTAGCTGCCACAAAATAAAATTTAGTAGCCACGAAAGTTTAATGTTCACTATGAACTTATTTCGTCGCAGCTACAAATTTTTTTGTGTACACAACAAAATATTTGGCAGGGTGAATACCAACAAAATTATTTTGTGGCCGCCACAAAATATTTTTTTCAGTGTGCCCTTTGGTTGTGCACAGTACATCAACGTGCCTTTATTATTCGTTAGTGCAAGTCACCTGGACTCACGTGTAGTACACGTTTCTTTGCACATTTAAAGTACAGAGAGCGCTATTTGTTTTTCACTCGTGTTTCGTTTAGCCACATGTCCTATGTCTGGCCACTCACGTTCTGTTTTCAAATATCCACATGAATTTTTTGAAAACGGTTCACCTGAGGGAATTCCGACAAGACGACCATTTCTGCTGACTCATGATGTGTCTTAACAAATTGTTTACAGCTCAGTATTGCAAAGTTTCGTGCAAACATAATGTGGCAACCCCCACTCACCTATTAAAGGGTTGATTTTAACAAATTTTTTTTCCAGAGGTGTTCGATCTCCATTTCACAAATCACTATTCGCCGATTTATTTTACGTCATCGCAAATACTTTGTAACATTTTTACCTAAAAGAATTTGAAAGCTTGATATTCGGGGTGCATTGCTCCTTTAATAACCACGATAAGGATAAAGTGGTACATTGGTGTTACTATTATATTTTCATAATGAATTGTCTGGCGGAGATTGTCGGTATAACTCTGTATAACACTTGGTCCGGGCCCTTCAAGAGTTGGTAAATTGCGCGTCATCGAGCGTTCTGTTTGAATGCATAAGCTATGACTAGGGATAGGAAAATTTCGCGAGTTCAATGACCTGTATGCTAGACTCCACAATCCTTTGTATAATCGAACCTCAGATGTTTGCTCATTGGCTGTTGCACCAGTGTTACCCCACATTTGACAATACAGGATTCGTTTCTTGTTCCTTTGTAAGTCGTCTATTGGCATAGGGTCGTCCAGGGCGTGTCTAATAAACTCTGACCCAATTGCAAATGTTACTTCAGTGTAGACGCATTTGAAATCTATCTTGTCCTGAGATGAAGTCGCGAATATTTCCTATCTCTAGCTATGAGACAGTAACAGCGGTAACGAAATGCTGCCGTGATATCTTACATGTATACGTCTGAGTCAGTGATGGTACATTCAGGGATTTGGGGCCATGTGCATAGTTGTATGTAGTGAGTGACCTTAATGTAACACATACTCCAGCCTAAAAAGGTACTATCAATTTAAACAATTTTGTATGCGCAACTTTAATCAAAGTTTCATCTGTCACTACAACACTTTCTAAATGGTAAATATTTCATGTAAAAGTTTTTCTTAGACGCGAATACAAGTAAGCTATGCACTTGGCTCTTAAAATGACACTCAGATAGGTTTTAGCACATCGCAGCCGATGGTACACAACCGCAGGTCAGTTTCGGTAGCGATAAACTGCTATGATTCCCAGCTTAAGAGGGAGCCATGTCATTGCAAATGTCCACTTATCTTCGCTGGTTTTAATTTACCGTACAAAAATTTCTCAGAGCGCCGACCAAGCATTCGTGAGTGAAGATATTTGGATGGCTCATAAAGAGCCAGCGTCACTCGCCATAGTATATTTTTTATTTATTTCTTCTTGATTCAAATTTGAGCGGTTTTATTGAAAAAAAATTACATTAGAAAATTAACTAATTACTTTACCCATCATTACAGACATAACATATGAATTATTATCGCGTATTGATGCACCAATAAATATAGTACAACATTTTATGCATTATTTAATTCTCGCCTTTTAATGACAATCAGGGAACACCTTTTAACAATCAGGTACAACAATTAGCCCAAAAAAGGAACAATTAAATTTCTATAATTAAATATATGATATTTGCACAAGGGGTGTTACAGCCTCTAAACATCAAGGTCTTTAGAGACGATGATGGTGAATCGAGTTGAGTATGGATCAGCGCCGGAATGCAGGGGCCGGAATGCAAGAGCATGGGAAATGGGAGACCCCGAAAAGGGCCGTTGACCCGTAGCATCGTCCGGCACGATTCCCACATACGGAAATCCGGAAGCTACCCAGCCAGGAATCGAACCCGATTCGCCTTGCTCGGAGGCAAGTAGTCTAAGCACTACACCATCACGGTCCCTCTACCGTTCGTGATTCCTCTGCTGAAGTTAACGGCATTGATAGTGTGTGGTTTAGAGAAATGTCCAGAGATCGGTGCATTCACTGAGAAACAATAGCTCTACAAGACAGTGCTCAGACGAATTGGATGACACTTCTGATCACATGGGTGGCACACTGCTGCTACACTGACAAAAAAATTTCTTTTTTTAATAATAAATTCTTTGGAAACTATAATGTGTCCATTTCAACGTTGTAGCAGAAAATATTACCAGAGCAAAGTCACATTCAATGGTTGGATTGTCGGTTTGCAGTATTGTTGGGTCATAAAATAGTTCCCACAGTATTTCGTATTTTTGAAAATCAAAAGCAATCGTCTAAATCATTACTTACGTTAATTAATATTCCGCAATAATGAAATACTACGCGCGCATGCAAACGTATCTATGTCCGATTGCAGCTGGGAGATTTTTTTATTTGTAGTTACGTTTTGGGGTAAAAACACATCAAGTATACCTAGTGTGGTGCAAGATGGCGGACCTGGCGGGGCGAAAATAACTGTCACCATATATCGATTAATATAAAGAAATAAAAACTTTCACAAAACACAGATTATATGTATATGTACGATGCTAAGTGCACTAAATGTACAAAATATACAAATATTGGTTGTATAGTGCGAAAGCTGAAGGAGTATAATTCTCACAGCAAATTGCTCATTACACGGGCTGGTGGATGGCCACAGAACCGATATATGCCAAGTGCGCGGACACTGGAGTGATAAAGGCTGTTCACGATAAAGTGAGCAATTTTGAAATCAACCTTAGAAAAAAGTCACTGCTCTAAACTTCATATATTTTAACGGGCACACCAGGTGGCATGTGCCCAGTAAAGTTGGTATCGATGGATGGAAAGTAGTTCCATATCTTAACGTCAAATATAAAATGTTAGGTAACCATTCCTGATAACTTAAATTATTTCTTTCGCTTTCTGTTTTTTTATGTATCGAGGTATAAAAATTACCAGATTTGTCAAATATTTTCTTTTCCTATAATTGTACAGTTTCTTCTGACCGGCCCATGAATAAAATTATAAGGTCCATGGCAGTGTTAATTGTACATAAGACGGAAAAATACACAACGTGAATACAGGTAGATATTAAGCAGGGCTTTACCGTTGACGTCCTATACAAGCTGACACCTTGGGATTTATATACAGTGGCGAAGATTAGTTTTGTGTCACTTCAAATAAGTTAAAGAGTACATTTTGCGTCGCGATGTTGTAGAAAATAAAATAACCAAATTTATTTTAAAAAGCAAGAGTTTTGGGGTTTAGATTTATTATAAACATTGACATTTATAAAGACTTCTGTGTTTCATAAAGCAATAAGTAGTTTGTGCGTGACGATATCCTCGAAATATGTTCAAGATGAAGTACTGTAGTCGGTTCAACACGATATGATGCGCTTTTGAGCCCATATACCGACAAAAAAATCTATATTATATTCCTTTCTTACATACCCACAATATTAAGCCTCAAAGAATAACTAACAATTATTAAAGTGTCTTGGAGACTTCTGAACAGATGTACATGTTCGAACATTGCAATTTAACTTGACATTAGGTAAAGTTAAGTATGTAGACCCAAAATGTACAAAACAAAAAAATCGACAATTTTACTGAGGAAATTTGTGTATACATTTACCAACATTTCAGAAAAGTACAATAGTGTTCTTCGGAAAATATCATGTTTGTAACTTTATAAGAACAGAATTTGCAATATAGATAATGATCACGAATTTCTAATGATCACGAACCAATTTAAGTTGTGAAGTTAAACTTATAAACTACTTTACTATGTTATGCGTATTTCACATTAAACGAGTGAATATGTTTACAAATGAAGTGCTCTTGAATAGGTTTTATTGAACTGTAGGAAAACTTTTTTAACGTTCGTTCGGTGTCAAGAAACTTCATCGCCCGTAACTTGGCTTTCTTAGAAAAGGTAAGCTCGTGTGATCAAGCTGCTATGTGTATTTTTACCTGCCCAACAATATTTTGACCGATCAAACATAATGTAAAGCTCATATTTAGTATTTTAAATGCCAACAACTGTCATCTCGATGTAAACATTCATTTATGAAGCAATGCATTATTCAGTTAAAGTTCAACTGTTCAATCCGCCTGCGTTCCTAACATCATTCTAAAGTGCAGTAATTCTCTAAATCACTAACCTCAATCCCTCTCAAAAGGTGTACATGATATAAAGTTGTGCCAATGATTTACCTTTCACAAGATTTTACTATACATTAAACTAGCGTACAAAATACTTACGTGTATCCAAAACAAATACTAATAACATTAGAAATACTGTAATATAAAGGAGAGAGTCTTAATTGTGTACTGTAGGATTGTATTTTGAAACCCCAGTTAACATCCCCGTGGGTTGACACATTAATTTGTTGGACTCCCATCCCGCCAATCCTGATTGGATTCCCGACGGAAACACATGGATTTTTGCATGTGGGATATTTGGTGGAGGAGGCCAGTAGCTGGTAAGTTTTCCTCTCGAGAAAATCCTATTTTGCCGCCATTGCATTTCACTGCTGCCTGGTCCATCGCAGGTTTTTCGGCAGTTGTTCTCTCAGTTATAGCGTCCAGCATCCATAGCTTTAGAAATTTTTTATACTCTAAGAATTACACGACACCCATTCCATATTCACTAATTATTAGAGTTAAGGTAGCTTTATTTGTTTGAAGATTATATTTGGTGTCATTTCAATAATAAAACAAAATTACGAAAACTAACTTTAACACCTTTCGTCTTCGACGAATAAACAGAAAAGTAATTTGTGCTGCAAGAATAACCCAAAGAAAAATACTTTCAGTTCTAAAGAAGTGTTGACTGCATGGAGCATAATATCGACAGTATTTCAGCGAGTCTTTTTTCCAGCTACGATTACTAAATTTCTTCTGCGTCCACCAAAATACATTGGTATGTTGTACTAAGTGCATAACGGATGCCTTAAAGTTTGGAATTTAATAGGGTGAAACACCGAATCGTTGCATAATTTCCACTGGCCGAGCATAATTTATTAGAGTACGTGAGAGAATGTTTGCCATGAAATCACTACAAAGCTTCATGTGCCGACGGCCAGCTACGACAACATCCAAGTTTACTTAGAAGTACTTCATGGGTAATAAATTATTCTAACCCCGAAGAACATTACGAAACTTGCGCTATAATATATAGGCTAAAATACATGTCACTGGTTTTGTCAACAGCTATACCTCCAGGAATAGTAATTTCAACGATACACATTTGTTTCCGTAAGTATGCGCACGTTAAAAATGTTCTCAGTATATAGTTTAGGTGAATTGGTATGTTTAAATACATGTCAGTTAAATTTACTGCACTATTGTAATTTCCAGCTTATTGTATCAGCAAAATTTTTTCTAAAGTTTGGAATTTTTCAAAAGTTTTCCACTTTCTTGCGTTTTGTATCACACTAATTTCACTGTTACGTATGAGAACGGCTTTATATGAACGTCTCTGCTATTTTAATTCATGCGAAATTCTAGACACATGCAAAAATTAATACACAGATAAAAGAAACAATTTTATCATAAAATATTGGCTGCTATGAACGTAATTGACCAAAACTACCATTATCACGTTTTGATTTCGATCACCACATTTGTCATTGATAAAACGTTCTTTATTTACACTGGTTCTTTATATAATGCATTATACACGAAGAGTTAATTTTTTTGGTCCCCTAAATACTTTTGTATTAATCCATTAGTGAATTTCACTTAATTTTTGCCAGTTTCTGGATTACAGAAGACATATGACTGCAGGTATATTGTATATTAGCATGCAGCATTCAAAATAGAGGTGTTGATAAACTTTTCACTATACCAAATGCAATAGCTGTTTTCTTAAAGTTTGGTTTCTCCATCGTTATTAATTTCCGAACAGGTCATCAAAAATCAACTTTTCCTTAGACACATATTTAGCTGTGTGTTAATCATGTTTTTTTTTTTTTTATTTAGTGTTAACACTCAATCTCAGTACACTTTGTCAAATAGGATATTTTACATTTTACATGATTGTCTGCCCATCGAGCCAACCTACCAACCTTGTCCAGGCCTGTTGTATGGCCTCATTATGAAGTGTTCAAATGCTTATCCTGCACCTGCTGTTGACGGCCTGGATAACGTGCAGCGACACATGCTGTAAAACATGGATCCTAGAATCAACCGTAACATGCAGAGCACCCTATATCACCTACCCACTTCCACATCATTCACTTTACACCGTTCGTGACGAAAAATAAGGACACTTCTTTCTGCGTGTTTAATTTTCTCCTTCTATTAGAGTGATAAATTGTCAATTTATTTCTGCTCAAATTTGAAATATTTTTACCTATTGTTTTATTGTTGAAGAAGGAAAACAATGAGTAGCCAATAGCAAATACGTAAATCGGGGTCACGAAAGTAACCTGTATAACGGCTATGATTCTACTATTGAGGTATGCTCTGAAACACAATAGTTTTTCGTTTGCTTGTATTCGTGTACACAGCGTAGTTGTAGTTGGTGTGTAAAGGCTGTTCAAGATAAGGTGAGCACTTTTGAAATAAACCTTAGAAAAAAGTCACTGCCCCTAGCTGTATATATTTTGACGGGCACACTGGGTGACATGCACCGAGTAAAGTTGGTAACGATGGATGGGAAGTAGTTTCGTATGTTCAAGTCGAATAAAAATTGTTAGGTAACGAGTTGTCATGATATACAATTATTTCTTTCGCTTTCTGTTTAGGTTAATGCAGTCGTGCAATAGAGCCAACTACGCCTTAGTTTGCTCATTTGTGAGCACAGCTGCACTTGCACATTCTTCACTTCAAAAAATTATTAATATTTCGGCGTTTGTGTTGTGTCGCGTTAAATTTTAGACGTTTGTTTTTGTTTGGTTTTATTTACTTATATAACTTTTAAAAAAAATGTAATCTCATTTTCATATCATACACTATACAGAGTGTTGCAAAATTGCATGTCAGTACTTCGGGGAGATGTTCCTCACATTTATAGGATGAAAAAATTTGATATGATCATAGGTCCAGAAACACTAATTTCTTCACTAAAACCCGTAATACATAATGTACAGTGTATGTCCCACGGGCTGGTTCATGTTACTATAGAATGACGTTGCAGTGTTCGTTTCCATTGATACATGACACCTCACACTACGACACTACACCTAGAACAGTAGGAACTGCACAGGAAGTAGTTACACATGTGTGAAAGCTTATCGTCGGTACTAAAGGAAATGTTCAAAATGCTCTCCATCGGCACGAACACATGCATCAACCTGCCGTTGCATGGACACCCGGATGCATTGATGAATCCCTGGAAAATTCCTGACAGTGTCGCAACCCGCTTCTTTCGGTTACGGAGGGTGTCCACATCGTCCACTGGGGTTGCATACACAAGTACCTTCAAATGTCCCCACAAATAAAAGTCTAGTGGAGTCAAATCTGGCTCCGCGGGGGCTGGTATGGGGCTGTAATACAGCTGCGATGGCATTTCACAGTAACATGATCCAGCCTGCGGGCCATACACTGTACGTTATGTTTTGCGGGGTGTAGAGAAGAAACGAAGCATTTGCGGACCTATGTTCATATAATATTTTTTGCTCCTCCCGATGTGAGGAATGTTTCCCTGAAGTATTGACACACAATATTGCCACGTTCTGTATACTCCGTATTTCATAAAGTTCTTCCGAGTACTGAGGGGCCGCGGTAATGTAGTGGTTAGACTACTCGCCTCCCACCTAGGCGAACCGGGTTCGATTCCCTGCGGAGTCGCTACAGGATTTTCGCATGTGGGAATCGTACCGGACTATGCCGGTGGTAGGCAGTTTTACTGGGGGATATCCCGTTTCTCCTACCCTTTCATTCCGGCGCCGCTCCATACCCACCTCGCTTCATTCTCGTCGGCTCTCAAAACCTCAATGTTAAAGGCCGCCCAAACCCTTTTCCTCACTTTCTCACTTACATCTGGAGCTCCGAAATCTTTTGCAAAGAAATTAACAACCACAGACAGATGGAACAACCATTAGACGCATAGCATACTATTTAACGCCTACAAACATTCCATGTGTGAACCATGGTTGGCACGATATATC
Source organism: Dryococelus australis (assembly GCA_029891345.1). NCBI lineage: Eukaryota > Metazoa > Arthropoda > Insecta > Phasmatodea > Phasmatidae > Dryococelus > Dryococelus australis. The sequence continues at coordinate 278,228,926 of CM057009.1, forward strand.
AGTTCTTGCCATGCCCTTCCCTACAAAAGCCTGTTGATAGTGAACACTGCTGTCGTGATGCGCCCGTTTAGCTCGTCGACATCAGGCGGCAGCGGTAGGACGACCACTTTGTCTTTTATGTAGCCCCACAAAGATAAGTCGCACTGTGTGAGGTCCAGTGATCGTGGTGGCCGCAGCATGAGATGTTAATGTTCTGTGGCACGTCCTATCCAACTCCTTGGCACTTCTGCGTTCACGTGTTGCCGGACTTCATGGTGGAAGTGGGCGGGACTGCCGTCCTGCTGAAATAAGAGACGTGGGTAGTAATACAACTGTGGCATAAGCCACAACTGCAACATGGCCAGATATGCCAGTCCTGCTCTTTATGTGAAACAGAATAGCCCGTGCGCGCGATCACGAGGGAAAGAACATGTTCACTTTTGGTCAATCACGCAAGCGATTGGGTATTCACTTCACCATGCGCGTATGTTGTGACGATTAACTCTATGGTCAGTGTGAAATGTAGCTTCATCGCTGATAATTATCGTGTCTAATAAATTTTAATCGGCTGCCATATTTTCCATGAGCTGTGAACCAAAGTCATATGGACGCTCGTAGTCATACCCAGTAGTTACAGTCGGTAAGGTTTGAAGCACAAACGCTTACAAAGAACCGTTCAAAGAGATGTTTTAAGGCCTGTTTTACGATCTCTAAATAAATGTGTGGAATAGCTATTCCATAGATAAGCTATTTGATGGTAACCTGTATTAGGAACATTCCATTAGCTATGTTATCCTTTCGATAAGTAATCCAAGGTTTTGGTTCGTTACTGTGAATGTTGGCAACAAAAGTCACTATATGTGTGGGACTATGGCTTATTTTCAGTTGTCAGTAATGGGTGCGAAATGTGTTTCGCATTATATATATGTATATATATGCTTCTTTAGCAAAGACAATTAACTATAAATTATGAACCAAACCTGGGCAAACAGCATATCAGTTCATAAGTATTACTGTCGCTGGTGATATCAATCCTCTCACAGCTAACTTAATCTCCATACTATTTATCACAATGCATGAAGCTCGGTTTCTAACCATTCAAGATTGAGGTTCGTGCTGTGTTTCTTAATTATATTTTTTTAATATTTTGAGTATGGAAAGGGGAATCAAGCCTAGTGCTAATATTTTCTTTCCTATTTTTTGTCATCACAAAATACAATTTCCACAACTAAAAATAATACAATTTCCAAAACTGATCTTCTTTGTCGTTATCGACATTCGCCGGGTTTCCATGCATTTTGCAGAACTATACTACATAACACTCAAAATAGCAAAAAACGTATATTCATGTTTTATATAACCTCCGAAACCAATATGCATATATGCAAAACTCCAACATCTGATGTTTGAGACACCGTTTTGAAGCTTATCTAAAGGTATAAATGATTGTGTAGCACGGTGAGTGATATATAGTTTTACCCCTTGAAAAAAGTTCTAGTTAGCAATAACTAGAGGTCGTAATACACTATTTTGCATGATCTGGTAGTTAACTTTTAACCTGGTGTGTAACTAGAGGTCGTAATACAGGCTCTTAGAAATGTCCAGTTCCCTAGCTGCACGTGAGGTAGCTTTGTCTGTGTTACGCATACGGACGCAGGCGGTCGAACAGTTGATATTCGCTTACACAGCGAGCCTGCTTTGTTAAACTCTTATAAAGCATGCACGAACTGATTTATCCTTCGGTGGGTCCTTGTGAAATTTTGAGCAACATACACAATTCCCAGTGAATATCGATTTTGCCACACGGAATCCCAAAACGCAACACAATTTTTCGACTGTTGTAGCATCCACTCTCTACGAATACATTGCACTAACCCCGCGTAGCGGCAGGCATGTGAACTACAGCGTGGCGATGGTAAATAAATAAACTGTTTTAAGTTATTGTTTCGAGTTATGGTTGTTTCCTTGCAGTTAACGAAATACTTATGGGTAATAATTGATCCTAACCTCGAAAAAAATTACATAAATTCAGGTATTATATAGTATAACATACATGTTATTGTATCTTAAAATAATTATAAATTAGTACAACTGGGAAGTTTAATAAAAAATGTCAGATTTATTGACAATTCCTTAGACAATGGAATTTTAAAGTTCCCCTTCGTGAATCAATTATATGTATTTTTTTCTCTATATCGTTATAAATACTGTGCCGGAAACGGAGGATCATTATATATCTCCATTATTCCAAAAAAACATAAATAGGTAGGCCTACCTAATATTTTTGGCTCTGCAAATTAGTTTCCAATGTTCGAGCGATTTTGCATTATAAACATGTCCAAAAATAAAGACAATATATATTATTGGATTATTGACTTGCAGTGCAGTATTTATGCACGAATCATTACGAGTATTCATATAATTCAACTTGAGCAACTCTCCCTCCCCATCTGTCTCTCTATGTGGCCCCTCAATAAACATGTTAAAGGAAATAAACAAATCAAAAATGAAAATAGTGTAACATTAGTATTTTATGTATTACATAATGTAATTTATTAAATTATTGTTTGTTTATCTGATCGGAAAAACCGACCTACGAGAATTCATTACTCACATTTATAGTTGATGAGGGTTAATATTTTAAATTACTAATCTCTCTTATCGTCTGCTACAATATCTTCCAAAGAATCCAATATTCTCAGTAAGTTCAATCTTAATATTATTATTATTATCAAGTTATATCTACAGAAGTATACCCATGGATATTTGTGTAAATACACTGTCGACCAAAACGTAATTGGGCACTCGTGAAGATAGGTAATTCAGTAAGTCAGTTGACTTGTGTGGCCGCCATACGCAGCAGGTCGGTGTAGAACCAGTTGACAAGGAGAAGGAACGCGGTAAGGGCGTGATTGTGGGTTGCCATCTCAGTGGGCTGTCTAGCCGGGCGATTGCACAGAAGGTAAACTGACCCAAATCAACGGTCGCATTCGTCCTGCGTAAGTGGAAGGTAGATAGGTATTGTGGCAATTCTGCACGTTCTGGGCGACCTCCAATCTTGACCGACAGAAATCGCAGAACCCTGAAACGTGAAATTGCCAAAAATAGGGCACAACCTATGACTACCATCTGACAGGAGTTTCATGCAGCAACAGGAGTATCGGTTTGTATTGGAACATTACGTAAAAAGGCCCACCGACTTGGATATTTCGGAAGAGCAACTGCACATAAGCCCCATATCACGACAAGCAATAAAGCTCGGCGAATCAGGTGGTGTTTGGACCGTCACAACTAGACACTGGAGCAGTGGAAATCGGTTCTGGGAAGTGACGAGTCGAGGTTTACATTACTCCGGTCCGATGGACGTGTATGGGTGTATATACGTGTGTGTGTGTGTGTGTGTGTGTATATATATATATATATATATATATATATATATATATATATATATATACACACACACACACACACACACACACACACTTATTCAACCATATTCGCGTACACAAAATTACGTCAGAAACAAAACACTTTATTAAATTTACTCATAATAACTAACCCGTTAAGTGTGAGCGGTGCAAAAAGAGTAAAAAAAAAAAAAGTTTCCTATAACATATGAATATGCATTTAATAACTAAAGGAAACAAATATCGTAAGTGTAAAGTAAAAAAAGGTCATCTTCATAAATAGTTCACGATATTTGATCAATATTTGATTGCCCTTTAATATTTAATATATTATTTTCATCTGGAAAATATTTAATATATTACTTTAAGCTTCTCGTCGTGTTAAAGTTATCCCTCGCACCCTAATGGCACACAACACATTTATTTATGTTTGTTATCACTGAGACTGTGCGATACAGAGCATTTAAAAATCGACAGACATGTCAGTATTTAATACTTCAGGGCGTAGCCCAGTAAAAAAAATGTATTTAGGGCAGATATTTATGAGAAAGCAGCATAAACAGTACGTCAAGAAAGAATCTTCCGTAGTTTTATAATAGTCTAATACTAATATATTGAACTGTAATACTTAAAGAAATATTGAATTAATTGTGCAACTGGAAATGGCATGAATTTATTTTTAATGAAGTGTTATTCTTTTTTATAATATAACATATAGTTTATAACATATTCGTATTCCAAGATACATTGAGACAGAATTTTTATCGACGAAAATACTTTGTTATCACGTTTTAATTGACCTATATTCTCGCTATTAGATTACAAAGAGAAATGTTCGTAATTTTAATACAGAAATAATGACAAGCGCATCAATTTGAAGTAAAATACGTAGTTTATTTTAATCAATAAAATCACACTTTTGTTTTGCTTGTGTTCACATTGAAAGACCTGCTCTGAATGTAAACTATGTTTTATTTAAACTAAATTAAAATTGGGGTTTTTGCAGTTCAATTATTTCATGTTGTATCATAAGTAAATTCTTCCTTGCGTAATTTTTTATGCATAGCGTTATTATTTGGTATCTCAGAAAAAATTTTAAAAAAATGTTTTTGTGACAAGTGCTGTACAAAGTCAGCAATTCCGCCTTTCTGATGTATATGTACAACTAGTGGTATATATTAGTGAACAAGCACGTATATAGTTGAGAAACGGTATAGCTAAGGCCAGTTTTGAAGCGTTCGTTTACGTTTCGTAGAATGGAATTTAGTGCTTCTGAAAGCCATGGAAATATTACAAATTCAAATATTCTTAAGGAGATAGTCTCAGATAACACACTTACTATCCATAATACTTGTCTCTATGCTTATGTCTCTGTGGATTTTCTTGGATGCGTGTATGGTAACTGGGTTTGTTGAACAAGCCACAGCGAACGAACAGCGCTTCGTCGTTCCATTACATTATTTCCAACGCGGATCGCGTCATTTCTGTTCCCAAGTAACACGCATTGACCCGGATCCACACAAAGGTGACAAGTTCTGAACTCTCGTGCAACAATGCGGGTATAAACCTTCATCGTGGAGAATCAAATGCTGTGATCGACGGTTGACGCCAACAGATCAACCCGCCATTTTCGTATGATGATCAAGTCATCGAAAGTCATCAGTGCCTGGCTCGCGACGTGTAGGTTGTGTTGATGGGCATCGTTGTTGCTTCACACAAGGATAAGGCTCGTTTGCGAAAGAACTTCTAAACTTAACGCCATTTTTACTATGTTGTGCACCCTGCGAAACACAGCTACGGCACTACCTTAGCAAGGGTAACGCGTTTGACTTACAACGTATGGTTAGTATGCATTCTCATTGCAGTTCATGTACAAAGTATGGTATAATCCATCCACGGTTATTTTCTGAAGCCCTGCTAAATTTCTACATCCAGGGTATTCCTCCGCCTCGTGCAAACTAAGCTTAACTAAGTCTAGAGAATTGCAGGAGGATAGCGCACCGATTTCGTGCGCACTCAGTTGTAATAATATATTGCATAAGAACTCTTTCTTACTAGGCGCTACGAACACACGTGTTTTTTCAACTGTTTTTAATTTATTTATTTTAAATTAAATATTATAAAACGGAAATAAAACGCAAAAAAAACTTCAGTTTGACGAATACTAAGATACATTTATGTTAACAGGGGCATTAAAACGCTTGTGTTACATGGCATATTTAGGAATCAAAGGTTGGATTAACAAAGTGTGAGGAACCCCCAACAGACTATACGATAATTACGAGATATATAGGTAGATAGGCTTTAACGTCTCGTCGATAGCGAGGTCATTGAAGACGGAGCAAGTTGCTCAGAGAGACAGGAAAGCGTAAGGAATCGGTCATGTTCTATAGTAAAGGACCATCTTAGCATTTGCCTAAATGATTGACATACGAAATCAGGATGGCCAAACTGGGTTTCCAAATTAGGTCCTCCCGAATGCGATTCAGGTTTACCACCTCGCTCGGTGAGATAAAAAGGTGATTTATAACTTCTGTACATTTATTTCGCTCTCGTCTATAACGTCTTGATATTGGAATGAGCCCGTAGGTATATTAAAACGATGCGCACATTATAAATGCACAGACTTTTAAATGTCAGCATACACTCGCGAGGTTACGGGCAGCACTGTGGAACTGCTTGTGGTACTTCGCTTCTGCTCTGTATTACATAATACTTCACCCAAGCCCATCTTTCATTCTATTGTACACATCAAAATCGGCGAAAACTAAACCGATCATTACTTCACTGTATTCATTTCGGTTGTCAGAGCTGGCAAAGCTTGGAGCACAGCTTCCGGTATGACATAATCAGAGAGCCAGTGTTCATAAACTTGCGACGTAAACTCAAATCTTTATGTATTTTTCCTGTTTGCTATCAGTAACATTTAACTACGTGTCTGACATGGAGCCGGCAAAAATCTTTCCCTTAACTCACTTGAAAATATTCGTTTTCCAGTGTCTTTAATGTGCACTTATGATGTTTGGAAACGCTATCAATAACATTCGCAGTGTTACTTTCTATAAAATATTAATGAGTTTTCCTTTGGCCTTCTATAAAGTATCATCCCTTAGGCACCGCTTAACTAATAACTCGGTTTAAACATTAAGCAGTACGCATTGCAATACGAAACCAAACGGTGCTGAATGTCAGATTCGGGTATACTTATAATAAAGCCTTTGGAGTTGTCTTGTCAGAAGCGGTAAACAAAAATTTTACAAGCGTCTTAATATATTTGATAGGATGTATTGTTATATCGCATTCTTTGATGCACGAAGTTTCGTGCTGTCCACGGTAAAGTGAGCACTTTTGAAAGCCCTGATTGAGATCTACTTCTATGGACTTCGTGAATTATTCCGCCACTTGTAAAATTAATATTGCCATGGGACTAGTCCATTGGAACTGCGAAATTAGTATAAAAATAAATTTGTGTAATAAATTTATGTATTTTTTACACTTAAATGCGGTTAGATAAAAAATAGCCAAATAAATTATTTCAGTATTCGCAAATGTTTACCTTACACTTTTCATTAACATCACGACATGGAACTATTTCCCCTCCGTTATTACCAACTTTACTGGCTGAAAGTAAGTCAGCGTGCCAGGAGAGAGTAGTGAAATTTTTCAAATAGTGATTCCACAATTCTCAACTAACTGCGAACAAGCTATACTTAAGTCGGTCCTGCCCAGATTCTCAATAGATTAGTGCCCAATTCTTAATTATTTACCCTATATTAAACGTCGCTCAGTAAACTATAATATTGCCTCAGCTATCGAGCGTACCAAAATTCAATACTCAAACTTCTAAGGATGTTTGAAGAGACCAAAACAAGTACAATTTATTAAACAACCTCAAGTTGTATAAATGATAATTGATGTTCATTTTGACGTGGTTGAGAATCAGTACAAAATTATATTTTAATTTAATTGTAATCGTTTACAAAAAGTGTTCAAAAGTGTGGCCTCCTGCTTCAGTTAAAGTTCTTCAATGATGTGGTATTCTATTGCCAGTTGTACACTTTCGAAAGACAACGGGCGTGTGCTGTAGAGAGTAGGCAACCACAAGTACACGAGCGATCAGCTCTCCCTCTGATTTAACTTGAGTCAAATACACCAGGCCTTCAATTGCCTCCACACAAAATAGTCAAGTGGGGTGAGGTTATGAGAACGCGCAGGAATTGCAATGGGTCCACCGCAGCTAATCCATTGCTTACCGAATCTGCGATTCAAATGCTCTTGGACGTCACGAGAGAAGTGAGGAGACATGTTAACACAACAACCGACGTCGAATATGGAGAAGAGGAACGTCTTCGAGGAGCTCTGACAATGTAGCCTCCAGGAATCGCAGATAGCTGTTACCATTATTTCGTAATGTCATCACGTACGGTCCAATCAAACTATACCCAGCCAACCTGACCACATTTTAATTAAAGTTTGTTGGTGACGATAATTAACAAGATGGAGATTTTTGGACATTCGCCATTGCGATGCAGATGTCTGTCAAGCAGTTAGCTTGCTATCCTGGTCTATTTGACTCGATTCCTTCATGGAATATTCTGGCTTCGTGCCTATATATTCTTGACTACAGCATCCCTGGCTTGTTTTTTGTAGTGTCTGGTTAATCTGCTTTGTTTTAGTGCACGAAACGACATAACCTAAATACAAGTTATATATACAGTTTCCCGTCAACAACAATTGTCGCTGTGCTCTGATTGGCTACTTCGTCTTGACTTGTACTTAAGATATAAAATATAATGATCTCTTAAGTCACGCCAAGAACGCACGCGACCCGTAAAGACCAGCACACGAAAGTCATAAACTAATACCCTTAAACACATTGAATCATATCTTAAGCACACGGCGAACTTATTCTCTTAAGTCAATCTTTGTTGTGTTATCCTATTTTGTTATTACTTATATTGTCAACGTTGCCCTAACTTTGTCAGCAGATTTCTTGTCTGTGTTGAGTTAAATGAGTTATCTGTTGGTCATGTAAATATACATATATTTCGCGTAATTAGTTGCTGTTCTGTTTTTTTACTATATTCCCTTTTGGAATTTCCCAGTGTTGTATAATATATATTTATTTTCTCGTCCATAGGTTGCTTGTTGTATTTAACTATTTTTTGTGCTCAGTCCGGTTTTATCATAGACAGACATCTGCATCGCAATGACGAATGTCCAAAAAATCTCCATCTTGTCACTTACCCCTATTGCACTATTCATTCAAAGATCACGAGAATGACGCTGGTGTGTGAGTTTTCATCTTTCAACAGGCGTTGTTGTGTAAATTGACTATTACATCTCGGTTAAACGATGCGTTGTCGATGACACGACATAACATGTCAAAAATGAGGTTCCATAGTGCATCTCTGTAGCTATCATTGACAAAACTCAACCAGACGATGATGGTCGTTCGGATGGTGTGATTGCACTCCTTGCGGATAAAGTGGGCGCACTTTTGTTCATGCCACATGCGTGAAACAGCCACGTGGTTAACACGCAATTGCTGTGTCACCACGTCGTGAGTTTGTTGCTCATGGCATGTTACTAAACCTTCCCCTCAAACACGGGTGTGCGCATTGTGAGCTGACGGCCAGCGTCGGGTATGTGGACCTAAGAACAAACATTGCTGAATTGATACTGTGCAATCAAAAGTATGGTTAGTAACCCATGATCACTCATTCTGATGAACCTACTTGCAATGAGCCGGTTCCGCGCAAGCTGCGATTAATCGCAACAAACGTACAATGGTTTGTCACGTGTAGCAGCTGATAAGTTATCACTGCTTGCACCATAAACTATGTGCATGTATATTAAATCAACACGTTTATATTGTTCCGTCGCTCTGCTTTAAACGTACGACAACCACTTACTGTCTGCATGTTGTCACAGTACAGAACTAGTCTGGTAGCAGACTACGTAACGTAGTATACTGCTACACCGCTCAGCTCTAAACGAACGACGAAATATAGCGCGGTGTCACATTGCGTTCTGGCGGTTTGACGTGTATAATGTTTAACGGAGTATGTTATTTTCATAGTTATGGTCTCTTCTATTATAATTCAAAGTTTGAGGGTTGAATTTTGTTACACTCGGTACAATATAATTTTAAGAACTTTCAATTAGAAAGGAAAACTAGAGTAAGACATCGAAAACCCATTTGTTACTGTCGTTATTTTGTTTACTTTTTACTATAATCCAAATTTCGAAAACTGTTATTTTCTTCGCAAAGTCGTTTAACCAGTCAAACACAAAGATATAATAATATATGGTGCGTCCGAACTGTTAGAGTAACTACAGCGGGAAGTGAGAATAAGATGTACCAATGCAGACTGTTCTGTTCAAGCTTAAGTCTGTGGGATAACCGAATATATTATATTCACGGTTTCTTCACACTTTTGAAATCAAACCTTTGAAATATCACCCCATGTATGACGTGCTTTGTTGTTTTCTAGATATGCAATTTTGTCACAAGTGTTTTATATTTGTTGTTAATATAAAAGTATCTTATTCTAGGTTAAATTGATCTTTCACTTACATGTTATTAATAAATTATAATATTGTATCTATAATTAACGTGAAATAAAACGAAAGAAAATAGTTGCGTTGGTAATGCCTAGTGAGAAATAGTTCTTTTGCAAAGTATTATTAAATTGAGTGCTCACGAATGCACTACGTTGTCCCATTGATGTAATTCCCTAGACTTGGTTAAGTTTGTTTGAATGAGGCGGAGGAATATGCTGAAAGTGGAACTTTAGCAAGGATTCAGACAAGTTCCAAGTAATTGTGAATGAACTATAGTTATTTTGCCGATAGTGGCTGGAAGATAGGACATCAAATAGAAGCACGTGGACGGGCAGTTAACCAAAGCCCAGGCAATCTCCCTCACTCGTGCTGCAGGATGGAGCTTGGCTCGCTAGGAATGAAGAAAATAACAACATCCTGGAGAAGCGCTGCTGGCCAGACGGGGCCGCCATCACACAATTATAACACTCAACCAATTAGTGGCAGTTGAACAGCCCAGCTCGTTCGCTGCCAATGACGTCAGTGCGGTGATGTCACCAGCCCAGAAAATGTAACTAGGCATTCACGATAGTGATACGTTAAACGATCATGTTTTTTTTTATTTGGGCGATATACGTGCTCGGTTTCCGCCGGTCGCCTCGCGCCGCCGCGCCGCCGCCTAGCGCTGAAAGACGCGCCCCACATGCGAACAGCTGATATCTCGCCGCCTTCCACCACATAAATTAATCACGTGCCCTCTCCAAGATGCCGGCTTCGCCACTCAGTTTCTTCACATTTCAGTGCCGCCTTGGCATCTGAGCTGGCATTACGATTACAACACTTTCAACCTGACGTCGAAGGTCAAATACAAATTTGTATAGTGAAATACACATAAATTCGACAGTACAGTGTTTCATCCCATTTGTTTTTGCTAAAGCACTTAAGATACAGTTTTCATAAATTTTATAGCGTAAACATTTTAATAAACAATATACTCCTGGATGTTTTTTGTACATTATCAACAAAAATGACGTCAAAATAAATCTTCAGCAAAAATCAAAACGTATTGCTTTCATAATATCTTAAAAAGTGAATTTTGCCTTTTGGCTCTCAATTCCGAGGGTTCTAGATATGTAGTTATCATATATAATTTTAGTCAGTATAAAATAATTTTAAATTATTAAACATAAATAGTTCGGTACACAGATTAAATGTTTACACATCAGCGTTAAAATTAATTTTTCTTTCTTGTTTTGATACTTAAAAGGTTGGCAATTAATTAGTTGCATAACATTTAAAATAAAATAATTATGCTACACCGAAATCATTTATTTTTGTTTGCATGCAACTTTTAAACAAATATATTGTCTGAAGTACAAAATGAGTGAAAAATAATGACATTTGACATGGAAAATTGATGTCTAATTTTATCGATCACCTTGCACAAATGCTTCAAACTACATAATGAATTTAGTACCAACACTATGCAAGAAGTAACTAAGGTGTAACCTGTTTGCCAAACTTACATAGCCTCTATAACCGGGAAAACGGGGATAAAGCACCCACTCCCACAAAAATTCTTGGGATGGAGAATTGTGTGTGTGGGAGGGGGGAGTTGGAGGAAGGGAAGAGGCCAGCAAAAATTGTAATAAATATGTCCATAGATCGCCCACCTATATCGTGCTGGCCCACAGCAATTAATGCAGCCAAACACCGTTGCGTCACTTGTCATTCCGTGCCGGTTTTTATACTTGTGTTTGGCTGCACTTCTTGTTGAAGAGTGGTAACCCTGGTCATTGACCTTTGTTTTCTCTACGTTTCAACCCCCCTTTCACTTTAAACAAGAGCATGCCAGATATAGTCTGTTCTCGGTACAATGAGAACTTTGGAAGCCCATGTTACTTTTTCCTGTCGACCATATTTAATCAATTTACCACCTTTTTAAATAAATATTGAATGTATGTAATAAACCCAGTGTATACATTCCACTGCACTCGAAAGTTAATGTCTAAGATTTAAATAAAATATTTTTATTGACTATTATTCGAAATGAGAGGGCTTTCAAAAGTGTTCACTTTACCGCGAATAGCGTATAGCAGACTGAATCAAATTAAATTCTTCAAATAAAGTTTCTGAAACAATTACCTCTTCCATATAAATTCAGTATTCATACCTTTGATTTGTGTTTTTATTAGGAAGTAAAATTGGTTTTAACTACTTTCATTAATTATTAGGATGAGGTGGTTAATAGTTTGAAATGAAGATTTGGAATGGTCGCCTCCGAATAATTTAGTATTTGTTTGATGTGTTTTTGTTAGGAAAAAGGGCAATTTTGAATAGAGTATATCTAGGACCGCTGTTTATTTTTGCGAAAGAAAAAAGTTGGTGCAGTAGAGACTTCGATATTATCTGCGCACACTTGCAATTTTCTTTTGGTTACTGGCCGCGTGTCTCTATGTGAGAAAAAAAAAAGGTGAGCCTGACTGGACAAATCAGAATTACTGTACTCCATCACTAAAAGTCCGTGATTTGTGGGCTGGCATCTAAGACGCGTGACAATGACAATAATAATACAATAAAGAAAGCGGATTTGAACTACGGTGTATTGCAACACAATTTGTTGTGGAATCTTTTCGTTTTTAACAGGTCCCTCTTATACATAAAATACTAGGTTTGGGATTGTAGCCACGTAACCGAATGTTAGCGGCGTAAGTTGGATGAGTGACCCTTTAATATTTATATGTATTATAAGCGTTATAGTAAAATAATTCCTTATTTTGGCCATTGAACGAAGAAGACGCGTACTTCTTAGTACACTCTCTTAAATTCAGGAATGAGTGGTGTGTATCACAGTACCACGATTTTGATGTATTTAAGCATTTAGTAGAAGAATTAATTAGGAAAAGCAAGCGAAAATCCCACAACCTTGTTCCTATTAATGTTGGTTTTCAATGGTGCATGCTTACTTACGGTGGCAAGTAAGAAAGCTAATTCTTAGTACCTCAGTAAGTGAGTTACGAAGTTAGTATGGTCATCTGTTGCACCTTTTGGAATTCTTATTTCGTTGAGTACATAGCTCAGTGAACTAGCATGGATAATAAACAATATAGTTGCAAACAACTTTTTTGTGACCAACTAAAAAACTTTCATATTAGTGAAACAAACATTTCTTCACACAGTTAGGGTATATTTGGCACACTTTTTTTTTCTTTCGAAAAGCAAAACAATAATGCTTTAACACACTAAAAAATGAGTAATTTATGTAGTCCATTCACGGTTTCTTCGAATGTTTTGAACCGAACATTTGAAAAATCACCCTAAAGGTAACATTTCAACCAGTGTTTTAAATAACTTGTATAACACAAATAAACACCACTGTGATTAAATTTGAAGTATTGTATTATTCAATAAACGAAATTTTATATTAGTATCTTCTACAAATTCTAATATTTTTTTCGTATTAAATATGAATTAAAAATTGTCAGAGCAGCGATGTGTCGGCAACGGCTAGTAAGTAATAGTTCCCAGATAAAATATTTTTAACATAGTTTTTGATATATTATTTGTAAATTAAACATTGCCTTTTGATATATTAAAATTTTTAGATAGCACTGAAGGAAACATATTTAATTGTTAAAGTTTACAATAACAGCGCAAAATATCTTGCATATGTCCTAGTGACATGGTGTGTTTTTATTCGACCGGGATGTAACTGTCGGCTGAGCGGAGCTTATTTCTCTCTCTCACACACTCACTCACACTCGCTTTGTCTATCTCTCCCTTGGGAAAATTCGCATCGCTAATAGCAGCAGGAAAAGTATACATGTTTAAATTTTAGCATATTTTATACTTATTACAGCAAAATAATGAATTAATGATTTGTAATTTTCAATTGAAAAGAAGTTTTAATGTTTGAATACTTATTTTAATACATTTAGTTGTGATGAAGGGAGTGTTACAAATCTGAAGTTGGCAGAAGTGGCGAGCGGCGAATTTACATAACGTGTTGTTGCTGTTGCGCAACGAAGCGTTAACTTCCCTTGCTCCGGAAAATACTTCAAATTACAACATCGCGTTTGTACATGTTATGTATTTTAAACCTACCTAGGCAAGTTACGTTGTTGTGATAAATCTGTATTTCCACGGCAGGAATTAATATACTGTAACGTGTGTTGTGATCGCTGCGTGTGAAAGGGTGTGGCTGCGTCGTAGCCGTTAAGCTGGTCCAGCGTGTGTGTGATTACAAATATTGAATGCGTGAAATTTATAAGTTTTAACCGTGAACTGTTTCTATGAGAATGTTAATTATTTTTAATTTACTTCTATTTATCGCAATGTTGAACATTTGCCCTATGTGTTTGAAACACAGTTGTGTAACATGCTTATGTTCCTGAGATGAGAATGCTTGCCACAATCACAACGAATTACTAAGCCCAGTCGGAAATTTTTTAATAAATAATTAAGTAAACCTAGTAAAAACTAAGTACCTATGAAAATATATACGAACTGAATAAAAGTAACGGCAGGCCTGTTTGTGTGCATGTTCACTTCTATCTGTTAAGTTTGTCGCTGCTACGTACAAAAGAAGCGAAACGAGTTGCGTGTTTGTATTTACTGTCTTTTTCGTTGAACTGATTGCTCTTTAGTTTTATATTTATTTCAACTAAGGCCGTCCTTTTAACGAAATAACCCAACACACGACAATAACAAGAGGTTAAATACAACTGTTCTTTCCACCACAGTTGTGACAGGGCTAAACACAGTCGCGGCAAAATAAGAATGTTTATTATGTGTAATTTACTGTATCATGTGTAGCAAATATGTTAACAATGTAGGTATAACAATAACAGTAAGAACTATCGTCAATATTGGCATTTTTAAGAAGTCGTAAAGCTTACCTAAATATTGTTATAGGCCTAAATTGTGAATATTCGTACGCAATGGTTTTTATAATATGACAGAATTACTTTAACAGCTGTAATCACTAACACATTTGACAATTATAAAAGTAGACCTCATATGCCAGTGCTTATTTCTACGTGTACTGGCAGGATACGTTATCAGTAATCAAATGTAGACATTTAGAATGGCTTCAGAAACATCCAAAGAACCGTGAATGGAGTATACTAAACATTGGAAGTATAATCCGGCATGGAGGGTGCCGACAGCACCACCTATACTTTTAAACATACACAAATAGGGCTGTCACCTGGTAACTAAGTCAATAACTCGCCTGGTAACGAAATCGATAATGAATACACTAGCGCCATCTAGTTGATGTCAAAGTAAACATATGAAATCCAATATGGTGGCCTCAGCAAAGTATAAACAAATGACAAACGAAAAAACCCACCGACATGGTTGGATCCGACGGAATGAGTATTGGTGAAGAGGGAAGATGGTGTCAGTCGACTGCCGGAGTGGTGCTGGTGGAACCTCCGAAAATTTTAGGTTTTTAAATACATTTTTAATAAAAGAAATTTGAATAATTCATTTTTGATAATTTTTATATATCTGTGTAAATTTTTTTAACATGTTTTAAATCCTTTATGGAAATTTTTTGATTTTCAAGGTCAAAGGTCACCGGGATCAAGGTCAAAATCAAGGTCATCGAGGGACCGGAATGACAGAGCCTGAACAGCTCCGAGCTTTTTCCCTAGCCTCTTTGCCCAGACTCATCATTATCATTCTACATTAGATACATAGAAAAACTAATTTTGAAAAAATCTTTGGCGAAATCATACTCCAAGAAATGTTATTTCATCCTGATATCATTATTACTTCAACAGCCTTACACGCATAGCCAGAAATATGTAAATAATATTCTTAAATATTTTCTATGGAATGAGCCATTCGTGTATTATGGTCAGATACAGACAGCAGTTTCAATAAAATATTATTTCTTCATTAATGATTTCCTCGCATTATATAAGATTGTAGCTAGTACAAATTATGCTTAGATAGTTTCAAACATTCGTTTTTCTTGTTCATTATTTTTTCCTGTCCACTGCAGATTTATCGACATGAAGCTTACATTTAGTAGATTCAAACCAGCGTTCTTGTAAATGTAGCGTTCATTCGGGCTGTTCGTCGATGTCGACGATTTGTCAGAATCTAAATATTTTGTGATACATTCGCCACATTTGTGCATTTAAAGTTTAACAGTAACGAGAACATGCTTTAGAAACAGTTTGTTTTTGACGGCTGTATACATGACTATAGATTTGCATACATTTTTTACTATCGTTATCATTGGTTTTTATCCCGTTTACTTGCAAATTAGTTCCGATGACTTACGAAGCATGATATTTTATTATTGTTTAGCAATTTGTCTTTGCAGAATGTGGAAAATCCATTTACATGTAGGAAGTAGGCTATACAGAGTTCTGAACATGGTCCAGGGTCTTGAATCGCTTCAGAAATCGATTATTTTACCCAAAAATCACTTTCTTTCCCTGAAAATTTCCCATTTCGCCCAGCTGCAAAAAGGATTCCCCTCCCCCAAGAAATGGCATTTAGCGGGCTAGGGCCGCCATGTTGGAGATTCCCTTTTTTCCCATATTTCCCTCAAAATCAAACAAATTTCCCTAAAAATTTCCCCTTTTCCCTAAAATTTTCCCTATAAATTCACATTGTTCCAAAAAACAATTCTAAAAAATATATCAAAAATTGAAAAAATATATATAACAAACTTCAAGGCGTATGTATTGTGTCTTATATATCACTGGGCTTGTCTTCTCAAGGCACATATGATCGTGATGTCATATCGATTATATGTAACACAATGTCATGACCACCATTTGGCATTTAAGAGGTATAGCCCTACCTGTTGTCCGGCACCTCTTCCCACACTGCTCGCAAGTCCTTGAGCATATAACGACAAGCTCGCGAGGTACACGGCTGACCGGCCTTGTCAAAACGAGCATACATCTAGGAATCGACACATTTATAAATAGTGTAGAATTATTTTATTTAAAATCAGAAAAACGCCAGAATCTTAAAAAGTACATTAAAAATAAATAGAAAATGTATTTTTATTGCAAAATCGGGTTGGAAAAGTAAATAATGCAAATTTCACACTTTGCCATGACAGCTTGTAACATAATAAAAGTACCCTGTATGATAGTGGGATCAAACCCACGACTTCTTGAATAGAAGCCAAGTATGCTGGCCACTCGGCTACAGAGCGACCATGAACGCCAATGTTTAAATTGGCGAATAGTAGACAGTCAAGCAAAGAAGCTGCCTCCAGTGGTATAGTTTCATTAAAGTGATTGCCTCCAGTGGTGATTTATATGTTTTCAGTCGGTGTATATATAGCACTTAACGACAACGGTTTACACCAGACTGGTTACCCCACGATGTAGGGTTAGTAACATATAAAATATTCAAGTATCTTTTCTTAAATTTACTAAAATATATTACTACAAAGGGCACTCAAAAAAGAAACCCAACTACTTTTATACCTGCACACAGGTACCATACCAACCATTGTAACCCATGCATGCCATCTGCTTTACCAACCAACACCAGACGAAATACATTTATCGTTCATACCTCTTACAATAACTCAAGCATACCGCAATCATTCAGTCCATCCTGACCTTACCAAAAATGTATTTTCTGCTCATACTTTCATCTTTACTGATCGACACCAGCAACATATATACTAGTCACTATACCACCATACCAACCAACCATTCATTTTGACCCAAGTCATACCAGACCACCCAGCACCCTATCTTTCATAACCAAAGTAAAATTCAATTCAACCGCACCACCCAATACACCAAGCACGATATCCATCGTAACTCAAATGTACCAAGCAACTAAACCGCTGAAGCCAATCCATAACCTAGCACCCATTCTACTTGTTCTACCGACCAACACCACTTACACCTATCAACCATACCACCCACTATAACGCTAGCATACCTCAACCACTCGTACACACAGACTATACAAAGAAAAAAACACAGCCCATTCCAGTGACACAATCAACTTCTTCTCATAACATCCACCATTCCGACTGACACCAGTGAAAATATGCTGGCCACCCATACCAAACACTTTAACTCAAGCATGCCTTAGCATTACAGGACTCACCGACACACACATACTGTCCACACTATTCGACATAGACCAACAATCGCGAGACAGATATACTGGAAACTTACCACCTGTCAATCTAACATAAAGTAACCTACTAAAGCCCAAAATGTCTAACCTACCTTAAACTACTAATGGCCAGAAATAACCTAACATTATCTAACCTACCATAGTCCAGATATAAATTACACTTATCCTAAGCACACATGTGTCCTACATGTCTAGCATTATTTCATCTGCTTGAGAAAATTTGACATGTCCAATCATCAGAAACGCACTTCAAACAGACTGCAGCCAATTAGCACTTCAAGTAACATTTACCTTACACTTACAAATGAACAGGCAGATAAATTCGACATATATTTAAAATCCAATGTAGCCAAATAGAAAGTCAGCAACCTTCACGTCTACCCAAGCAATCATCACGTCTACCCAAGCAACCCTACATTCAATACCAGCCCATATCATATTAATACTTACTATCTGTCTAACGTAACATAATCTACTAAAGCCAGCCATCATGTCATGACATCACACAACCGTCATGTCGGACCCAGGCGACCCATGACCCATTGATCCATCGCTCCATCGATCCATCGTTACATCGATCCATCGCTCCTTCATCCATCGCTCCATCGATACATCGCTTCATCGATCAATCGCTCCATTGATCCATTGCTCCAAAGATCCATCGATCCATGTAACGAGCATTCTCTGCGTCTTCTGCCTTCTTCGCATCACTTGTCAATGGAAACTCTTTGGCGAAATGTGTGGGAACGTCGAGGGTATCATCATCGTCTTCAACGCTATCACTGTCTTCATAATCATTATCATCAATGCTGTCTCTGTGATCGTCTTCAGTTCCTGTTTCATCATCAATATCAAGTTTACTTTTCTTTGTAGGTGTCACATGGTCATCATCAGTATTTATAGTCGATGACTGTTTATTTTGAAGTTCGTCTACTTTACGTGAACATATTGCATGTGTACATTCCGCAAATACCGACTCTGCTGCGATCATTCCGTCTCTAGCAATAACTGTCTTGTCATAATTGTATGCGGAAACAGTACCCATCGTTGTAGCAGAAGGTATTGCAGGCAACACTTGCTGACTCCCAGTAGACGAACCCTTGCAGATCTCGATGTGTTCCTTCATTTTATCACATTGCACAAACTGCATGGGACCAATGTCATCATGCTTTATCTCGCGAAAAGATCTCTTCGTACAGACCATTCTCACATGCCGCCGAGCATTTTGAACATAGATGAAAACTCGTTCGCAGAATCGGCACTGGATTCACGCAGTTAGCGATGATGCAGTTCGTGGCTCTATGACCGTCGAGGTCAAAAGGTAGGCCTTCTTCTTCGCAATTAATCTTCGTTGTATGGGAGCACTCTGAGAAAACTAAAATTCTCTATCGCCCCAGAAGAACACATGCAGGTACTATAATAACACTATGTTATTAAAAAATATTTGTAGGCATATATATATTGACATTCCAATTAATTTCATATTCCCATATTTATAGATACATAATTCTGTATTTAATAAATTTTTAATAAATATATATGATATATTGAAATTAATTTAATATTTACAAATTGATATACATAAATAAGTATAAAATAAATTGACAAATTATTTTATATTTCCATATTTATATACATATACCGATACATAATGATGTTTATAATACATTGAAAATAATTTTATTTGCATATTCATATACTTATTCATATTTATATACCTGTGTATGAAATAAATTAAAAATATTTTTATATTTACATATTTATATACCTAACCTATAGATAATAATGTTTAATAAAATTAATTAAAAACATTATTTTTACATATTTATATACCTTTACATAATTATGTATAAGATAAATTGAAAATAATTTGATATTCATTTATTTATATTTCTATACCTATATATAATTATGAATAAATTACATTGAAAATAACTTAATATTTACATATTAATGTACTTATTCATAATTATATATATAAAATTACATGTAATATAAATCAAAAATGATTTTATATTTAAATGTTTTATATACATTATATTTGAAATTCATTGAAATAAATTTATATTTACATATTTATATACTTATAAATATTTATATACCTGTACATAATTATGTATAAAATAAATTTATTACCTTTGTGTGTGTTCTTCTGGGGCGAACAGTACTCGGGTTTTCTCAGAGTGCTCCTATACTGCGAAGATGAATTACAAATACGAAGGCATGCCTTTTGACCTCGACGATTGTGGAGCCTCGGCCTGCATCAACGGTAACTGCCTGTTGCCAGTGCCAATTTTGCGATTGAGTTTTCACCTATGTTCAAAATTGCCGGCGGCTTGAGACGTTCTGTACGAAGAGATCTTTTCGCGCGATGAAGCATTTCGACATTGGTCCAATGCAGTTTGTGCAAGGTGATACAATAAAGGAACTGATCGAGATCTGCAAGGGTAAGTCTACTGGGAGTAAGCAAGTGTTGCCGGCAATACCTTCTGTTACATCGATACGTACAGTTTCCGCAGACGATTATGACGAGACAGTTAGTGCTAAAGACGGAATGAGTTGCAGTAGAGTTGGTATGTGAGGAATGTAAACGTGCAAGACGTTCACGTGAACTCGACGAACTTCAAAATAAACAGTCGTCGACTATAAAAACTGATGATGACCATGTGACACCTACAAAGTAAAGTAAACATGATATTGATGATGAAGCAGGAACTGAAGACGATAACGAAGACAGTATTGATGATGATGACTATGAAGACAGTGATAGTGTTGAAGACGATGATAATTCCCTCGACGTTTCCACACATTTCACCAATGAGTTTCCTTCAACAAGTGGCGTGAAGAATGTAGAAGATGCTGCGAATGCTTGTTACATGTTTTCCGAAGTTCCGAATGAACTTGTTTACAGACTCAAATATTTGTTTGCCCTTCACAAACGTGTATATAACTTCCGCCTTGTCATCGATGAACTTAAGAATAGGGGTTACATAAGAAGTTGTGATGAACTAATTACTTCTGTAATATAATTACAAAATAACAATAACAAATTATTATAAAGTAATTTTTTATCTCTTGTGTGTTGTGTCCTGTTACCCCTTACAAATTTAAAGTGGTTATATAAGTAATCAACTACTAATCTACAAATTAACATACAGAATATATATCAAATTATTTAAGTACAAAAATGTATGAATTGTTGACTGTATACAAAATAGTTATTCTGTTGCCGTGTACAAATTTCAGAGACAGTTGGCGAACGAAAGAAATTTCTATACATATGGGTGGGGAACAAACCGAAATATTAATGAGGAAACTGTGAAAGAATGTGAAAGAATGCGAAATATTGTGAATGATTGCGAAATATTGCGAAAGAATGCGAAAGACTGTGGAATATTCAGAAAGATCGATGTAACGATGGATCGATGGATCTATGGAGCGATGAATCGATGGAGTGATATATCGATGGAGCGATGCGTCAATGGGTCGTGGGTAACCTGGGTTTAAAATGTTGGTTGGATGACGTCATAACATGGTGGCAGGCATCAGTCGATTATGTTACATTGACAGATGGTGAAGATTATTGTGATATGGGCTGGTCTTGAACGGATGGTTACTTGGGTAGACATGATGGTGTCTGACTTTCTATTTTTCTATATTGGAATTTAAATGTAATTCTGCTTGTAAGGTGAATATTACTCGACGTGCTGATTGGCCAGTCTGTTTGAAGTGCGTTTCTGATGTTTGGACATGTCAAATTTTCTTAAGTGGATGAACTAATGCTAGACATGTAGGACATGTGTGTGCTTAGGATAAGTATAATTTTTATTTGGACTATGGTAGGTTAGGCTATGTTAGGTTGTTTGTGTTTTTTTTTTGGATTTTTGGTAGGTTAAGTTAGGTTATGTTATGTCATTTCTGATATTTTCTGGCCTTTAGTAGGTTAAGGTAGGTTAGGGTTTTTTGACTTTAGTAGGTTATGTTAGTTATGTTAGTTCGGCAGATGGTAAGAATTTTCGTGCTGCATGTTGGTTTCGAGTACAAATTTGCTTGGTACACTTGGGTTAACATGGATGGTGTGTTGGGTGGTAGGTTTTCCAGTATATCTGTCTTGCGATTGTTGGTGTATGTCGAATGGTGTGGACAGTATGAGTGTTTCGGTGAGTCGTGTAATGCTAAGGCATGCTTGAGTTAAAGTGTTTGGTATGGGTGCCCAGCGTATTTTGACTGATGTCAGTCGGCATGTTGGATGGTATGAGAAGAAGTTGATTGTGTCACTGGAATGAGCTATACGTTTTGCTTTGTATGGTCTATGTGGACGAATGGATGAGGTATGCTAGAGTTATAGAGGGTGGTATGGTTGGTAGGTATAAGTGGTGTTGGTTGGTTGAACAAGTAGAATGGGTGTTTGATTATGGGTTGGCCTCAGCTGAACAGGTGTTTGGTACACTTGAGTTATGATGGATATTTGCTTGGTGTATTAGGGGGTGCGGGTCATTTGAATTTTTCTTTGCTTATAGAAGATATTATGTTGGTTGGTCTGGTATGACTTGCGTTATAATAGATGGTTGGTTGGTAAGGTGGTATAGTGACTAGTATATATGTGGCTGGTGTCGACCAGTAAAGAAGAAAGTATTAGTAGTAAGTAAATTTTCGGTACGGTCAGTGTGGCCTTAATGGTTGAGGCATGCTTGAATTAATAGCAGGAGGTATGAACGATGAGTATATTTCGTCTGGTGTTTGTTGATACAGAGCAGATGGCATGCATGAGCTACAGTGGCTGGTATGGTATCTGTGCGTGGATATATAAGCAGCTGGGTTCATTTTTTGAATGTTTTTGTAGTAATATATTTTAATAAATTTGAAAGAAAAAAAAAACTACTTGAATTTTTTTTATATTTTATTAATCCTACATCGTAGTGTAACCAGTGTGATATAAACTGTTTTCGTTGGAAGCCACATATGCTCTGATCGAAAAAATATGTTA
The DNA here is from genome assembly GCA_029891345.1 of Dryococelus australis. Taxonomy (NCBI): domain Eukaryota; kingdom Metazoa; phylum Arthropoda; class Insecta; order Phasmatodea; family Phasmatidae; genus Dryococelus; species Dryococelus australis. The sequence continues at coordinate 278,251,984 of CM057009.1, forward strand.
CCATATTTTAATATATTAATGTAATTATACAAGGGAACGCAGCTTCTTCGCTTGGATGCCTACTAATGATCATTTAAGCATTAATGTCCAGTGTCGGCCTGTAGCCGAGTGGCCAGCATACGGGGTTCTTTTTCACGAGGTCGTGTGTTCGAATCGCCCATCCTATATGAGGTTTTTTCCTTTTTTTTTTAAAATTTTACCCACTGTCAGGACAAAGTGTGAAATTTTCATAATTTTAATCTTCAACCCGATTTTCCATTAAAATTAAGTTTCGATATACTTTTCTTATGTATTTTCTAAGATTTCAGAATTTTTCAAATATTAAATGAAATAATTCTACTTTATTTATAAATGTGTCGATTCCTAGATGTATGATCGTTTTGACAAGGCTAGTCAGCCGAGTGCCTCGCGAGCTTGTCGATATATGCTCAAGGACTTGCGAGCAGTGTGGGTAGAGGTGCCGGGCAACAGGTAGGGTCACCTCTTAAATCCAAAATGGTTTTCCTGGCATTGGGTTACATAATCGATATGACATCACGATCGTATGCGCATTGAGAAGACGAGTCCAGAGACACATAACAGTCAATGCTTACGCCTTTCAATATTTTTATAAATGTTTTCGAATTTTTGGGTTTTTTTTAGAACTATTAAAGGAGAAAGGGAATTTTTCGGACTTTTATTTTTGGCGAAAATGGAATTTTTAGGGAAATTGAGTTGATTTTGAGGGAAAAAAGGAACAAGGGAAACGCCAAAATGGCGGCCATACCCTGAAGGCAATTTCTTGTGGGCCGAGGAGGTGGGGGTGTGGCGGTACTTTGATGCAGCTGGGAAAAAAATGTGGAATCTTTTGGAAAAAATTTAATTTTTGGGTGAAATAATCTATTTCTGAAATGATTTTTGGATAAAAAAAAAAAAACAAGTGAGTTTAGGATAACAACAAGTGATTTTGAGAGAAACATAGCCAGCGCACAAACCGAATCAGGGACCCTAGACCCTGTTTATGAACTCTTAATAGCCTACTACTAATGTAACTGAATATTTACCTTCCATTTCAGGTAATTTCACTATCAGTCAAGAGATATTATTTTACGTCTTATGTAATAACATCACTTTGTTACGGTAATTTCCTTTATGTGTACGTGTGATTTGCTTTGGTAGCATTCAAGGAAATTTTCCCTTTAAAATGACTTTGCATCAAGGAAACCGTGTGGCCACAATTTGGATAAAACAATTAGGATCAGTATTTCGTGAATTGGACTCCGAACTTGGAGTTACATTTGAGTAGGTTGAAGAACATTTGTACGAACTATTGTCACAGTCTGTTAAACCGTCCCAAATAATGACTATATTTTGTATGCTGCGTGCGAAGGTTGCACACGGAAATGAGGTCCGATTGCAATGGGTTCCGAGTCAACTAGTCGAACTTAGTGCTCGGTAATTTTTGAGTCTTTCCGGGCTCCGGCTCGACTCCTTCCCTGGTCCGGGCTTCTCGCCACATAGCGTGGCGCCTTGACGATGTTGGTAATTAAAACCTCCTTAACATTGAGAACTTAGTAAGTAAGCAGAATGCACAAAGAGATACGCGATGGAATATTATCGAAATATTTTTTTCTAAACCGTATTTGTTATTAAAGACTGTTCACGATAATGTGAGCACTTTTGTGATCACACATAGAAGAAAGTCACTGCCCCTACCTGTATATATTTCGACTGGCGCCCTGAGTGACATGCGCCCAGTAAAGTTGGTACCGATGGATGGAAAGTAGTTCCGTATATTACGTCAAATAAAAAGTGTTAGGTAACTATTTCCGAAAACTTTAAATTGTTTATTTCGCTTTCTGTTTGTTAGATATTTACTTTTAGAATAATTTCTCAGTTTCGCTTTACAGACGCATGAATAAAGTTATGAGGCCCACAACAATGTTAACCTTACATAAGGCGGAAGAATATACAACTTGCATACAAGTAGATTTTAAACAGGACTTTCAAGTGTGCTCACTTTACCGTGAATAGCCTATAAAGAAAACATTTACCATCTTAGGTGCTTAGGGAATTTAACCAGGACATTATTATTTTTATTATTCATGGCAGCAGTAATATTGTAAGACACTAATATTACGTAAAAAAGAATTTAGACATCTAAAGAATAATTTTTTACACAAAAATTCTACTTAAAAATAGTTTAATTGTAATGGTACTGCTTAAATATCTCAGCAACGTGAATGACACTTTTTAAGAGGTAAGTGTATGAGATTCTTACAACCAAGTAGCTTTATCTGCGTAATTTGTTTGGAAGGCAGGTTGTCCTGTTCGCCTGCTTTGTTCTCGAAACAGTGTGTTGCTGGAATACCAGTGCTTTTGATTCGACCGTCCTTGAAGTGTATTATGTATTGCAGGTATTTTCCATACCAAGCGCACCCGGTCATCAATGATGCCAAGTCGGTATTTTCTCTTTGATGTCGCCTTTGAGTCTGTGCTTGCGCCGTAATATTGGTATTTGGAGACCGTGTAGAACGTGGGAGCAGTAGAGTGGCACACAGACAGTGTCTGTTATCTTCTCTTCAAGCGGCCCGGCCGCTGGCTTACCTTCTCGAGATATTCCGCAGTGGTGAATATCATTTCAGCATCTAAAGCCCGCAGCTGTGGTAAACAGTGTTTGTTGCCGCTTCCCTGCCAATATATCTCTGGCAACAATTCCTAAAGCCTCCAATTCCTATCAAACTGGCATCGCCTCAAACAATCACAAGAGGCGCGAAAACACTTACGAAAAACACGCCTTTTCACACGGAAACAAAGCTACTACATTCATACGAATTTTAAAATTTTATTTTAACAAACGTTCCAAATAAATTCCAAAACCTTTTACTGAAGACTAATTTCAGGGGGCAGCTATCAAAAAGGTACTTCGTCGGCTGAGGTTCTCTGGTTTAAATATACTTCAAAAAATAAAAACTTGCACCCTATTTGGGAACTTAAAAAATAGAACACTCTTGGAGTGTTCCTGCCAGTTAGGTAATTTAAAATATTAAAAAATGATATCTCATAAATGTTCTGCGAAAAGGAAATGTATTCTACATGTTTTTTTTCTTCTACCGTCCCTTTAATGTGCAAAAATCGGCCGGAAAACTGAGTAAATAAATTGACAAACATTGTACCACGGCACAAGATCCATCGTAATTTTATCTAGACTGATCTATCTGTGAAGTATGCTAGGCATAGGTGACCTGTAAAATGCGAATTTTCTTTGAATCTGCTTTTAACTGTCACTTTCTGACAGTACTGATAATCACATCTTGATCAATAGTAGATATAAAATGAGATTTATATTTTAAGGGACAAAACAGACTACTAAAATAATTTCGTTTATTAAGAAAATATGAAATATTGTAATATTAATGTAAAATCATTACGTTTCGCTGATATTTCGTTACACATCTGTTTGAAAATAAATATGGTTTCAGAATTTAGTAGTGCGAAATTACAAAACGTACGCGATATTATATCAAATCATATACAGTATGAAAAAAGCTGACGCAAACTTTGAAATTGGTAATGTTTCATTTCGATAACTGTACTGAGCATATAACTGAAATAAACACTGGTGGGAAATGAAACGCTATTTAAACAGTGACATTATCATAATCTGGGCTCAACATTCTATATAAAATATTTTATTTCTACAATTTAAAACACAAGTATTTCTCATAGCATAATAATAAAAAATCGAAGCAAGAACATAACAGGTTATAATATATATTATCTACTAGTTTTGGGTAATACGATATAATCTAGCACGTTATAGCGAATGTTGTTAATTATGTATTTTACGTCAAAACTAAGAGCACGCGTAGGAACTATGTTTTGTAAAAACTGCCAGTAATTAAGTTAAATAGTAGTTGTTTGAATGTTTGTCAATTTGTATTTACAGTATTAGATGTTATAGCTTCGTACTCAAAAACAAGCCATGCTTTTTATAGTTTTGTTGTATTATTTGAATTCTTATCGGCATAATAGTAACATATTATTTATCAACCTTATTTTGACATTTTTTTAAACAATATTCATCAGACGAATTTCAATTAAAAGTAATTTTAAATAAACCTTCCTAGTAAACTTCATGATTGTCTAATTCAATCATACACATATTGTAAATCACAAATTATTTCATTAGGGTTATCAGAACACACAATTTTAACATTTTATTTATATATTAGCTACGCTGCGCATGAAAATAATGCCTTTCTGCTGGCGGTCTGGATAAGGCATTTATAATCGTTGATGTAGTTCCCGGTTTACTATTGTTTCGATTTCACCTGTATGTTTTGAAATAGCAACGCATAAAATGTAAAAGCTTATGGTAAATAATACAAAGTGGTAGCATTTTTACGAACAGGTTTATTTTATTTCATTTTACGTCATTTTAGAAAAATTCACCTATAAACATACCAAATTCTGTATGAATAAAAAATTCAATTTATTTACGTCTTATTAATATTTTAATGAAACTTGTTTGATATCCTCAGGAACATGTTTCTTGTTTGTAGCTTTTATTATATTTCATTTCTGTTAGTAAATATGTGTAATATGCAGTAAAATTTTAAAATAAAATGAATGGTGATAATGTAAAAAAAAATTATAAAACAAAAAAAAAACAATATAATCTAAATAAAATTTTATTAAAAAATATTATTGAAAATTATAAAAATTAAAATTGAAGATTTGAATAGTAAATTTAAGTTTTTGAAGAAAATATGGATTTCACATACCAGGCCGTTCAAGATGCCATTCAAAATATATTTTTATATCTATAGTGCAGAAAAATATGAAATGAAAGTAACAAATGGCACTTTTTTGAGTTGGTGGTATGAACATTTATACAGCCTAGGCGATAGCGAAGTAAAACTAAAATTTAAAAATTCCAATATTTCAGAAAATGTATGAAAATTTATACCAAGTAAGTGAGGAAAATATAATTTTAATACCTTTGATTAATGTAACTGTAATAATTTAGGTTAATCTCTAACACCTACAGAAACATAACTCGATTTTTATTTATTTTTTCTTATCAGTGCTCTATACTGCCACATTCTCTAATATTATATTATTAAGTTAAACATTGAAGTCTAAGCAAAACATGTGTCAGGTATTAGGACATTCAAGATGCAAGCAAAAATAATAATACTATTAATATCTGTAATGCACAAAAAATGAAAGAAACGAAAAAAAAAATTACTGTCTTAAAGTAGACGGAATATAGTCGATAACGAAGTTAATCTTCCTCTCCACAGCCAGATGTGGTGACATGCCAGACATTATTGAATCGCATCGAATACGTTTCTCGTAAAAGGACAATTCAAGCGAACATTAGCGTAAGCCGAATGCTTTCTGTTTGGAAATTGTTGACAAGGGAGTCAATTGAATGGGAATATAATTTTTAAGTACATTGTTTGTTGAATAATGTGTGTTTACATCAAAAAATATAATACCGTTAGTCTACGTTTTCGCATTTAATTCACGTGATGTATTATTGCGTTCATATAAACACTCCCCGCATAATTATCTTCATGGTGATGAATAAAACACATTTTGAAACAGTGCAGACTAAATAAAGTATATCGTTTTTGCTCAAATATCGTTTGACCTAATTTCATATATTTAAATGCTTGATGTTATACAATAAGACAAACATTTTTTCCAGCTGATATTGTTTTAAATAATGTAAAAATTAACTACTTTATTTTAAGAGCACTCATTCGTAATTAATATCGGTATATATATAAGAACCTCTACAATTATAATTAACCTACACAGAATATTTAAGTATTAAAATTGTTCTGTATTAAGCTTACAGTGGCCGGTCGACAACAAACCTTGTTTAAATGTAAATAGGTATGTGTGTGCTTACATATATATAAAGGCATACATTAAATATATATATATATCGATGCAGACAAGTGTTTAATAATTACTATAAACTCTGATTTTCATTTCGTCAACTATGTATTAGTACTATGACTTAACATACCATTCAATATACCTTACCGGGATTAATTTTTACGCATACAAATATCGTCTAGGATTATGGCTGTTCTTATCTAACACATTTCTTGATAATAATTTCGAGTTTAAAAAGTGTCGTAACGTAGAACTTAGCTGTGAAACTATTCTCTCCCTAGTATAACAGGGTATACATTTTCATTAGAATCTTCTTCAGCCGATGGTTGCTTCAAGGTGGGGGAGCAGAACCCTACACTGTGTTTGATATTCCTTATTGATTTTTTATTAGCGACGAGGAAACAATATCGCGCGCGGAGAAGGGACAATGGTGGTGATCAGAGCTTTCTTTATCCCCGCCCATCTCTCCCGTGCTTATTGTTATGCGTCCCTGCCCTAACAGGATGCATTTCAATTAATCTGTCGCTCCGTACTTCCGCGTCGTCGTCGAAGCCAGGATTAACGCCCCGCAAAAGACAAACTTGACTTGAAAGCTTCGCAATAAAAAAAAAATGCCCCAGAAAGAAATTAAAATAACAGCCTTTTGAACAATACCAAAATCCGAAATCATGCTGCGTTCGAACTTTTCTGATTACTAGCAATCATTATATCATTTCATATCTTCAATATTCCTATGATACGAAAATCATTAACGTTGTTCAAAAAAAAAAACGCGGTAACTAAATAGGAGTATGAAGGGAAAAACTTCCATTCAAATGAGGAATACATTTGAATTTAAAGGACATTGAGTTCTAAACGAGTTAACACGTCGGAAATCGTGTCAAGTAATCACGGTTAAAAGAAAATTGAATAAAAATTTACGTATACGGTCATTTAGTAGAATATCAAATAACTACGTTGACGCATTTTAAAAACGTTAATAAGCTTATTCGAACTTGAAATACTCTCATGTGTATGTGTGTATGTATATGACTCTGGGTGTGTGCGTGCGTGTAGGTGCGTGTAGGTGTGTATGCTTGTGTATAAGAAACACATAACCGAACCTAGGGTCAAGGTCAGGGTTACGGATATTGAATATTGTGGCCGGGGCATATGATGTTATTACCCCCTATTTTTCTCTACATATGTAGTATATATATATATATATATATATATATATATATATATATATATATATATATATATAGTATATATATTTATTAAATTTTGTTTGACGTTAAGTTTACATGGATTAAAAATCACCCCGTGTTAAGGTGATGGAATCCCAAGATGGTGGTCAGATTCCATAATGTAGTTTTTCCCAATTTTTTACGTTTTCCCCGAATTTTTTACTTCAAGATTATACCATAGTTATCGCATGTCACGGTCATAGAAATCCAAGACGAGAGACCCATGACCGGAATGATAGATCATTTAAACATGGCCAATTGCCGCCTCCGCTCCTATCTCAGGTATAATATTTTCCCCATTTAAAATGCATCAGCGTATATAATTTTTATTCTACTTACCTTACTTACAAGCAGGATTAATATTCACGGAGGCCACAAATGAAGTAAGGAGTGATATTTGCTATAAATAAGTGCATCTACAGCTGTAGTGACGTGCGTGTCTTGAAGGCCTAAAAATAAAACATACGCAACGCCGTAGAAACAGAGCAACAAAGAGAGTAGATATAAAGATTTATCGATTTCCATATTGCAAAAAGGAAAAAATCTGCAATACTTTGTATCAGAGCCCGAAATATCGTTGTCTAAAGTAATTACAACAGTACCAATAATATCTTATGGTCTCTTCACGTACATGAAAAAATATGTAAAAAAAATATATTTTCGTAACAGTTTGTTGAAAGATCTAGTGACTTCCAGCTCTATTTCTAAATAATTGTCTTAATTACATTAGCAGATTTCTTTAGAGAATCAATTATAAATTTACAAAACCTACACTCATTTGCAAAAAAAAAAACTGATCACCATGAAAGAACAGCTCGAATACAACGAAGATTGCCACACGGTATCGTCATAGCCCGATACGTGTTCCATTTATGTTTAATGGGGTTTGTTTGCGCGGATGTATCACTATGGTGTATACGTGTACCTCAATCGTTCATGGTTGCAAGACACCAAATAAGACCTTAGTAGCAGTGTGATCAACTTGAGCTACACGGCCAAGTTCAGTGAACACGCTGCATGACTAGACAGTGCACTCGACAAACATTTGCACTGCAGGATGCGTTCGAGAGAGGCCGCATCGTCGAAATGCAGGTTGAACGTTTCGGCGCACTGCTCGCCGCTTGAGCAAGTGTGCGTCAGTGTTGGACGCAGTGGGAACAGGAGTCCGCACACACCCGCCGAGAAGCCTCGGTTCGAACCCGGCACGGAGGATCGTTTCGTCGTGCGACAGTATGCAAGCATTGCACCGGCGTCGCTACGCGCCATCCACGGACATGTCACGGCAACTGGGGATAAGCCAGTGTCCACCGGTACAGCATCAAGATAGCTAACAGAGCGGGATCTGCCGTCGTGGCGTTCCTTGCGACGTCTAACAATCACGACCTGAGCAATGCCGAGCACGCGTGACCTTCTACCGGGCACGGGCAGCATGGCAGCTTGCTGACTAGTGACACAAGTGGTGTTGAGCGACGAATCGCAGTTCGCTCTGGATACAGACGATCGCCGAATGCGAGTCTGGAAACGTCCTGGCCAGCATCGTTATCCAGACTTCATTGTATAGCGGCACACAGACCCAACGAGAGGTGCCTTGGCGTGGGGTGCCATTTTCAACGAATTGGTGGTAAAGGCTGTTCACGATAAAGGGAGCACTTCTGAAATCAAACTTAAAGAATGTCACAGCCCCTACTTGCATATATTTTAACGGGCGTAATGAGTGGCATGTGTCTAGTAAAGGTGGTAACGACGAAGGGGAAAGTAGTTTCATATATTAACGTAGAACAAAAAGTGTTAGGTGACCATTTGTGATAACTTAAATTATTTATCTCTCTTTCTGTTTTTTTTTTTTTTTTATACACCGATGTGTTAAGATGAGCAGATTTGTTAGATATTTACTTTTCAAATAATTTCACAGTTTCACTTAACCTACGCATGAATAAAGTGATGAGGCCCACGACAATGTTATTCTTACATAAAGTGGAAGAATAAACAACGTGCATAAAAGTATATTTTAAGCAGTACTTTCGAAAGTGCTCATTTTACCGCGAATAACCTATTTCTGAAGGAACTCTGATGACACGGTGATACGTTTAGGAAATCCTTTGACCATGAGCGCTCTCCTTTTTGGTGCAGCTTGACAACCCCATCTTCTATCTGGATAATGCCCGGCAACACACAGCACACGTATCTCTGGCTTGCCTTCGTGATGTCAACATGCTTCCCTGGGCAGCAAGGTCCCTAGACCTCTCGCCAATCGACAACGTTTGGGAACAGATTGGACGGCAACTACGGCGGATTTGAAGAGTCATTTGTGCCAGATATGGCAGGATCTTCCTCAGGAGAACATCGAACGTCTGTAGGCCTCTATGCAAGACCGTATTACTGCCTGTCTCCACGTGACGGGTAGCCCTTCACCATACAAAGTGCATCCAGTACGTTTTCGTCCCCTGCAATACACGCTTGGAGTCGGCAAAATATTGTGATATTTTCTCTATATTTACTATCATGTTCTGTGCCTGTACCCACTTATGCGCTCGTGCGATGAAACCTTCAGGGTAATCAATTTTTTTGTAAATAAGTATATTTATGAAGTACATATTTTTTAAGCAGAGTGTCTCTGTAATTATTTGTGTTCTTGCTAATAATTATAAAGTTTGCTAGAAAAAAGACAATCGGGAAGTGTTGACGTAAATATGGAACTGACGAAAAATTCTGAAAGTTATGGATATAAAAGTTTGTTGGTAGCCTTGAATTCATATAAGCGATCATTACTGCATTGCTTGGAAAAAGTGTTTACATAATTTCAGAGTACGCAACACACTTAGAGAGACATAAACAAAACCAAATTTTGTACTTAAATACCTCTTCGAAAGTACTCATTTCAGAAACAGGAAATCTGCTATCAATTATATTTGTTCCAGAAGCTGCAACTTCCAAAATTGGTTTTCTCGAAGGAAATACCAGTGATAGCGCTCCGCTTCCGGTGATAAGAAAATCGCATACCTATCCACGCATCCTCCAAACCTCAGACAAATCTCTATGAAACATGATATCTCAAAATTTTCCTTCACAATCTTGGTTTGTTTTATATGTCCATAAACGGTATGTTGTCCACACAAACTCAACATGTTACCGTTGTTCACGAAATGCCGAAATAAATCTGTTAAAATATTCTGCTATGGTAAAAAGTTAGTAACGAAGCCTCGAAGTTTATGAGGTAATGACAGTTGAAATACTGCGGTGGTTTATATTTACGCTCTTCTCTTAATGAACCTAAAGAGGAATCATTAAAGGTCTACGAAATGACTGCATCATAAATGTGTTATTTATGGCGGAGACCTCTTTCAGGTTGGCAATCCGTGATTCCGCAAACCACTGCCTTCGGCTGACAGCTATAACACAAGATAAATAAATTGGCATAGTGTTAATAAATATGACGTAAAACAAAGATTGCCCTACTTAAAAGACAAACGTACTCCGTCCCAAAAAAATGCAATAAATACATTTCATTAAAATTAAATTACCGTAACTGTAACTTTCTTACTAAGCTTTATTTCGTTGATTGATTAAGAAATTAACAGAAAAAAATTATAAAATATATATTAAATTGCAAATGAGTAAAAGGTGGATTTAAAAAATCGTATAAAAAATTCTCAAACGGTTTCAATATTTTTCTTTTATTGACAATTAATGTCCCGAAAATTGAAATACAATTATTAAGTAGAAAATTAACTACAGCGGTTTAGTGTTCTGATTTTAGCGAAAATGAGTCGCTAAATTTTAATGCGTTTCAGCTGACTGCAGGACTGTTTTCAAAACATATATATTTGTATAATTGTATAATTTGTATAATTGTAAACTGTATAATTTGTACGTTTCATTTTTAATTATGTACTTTTTTTTATTAGTGGTACTATTAATAGTTAATCAAAGTCTCTCACGGTATTACGAAATTCTCATGGATTTTATCGTAGGTATGTTTTTGTTGTTGATTTATCACGACTTTTCAAGTGTTCATGTTTTTAATCCACACTGTTGCCTACATTCTGCCAAAAAATATTCCTTAACCTAATACAACTTAGGACCCATATATAGCAGCCAATGTAATAGGTATAACTAGTTGAAAGTACTGCAATTGACACTGAACTAGAAGTCATCCATAAGTCACGAAATTTGCTTCTTTACATTAATATAGTCCCACAGTCTCAAAAAAGTATAAGTAGAAGGATTTGACCGAATCGGGGACAACAACACCACCTGGCTCGGAAAACGCCGGAGCTGTTCCTGCTGTCTTTCCGTTCCCCCATCTTGGAAGCCAGTGACCATTAACCTTTGATCTTGACCCCAGTGAGTTTTGACCTTGGAATCCAAAAAATCCCATCGAATCCAAAAAATATTATTAACAAATTATTTTAACATCGTATTTAAAATAACTGAAAAAAAAATAACGAAATTATTTTAAAATTCCAGTCCCCCAGCAGCTGTTTTTCCTTAACAATTCTCTTTTTCCCTTAAAATTCCCCCAATTCCTTAAAAATTCCAAAAATTATAATCATAAACATCAGCAACCATATTACATTACTGACCCATACCATCATATTGGATGCAGGTGACCTTGAACTTGACCGCAGGACATTGAATAACCTTGAAAAAAGCATGAGAAAAATTCATAAAACTAATCAATCAAATTATGTAACTGACGACCACCATATTGGATGCACGTAAACTTGACCTTAACCCATGACCTTGAATTATCTTCAAAACAAAAGTTCGATAGTAAATACATAGTAGTCTACAAGCATATTACATTACTGACTACTACTGCCATATTGGGTGCAGGTGACATTGACCCTGACCATGTGACCTTGAATGACCTTGAAAACAAAACCTACAGAAAAATTTCGGAAAAGTCAGCAAGCATAATACGTTACTGACTACTAGCACCATTAAGTTTTTTGTCTGTCATTTGTTTATACATTATTGGGAACCACCATCTTGGATTTTCTCATTTGTCATTTGTTTATACTTACTGAAGTTTCTCTCTCTCTCTCTCATTCATTCGACAGCCATAGTAGATTTCATATATTGTATTTTTCACCCACCAGACAGCAGCCATATTTGTTTATGTTTTTGAAGTATAGGTGTTGCTGATGATTCCCTCCATGTTGGATTCTATTTTCAACTCTTTGGAGGCGTTGATTTCTCGATTTCGCCTCCAGGAGAGCTGTCGGCACTCAAACATATAGACATAAGAAAACCTGTAATTTTTCATTCTACTTAAAAAATATTTATTCTATCAACAGTACACCTATGTGAATAATTTAAGGTCAGTGATGGTAACGTGGCCAGGTTGGTAATACAGCCAGTTGGCTGCTGTACATGTAGTTAGTACAGAAACTGATAGGTAGTCCTCGGGAGGTCTTCTGAGAACCACTGTTAAGATGTTCGGACGTTTCCAGTTTTGGTGAGCGCGCACAACGTCTGGGAGGCGCCATTTTATAGAGTTTATGGTGTTCAGAGAAAATGCTTCTTCTTTTACTATGGTAAGTTGGCATTTATTTTCATGTTGTATTATTAGATAATTTCAATTGTTTGTGTGATTAATACACAGTTTTCTATGCTGATAGATGTAGAGGTTTCAAAATTTTCTTTTACCAGTTGAATACTGTTAACGACTTTCTGAAAAGTCACCCAGATTGTTGAAATGGCCTTAATAGCTGCAGTTGGCCATATTAGCAACATTTTGTGAAATAAATAATGTGCGCTGTATATTTTCATCGCTACCTATTATTAATTATATTGTAGTTTTAACTTTAACAAGTGTGTTTATTTATTACACTGGTTAAAAAAAAATTTTCGTTCCTTCACAAACAGATTTCAGGAAATAAATATTTTAAAATTCTCTTCTCGCGCCAGTACCTAAATATACGACTGAATACACTTGCAAAGTTATATTCAGTGATTATTTAATATAAAAAAATTATTAATGTATTTTCTTTCATGTATTTCCTCACATTGTATTTTCCGCTGCCAAAATTTCTAGTAAAAATGTATCTATGTGCTTCCATTGTACCAAGGTAAACATTCAAACTAAAATACACTTTGTTTCCTTTGTTTCAGAAATGAATCCTTTTGATCTTCGAAAAAAGAAGCATTGTGTTTTGACTCAAGATGAACTCAACAAGGCGGTAGATGCTGTAAAAGATGGGTGCTTATCTGTAAACGCTGCTAGCAATATGTATGTCGTACCTAGGCGAACCCTTCACCGTTATCTTTCCGATAATACAGTTGTAAAATCCAAACTGGTCTCTAAGGCTATTCTTACAACTGAGGACGTGAGAGAATTTTGCAGGAGAATAATTCGTTTAGCAGATGTAGGTTATCCACTCACATCAAATGTGCTGAAATTAAATATTTCAAATATTGTTATGAAAATTGGATCCTTCTCCGGTTCACTAAAATATCTGCATATTGCTACTGGTTGAAGGGTTTTTTGGTAAGAAATACTGAAGTTTGCAAAATAAAAGCTCAAAGGCCAAACCCTGCCCGAGCTCAGAAGCTTAACAATACATTGCTGGGGAGCACTTCGAAAAGTTACAGAAGCTCCTTACTGAGAACAATTTTTTTAAATTTCCCTAAAAAGATCTTTAACATGGATGAGAAATGCTGTAGGTTACAATTGCACGAAGATCCAGAAGTGCTGGCAAAAAAGGGATCCAAGCATGTCCATATTGTTGCGAAGGAACATGGAGAGAGTGTTACAGTTGTAGCCTGTGGAAACGGGACTGGATCTGTCACTTCCCCGATGATCCGGTTTGTTGGGTTAAGAAAAATTTAGCTTGGGGAAAAAAATTTGCCGACATGTTCAGGAAACAGTAATGACCCAAAAAAGGTAGAATGACTACAGAATCCTTTGTTTGCTTTCTGGAACATTTTTCTAGATTCAGCCCAAGTATTCTGATTTTTATCGGGCTAAGTTACACTTGGATTACATGATCTGTGAGGTTGCTGAAGATAATGACATTATTTTGTATTGTCTACCATCAAACATAACCCATAAATTACAGCTTTTAAACAAAGGCTTTTTCCGAAGTTTTGAAATTTTTTTTTGAATCAGCATGCACTCCAATAATTTGACAAATACAAAGACTAACAAGATATTTCAAGACTGAAATTTTCTGATGTTTTACTCCAACATGGGAGAAGTCTATGACACAGGTAAACATGAAATGTGGGCTTAGGGCTACAGGCATATTCCCTGTAATCCCAGAAGAGGCCTTTGCACCGAGCACAGCTAATGAGCGTCCACTGCCGAACACAGGTATGGTTGACAAAACCGTAACTGCTCCTATATTACTGGAACAACCTAATGACAATAATTTACAATAACTGGCAGGTCCGTCTGCCCTACAGACGCTTGTTAAACGACAGAACCGTATATATCTCAGCAGTTCATTATCCGATTCATATATCTCTGAAGACTCAGCCTTCAAGTTCTTCAGTTGAATCTCATAATTTGCATGACCCAGAAAAAGGCGAAAATCTGTCTCGGCGCACTTGCATTGGAGAATTGCTGCCTACGCCGATAAAGAAAAGGAAAACAACACGTGTTGTGTAACCTGCTATCAACGGCAGGGGTGTAGTACTGAAGAACTGTTCATTTGAAGCAAGAAATATATCAAGAAAAATATTTGGTAACAAGGAAACTCTACGTTAGGTAAAATGAAGGCTGTTCCTAAGAGGAATACATTAAAAAAGACTGAAAGCTGGTATTGTGATATTTGTTGTGAAGACAAAATTTATTATATGAGACTGTGTGGAGTTTGTAGAACTTATATGCATTAAGAATGTGTTGGTTCAACCAAAAAAAGAAAATGAATGGTTCATTTGTCCAAAGTGCTTGTAAAACCATCAATATAGAGAAGCAAACATAATTTACCATTTCAGTTTAATTTAAAAATAAATTATCTTAGTTTTATTTAAAAAATTTTCTTTGAATATTTTTTTTTTACAAAAATATTTTCTTGTGATTTTTTGAATAAAAACTTGTTTTTATTTATTAATTTTAATAATTTAAAATGAAAAGTAAATTTCTTTATTCTTCATGGCTGCAATATTCAATTTTTAGCTATCCAAAAAGAGGTGGCCATATTAACAGCCCATGCTTTAAATATGGCACGAAATCATGATTTTAGAAATTCGCAGTTTTTTTTAAGATTCCGTTTTCAAAAATATTTTGAATAATTTGTGATCTTGGCACCAAGGACTGTAGATAACATGTCCACAAAAACCGTTCAGGATTACTGAAGACTGTCAGAAATATTTAACAAATCTTAACATTTCCATATTACCATCAGGGACCTTATTATGTATGTGTGTGTGTGTGTGTGTATATATATATATATATATATATATATATATATATATATATACATTAAAAACTTCAAGCAAGACCGATTAAATAATTTGTTATTATTTTGTAATTAAATTTCAAAACAAAGCAGTTCATCACATAATTTGGTGCAGCCTCCTTCCTTCAGTTTACTAATGACTAAAACAATCTTCGAAAATGCGCAAGTCATACCCATGTTTGTGAAGGTCAGTCAAATATTTGAGTCTATCAGCAAGTTTATTCGGATCTTCGGTAAACATGTAGTTAGTATTCCCAGCGTGTTCTGCCTTACTCGCATAATTCGTCGAAGAAACTCGTTGGTGAATTGTGTGCGAACATCGTGGAAATCATCATCATCTTTACAGTCAACACTGTCACTAGAGCAAATTTCATGCATGCTGTCTTTATGATAGTCTTCACTTCTTTTTTCAACATCACTTTCTGGCTCTCAGTAGACGAACACTTGCAGTTATCGACAATGACCACATGCAGTTTATGCAAGGTGATACAGTGACGGAACACACCGATATCTGCAAGGGTTCGTCTACTGGGAGCCAGTAAGTGATGTCAATACATCCTGCTATGTCGATGGGTACTGTTTCCGGAGACGATTATGACGAGATAGTTAATTCTAAAGACGTGATGAGTGGAGTAGAGTCTGTTTGCGCATAATGTTCACTTACAAGACGTTCGCATGAAGTCCACGAATTTCAAAATAAACGGTTGTTGGCTCTAATTACTGATAACGAACATAACATATCCTACAAAGAAAAGTAAACGTGATATCAATGATGAAACAGGAAGTGGAGACAATCATGAAGACAGCGTAGATGAAAATTACTATGGTGACAGTATTGGCAGAGAAGATGATGTTGATACCCTCGATGTTCCCACACATTTCACCAGCGACTTTCTTTCGACAAGTGATGTGAAGCAGGCAAAAGACGCTGGAAAAACTGACTACATGTTTACCGAAGATCCAAATAAACTTGTCGATAAAGTCATATATTTGATTGACCTACGTATGACTTTTGCATTGTTGAGATATATTCAATAATTACTAAACTAAGGGAGGAGGCTACACAAAATGGTGCAATGAGCTGCTTTCTTCTGAAATTGTAATAGCAATAAAATTAATTGTTATTATAAAATAATTATGTGTGTCGTATCCCTGTATGGGTCATACAAAATTGAATAAAAATAAATATTTCATAAATTTTGCATCTAGGCATTCTGTTGTTTGAAAAATTATTTTTTAAAAATAGGAATGAAAAATGACAGGTTTTTTATCTCTATAAATATAAGTGCCGACAGCTCGCCTGTTGGCGAAAGCGAGCAATCAACGTATCATATGTGTTGAAAATAGAACCCATGATGGAGAGCGTTAATAGCGCATCATATACTTTAAAAACATAAACAAATATGGCTGCTGCCTGGTGGATGAATTAATACACTAGCTTCACCTAGGTGATGAAAACATATGAAATTCAATATCGCTGTCGAACGAAGTGAGAGACAAATTCCAGCAAAGTTTAAACAAGTGACAAACGAAAAATATCCAAGATTGCGGCCTCCAGCAATGTATAAACAAATGGCAGACCAAAACACCAAGTTGGCGGTAGTAGTCAGTAATGTAATATGCTTGCTGACATTTATGAATTTTTTCTCGAATTTTCTTCAAGGTAATTCTAGGTCACAACTTCAAGGTCAAGGTAACCTGCATCCAATATGGTGGTAGTTATCAGTAACAAAATATGCTTACTGATTTTTATTATTTTTTCTCCAGTTTTTGATTTCAAGGTAATTAAAGTTCATGGGGTCAAGGTCAAAGTTACCTGCAGCCAATATTGTATAGTAAACAGCAACATAATACGCTTGCTAACGTTTATAATTTTTTGCCAGTTTTTGGAATTTTTTAGTGTAAAATCGAAATATTAAAAGAAAAAAAAACGAAATTTTAAAGGGAAAAATGGAAATTGTTTGGGAAGATTGCCACAGGGGGGAAAAATTTTTATTTTTTAATAGTTTAATTTTTTAATTTTTTAATAGTTTTTAATAGAAAATTTCGGCAGACTTGGAAGCACTTCGTGTCTGGATCTAAGTACTGAGTGGTCAAATAAGTAATGTAAATAATGAGATTAGTAGTGCTGGGGAATCTGTTAGTTGTGTAAATGAAAATGGAAATAGTAAAGTAGACAGTGTTATTGAATCTGTTAGTGAAATTGGAAATGTAAGTAGCGCCTAAAATAGATAGTGTTAGTGAATCTGTAAATAGCGAAATTATTTCTGTTAGTGAACTTGTAGATAAGAAAATTGACAAAGCGAACGAAAATGTGGGTAGGAAAATAGACAGTGTGAACGAAAATGTAGACCGAAAAATAGAAGGTGTAAGCGCATTAGTAAACAATAAAATATACTGTGTGGACAAGAAAATTGACAGTGTAAATGAAATGATGTACAGTATGATGGAAGGGATGGACAGTGTTAACGAGAGGTTAGAAAGTGTCGAGGGTAAGGTGGAAAAGGATGTGAGCGCCCTCAAGAAGGAATGGCTTGAATTCTTTCAGCAGCAGGGAAGACGACACACCAGGGCGGAAGAGGAGGCGAGACTGGTCATCACCGAGCCGACGAGTGCCATCAGTGGGAAGACGGTAAAGGTTTCCGCCAGTGCAGCCATCGCAGGAGAGGCGCAGCAGTTCAGCAGTGTGGGTACACTTCAGTCAGGAGTGGGTAAAGACATCACAATTAAGCCCGCCCCTACGATGGACAGACACCTTGGCACGATTACCGGCACCAGTTTGATATCGTTGCCGCCCCGAATTGATGAAATGAAGTGCAGCGGGCGTACTACCTGGCGTTTGCACTGAAGGGTCCAGCGTTAAGTATACTGCAGTCGCTGCACTGCAACCCGCCCATCATGCCCAACTGCAAAGTCACATCCTGCGACCAGGGGAACCACTGCAGGAGCTGTGGCAGGACATCGTGACGCTATCGCAACTGTCTCTGGAGAGATTCTCGGAGGAGGCACGAGACGTCATCGCAATCGACTTTTTCGGGGATGCTATTACTGATACTGATATACGCCGAGATGTACGCCGGATATCAACACGCAGCATGTAGGATGTCCTGGCCCGAACATTGGAGGCAAAGTCAGCGAATCAGGAGCCTATGTTCCGGCACTCAGTACAGGTAGCTACACCATTCAATGACGACAATGGAGAAAGTATCCTGGACTTCTTGAGAAAGTTGGAGACAACAATGAAAGACATTGCTGCTTTGTGCTAGGTAACCCAATTTTAATCCACCTAAGTGTCGAGAATGTTGGGAATATGGAAATACAGGACACTCGAGTATTTAGTGCCCGTAAAGGAGTTGCAGGACCCGGCAGCCAGACGTGAGTACAACTGAGAGCTTGTTGAGAAGACTGGAGAGGCTACGGCACTTCTCCCTCGTCAACGGAGGCGACGAGAATGCTGTAACTGTAGAAAGGAGGGACACTTACGAGCGTACTGTCCAGAGATGCCACCCGAGAATAATCATTGAGGAACCGGCAAAGGTACAGCTACACGGGTAATTGGAACCGACAGCCACATCAGTGCCTACCGAAATCACAGCCCCTTCGAAAATGCTGGTATAATAATACCTGAGGGAACGAAGAACGATCGCTATATGGCGGTAAGAAGAGCAAGGATACTGGAGTCGGACCTTTTAATAAGTCACCCCACAGTTAAGGCACTCAAGGAAATGAGAGAAGTCTAGTTTACAGACGAAGTTGCACATATTCATATTCGGGAGAAGGAAAACAGCCGGAGGACGGAAGACGAGAATAACCTAGTGTCTAATGGCATGAAAAGGAAACTCAATGTGGCCCGAGAGTTGCAGACGATGCATTCAAGGAAGGACGTCTAGTGTGCTTATATGAAATACAATGCCTCTTGAGTAACACATCTCAATGCCAAGGATGTTGGGAAGGCACTTAATAAATTCTGAAGTGAGTAAGGGATACTTACTTCCAGATCTGTCGCCGGGACTCCTTGAAATGAAAGCCTGAAGTTGTCCACATCAACCGATTGCCGCTGTACAAAGTTCCGATTTTGGATAGTCTGTTCGGGACGAACAAACTTAAAGAGGGCGCATAGTTACTCGCTGCAGCTTGCACCGGGAGGCTGTCCTTCGCTGTGGGGGGGGGGGGTGAACCACCTCAACCCTCACCTCCTCCTGGAACGACGCACTCGCTGCCAAGTTCCCTCACTTCTGAGAAGCCTGTGAATAACTGACAGTGGCGAGACTTGCTTGCGTCACAGATCCTCCCCAACCTGCTGAAGAAGCCTACAGGATGCGCAAGAATATACTGGGCATTAAGACACTCGCCGCAACTCGGAAACTAGCAAAATTTCTGCATGATGGCCTACAACCTATAAACGCAAGCCACAGCGGGACTACGGGTAGTCTTGGCGGAGACCATCTGGCCGAATACGAAAGCGAAGTTATGTGCAGACGGCAGGACGACGGCGGGCGCGGCAGTCGTGGTGAGAATGGACGAGGGGGCGTGGGACCCGACGCGTGAAGGCTACTGTGCGCGAGGACGCTCGGAGAAGTCTTAGAACATTGCGGACTAGCCGGATATTGACTAAGCTGAGATGCTACTGAGTGGACATGTAATGCGGTTAACTTTATGTATAATATTGGAACTGTCAAATATTGACACATATTTAATAAAATAATAAATTATGGCTGATACACTGTCTTTTGGGTGTTAATTTTTATTTATTTAATTTCACTGAATTATTTTTGGTAGTTATAAATTTTATTTATTGGAATCACTAATTGTGAACAGTAAGTGATATCAATTTATTCAGAGATGTTGAGTTGAGAGAATTATTTGTGTAGTAATTGTAAATAGAATTAGGATATTATAATTAACTCTTATATTTGATTGGGGCCCCAATCACTTAACGAACTTGGTTTAGCCCACTGAATTTCGAGTCAAAAATTGTAACATTATGTTTAATTGAAAGTGTACCACATGTACGTTTTAAAGATAACACCACATGGGTTATAGATGCAGGAATGTTCTTCAAGGAACAAAGACGGATAGGCTGCTTTAAACCACCGTTTAATTGATATATTCTCGCATAAACTTTAGCCCTATACATTCATGTGAACGGGTATATATCGTACGTGTACGAGCTGTTTAACATCCAACAAAATAATTTCCGAGGTTGTCCACGATTCGTTGCCAGCGATGAGGCAGACATCGTCACAGCATTTCGACGCGAGGTGGCGCATATTGACGGATCTCATGCAGCCGTTCCCGTCTATCTCATCGCTGGCAACGAACCGTGGACAACCTCGGAGACTACTTGGAGGGATGTTAAACAGCACATACACGTACGACATTTACCCGTTCACATGAGTGTGTACGTTATGTACGAGAATATACAAATTCAACGGTGAGTTCCAGCAGCCATGTTTGTCTTTGTTCCTTGCCGGACATTCCTGCAACCCTACCCCATGTGGCGTCACCTTTAAAATGTACATATGATACACTTTCAAATGTACATAGTACATTTCCTTTGTTGGTTCATTTTTGGGAGGTATACAATAGTTGCCCTGATTTCTGAATCAGCCCTCGTATGTAGGGCCTATTCTATGTTTCATGTTAGTGGTGGTTTTCACTGACTGCCACTCAGCGTGTTTTGAATTCGGTTGGGTATTTCAATTTATAAGGCTGTAATTACACTCAAAACTAAAATATCTAGTAATTATCGGGCCGAAAATGAGATAAAAAAGTAAATACATATGGGACGTGTTTAGAAAATTGTTCAGACTGTAATAAGTAGAATTGAATGAATATTTAGACGTGTGCCGTGACGTTATCTACTGCATTAAACAGGGAACACTTTTTTAAGATTCTAATAGCTGGTAAACATAGCAAATGTGTCACTTGCTCTTTTGTTATATAGTCCATTCACCGCTACTTCCAACTTTTCTGAAGATCTGCTCAAGTTCTACTTACAGGATATTCCTCCGCCTCGTGCAAACAGAGCTTAACTAAGTCTGAAGAATTACACCAAGGGGCAACGAACCATATTTGTGCGCAGTCACTTTGATATTATCATACAAAGAACTATTCCTTACCACGCATTACCAATACACCTTATTTCCCCTGTTTTTATTGAGATTAAAAATAAAATAATGATTATCATTTATATGTAAAATATATGTAAACGTTCAATTCAACCAAAAATATGATAGTTTTAGGTGAACAGAAGTATTAAAGGGTTATAATACATAAAACGTATAGGAAAGAAGCATGTCATGTCATACATGGGGAGATTTTACAAAGGTTTGTTTCAAAACGAGTGAAGAAACCGCGAACCGGCTATTAGGAAAGGAAAAATTCTAAGAACAAACAAGTTTAGAGTTCATATATCGGAAACCTGAATACCGTGACGTAATTGCTTAGGATGTCGAATTGCGACGCAGTCCTTGGTTCGCATTGCAGGTGAGGTACGCATGTGTGCCGACGTACATGTGTAAGACGCCCCTCGACGAAACGAGAGCTGATTGCGGCACAGTGACGATAACAGTTAGAGAGCAAATTTTCCTTTAGGCTTACCAAAATTTCCCTCAGCCTAAATCAATACTTTTAAAAACACAGAATTACAGTATTTAAAGCATAAATTTATAAAGAATAAGGAAAGCACCGGTGTTCATACAAAACAACCCATCATTATATGCTTAAATTGCAATACAGTCTTACCGTGTAGCATTTAATATTCCGCATCATCGTTGGCGTATACTTCTCTGCCTTAACCTACCTGTATGACGAGAGAACAGATATGTGTGCATCTGACACCACGAAGTCCAAACTGTTTTGTTGTTTGGATTGGAAATTGTTTCTGATCACACATACGTAATTTAACATATCAGTTCGCTTCTTGCATTTTACGTACTGGAAATACGTTCTGCTTCTGCGTTCGAGTGATGAATTTTCAGCACAGTATAAATTCTAATCTAATGCAATGCTTGTTGCTTATTTCATAACAAAGACGCCGTTGACGTCAAGAAACGGTTGAAACCCGCAACTACCAAATCAATTATTTAATATCCCGTCGACAATTAGATATTTCCCTGAATTTTAAGCAATTTCGCGAAGAAAAAAATCCCTTTTTCTCTTTTGTCTCGGGACGTATTAAAATTCCCCTCGATGGGGGAGCAGCTGGAGTATAAGTTGTTCACGGTAAAGTGAGCACTTTTGAAGTCCTAATTACATTTTCCGCTCAGCCATTTTTTATCGTTTAACCACCTTTTTGTAAATATTGTATGTTGGTTATGAACCCAGTGTGTATATTCCACCACTAGTCGAGAGTTACCGTCTAAGGCTACAGTAAAATATATTTATTGCCTGTTATTCGAAATGAGAGGGCATTGTAAAGTGGCGAGTTGACGGTGAACAGCGTGTATGAGTGGTTGGCGAGGGCAGAGAGTGTCGGTGAAGCGCCTGACCAGCCGCCACAAATAACGAAGGTGACACGTGAATGCGACGTTCATCTTGGGTGCAGGCGAGAGGTTTGTGGTGGTCGCGCGCCGCGCCGACCCAGCCTGCTGGTGAGTCACGGCGAACCTTGTGTGGGGGTGTTGGGAGGGACGGCTCCAGGTCCACCTAGACCCACCCAACCTCAACATCCACTTGGGAATCTAACTTATTGTGTTCGCTCGCCCTTCCTCCATCCACCTCCCCCATTGATTATTGGGAGGGAAAAGGATGTCAGGACTCTATTAGACAATGGAAGAGATCAAGCTGAAAAAGGAGAGGGCCAAAAAAAAATTACTGCTGTAGTTTACATCTATACACAAACTTTCTGTGTCTGAACAGGGCGGTTTTATTACATTGTCACGGAGTATAAATTTACATACACGTAATTGTCTTCCGGCTTTTTGCTCGCGACACCCTTCTGTTTCGTCTTCTTGCCTTTGTTGTGATAACAAATTGTATTGGTTCCGTTGCACACTATTTCCGAGAAAGTGTTGGATGAGATGTAAATCCAATGTTAATGCCGATGCAGGGAAATACTCATAGCTGGAATCGAACAGCAACTTTACTCTTAAATTAGTGACTCTCGACTTTAACGACATTTAACTTAGTAAAACGTACATTAGCCTACGGTCAATTTTTAAAGAACTCTTTAACTATTTTTGGTATCACGAGTCCATTTTTTTGTAATAAAGGAGCGCATATTTACTGTAATTTTAATAAACGCTTTTTTAATTTAAATTTTGTATCAATAAAAATATTTATATAAATTTTTTTAAGACTTTTTCTTAAAATACAATTAATATTAACATAAAATATAACTAAACTGTCTTCTAGATCTATTTATTGATTGTTGTATTTTGTGTTCTGTTATACCGAATCAATGCTCTCGACGTCCATTTAACTTCTTTATAATTCTCTGGAAAATCTAGATTATCTCGGAATATTTTTTTATCAATATAACTTCTTTCCGAGATATGTCATACTCATACATATAGACCACTGAAGTATAGTAGTTTTCTCTTCCATGAAATTACTTGGTGCATACTTAGCTAGTTGATATACGAAACACGAGATGGAATTCTTTAATAAGTGATGAAAATTTTCGAGCTATTTGACAGGTGTAAATCTTTAAGATAAAACATAACTTATCTTTGTTAATATTATTATGACACATATTTTAATGTATACAGGTAATAAGTAATAAATATTAAATATCCCTACCAAGTATTTAGGCCTGTACATTTTTCTTTCAGTGGTTTATCCTAGAATTTCAATGTTTGTTATTTAATAATAAAAAGATATTTGCGTTTTAATTCACCAAGAGCAGTAAATGCTGTCCTGTAAATTTCTCAACACTAACAAATATATTGTTTATCTGAAATTTTTTTAGACAGTTTTAGACAGTATGCAAAGTTAATTCGACTCATTACACTTGCTTGAAGCATTTCAAGAAAATAGTTACCACTTATTAGTAGAGAATAAAAATAATCAACGACTATTAAACACAGGTATAATAATCCGTTGACTTATTTTTGGCAAATGGGCACAGTCTATTTAATCTGTCAAAGAAATATACAAGGTATTGATATAAAAAAAACTTTTCTGAAATATAAAGTACTGCGTATATACTCGAAATATTACTTCCCACTATTTCGGTAAACGATTTTACAAATAAAAAATGTTCAGTGCTCTTAATTTGTTTTAAATCCCTCGTCCTCTTCACATTGCGCGATTTTAAAGAGGAAAATATGCCTCCCAAGGAAAGCGGGAACATCAGTACTTTCTGTTCCATTGACTTAATATAGAAAGAAAGTATAGTTAAAATTTGCACAGCGTAAGTAACCTTAACGTTGCGAAAGATAGAGAGCAAGGTTTTTAAAAGATACGTTTTGGCAGTAAATACCAATATTTATTACCTTCACGACAAAAGAATACTAATCACTGTGCATGCTGTCGCGAAGAGGGAACGGCTGAGATAAAGTCGTCAACGGACCGAAGAGATTTTTGTCGATTCGATCGGATTATTCAATTAATACTTGTTAGTAGACAGATATGTAAAATAAAGTAATGCGTATTCACAAAACTCTTCCCCAAATCCCGTACCTATGTAAAAAAAAAAAAAAAAAAAAAAAAAAAAAAAAAAAAAAAAAAAAAAAAAAAAAAAAAGTATTTCCTCAAACTCAATAATTCAATATTAATTCGGCGAATATTCCAAGTTAAGTAAATCTCTTAGCCAGTCGAAATTTTAACTTCGTGTAGCGCCTTCGACTGTTGCAGTTTGAATTAATGCCTTCGTACAAATGTTGCGTAGAGAGACGTGAAGAGATTTGGTCGGCTCTTTGACATCGAGGTCTTGATATTCGATTAGGTTGAAGTGAGGGGAGTATGGTGCAGCGCTGGAATGCAAGGGCAGGGAAAACGGGGATATCCCCTAGAAAACTTGCCAACCAGCATTATATCGTACGGCACGATTCCCCACATGCAATAATCCGGGAGCGACCTCGCCGGGAATAGAACTCAGTATGCCTAGGAACTGAGTAGTCTAACTACTACAAAATTGCGGCCCCGTTTCGGAAAGGAAGAGAGGCTTTTCAGATAGGCGAACTTGTGTGAATACTTTTTTTTTAATAACTCGTGATAAAAGAAAAAATTCACAACTTACTGCCGCCAAGGAAATAAACACTCTCGACATGGTTTCGTAGTAAGTGATTACTAAACGTCTCACTTTCCGTTAAGCAGCAATGGGCAGGGTGCTCTGCGGTAAGAAAGAACTGCACCAAAACACGAAATGTACAGTGTTTCAATCGTGGCTCAGGTATGAATTGAAATAAGAACGCTTTTGATTCACAACCCGGTGTATATCCAACACATAAATGTGGAAAGTACGGTTATCTCAGTATATTGGGCAAGCTGTTAATAAGTCTCAATAGAGGAAAAGACCCGACGCGCCATTCTGTGCAGGTTTTTACGACGCGTAGAACATTTTACTGCGGTGTATAAAAGACCGCGTTTCCCCTTTTCACCCTAGAGCCATAGCGTGGCATTGGATTGTGTAACTGCATCGATCAACGGCAGACCAAATAATTCCGTTACACACAAGCATTTCTGGAACATAGTGAATCTAAGTAGAGATGATATGATCTTTCGGTCGTTTCCGCCTGTTCGTTCGGCTATGATGTTAATTTAGCCACTCTGCCCTTAATTTTTGCACACTAGTGTAAATACCTAGTCGTCTCGATGTGCACATAATTGTTTATCTAAGGCGAATAGCTACTTGGGACTCCCTGCGTAGTTTATTTTATTCTACTAACTTAATATTTATCAATGAACTACCGACATAACTAATGAGCCCACTTTCTTCTACAGTAACGAAAATAATTTTGACAAAGTTCTTAAAAACCTATATGTTAGTTAAGTCATAAGATATCGAAACATGTACATATGCTAAACATACACACGTGTCTGAACAGGGACTCGCACAAAAAAAAATCATCATACCGTAATCTGGCATGCAGACAACTGCATTACGCCGTCTCTAGTGACCTCGCTGTCGACGAGACGTTAAGCCCAATTGCCTTGCCCTGCCAACTGCATTACGGGGGTAAGATTCGAAGCCTCAACTTCGGTTGCAATCAGTCTTATGTTTTTAGGTTTTAAGGAGGATTTACTGAACTAAAATACTTTCAGTGAAGTCATTTTGGAAAAAAATGTGCAGGAGTCACTTGTATCGTATAAGTTTATATGATCCACCATTTCACTACTTACGTGCAGAATTTGGCGGAAATCTGTTAATTAGTTTCCGAGATATGTCATAAAACGATATTCAGCACTCTCAAACAGAAATATAAAAAAAAAACTATACATGCATAAATTTATATATATTTTATTTTAAAGGGCTTTTTAACTTCCCCCGGTATAAATATGGAAAGCTTAGCAGGGGACGGATTACACAATAACTTATAATCTAACTTAAATTAACACCCTCCCGCACTCTCAAATCGGTGGCACGCCAACCGATTGCACCACGCGAGGTCAGCTACATGCATATGTGATGCATCTAGTAGATACTATCAGAATACAACGTTCCATTTAATTTGGTTGAATTGTTTAACATATATGAAAAGCTCATTTTATTAAAATTCTATACTTTACCACCAGTTTGAAAATAATTATCTTACCCGCTTAAAACATGTATGATTACATGGCCTACTGCAGCACTTATTTTGTACAACATTTTTTAGGAATTAGTTGATAGGCTCCTGAAATACAACATAAATTTTTTATTTCCTAACCTGGCATTTTATTATAAAACGGCGAGTAAATGCTCTCTATAGTCATATTTCATGTTTCTCATGGATAATCTCGACATACAGAGTTGAAATGAATTTTTTTTCAAATATTTAAGATTTAAAGAAAACTAAACTTAATTATTTATATTGCCCCAATTAAAAACGGCCTGGGCCACTTAAAAAAATGTGGCCTACCATAGAACTACCGGTGTGCAATATTTGGTAGGAATTGGTTGATTAGTCTTCGAGAAATGGCATAGAACCTCCGTTTTTTTCGTGATGACCTTTATAAATAGAGGACAATGAGGTTACGTACTAACAAATTCGACGATTCTCATCGAAAAAATATGTACGTTTATGTTAACACCGATTAAATTGTTTCATAGATATAGCACACTACGCTAAAGTGTTATTTTTGCCTATTATAGACGCCATTCTGAAAATAGGTGACTGGCCCACTTAAAACATATAAATTAATATTGCCTACCACAGCACAAATACTTCTCCAAATTTGGCGCGTATCGGTTTATTGTTTCCCGAGATATGACATAAAAACTTAATTTTTTTTATGTGGGGCTCTCTAAAAAAATTACCGAATATGAGGCTTATATTGACAAATTTTAATGGTTGTAATAGATCCCGCCAGAATACAAAGTAAAGTTAAAATTTGTCTGGTAGTTTCGTAGATAAAACACACCGAAGTAATATATTTATATCCACAATTTTGGAAATGATTGTCTGGCCCACATCAACTATATTAATTTACATGGCCTTCAATAATGCTGCTTGTTGACCATATTGGTATTTCCGGAGATATTGCATAAAAATTTAATTTGTAACGTGGTATTATCTTACAAAGCGGCGGACCAAAGAGGCTATATTTTGGCATATATGATGCTTGAAATATATAGTTTCAGCACACAAAATCGTATGGTAGATAAACTTAATAAACCTAAAATATTTGTACGGCGTCCATTTGTGTAATAAGAACCTAAATGAGTTAAAAGAAAACATATGTTCACACGACCTACCATAGCATACTGGCCAAAATTTACAAGAAATATTTGAGTAAGGTATACTATAAAAGCGTTATTATTTTATGTGGTGTTATCTTCCGATATGGCAACAATATTCATGTCTAAATTCAATGCTTACATGATGGACTGGTAACATACATACAACACTTGATTTAAATCGGTTTGAATGGTTCCCGAGATGTGTCATATAACCCTAATTTTTTTAATATCAGTAATTTTGAAAGAAAGCTCCGGGCGTGTTCGGAAACAACAAAAGTCAGAGAAGTCCTTAGTGAGTACTCTATGTGTACCAAGTTTGGAAAATTTTTGTCTACGTGATCAAAATATATTGTGAAAAAAAGTAGGATCACACACGCAGACACACACATACGCACACCTACCCACACACAAACAGGAAAGTGACTTCGTAATCATGTCTTTCCTTCGGAAAGTAGGATAAAGTTAGCGCACAGAAGAGGCTTTGTGTAGACGCATTTGATATTTGTAATTGATACTGTCAGCATGGGGCAACTGAGATCCACCAGTACCATATTAAGCGGCTACGAAGGCGGTATCTGTCGTCGCGGCGTCGCATACGACGTCTACCATTACGACCTGAGCATCACCGAGCATGTGTAACCTTCTGCTGGGGACGGGCAACATTGCAGCTTGCGGATTGGCGACGAGTGGTGTTCAGAGACGAATCACGATTCTGTCTGAATACAGACGATCGCCGTTTACGTGTCTGGAGATGTCCTGGGCAGCGCCGCGATACATGCTTCATTGCAGAGCGGCACACCGCCCCCAACAAGAGGTGTCATGGCGTGGAGTGCAATTTCTTACGATTGCTGCACACCGCCGGTGGTGACTGAAGGCACCCTAAGAGCACGGCGATGGTTTCAGGAAATTCTGCCACCATGTGCGCTTCTTTTCCTGGTGCAGCTTGATAACCCCATTTCCTGTAGGATAATGCCCGGCCTAACACAGCATCGGTATCCTGGCCTAGCTTCGTGATGTCAACATGCTTCTTTGTCCAGAAATGTCCCCAGACCTCTCGGCCATCGAGAATGTATGAGACCATATCGGATGGCAACTTCGGCCAGTGGCAACTATGGAAATCCGATGTCCTATGTTCTCATACTGTACAATAATGTACTGCTCATTCCAAACATTTTTAATGATGACGTGAGTAAACTTCTGCATCCTCAAACACTTCGGCATTACTGTACTTGTTGCCTCCCATTTTCTAAGCTGGATACCAAGCAGCAATTGGATACAGTTTGGAAAGGATATAACTTCCACTATTGAGAGAACCGGTTTCTTCGTTGAGAGAACAATGCTTCTGGTCGAGCGAAATGCAAGAACGATATCTTGACAACATATCTGCATATATATATATATATATATATATATATATATATATATATATATATATATATATATATATATATATACACACACACACACACACACACACATACATACATACATTGCACCATGAGCTGTCATTGTCAAATATCACAATACCGGTTATGTAATTAAAACGTACATTCATCTGAAGCTTAAAATAATTCAGTTTATGAGCTTTTTAACTGATACTGCAAGAACGCACAAAATTACTAAGTGGTTTGCCTCATAATATCTGGCTTCTTAACGTCTGTCATATACAATTTAATTGCAAGGATTTTAGCATTCCAAAACAGCAAACGAGGTGCGATGATTTAATTCCAGAAAATACTTTGAAAGCTCACCTCTGATACAATATCTTGGCTGTGCCTGCTTCGCAAATATATTAACACATTTTTTTCATTTCAAAGGCTTAAAATTGCCACTTTCCATCGGTTTCTTGGGACATTTTTTGGTGGTTCAATTAAAGCTTTGATGATTTTCTGATTTTTGTATTTTGCTGCCGAACCTCATGATAAATCGTTGATGTCCTCACGATGTGAGAAAACTTTATCCTCTCTGAACTGTACTTAGTTATAACCATAGGAATAGCACACCAGTTATTCCCACAAACATGACAAAGCATCCAACGTGCTATCAAAACGAGACATTTTTCATTAATTATGCTGATATGTGCTGTTTTGTTTTAAGTAAGAAATGTTGTTTCGGTACGATACCACGTGTTACGTTTTAATCTAAATTCAATTAGAGCGAATTTTTTGGGACAAAGTTTCAAGGCTTGTCAATGAAATGAGACTGCATGACTTGGGAGTCTCGCAATGATGGGATACTTCGGAAGGATTTACAGGTCTTAGGTGCAGTAGCAAGGTAGGTGAGCAACGTACTCGCCCTGAATCGCCACCGCGTCAAACGCAGCCACTCGGAGGCTTACCAGCCACCGACTGCCCCTTCAACTTGGTTCGGAGCCCTTTGCACTCTTCACGCCCCGCCTCTCAAGTGATGACGCAGTTCGATGCTCATTGGCACCCATTAAACATCCATAACGCGGCTAGTTTTCGTGATGCTCAGGCTTTTGCGAGATTTATATATGTGCGCTGGACCCACATTTCTTGGGTAAGGCTAAGTAGCTATAATAGCCAATAAGATTTAATATTTTTCGGAATGTCAAAACTCATTTTTCCTTACATTTTTAATAATCTTTTAATTAAAAATAATTATTTGACTGTTAGCAATCATAGGTACAGATTATAAAACCCTTATTCCTTATCTCTGCGAAAAATTATCATAAATATTTTTATCTTAATTTTGTAGTAAATGATAACCACCTAATTTGCTGTTATTAAATTTTAAGTGGATTGTTTTAATAGTTCTTGTAAATTGGTATCTCAAAAATGGGTGAGGATAAGAAATAGTCATATTTAAATTTAAATCTTACACCAGCGTCATAGTACAAACAAATAAACACAATCGCTGCCAATAAATTCTTAAACGAATTTTTCGTTTGTTCGTTGTCATGGAATTTCCCAACTAGCAGAGATAAAACAAATGTATTTTATAGAGTGACTGCAACGTTACACTAATATAAAATATCTATTTTAATATGTCGTGAATAGATTAAAGTTACTATGTATATTTGTTTTTTCTATTGTAGCTTTCTGTAATATCAATAACTAGTAAGTAGTAGGATTTGGTGAAGCTGGGCACATTGGCGTCTGGCACAGCAGCCAGGAGCCGGGAAGCCGCCACCTTGTTACGTCATCCGACCGCCATCTTGGATATCATTGTCCTTTTACACCCGACACCTGTGACCTTTGACTTTGACCCCGAGGACCTTTGACCCCAAAAACCACTAAAAACCCTTTAAAAATTCCAAAAACTCTGAAAAAATGTAATATCAAAAATTATTAAAAATGATTAAAAAATTATTAAAAGGATCCACAGAAATGACCCATTTTTTTTTTCAAAAATTCTGACAGGGATCAGCGACTCTGGTGACTGGGATCAGTGACTTCGAGCCATGTGACCGGGATCAGGATCTATGAATGACCTTTGACATTTGACCTTAAAAAATGTAAAAATCCTAAAAATCTATAAAAAAAAATCACGAAAATAAAGAAATCGATAAAAAAAATTGTATAAAAATTCTTAGTAAAAATATAATGAAAAATCGTTAACAAACTAAAAAATCGTCAAAAAATTAATTTTTATAAACTTTTATTTAAAAAATGTTTTAATTAAAATGTTTTTAACCCCAGCAGCCATTTTCACAATTTTCTCTTCGGAATTTCCCTTTCCCACTAAAAATTTCCCTTACAAGTAATTAATAAAAAATTTAATTAAAAAACTTACATTTCCTGAGGTCTCCCTCCACACCAACAATTACACACCTCTGATCGAAGCAAGCAGAAGACGTACTCTCTCGCCTCCACTCGCCTCACGTATACTCTTCCCGCCATTCTGACTTTCATTCGTCATTTGTGTACATGCTACTGGTGGAGCCATCTTTGTTTATATGTTACTGGAGGCCACCATATTTTTTTTTCGTTGGTCATTTATTTACATTCTACTGGAGGCAGCCATCTGTTTATATGTCACTGGTGGCTGCCATATTTGTTTTTCGTTCGTCATTTTTTACGTGCTTTTGGATGTAGCCATCTTTGCTTATATGTTACTGGAGGCCACCATACTGGTTTTTTTCGTTCGTCATTTGTTTATACACTACTGGAGGCCACCATCTTGGTAGGCGACTACCACTTAGTAGGTGATGAGTATTGCAATTTTCCATCCTACGTTTAAAAAATATTTTTTTTTCGAATAAATGGTACAGCTTCATAAATGATGCATTACTGACTACTTGCTTAATATATTAAATATGTTAAATAGATATTGTTGTTATTAAAAACTTAAAGGCCAACATGAGTATACGACACACAAAATTAAGAAAAACAAATAATTTGATAGTAAATTATTATTTTGTAAATACATTTTCAGAACAAAGCACTTCATCTGATATAACCCTGGTCCTTAAATGGTCTTATGGTTTAAATCACTTCTTTCATGGTCGAGTAATCCCCACGTTGTTGCCTATCAAGCAAATATTTTAGTCTGTTTACAAGTTTGTTGGGTTCTTCAGTAAACATATCGTCATTATACTCGATGTCTTCTGCATTTTTCACATCACTTGTCGAAGGAAACTCGTTGGGGAAATGTGCGAGACCGTCGAGGGAATACTCATTGCTTCAACACTATCACTGTCATCATAGTCATCATCAATGCTATCTTTATGATCGGCTTCACTTCTTGCTACATCCTCAATATCTAGTTTACTTTTCTGTGTAGCAGGAGTTGTATGTTCATCAGTATTTAGAGATAATGACTGTTAACTTTGAAGTTTTTCGACCTCACACGAACATCTTGCAAGTGTACCTCCGCACAAACCAACTGGACTGCACTCACTCCAACTTTAGCATTAACAGTGCCGTCATTATCGTCTGCGGAAACGGTACCCACAGATGTAGCAGGAGGTATTGATGACAACACTTGCTGGTTTCCAGTAGATGACCCTCTCGGCAGACAGTGATGAACTGATCGAACCCACGCCTGTACTTCCCCTATTTAGCAGACAGTCATTAACTATCGTCAAAAATCCATATTTCTCTTTCCAGCACAAGGCACACATATCTTTAAAATATTATATAGGCAGGTCATTTTACATTTGTTATGTGTAATTTGTAAAAAAAAACAGCTAGAGTACGCGTAATTTTACACAAATGTTGTTAATAATCCACAGAGTACTGCATGTCTTTGGTGAAAATACATGAAGGTATTGCTTAATAAACACAATGTTGGTGTTTATTTACACAGTTTTAAGTATGTAACAAAATACATACACTCACAATTGCCAAACCTTAATTTATGTACTTTTACTGCTATATAATCGTTGTATGAGCATCCAATTCCAGTATAGTTGTGCATGTTCAATTGTGTAATTTTACAATGACCCTGTGTTTGTAAACTTGCAGTTCATTTTAGAGTTTCTGTAAGCGTATATTTGCACATACAAAATTTTCCGTAATTTTAAATTTTATGTAAAATTTTCTAGAACGCGTACAGTATTTGTAATTTTACACTAATTGTCCTGTAAGTTCAAATATAAATACATGTAATTGTTTAAAACATGCGATTGAGTGGTAGGGAGTAAAAATACTTCGAAGTCCTTTTATGTGATCAAAAGGAAATCTTAACACGCACTGATGGAAAATGCTGGTATTTGTATATAACTACCTATTCTATATCTGAAATCAACTGTTAGTTAAACTTGAGAGATAACTTTTTATAACTCTATAAATCTACCAACTTACAAAACGGAAGAAAATAACACGAAAATTATAAAAATATACATACAAAGTATGTGAGTTAACCTGATGCATTTGTAAAAGGACATGTGATGACGCTAAAATCTCTTAGTAAATCAGTGAAAAATGAACATAAATTGTATGAATACAATTACAGTGAATCTGCGAATTTACGTTTTTGTTAGTGAAAAAATACAAATACACAGTGATGAAACTACAATTGCGATATTTGTGTAAATTTACTTTCCGTGAAGAGAAAATACACGAATGTTGTATTTTATTTTCCGCTATATATTATTAATAATTTTACACCATTCTAAGTAAAGTTAGTTGTACAAAGTATATGTTATTTTACTAAATTTTAGGATAAATTTACTTGGACGTAGAGTAAAAAAACATGGACACATGAAGGTGAGTGAGTGAAGAGAGTTGGACGGCTCTTAACAGCGAGGTCTTGAGAACCGATGTGGGTTGTTGAATTGAATATAGAC
This sequence comes from Dryococelus australis, assembly GCA_029891345.1. Classification (NCBI taxonomy): domain Eukaryota; kingdom Metazoa; phylum Arthropoda; class Insecta; order Phasmatodea; family Phasmatidae; genus Dryococelus; species Dryococelus australis. Next base: position 278,286,598 of record CM057009.1, read on the forward strand.
CGGCGCCGGAATGAAGGAGCGGGGGAAATGGGGGATCCCCGAGATGACCCGCCGACCAACAGTATCGTCCGGGACGATTCCCACTTGCTTAAGTCCGGTGACCCGGCCGGAGATTGAACCCGGTTCGCCTTGGTAGGAGGCGAGTCTGCTAATCGCTCAGCCACCGCGGTCCCTGACACATGGAGATGTAAAATTACATCGGTGTCAGTGGAGAAACTGCTGCCACATACATTGTGAAAAATTACAGAATTTTACACAGTATAAAATTTTGTGGCAGTTTATGCGGTTATATTTAGGTGAGGAATAAAGAATGGTTTGGGGGTTGATGCTCAATATTATTTATTTGTGTTCTTACCGGTGAAAAAAAGAGGAATACAAGTAATTAAAAAAAATATATAGTATTTTGTTTTGGATCGGGATTTCAACACTAGTCAAAAAAGTTGATAGGCCACGATTCTTGTCGCTCTGCTTCTATATTCTCATAAAATAATAGTGTCAACCTGATATTGCTATGAAAGTGAAGTATAAACTTTTTCAGTTTATTGTAATGTTGGAGTGTTTGTAGATTTGCGAACTGTTGCAGGTCGCTCGTGTTACTTTTTGAGGTTCGAAGGAATGGAATTTTAATGGGGTGAATAACCTCACTGCTGCAGTAATCATTTCATAATTTTCTATTTAGAGCTGTGAAGAACTTTTCGTGTAGCCTGGGGAATTTTCGTTCCCGAAACCAGGATTTGATTAAATTACGGGAAGGTTCCGTATTTCATTACTATGTAATGAGTTCAGTTCCTTTTATGTCGCCACGGAGTGTGTCTGGGTATATTACTTGTATATTTCCGTGACAATTTTAATTAACATACAAAAATGTGTAAATGTGAGGTTGTTACGCGCCGAATATGTATCAGTTAATTTTTCTCTGTTATCAAATAATGAAGAATAAATAATCGTAAGATTCTTTCTTGCTAGCCATAAACTGCTGACAAGAAGATTTTTTAAAAAATTATTTAAATATAAGTTTCGACGCAGGTCGCCATACAGTTAAAAGTTGTATAAATCTCTCACGCATTTGTGGCGAGGCAGGTCGTTCGAGGTAGAGGAAGGATGGCTGGCTGATGCTGGACGTCTTGACAGCGCCGAGGGCGCCTGCGAGGCACGTTCAGTGATGTAATGCCGCACTTCCTTCGCCGGCTCAAGGGCGCCATGACACTGCGATTCTCGCCCGCCAAGGATATCTGCTGATGGAGACGAAGTGACACAAATGACAGGAAATAGAACTCCTACGTGCGCGAGCAACGCCCATTTATTGGTCGTGATTTCGGGGGCACGGAAAAGCGCTGCCATTAATATCTCGCTGTCTCGCTAATCCTCACGGCCGGCAGGGAACCGGGACGTAAGCTCACATCCCGCATGGGAAGTAGTTCGGGTCCGCCCAGAGCATCACTTACTCACTTCCCCCATTGTGAACTGGTAGCACGTTAAAGGTTTTGAATATAAATTTTAAATTTGCGTATGCATCCATGTATTTCACATAGAATATGAAGACTTATGGTTACTTACTTAAGAATTTACTAAATCCTCATATAAGCAATAATGCCAATAATATGCTGTGCGGTTCACGTTATGAAAACACGTTAGTAAACATTTTTTATATTAAATTTTCTAACAATATCCAGTAATACATATGTTCCAGTCGAAATTATTTAATATTGATGTAAATTTGAACAATAGTAAACAAAATTTGACTGAGAATTATTTATTGCCCTGAAATATGATGTTTCTAGATTAACAGTTAATAAATACCTAAATTGATCAAACACAAAATTATTCAAATTTCTTTGTGTGTGTCTGTTACGGTATTAAATCTGAGAAAAATACACTACCATTATTCAACTCTCTCTGCCCCCTAATCTGCCGGGCCTATAACTGTAAGAAATGCACATTTAGGTCACAACAATAGGAAGCATTCACCTAATTTTCAATGTACCTACAGGTGCCGTAGGACGTGTTGCAGTGCACAATGTTACATGTTGAAACTGCACGATTTACGCATATTTCAAGCATTAGTTCAATCTGATACACATTGCGGCAAATATGTATTGTTGTTGTTTGGTGAGTGCACAGGGTGTAAATGAAGCTTCAAAGCATACAATGGGTCGTTTGTTTGAAAATTTTCGTGCCAGTGATCAGAGTATCCAAAATAGGGAATGATAGGCGATGTATGTCAGGGATGGATGACGATGCTTTAAACGCATATATAGAGGCATGTCGTACACTATCATAAGGAAACTTGCTCAGACATTCCACATGCCTCATTAGGACATTTACAATAATCTAAATCAAGTATGGAAGTAATAAAGTTGACAGCTGAGAACTACATTAACTGATGATACACAGGAAACAAGCAGCAAGTGTACATATGCAAATAACATGTTTCATCAACGGAGTATCATAAGTGATAAAAAGCTGAATTAACACGGCAATCGCAAGATAAGTGGGCAGTGTTTGGACTTCATGAGACCCCAAAACTATTTAAAAATACTGTATTATTAACACAATATATTTTCGTTTTTGAGTCCACAGACAGCAATAAATGTAAATTACAGTTATTTCCTCCTAGTCAAAGCATTTATGCCTTATGCCGTATCGTATTGGGCAATAATTTATGAAAGGCACTGGATGTTATATATATATATATCGCCCGTAGTCTGTTAACAAGAAGAGTATTTTCTACTCTTGGAGACATCTCAAAACCCCACATGACAAAGATTACGAAACTGAAGCTGAGTGACCCGAAGTATGAATTAACCCCACACCTTGATTACAAGAACAAAGCATCGACCAAAATATTACATGTGTACGCAACTAAGTCGTACCCTGATGGACAGAATGTTTAGAAACAATGAAAGTGCAGACATCGCATCACAGTAGCCTTGTGGATTCGTAGAAAGGGCTGAGTGCCTTGAGAATCGTCGGAGGATATTTACCACTGCGAGGAGAACTATTTTTAATTAAGAATAAATGTTTGCTCAGTTTCAAAACTCATCACGCGTGCGAGGTACCAGAACTTCCATTTATTTTCTAACAACCGATTTTGACGTCCATAAAGTTGTACCAATAAAAATCTGTGGAGATCTTCAGATGCCTGCTCAAACTGTCCTTGCAGGAAAATTTATTGTGGTTTTAATAACACTATAATAGTCACACGCACAATGGATGCCTTTGAGTATTGTTGCTCATTGTTAGCAACATAGTGCAATAACATCACTAATGTTTTGCCATTTGTTTTGTTATTACGGGGACTGAGGTCGAAGACGCATTCAGTGTTTTAGGTGTCTCAACCAAAAAATACGCAGCCGGAACAGCATCACAAGTTAGCCGCTGAATTAACAAGTGGATTTTGGGAGAATCGTAAGCAACTCTTTGCAAACCTTGAGATGTCACAACATACAGCACAAACACAGAGTTACCCTGCACCTTAACATAGCATCATCACTAGCAGAGAAATGTTATTCGAGCATTGAAATTTTGCATGCTGCTTATCACTGCGAAAATAAATAAGGGAGTAGCACGCTCTAATAGCAAAAACGATGCCATGATAAAGGCAGCATTGGTATAGGCAAAGATGTTGTTGTCCCGTTCGATGGTACAGCTGTCACACAAACCAGAGTCGTCATCACATCTGGTGATGTATGTGTCTCTGGTACCATAGATCTAAAGCCAAATATAGTTTTTGGCATTGCTGTAGACCCCAGTCACTCTGGTAAAATCGTAGGCATGTTGGACGAAGGATAAATCAATGACGAGGAACAATTAACCAGCTATTATCCCTCCATTTTGATGTAACAGTGTATATTGTCGTAACGTCAGATGCTAGCCGAGGCAATCCACACTCCTCCGCATCTATCAAAAAGCTAACTATCACATAAGGTACTACTCCTCTATCCCATTATACTAAACGTCGGTGTGGAAAATGATATAATGAGTTCCAAGAATACAGGTATATTCATATATTAGCTGAGACCATGCAGGTTCCATACTAAAGCCATTTCCAGGAACATATATGAGACACTCTACAGTATACAACATAACTAGTGTGATACTCTGCAGGTTTCAGCCTGAATATGTGTTATGTAAACATACAAATACTGTATTAAAATGTTGCACTTTTTCTTTAGTAATGCTATATCTCTAAATCAAAGTAAAGTTTATAAAAAATATTTTGTAAAATTATTTTATGAAAAGTTATACAGGTTGTCAGGGAACAAGTGTTACAATTTAACAGGGTGGTACATGAGATGAAAAGGAACATACGTTATTAGGGTTCCAATGTTCAAAAATTTTCATACCCAAAAACAGCGATAATAGTGATCAGGAGCAGTAGGCAACCCCTCCACAACAGAACAGTACAACAGCACATGCCTGGCAAGTCGTGGGAAGGGTGAAGGTGTTTGTGCATTACCCTATTTGGTACTTAGTTGCCGCAGATAACCACTGCCTGTGTTAGAGTTGCAGTATTCAGTCACAATAGAATACCTACCATGCCCTTACTACATGTCTGCCGAGCTCACATACATGCATTTAATTTTTGGCGTAGCTGACAGCAATGGCTGAAAAGCATAAATACTGTACCACCCCCAATTTCCTAAGAGACAGCATACTGCTTACACAATGTTCGAAACGTCGACTGCCATTTACAGGAAATAGGTTCGCCGTATGTCACAAAGACAGATATTGGAGTAAAAAGGACACTAGTTTGAACAAGACATGTTAGAACGATTTCATGAAACACCATTTACGAGCACACAGGCGATCGCACATGTAATTTACACCAATGGTGAATATGTAATGGAAGTACACCATGGTCATCTGCTTCGGCTAGACCACGTCCAGAAGGTACATGGCTCACAGGCAGCAGAATTTCCTGCACATGTGTAGTTCAGCCGATGGCTGTTGCAGCAGCGCATTTAAGAGCCACACTTCCTACAGCACGTCCTGTTTACATATGAGTGCTACTTCACCAGGGATGAATCGTTAGGTACTCACAATGCTCACGTACAAACCGATGAACACAGCCACACAACATACGGAAAAGGCCTTCAACAGAAATTTTCTGTTAATATTTGAACTGGAATAATAAATGACAGTTTAATATGGTCACATTTTGTCAAATGCCTCAACACTGCAATGTATCTGCATTTCTTGCGAGTTTCTTCTAGAGGGGCTGCGTGGTTACAATGCCATGGCGCACTAGCTCAATATGGCCGCTGCATATATGACCACATAGCCATTGACGTTGGATATTGGGGGATTAGGCAGGGAGGTACAATTTTCTGGCCACCATGTTCCTGACATGAGGGCGCCGCCTACTTGAATGTTTTAGCGTGTTTGAGGAAGGGAAGTGCGGGACCAATAAGGACGACATTGACACGTGCGGCTGATACCCATTCGCTCCTACGCGCTAGGCGCTGAACTGGCGTGCAGTGTTTCCGTTGTGCTACGTGTACCCATGGGACTTGAAGAGGTGACCCTATCATTTTATTGGTGGAAAGTCTGTAGCAAGGTTCAATGCAGGTCCCTATAATAGTTTCGCATGTTCTCAGCCAGTATATTATGAGCTACAGCAGTGTGAAAAAGCTGTTTTTAGCTATGTTGGAGGGCTCGGTAATAGCATTTATAATGTACGTGATGTATTGAGAGTATTATACGTACCTTGCCCGAAATGTGTTTTCTTTTCGTACATTTGTATTATGGGGACACGTTTAATGGTTTTGTTAAAAAAAAAACCCCGGATTTATAACACACTGCAACGCGTTTCCACGGCCAGGTAGGCGGCGCCCTACAAGTTTTTGGTTTTCTACCATTGAGACCACATAAAAACACTTATGTAAAACCCTCCTGTGAATACCAGAGCACTTGGGGCCAGGATTCGTGCCGAATTCGAAACCATCAAGAACAGGCCAGCCCTCTTCAATGATCTGCATCATAACATGTTTTGGTGCTGTTGAGCTTGCATCGCATGCAGACGAGGCAGTTCTGAGCAGCCGATGTAATCTCTTTATATGTACTAAAGATATAAACACTGATACACAAGCACTCTTCTTGATACATGATATTACCTTCTTCCCTGCCAGGTTGCTGACTACCCCTGAAAACTATTTTGGCCATTTTGGAGCATATGGAAGCATTTATGGAAATTGGAACCTTAATAAAATGTGTTCCGTTTCGTCTGATATACCAACCTTGTCAATTTATAGCACTTGTTCCCTAACATTTTCTATACAAAAGACAATTCCATACCCAATATTTTCTGAAAGAAATAAGCAATATTTTAACAAGGCAATATTAAAGTACATGTCTTTTTTTTTTTTTTTTTTTTTTTTTTTTTTTTTTTTTTTTTTTTTTTTTTTTTCCAAATAACTGCACATATTTTATGAAAGGTCTAAAATGATTTTTTTTAAATATGCAATCATGAAACTACCATTTTAAGTTTTCTCGAAGAAGACAAAGTACAGTAGTTTACTTATATTTTAAAACAATGCCCTATCATCGTCACCAGTAAGCACACTTACTGACTATATGTACCACTGTGACCGCACTGAACTAGGATCATATTTGATAGTCGGCTTGGCAGCTTCTGGCTTGACGAAATGCAGCTCACTAACAACATGACCTACGACAGCTGGATTGGTGACAGCTGCCCAAGTAGAAATTATACTTGAATGATGTCAGCAAAGGGTCGTTGGCTCAACCCCGAAGCTAGTGGCACATCCATCCGCGGGTGCTACTCTGCTGATCAGTTGTTGGCATGCCCATGAGCATGTGATATCGTAAAGCATTCCAAGATTCAGATCACACAACTGAACGATCCGATGGTCTTGGAACATTATAGTGCAGGGATTACAATGTACCGGTCCCTGTAACAGATTTATCCCTATGTCTCTTTACAAATGTTTCGCGAGAACACAAATATGTTGTTTTTTCTTTCGCCCATACGAAATGATTTTTCTCCATGCATATGGTGATCATGTTCGCGGATATAACACCCACAATGTTCAGTCATGTTTCGTTTTGGGCTGGAATTAAATTATGGAATTTCGGTAATGGTTTAAAAATTGTCCTTTTTTCATGTCAGCTAGCTTCGGGGAATCAAACAGTTCATCGTCGACCACCGCGAACGAGTTACAACATATCAAAATTTTGGGAAACTTAACTTATACCCCAACTCGACAAACATTACGAGACTCGTTATCTTCTATCAACAAATGTTGAAACCTTCAATAGAGTACAATAATTACTTGAACTACTTGGCGAAGCAGAACATTACAAGATTATGGCTACCAAATGGTTCCTTGTTGACACCAGTAATTTACACATTAAAGAATTTAAAATCATGATTGGGTGAAAAGATCAAATTTTTTCAGAACTTCTTATCGGCACTCGGGATGAGATATAACATGTGCATATAAAGGTAATTTGCGACTGGGTGGCATATATACGATTGAGAAAAAATGTTTAACAGCAGGTTACAGAAAGTCTGAATTTAGTGGCCACACAAAATAAATGAAAAATTTAAAAGATAATTCTGTGTTTACTTAGTTGGCCACCAAAACTACACCCAGAAACACTACAGGAATGTACATTATGCATGCCGCGAATATCTAGAAGGGATTCAGAGCCGTTTATTGGAAACTCATATTTAAAACTATAAAAAAGAGAGAATATTACTGTTTGTTTTCACTGCAAATTTGGACACTGCTTTAATCTACTTTGCACACACCAGTTTGTTTTCTCGATATGCAGTATTTGCCCACAAAGAAAGCCCGGTTTTCACACAAATTGATAAATAAGGAAAACTTAACGGCAATTACGCATCACCTTGGTGTACGAAATGAGTTTGTTGAAGCATCAATAGTCATAAAAACCATAGCCGATGAAAAAGTAGCATCTATGAAGTATAAATGCGACAATGTGATTACAGAGTGTTGTAATACACTTAGTGTTACTTGCTGCACAAGTAAAAAGTATGAAAAAAAGCATTTGAACCCATTGCACTGGCTAACTGGTAGCTGCAGTCATAAATATAACACAATAATGATATGAAAATAGAAATTTTGATATAGGTGTAGTGATAAATGCTTCCGTGAACAGAATTCTTATCTTGCGAAAATTATAAGTGGATAATAACACAAGCATGGAATCCCCTGGATATTATAAAATAATTTCGAACTTCTATTTCACAAAGAACCTAAGGAGTATGCTGAATAAAATCTACAGGATGACTCTGTGTGGGCTCATGTATGTGCCTTACTCATTATTATGATACTATTTGGGACTTTACAAAGGCGGAGACAGCAAAAATCAACATTTTCGCAGATCTCTTGGCCAGACAAATTGAAATGTAAAGATGATCAGAGGAGACAGGACATCGACTAAATATCCTAGGATGAGTCAAACAAACTGGTATATGGGCTGAAACTTCTACTTTTTTAAAAAGGGTTGACAATTAACCATACACCAACAAGATAATGTCGATAATCGAAGAATAAAATGTGGGAGGATACATAATATGTACACTCAATATGTAGACACAATATTATGTGAAAAGCCTATGAGCTGCATGCAGCTGTAAGTACAATTACATTCAGTGCAAGGTCATAGTGTGGTTTGAAAGAACTGTTTCAAGAAGACCCTACTGAAATAATCCCACATGTTTGTGTGAACAAACAAAAACAGTTATCTATCATGCGCATGTAACGGAAAATTTTCTAGGCCAAGCCTGTATATTCAACGAAAGTCATCAATGTCACAACTACAATGGAGGTAATTCTGTATGAAGGTCATTTCCCAGTCAATCTGTCAAATCCCGTAAGCAAAGAAGAAACTTAAACCACTATATTTCTTCTAACACAATGCCAAGTTAGGTACCGTTGTGTGGTTTAGCAGAAATCTGATGGCTCAGATGTGGAGATATTTCATTGCGAATGGAAACCATAAATAGACAGACATGTTGCCAAGGATCGGTTGTGAGCATAACTTTGCTGTTCACTCCACCATATACATGAAGCCCGAAGCTATGAATGGCGACTCCTTGTTTCAATTAATTCTAGGCCAATGCAAAGATGAGGGGACCCCCACAAACGTAAGACTGACATTGGTGACCAGGTGAGAATTTTTCTTTCAGAAATTTTTCTGTAAAAACATGTTCTTTAATAATTAGAGCCCTTAACCCAAATATCCCTGTAAACACGTATATCACTAATGTTTAATTTATTCGTCACATGTAAACGCTAGTACGCGAGTATGCAAAAATAAATAAAGCTGTGTTCTTTGTAATGTTATGAGAAATTCGCGAACTTCAAAGGAAATGTGAGATACATACGTTTATCTGACTTTAATAAGAATGACGTTTATTATTTTTTTAATGAAGCAGTGGTATTGTGATTCATAAACAAGCTCTGGCTTTGTAAATATACAGTTATATAAAAAACAATTACATACTAATTAAGAAAAATTATAATTGAAATAGATTTTCTTCAAAATAACATTGTAACACTTCCAGAATTGTATATACTATTAAAAAAATGATGAGATTTCGCGTATATAATTCGTATTCACATAATGTTATTTCAAGTATAATCCACACCATTTTTAATAATACGAAATTATCAAACGCTAACCGTTAGTTAGATGTTAAATAATATTGCTTTATGTTGCAGGTGGAGTGGAGTGGAGAGATTCGGTGGCTCTTAATATCGAGGTCTTGAGAGCCAATGAGGGTGTGGCGAAGCGAGTATGGAGCGGCACCGGAATGCAAGGGCGAAGGAGGCGGGAAGTCGCCGAGAAGGCCCGCCGACCAGCGGCATCGTCCGGCAGGATTCTCACGTGAGTGAATCTTGGGGGCGACACGGCCGTGAATTGAGCCAGTTTCGCCTAGTTGGGATGCGAGCAGTCACATGAGTACACCACCAGGACGCCTTCGTCTTACAACTTTATAACTTTGCAAAGGCTGTTCACGATAATGTGAGCACTTTTAAAAACAACCTTAGAAAACGTCACTGCCCCTGCCTGCATATATGTTAACGAGCGCATTGAGTGAGATGCGCCCAGTAAAGTTGGTAACGACGGAAGGGAAAGTAGTTTCATATATTAACGTACAATAAAAAGTGTTAGGTAACCATACGTGATAACCTAAATTATTTCTCTCGCTTTCTGTATTTTTTAATACACCGAAGTGCAAAAAATGAGCAGATTTGTACAATATTTAATTTTCTAATAACTCCTCGTTTTCTCTTGACGAACGCTTGAATAAAGTGATGAGGCCCATGGCAATGTTAAATTTCCATAAGGGTGAAGAAAACACAACGAGTAAGCAAGTAGATCATAAGGAGGGCTTTTGAAAGTGCCCATTTTACCGTGAACAGCCTATACGTATAGAACATTTCTGGAAAGAAGACGTGTGTCGATAATAAAACTGAGGGAGCTTATCCTTGTTTACTAATTGAGATTTCCACAGCTTTCTTTGATGTTTATACCTGGACGTGAATTATTTACGTACGCAATGGTTATTGATATCAAAATGGAGTAGTACGTAAAGATGATATTAATTTAAAGAAGAATTAATTTAATACACTTCAATCAACACTAATGCGTGTTTGAGAACAAAACGATAGTCAAATCTGTTGTGTATCTATTCTGATTTAAAAATTAATTACATTAATGTTCACATATCATAAAATCTACAAATGCGCGTTTTTTTTTTTTTTTTTAGTGATATTGGCATCAAGGAAGCTCAAGCAACATAACAACTCAGTTGTAAATAGAAAACTGTAAGCAAACTAAGGAAAATATGAGAATCTGGAAAGAATGTATATTTTTATTAAATTTTTTTTGTTTACAAGAAAAGTATATGAAAGATTTGAAAGAGAAATTTTCCCTTTGGTCAAGTAAAGATTGAATCGGAGCCATGAGTTCATAATAACCATTGATTTTGTTACCTTTTGTTTGAAATATTCCTCAAAATTTAACGGTTAATTCATCCAGACAGTGAAATAATTACATAATAACTATATAGGCCTACAGTAATTATAAAATACAAACGTGTCTGAATTATAGACGCAGGCATCGAATGTAAAAGTTATTAGCCTCGCTCAACTGTGCACAATGTGTTAAAATAAATACACGCATAGTCACTCTAAAGAGAAGAAAATATTAAAGTAATATAAAGAAGAGGTACTTTCCAACAGTACTAAAAATGATGGCGACTGTTAAATATTCATAGCACAATCTATACGCCTCGATTCTGCAACGTGATGTGGTTGGGTGATCCCACGAGCGAGCACCGGCCTGGCATCATCCTGGAGAAAAATAGGGTGCTATTGTACGTTCCATAACCTGTCATTCAATTGTATAGATTTCTCGAAAGGATTTCTTGGGAATTCAGTCGCGCATGGGTCGACATGAGGGTTTCCTCTTGCGTGCTGATGTTCCAGCCATCAGCATTTCAACACGCTCGTGTTTGAAATGTTTGTGCCATCAGTTTACCGGCTATAGGAAATAAGCATTTGAATTTTTTTTTTCCACTGGTTTCTAGACTGGTTCCACGTCTCATAATAAACACTAAAGTAAACAGCTTTGAGTAGGTTGCATTAATCGCAAAGTGTTTTGACTTTTATCAACTTTTAAAATACGCGAACTTAAATGAAAATAATTTGCGTTACGTTTTTTTTTTTTTTTATCACTTGCATGTTCACCCAGACCAAAATCAAGTGATTGAACGAATTTTCCTTTTGGAAAAACAAATTACGAATTCAAGTAGGTACGCATAACGGCCACAAAATTACTATCGCTTTCGTTCAAACGTACTTATTCTATTGTGGATGGCATACGGGAAAATATTATGTTATTTTGTTTCCTTGACAGTATTCATTGACAAAACTGACACTTCATATATCAGTTCAATTGAAATTTAAATGCCTCGGCCGTTTTACTATTAACACGGCGGCCTCGGTTTAAGGTAGTCCGGGTTCAGTCATCGGCGTGATACAGCACAGACTTGTTTATGTACCAAATTTAAATAATTTTAGCAATGCCCGGTTGGTTTGTTAGGGTGTTCCTGTTCCTTCTACCACTACATTTCTAGAATGAGTTCGCTTTTCATGTCACGCTTCAATGGTTCTACTATGCCTTGTGACGCACCTTTACATATATTTTATTATTGCTAACAACATTTCTAAAATCCTTGTACGAACAACGTATTACTGTACCTGAAGTCAATAGCTCCAGCCCGTCTTCAGGTATGGATGTTAATTTCAATTATGGTGTAGGGCCGCAAGCCTTGTCCTAATATAAAACTAATAATTCACATGATTGCATGTCTAGCTTAATTTTGGTATTACAAAAGCCAAGACAATGGCGTGCCTCGTAGGTTGACACGGGCGACGGAGAAACATAGGCGAGCACTATAACGCACTTTTGGTAGATAGAAGCAGTGATCTCATTCCTAACCGCTGCAGTCTCGGGCGCGTGATTTTTCACTCCCATCCCGAGCAAATGTTAGAGTGGTTGTTAGAGATGACGGCGGCCTTAATTATTGTTTACAATTAGGTGGAACTGGTTAACGTCTAGGCAATCAACGTAATGGAAACCGATAATTAAATTAGTCACTTTCCTACCGTGCATGCAAAAAGGTAACTTAAAAAGTAGGAATTCTGTGGTTGACAAAAAATGTATCGGTATGTAATAAACACAATAACTACGTACAACACGAACATAGAAAACTTCAATTTGTGTTTGGGGGTAGTTCACTGTGTTAAACTCTGTGAATAAACACTAAAATTATTGTAATCGCTTTAATGCAAAGTTCGTGTTAAATTGTGAAACAGTGACTGCTCTGAAGTCATCGAAATACAATTCAATTTTAATAAAGATATATTTTCAAGTGTCAAAATACACACACCTGTTCCTAAAATTTCACTTAAAAATAATAATATTTGCCATAACACTGCAGACTATTAATACGCAATGTTAAAATAGTTGCTTTGGCGTAAATTTAAATGTTTCTACAAATATTAAAAATAAATTTTAGCCAAAGTTGAATACTTAATTTTTTTTTTTTTTTTTTTTTTCCAGATTTGCAATTCGTTTGCTAATTATTTGCTTTACATATGCATCAGTATGAAGGATGAATGTCCCTCTCTAGCTGCTGACACAATCACACTAACAACAATAACGACAATAATATGCATCCAGACTAGCAAGTAAAGGGAACGTGGCAATCTCCACGTTTCAGATGTAACTTGGTTTCCCGGACATGTCATCCCGTCATCGTTGTCAAAGTTTCCGGCCGGGAAGGGCTTGTAATTTGAATCAGGGCTATATTAGAAATGACAGGTCCGAGGTAATGGAACTTAAAAGATCCTCCCGTAGACGAACAGGCGAACAGAGGATGGACGTCAAGAAGTGAAACGGGGAACTTCACAATGACAGCAAGGATATTTGGTTGTTGAGGCAATCACAAGTTGAACATAATTCCGCTTCCATCTTTGAGCAGGGAATGTTGAGTTTCGCGAGTAGAAACATCGAGTATTCCGTTATAAGATTTTTGGACAAAGACAAAGCTTCTATGACCTTACATTGTGTACATTCTATACTCACATTTGTATAGTCGCCTTTTGTTTACAATGGTACGTAAAGTTATGCACACCGAATGGAAAATTTTATGACTCTATAACGTATTGTCGTACGTCCCAGAATATTTTAAAAACACAGTTTACTATCTATGTTTATACCTACAATACGTAGAAACTCACGTTATTTGTAATACGCAATAAATTATACAAACTGGTTTTACTCATGCCCTTTTATATAATGAAAACATTGTAATAAAAATTGCAATATTTAAGTGTTATTCAGTCAGAATTCTCGTATAAGTTAAATACAACCTGTTATGATGCCATTATTATTATTAAATTCATGACTCTCTCTTTATCCACACGCATATGCAAGCCACTTCATTAATTTTAAATAAGTTACAAAACGTACATAATTGAACCAAAGCAGAATATTTACTTCTTGGAGAAATTTTAGGTTTTTGAAATCCTAATGTCTATCGACAAATGTGTACAAATATATGAGGTTTTTGTAGATATCTTTGTCATCTCAATTATTAAATTTCATTAGTATCGGTTTTGGTTGAATCGAGTTGTTAGGGACAATTTTTTAATCACTGCCTCTCACGTGTATGTCGTGCATACATATAAACACACACACACACAGGCACACGCATACACGCAGGAAGCTAATGCACAGACATTTCTTCCAAAGGAATGTAAGCCGAAAACGCTTTTTGCAGTTTTAGAAAGAGCAGTGTTAAACTTTGTTTATTTCTGAGGTGTACCATATTTCGTGCATTACAATTTTGAAAGCATAAGTCTAATTTACTTAACTAATAAGTGAATAGTAAAGTTATTTATTGGGGCTTCAAAGTTTAGGTTTATAAATTCGCTAATCCAAAAGTCTTTAGAAAGAAACTTTACCTCGTTGAAAAATGCGAATTCAATATATAAAATCTAATAATAGAAATCTATAAAATCCCTCGTAGCACGCCATTGTGTATTTTAAAGTAATGCTCAGAAAATCACTGGTAGTTATACACTAAAATGCATTGTAATTTTAAAAAATAGCCGTATTTTCAAATGTTAAAAAGTTGAAGATATGTTTTTTTTCTAAAAGCGTACAACTGGTACAGTTAACTACGCTTCAGTTTCTACAACAACACAGGTTGTAATGGTATTATATTTTCCTTTCTTCCATAACGAACACTTATTTTCCTTGAACGTTCCTGATATATTAAAAATATATCTGTGTATGAATATATTTCCTTATTTCTAAATTACCTGGAATACAAATCGTTGGAGATAATATATTTATACCATTTATATTGAAATATATTTTATTGTTCATTATATGAGCAAGCGGAAAAGAGCACATCATGCTTTCAAATGGTTCGCAGTGTTTACTGAAATGAACTGAGTGTAAGTTCTTTATAAGGAAAAACTGACGAGATAAATAAAACCTTTTAGTGTTCAGTTATAATACAAATATCTGAACAGCTATGCTTCCACTGCTGTTAAATGAAAAGAATATATATAACATACCCACTCGTCAACTCTCCAGTTTTTGGAATAATACTTCAGCCATTTAGATAGAGCGGATAAAAATGGCATGACGAAATAAAATCGCAAATTCCTGTGGCCGAATATATGAGTAAGTAGGGCCTATGCCGTCTTGAAATGTTTTATATATCTGAATAGCAGCATAGTACTTTTAAGAGCATGAAAAAAAGTTGAATAATAAATCCTTATTTATTCAAATTGTAAAAAGACTCATATGTCAAGTACCTTTTGAAAATAACGGTCCGACGGTATCAGTTATTTTAATATAGAAAATAATCAGACTCAATAAAATCTTCAAGAACAAGCTAAATTCAGCGAGAATATTAAGAGGCCCGCCTACATGCAAGTGAAATTCGTTGGAACGATATTATGAAAAAGGGCTAAATAAAACTATCTAAAAAATTTACAATGTACACGATGGTTACAAATTATTGGACGATTTCAGATGACCATGGATTCTGTAATACTACACGTGCACACATGATGGTAGTGCCATTGAAAATAGGAAGGTTTCAAGTTAGTGTCTGATAGTAGGTGCACTCTGTGTGAGCCCCACGTGTATAATGGCAGACGTCCAAGCGGTGATCCCATTCTTGCCACACCCTCTCAAGCATGTCTGGTGTGATATGCTCGATGGCCGTGGTAATGCACCTTCTCAATTCTGACAGTGTAGCTGCAAGTGGCGGGCTGTAAACATTGTCCTTGATGAAGTCCCACAGGAAGTTATCACACACCGATAGGTCTGGTGACCATGGTGGCTAGGCAGAAGGTGTTTTCTGCGGATGTTGCACGACCAGTCCATCTGTTTGGAAGGTGTCGATTTAGATACTTCCGGACATGTGTATGCCAATGTTGAGGGGCCGCATTCTGTTGGAAAATGGAACCCTGCCCCTCCTCTTCTATTAGCTGTGGCATTAACCAACCTTCCACCATGTCAAGGTACACACTACCCATGATAGTGTTCTCGGCCAAGAAAGATGGGCCAAATACTTGTCTCTTAGAAACGGTAAAAAAAAAATTCACTTTGGGGCTGTCATGTTCAGCCTCACTGACAGCATGGGGATTCTCTGATACCCATACTCGGACATTATGCCTGCTGACTTTACCGGATGAACGAAATGTTGCTTCAACACTCATGATGATTCGATCCAACAAACCCTCTTCCTATTCGATCCGGGCCATAACATCCTCGCAAAATTCAAACCTCTTTGCTGGATCATTAGGTTGCAGTTTTTGTACCAGTTGCAGTTTGTACGGGTACAACATCACTGGCTTCCGTAAAATC
Organism: Dryococelus australis; assembly: GCA_029891345.1. Taxonomy (NCBI): domain Eukaryota; kingdom Metazoa; phylum Arthropoda; class Insecta; order Phasmatodea; family Phasmatidae; genus Dryococelus; species Dryococelus australis. The sequence continues at coordinate 278,303,056 of CM057009.1, forward strand.
TTCCTCACTCTTGATGTTGGTATCTGCAGCTGCTGACTTGCTCACTGCACTGACTTCAATATCGCTAGAACAGAAAGAGAAACATGTCAGTATAAAATTCAGACCATCATCTTTCCATTGACACTAATATATATTTATGTGCAGTATTATAATGATCCAATAATTTGTAACCACCCTGCATTTGCTTTGGAAATTAACACCATGTTCTGGAGTATAAAAATGGGATTTCGAGACTTTTTTCATGTGGCAAGTATTTTTCTAAATAATTCACGTACCTAACGTGCAAAGACGATTCAAATGATCCAATTTTAACCCCTGACATCAATATATTTTTGATCAGACCCTTTTATTTTCTTATATCATTATTTATTATTTTGTATGACTAACCTTTCTCAGAATGTAATAAACAGAATGTGAAGCTCAAAACAATGGGTTCCCATCTAATTACTCAATCTTTCTTTCATCATTTTATTCAAGCAATTTCAAGCTGTTTTGTTCAAATACATCATAACTAAAGTTTATAGGTCTGCTAGATCGGCAGAAACTGTCACGAAAAATACGATTACTGTACGAATTAAAGAAAAACATACTAAATTAAGAAATAGTAGCATGCCAAAAGATTTAGGTGTTATAAATCAGAAATTTAAGTTGTTAGTAGAACTGCCACACTCTTAATAAATCTGAGACGATCTATAATGTCAAATATTTATACTAACGTATCGTTAGAATTTGCAAAAATTATATGGTCTAAGTAAGCTGAAGTTTAGCGGCGTTACCGCAATAAATAAGTTTTGTAATTTACCTAAATGAAACATTTATTTTAGGTATAGATAACTCACTTAAAATTTTCAGAAATTTTAAATTTCCCGGGCAGTTTATATTAGTGGATGTATTACTCTCAGCAATTCTGTTTACAGCAAGGATTGAATCACGGTTAAATGAGTGTTTAGTTTGTATTCAGCGATATGCACGCAGAAAACAATTAAATAGTGAATTTCTTCAAGAAATATAAGGAAGTTATAGGACGCCAAAATTTCATATTAAGCAAAATGATTTTTCTGCTTCATATAAAAGTATTATTCATTGCAAAATTTCTGTAAGGATGTTTTAAAACGTTTTATCTTTTAAATTTCTTCTGAGGCCTTTTGTTTCACATATCTCGACTTAAAATTGATTTACACGTACGTAATTGCTACGAATCACGGGCCCGTCTTCGAAAAGTGGAGCATCTAAAGTCACTGCAACTGGGAAACTGGTACTCAGGCCAGCATTTAATTTACTGGTTGCAATGAAGATTCTACAAATATCACCGTGACACCCGTAAACAAATCTGTTCCTGCCCATTAGACGAAATGACAAGCTGTTTCTAGAGCAGAGCGCGGCGACCGCTGATGTGTGAGTTGTAATGTTATCTTTTTCCGCACTAAACGGCCACTTTCGTTTAATTAATTAATTACATTCAAACAATTTTTAATACAGCTATTTCGTTTGATGCGAACTCTTAATAATTGCCATTAAAAGTTTCTGAACAAATCCGTATAGAAATTTCTTCAAAAACTCTCATATTTACAATACTAAAAATATTTATAAGTTATGCAATCTAAGAAATTATTCGGATATTTACCATACACATGCGCTTAGTGAGAAAGCAGGAATGGTAATATTTTCCCCTAAACATTCATTATAACGTTCCTACATTTGCTCAGGAAACAGTCAAATGCATAGAGAAGTTTTCAACTTTGTGTAATGGCGCTGCTAAACATTCTTATATCTGCAGCCTGATGTGTGGTATTATTACCATAGAGTGTATAAGTTAAAAACTTCCATTACAGTTTAGAAAGTTTGCCAGAAAATTTTTTACAGTAATATTTAATAAAGCAGGGCAGCGCCTAGCAGCTGACTTGTGTAGACCCTTTGCCACTCCCACTAGAATTGTGGGAAACTTTTGTGATAATTAGTATTAGTAGATAACAACTTCCAATTACACATTGCCTATGGTGAAGAATCTCGTTTTTGTATAGATATTTTTGTGTGTATTTGTTTCACTTATGACAGGTTGTGTGCATTTCCGTAGTTGTGGAAGATAAGTTGGTTGATTCTATGAAACGATATAGATGTGATGTAGAAGACAATTAATTTATCACTCTGGGTTTTATATATTGGTTAAATGGTCAGAATAGAAATTGAGTTTAAACATTTCAACTTTACCAAGACTATTTACGATGAAAACATGAAAGGCAATTTTACTACAAATCAAATTACGAATAATTCATAACCTGTGCTCAAAAAATAGACATCAGTTTACTCGACAACCGTATTTAAAGCCATCTTTGGGCAAATAAACTATAAGCGACAAACACACTAAATAGACACTACACCTTGAACTTTGTTGCATAAAGGTGTTTTAGGAAATATCAATGTATTATCTCTTTAAGATCAATACGAGTTAAAAAATGAACAAGTTTGGAAGCATGAGATGCTTATTGTAAGGACTTGCATCAGCATTGACGTTTTGTTGGAAATAAGATGAGTGCACTTTTCGTGCTTCTAGTTGGGACATGCCGATATGAACGATATGCGTTTAGAGCGTTCAGAGTCTAAGCATTTTTTAATGCATTACTTAACTTATTTCATTCTTTTTCGTTGAAACCTTCAAACAGAGCGTGGTGATGATTACATGAAAACGAAATGAAAGACTGAAATTCATATTACCTCATAAAATGGGGTTTTGAAAGACGAGACACATTTTAGAAAGTATTTCATGTCGGTTTTAATAGTTTGTGCGTTGTTATTTCACTTGATACACTTTCTTAACAGTCATTTAACACGTTGTTTGATGGCCAATTTTTACACGCTGCATAACTGATCCATCAGTCAAAAATAAACCACTGAAAAACAGTGTAAATAAAGACTGATGAATCAGTGAAAAATGTCACTAATCAATAAGTGAAGGAAATCTGGAATTTTTTCACTGGTTCATCAGTTAAATTCACTGAAGTGACTGTTTAATCTGTCAGGTACCGTTGACTGATTGAATCAGTGAAATTCTTACTGATTCAGATTAAGAGTGTAGATTGACACGAAGAATATTTCTAGAAAATCTACTATCCTGTCCGCCCATATTTCATTTATAACTTGCCGCTTACGTTTCGTCAATAAATAATTGATCTCAAACACAACTTTGTGTTCAAATCAAGTATTTATGTTAGACTATCGTAGGTAACCTAAAAAATATTGTAATGTTATTTTTCAAATGAGTTGTTATTTTAATAAAGTTATCATCTATATCATGTCACAAAACCGTATCACATCTTCAAAATATAGAAAAATATTCGGCTAGTGAACAGTCTTAATATATTAAAATGTAAGACGGAATAAGTTAGGCTAGCTTCCAGATGATACGTAAACAGTGTATTTGCTTGGTTAGGTCATTACTAAATAACTAATTCTAATAAAAATGTAGCCATTCCAGTCCTCCCAAACATTTGACAAGACATCTTTACTGAACGAATTACCGCTAAAGGAATCGTATCAATTTTATGACGTAAAAAAGGAGAAAAAAACATCTTTGCACCCTGGAAAACCTCTGTTAAGGACGTTTGTTCCGGCGAGGAAATTGAAATCTTTAATGGATTTTCGAATGGAAATAAGGGTAAGAAAGTGTCTTGTCAAGTGTCTTTGAAGTACACTTGGACCCAATATTACTTGAGATTTCTCTGTTCAATCGGAACGTAGCTTGAGACTAATTTGCATAAAACAAATAGTCAAATGACCTAGCCAACAGACGCGTTTTAATAGCAGACGTGAAGATGATGCTAATTTTCTTTGATATTTCACCTTTTCAAAACAAATCCTCCTTTACACTATTGTGAAGGATAAATAAGGCAAATTTATTTCATTTGAGCAACAGCGTATTCTATTTCTTGTTTAATTTTTATTTTTTTTTATAACTCTTTCTTATGTTTTGCAGTTGTGTCTACTAGTTTACTTTTAACAAGTTCAAAACGAATTTCGCTTGGATTCTAAGCTAGTAGTTATTTTAAAACTCGGGAAAAATGGCGAGGATTTTCATATTATTCTTTAGTTTTAAGTGAGGACTCCTCGTCTTCACGTTTAAACATTCGAAAACCCGTCCTCGTTTTTCCTTTATGCCCATAATTTAAAGCTTATATTTGCTGTGTACCTTCTGACTACTTATCTGTACATCAGCAAGTTGCGTTATTAATATTTTGGTAACAAAAATATGTTATTGCCACACAAGTAACTACAGATTTGTGCGTAATTGGAATGGTATCAAAATTATCGGCCACTAATTCAAACATTGTACAATTGACCAGATGCTAAGTCTGCTTTTATTTGTTTCCTTCCAAGTCAGGCTTCAATGCATGGTCTCTAATCAGTGCTTACACTGAAATTATTATTTCTAAGAGTGTTTAAGAAATTCGACAGTTCCGTCAGCAAAGTTTTGTAAGTTTCCATTTTACTGCACGAACGTCAGTCGATAGCAGTGCATACAACAGTTTTCCAGCCGGCTATTTATAAAATGAAATGCAAATGACTATGACATAACGTCGACTGCTACTATAGCTCATTCGCGTTTAATTCCAATTTTTTAAAGCTCTGCTTACGTTCTGCTTCCAGGATATTCCTCCGCCTTATGCACACATAGCTTAACCGAGTTTAGAAATGCACACCAAAGGAACATTGCACCGCATTCGTGTACACCCAGGGTAATAATAATATTTTGCAAGAAAGCTATTTCTTACTGGCCATTACCAACAAACCTGTTTCTCTCTCTTTATTTACTAGTATTAATTTCACATTAAATATTATAATTAATAGATAATATATTCGTAAAATTTTCAATTAAACGAAAAGAATAGTCTTCTACGTTAACAGAAGTGTGAAACGCGTGTAATACACGGGTTATTTAGGGAACAACCGAGTAAGTTATACATGGGGTGTTTTTTCAAAGGTTTGATTCAAAAAGTGAGAAGAAACCGTGACTAGACTATATAACGTTTCATCTTGGTAACGAAAGACATACGCGTCCATTATCTACTTTCAGAAGCAGGGTAAAGAGAATGTTTGAAAGAAATTGACGCGATTTGGAACCACCTGTCAACAGAATAGATAACATCACAGAGGTGAAATGCTACGGCAGTTACGTTGAAGTAGGCTTACTTATTTGCTGATTAGTTGTGCGAGGCTCTGGAAGTGAAGATTTCGTTTCTGATTGGTTACTGCGTGCAGTGATAGATGGCCTATAGGTCGGGCTATAACGTGGCAAGTAGGCTACCAGGTGCCGATTGACGGACGAACGCACTGAGGAAAAGGTTTTGTTGAATCAAACAAGATTTTTTCTGTGCAACCAAATTATTTGTTTGTGTAGGGGCAATGAAATATTTTGTTGCTGAAATCAAATTATTTTGTTGTTGTCTTTTTGTTGCGCTAAACAATAAGATTTGGTTGGTGCAACTAAGGATTGGTTTGGCTGCACGTACATTAAAGTGTTTGGGCCGATATAAAAAATTTTTATAAATTTCGAGCAAGTTTCGAATCTAGCTCACTGGCGTCCGAGCGCTACGCCTTAGTAAGCTCAGCTAATGTCACAACTGATATTTCCGGAAAGCTTTTAAATAGATATATCGCAAATATTGGGCAACGTGTGCAGACAAATACTTCAAGTTTTACAGATTTAATTGTCATTTTCTTGTTGCATTGTTTTATTAATGTGTTTATATGATTGTTAAGCATTAATATAAACACTAAAAACACGGTTACTGTTCTTATTTTCACAAAAAATACAAACAAACTCTCTAGCTGTATTTTCGAACGAAGGCAGTCAAATGAGTGACCAAACAAATATATACAATTTATTCAAGAAAATATTTAGTTGACAGTCAAATTTTTTTTTTGGCCCAACACACAGATTTTGTTTATTCAAACATATATTTTGTTAGACGAACAAAAGTAATTTTGTTGCTTTTCAAATTTTGTTTGATGAAAAATATATTTTGTTAGGGAAACTAAATATATATTTGGCTCTTTTCAAACAATTATTTCGTTTGATTTTCTCTCAGTGCGGCTTTGCGCCTCGTTGATAGCCAGTAACGCCTTTCTTCTTCAGTTAGCAGTTACAAGGATATGTTTCTCTACTGTATTCTTAACACTTTAATGTCTGGTCACATTTGCAGACGTTCCAGACAAGCTAGTAGCCTAGCCACGTGTATCCTCCACTGCAGGAATATAATTTCTTCTGGTCTCTATTTTTCCACTGATTGCTATCATATTGGTCCAAACCACACAGCGCAGCCTTTGTGTACTACGTAACGATTTCTTACTTGCCCGCTGTCTGCCAATGGAGTGGCGAGTTCACTGCGTTCCAATAAAATGTTGTTTTATACTTGACATTATTTACGGTCCATCGTGTTTATTTCCGTAACCATACAGAAATTAAGTGTATTATTCTTGCCTGTTGGAGAGAGGAATTGTTCTTGTGAAATAATAGCAAAGTCTAGAAAACCAATGAAACTAAATCCGTTTGATTCTTATCTTCAGGGATAGAGATATGTCCAGATTTGCTTTACCCGAGTGAAGATCGGGCAGTCTTCAAAGTGTTATAGGCTGTTCACAGTAAAGTGAGCACTTTTGAGTCTGTAGTTAATTTTTCTTTTAGCCATTTTTTATTCTTTAGCAACCTTTATAAATAATTATTGCGATGTAATCAACAACCACAATGTGTACGTTCCGCCACACTCAGAAGTTAAAATCTAGGTCTAAAATAAAATATATTTTTTGACTATAATTCCTAATGAGAGGGCTTTCAAAAGTGCTCACTTTAACGCGAATAGCATATAAGTGCTCTGATCGCATGTCTTATCAGAGGGGCATACCTTTAATTCCTGGCTTGCCTGAAGAATGTGTGACGCCAACGGAGATTGTGAAGGATAAGTTGTTGTAAGAGACTGGGGTACGTAAATGGGACATCAAGAATGAATCCCATTCCACGACTGTGCCTGATACCTTACAAGCAAACAGCCCAGGAGAACTCCTATAGTCTATTCGCGGTTTATTCACACTGTTAAAATCAAACCTTTGAAAAGTCACCCTATGTATGACGCGTATGGTTGTTTCCTAAATATGTAACGAATTACAAACATTTTATATATGTGTTAACAAAAAGCACTTTGTTTTTACTTAAATTGAACTTCTACTTATCGTCTACCCATATATTATAGTATGTAATTTATAATAAATATAAATATAAAAAGGGAGAAAACCTATTTGTGGTAACGCCTAGTAAAAAGTAGTTCTTATACTAATCCGGTGCATTGTCCTTTTGGTGTGATATTTCTATACGTGGTTAAACTTTGTTTCCATGAGGTGGTGGAATATCCTGGAAGTAGTACTTTAGCCGGGCTTCAGAAAAGTTGGAAGTAACCATGAACAGCCTATAGGTGGGAAGGTGGCAATTTAGCACTCTTAAAACCTTGTGTTTTCACATATAAATTAAGATATGAAGACGGAAGGAGTCAGGATTTCGGGGGTTCCATGAAACAATAAAAGGTTATTGATTGTACTTAAGAGTTCAGGTAACGCAATTAACGTTGAGTTTTCACAAGTTTTGCGTGTAAATACTATACAATTTATGTAAGTTATTTTTTAGAGCATTATTTCGATATTATGGTGTAGTCCGAGGTCCTGCTTACTGAGAATAATCAGATATTTTTAATATAATTTTCGTCTAACTGAAAGGTATACAATTGTAATCAAATTTAGTTTACCAACCTCCCATAATACATGGTACATAACTTGAATGTTTTTGCCGATTGTGTAAGAACTGATGTCTGAGATGTATTGAGGATTTGGTATTGTGTGCTCTATTATAATGACGCAAAATCCTGTTTCAGACAATTTATTCTAAAATAAACACCTAAGAAATAACAAATAACAGATAACGCAGCTCATAAGAGACAAAAAAACGTTAATCACAGGCTGCCCTACGTCAGTGCATATTTGACTGACGTAGTTGGTTATGATGCATTTTTTCTAAACGATACTTTATTTTTTCGTTACTACCAGGAATTCATTTATGACTCTTGAATCATTGTTGGCTATTAGCCAATCAATGTAAGTAAACTTTGAGAATATAGAGTTTTAAAAATGTCTTACTGGCAGATAATAATCCCTAAAATTCTAGCAGTATTAGAATAAACGAATGAATGCCAAAACCGCTGTACAAAGAGACGCGAATGACAATACTCAAACGGATATGTGCAATGTTAAAGAATTTGAAAAATATATTTTCTTTATAATTAAATATATCATGAGCTTTGAAATGAATCTCGGCAGGTTATTAAAGGGAGTTAATGTACACATGTGCTGTTCACATTAAACTGAGAACTTTTGGAAGAGTTGCATAAGATCTGCTTGAATGCACATTGTTTTCCCTTCCGCCGTATGTAGAAAGTATTGCCAAGGGCCTGATCATTTTACTCATACTTCGGTCAAGTAAAGCTGTGACATTACTCTAACGTTAATATTTTACAAATTTACTAATTCTTTCACTTATGTGCATTTCAAAAAAAAAAAAAAAAAAAGCAAAATAAATGATTGTTTAAGAGACAATTTCAAATCAACGTTAAGAAATGGAAATATTTCTCTCGATCGTTACCAACCCAGTAAGGTTGGGCACTCTGTCAGAGTGCCCGAAGATATATATGCAGTTGGGGCAGTGATATTTCAAAACCTTGATTTGAAAAGTGCTCACTTTATCACTTGACAATACTTTCACCGCTGGCATCACACCACCCTCACTACGATATCAAGTGATGGATTGCACCGCTGAAGAATTCTTGATGCTGATTTGACTCAATGAATCATACTGTCATGCACTCTATAGTTCTTGATCCACCCGAAAGTTAGTCCCCTCCGAAACTTTATTTAACTTCCCAAACACGATGGAAATATGCGACCATCAATTCCCATCGATACACCAACACAGTTGCAACAGCAGGAAAATAGCAAGATGCGTGGGTTCCTAACGAGGGATCTTAGTTTCTTAACGATAACACTAAACTTCGCACAGCCAACAAAAGCTGTTGTGTACTCCATAGACTTCACTGGGAGGTCATGTCCTAACCCAACCAGTCTATATCTCTTGTCAGTTCCCATGCGTTTACCACGTGTCTGCGAGGTTCAAAAAGGTCACAAGGGGGACCATTTTCAGTTGGACCAAAGATTCATGTGTGAATGAGAAGGTGCAGCACTATATAGACTCGCAACCAAATGGGTTTTTAAAACCAAGGTGTCCTTCAGTCGCCTAGTATCACATAGTAATGGAACTAATTGACATATACAACTTTACTTTCCTGTTAAAGGCTTACTCTCGACTTTAATTTCACTCCCCCTTACACACATGTACACTGAATTGCTTATTTAACTTAAATGTAAAAAAAATTAATGCTGACCTCTCCTATGATACGATTCATTAAAATACATATTTGAGTTTTGAATGGAGTAGCATAAGTAACAATGCAGATTTGAAAAATTTTATAGCAGTTTCTGTCATTAGAAAATTTCAAAATATGTCTTGGGACTATATTGGGACTGCAACATGTTCGCGTGCAGCTTAATAAACTATACTACCTATATTAGTTTTAAATGATGTAATTCCAAAAGTTACTGGTTTTGTAAGTTATTTAATTGAAAATTATAATATTTTAAATAAGGATTAACATATTCCTTACGGGATATTTTTTTTCTTTTGGAATATGAGAATGAAAATTAAACGATGTATTACTTATTTTGTATTCTATCGGGTCCCATATTCTACCATGTACGTATTTATTTGTGGAATATCGCATGCTACAACCTATTAGAATTTCATATATATAATTGAATCGAAATTTTAACCACATTCATTTCCACTCACAGCACCGTTGCCTTCCCACCCGGTGTATTTATATATTATTGATTATGGAAGGGCGTATGGTTACTAAACTGAAGTTACATACTGAACAGAGATTTATTGACCAAATAATAGTCACAACATAAGTTGTTGGCGAGGAAGAACAAAGTCATGCTGAACCACTCAAATACAATACATGACTAACCTGTATGCACCATTGCTGTAGGCTGATTGTTATGGTAGATAGCGACGAGAGGCACGCAGAGTCGAAGAAGAAGCATCTTGAGAGTTGTTCTTCTCGGCGTGAGTCCACAGAGAGACCTTGTTCAAGACGTTGCCAAGCGGTCCCGAATACTGTGCCGCCAGGATGTGGAATTCGCTGGCGCTTCGGTGCTGTTCTACCCTCTGTATTTGTTGCACTGAGTTTTGGATTCTATCCTTGCCTTGGGTACCGATGCAGTTTGCTGGGATTGTTCGCGTTGGCATGACTCACGACAACTTCGAATCTTAACTGCCAACAGCTGCGCCGTATATCAACGACTTCTTAGAAAAAGGAAATGCCTGTAGCTTGAATACGTTCACTCGCCAAAAACATCAACCCTCGCCCTTTTCTTTCCAAGGCGTCTCTCAGGATTTTTTTGCTCTTGCTAGTTTCCAACACAGAAAGAGGCATATGTGTGCTTCTTGACTGAATATGTAACCGACCTCCTTTTATGGAGCCCTGGCTTCTAGGTCGCCTTTATTGCATAAGTTGGTGTTGGACGCATCAAGCAACAGACACGTTATTCTCCTAATTTTTACTTTTACTTGCTCACACTTTCACTCTCTTTCGTACACACAAACACAACGTTAGTGAAACTGCCAGAATTACACGTTCACATTCGACACGCGAGATACAAGTTAGAAGATCCATGCACAGCATGGCGGTCTACGATAGGAACAGCGATGGCGTAAGTACATGTTAAAATGTTTCCTTTCGCTTGAAAACTACTTTGATGGGCAGAAAACACTCAGAGATGTAAAATAACTACAAATTTCGTATATGAAATATATTGTGTTTGAAAATCATCTGGAAATGAATCATAGTTGAGTTGAGAGATGTGGTCGGAACTTAACAACGAGGCCCTGAGAGCAGATGAGTTTTAAATGAGGTGAGAATGGAGCGGTGCCGGAATGCAAAGGCGGGGAAAACGGGAGATCGTCGAGAAAACCTACCGACCAGTGGAATCGACCGGCACGTTTCCCACTTACGAAAATACAGGAGTGGCCCGGCCGGGGATTGAACCCGGTTCGTCAAGGTGGGAGGCGAGCAGTCTAACAGCTCATCCACCGTGGCCCCGTGAATCATAGGAAATACTCTTTCTACTATGTGACTAAATTAATTTATAGCTTGGAACAAGGTCCTGAGAATATTCGTTAAGCTATCTAATGTGTAAGTATTGTAATTCAGGCTAATGCCTAGTGATTTTAATGTACACATTTATTATTACTACATTAGGTACAATTTTCGTTAACTTCTTCTGATGTATTGTAATGCATCATAATTATTTTATTACTTTTAAAGAAAATACCTTTCGAATTCAGTGGCAAAAATATTTCGTGTCTCCAGAAAGTTTTATGTCAAATATGCCATACAATTTTTTGTGATATTTCAAAGGATAGGTTTGTATTACAACTACCGTTACTGAGAAGTGGAAAGAAAAAAAATATCCTCTCAAAAACAAGTGTGACGAATATATTCGAAGGTGGTAAAACTGTTCAAATACCTTTTACGATATTAACGGAACACCCCTTCAGTATCTAGCCTCGAACAAGCACGCCCCTTGTGTTACCATAAGAAGGTCCAAACCTCACAACCAATTTATCTTACAACAAGTAGATCTCTCTTTATAATTATTTACACACTCACGTATTAAAAGAATAAGAAAACGTTACGTCTTGGGAAGAGCTGCGTCTAGTGATTTAGATCATCATTGCACTTATTCTGAACTGTATTTAGCCACAGCAGCAATATTTGGTTGTGCCAACGTTGGCATAACCTTTTTTTTTTCAAGGTTGAGGCAACGTTGAAAAAACAAACTGCTGAATATCAAAACGACACTCGGTACTACGTTAGCCCAACGCCATGTTATGAGCCGGAGGCCGACCAATGTCTCACCATTTACCAGCCAAAGTTTACTGACATTTTACAACATTGGTTATGTGTTGGCAAGGCGTGTCTTCACGCACATAACGCCAAACAATAAACAACTTTTGTTAGAGTTATTTTTAATACATTTTAACCAGTAGTTAAGATTTTATAGAACTTCTGCTCTTACCAGAGTTATATGTTTACTTCCAATATAATTCTAGACCAGGGGTTCCCAAACTAGGTAGTACCCTTCTCCCAGAGGGCGGGATGTGTGTGACAGTCTCAGAAATGAGAGAAGGGGAGGGGGAGTTAGAATGATCTAAGAATGAGTGAAGTGTGAACATATGTGGACAGCTCTTAACATCGAGGTCTTGAGAGCCGATGAGGGTGATTGAGGTGACTATGGAGCAGCGCCGTGATGGAAGGGCGGAGGAAACGGGAGATCCCTGAGAAAACCTGCCGACCAACGGGATCGTCCGGCACGATTCCCACATGCGAGCATCCGGTGTGAACTGCCTTTGGTGGGAGGTGGGCAGGCTAACCTCTCAGCCACCGTGACCCCAGAATGATCTAAGAACTGGTGAATTTTAGTGTACTTATCGAAATAGTATTGTATGCAATTATGCCTGGTAGTAAAAAAAGATAATTAAATTAATAATTTTACTACACTGGTGAAAAATGAAAAATGAACACTACGAATGCAGTGATGCAGAAACACCATATGTGCATGGGGAACTGGTAGAGGACAGTGCATGCGATGATTAACAGTGCTGTGCTGTGGACGAAGTAGGAACTGCTTACAAGGCACAACACCGCTGTGCTCAATACAGTAGTAGTTGACTCGGTGAAAGAGTAGTCTATTGTTTCAAGCCTTGTAGACATGCCACGACGGCATAGACGACCACACTTCGTGAAATTAACGGACTTTGAACGTGGTCGTATTGAGGGCCTGACGGAGGCTGGATGGTCCTTCCGGAGAATTGGCGAACGGGTAGGACGTGAAGTGTTTGCTGTGCGTCATTGGTGGTGCCGGTGGTCCAACGATGGTGCACATGCTCGTCAACCTAGTTCCGGACGGCAGCGGCATACAGATTCCCACCTGGACCACCGCATTAGACGTGGCTGATCGCATGGCGACCGCCGCACATGTTAGGGCCATTGTTTCACACAGGGTATCAGCTAGCAACATCATCAACCATTTGCTGGACGCTGGGTTACGATCAAGTGTGCCGCACGCCTGGCTTCCCTTTACACCTCATCACCGTGCAGCCGGCCTCGGACGGTGTCGCGAACGACGCAACTGGAGGGATGAATGGAGCGAAGTTGTGTTTAGTGACGATAGCAGATTCTGCCTTGGCGTCAGTGACGGTCGTTCGCGAGTACGGTGTCAACCAGGAGAGCGGCAAAAACCAGAGAGCATACGGCAGCGACATACAGGACCAACTCCTGGCACCATGGTCTGCACTCTAAATCTGAATCAGTGAGAATTTCACTGTTTAAATCAGTGAAACGTTTCTGACTGATATAACAGTCACTTCAGTGAATTTAACTGATGAACAAGTGAAAAAATACCATATTTCCTTCGCTGATTGATTCAGTGACATTTCCACTGATCTGTCAGTCATTTTTCCATTGTTTTCTCAGTGGTTTATTTTTGACTGATGGGCCAGTGAAACATCTGAGCAACTTGCACCATCTCTAATTAGTTTTGACTGATGTATCGGTGAAACTGCGTGTAAAAATAACCGTCGAACATCGTTTAAAAATGGCCGTTAAACGACGTGCATCAAGTGAAGTACCATAACAACGAATAAACGAGTAAAACAAATAAAAAAAAAACTTTCTAAAATGCTTTTCGTCATTCGAAACGCCATTTTACTAGGTAATATGAACACACAGCCTTTCATTCCGTTTTTACGTCATTGATTTCGTCTTTACGTCTTTCATTTCGTTTGCGTGTAATCGTCACAGCACTCTGTTTGAAGGTTTAAACGGCATTTAAAGCGGCGAAGAGATTGCACTCATATGCACTAGTTGTTTTAACAATCATAACGGTACCAATCAAACCAAAAACGAAAAGTATGATCAAATAATTTCAAACTATATGATTTCGCAGCAATACTGTATCACATATGTTTTCCTCTAACGATTTTAACTTGGCGTGGTAGCTCAGATGATTGCCTTGCCCTCGTAGCTCAGACTTGTAGTCGGAGGGTCGCGGGTTCGCGCCCCGCTGCCTCCGACTCGGCGGATCTTCAGTTTGCTTGTTGCACTGGGAATCTGTCAGTAGAACGGCCTCACTAGAGCCTCGTCAATATCAAATGACACGACAATGTCAAATGAAGGAAAACGGAAAAAAAAAAGAGGTAAAAGCCTGGAGATGAAGGGTGTGGGAGTTCAATTCCGGCAACCTACAATTTTTTCTTTAAAAAAAAAACGGTAAATTGCGCAATATAAATAGTAAACGATAGTAAATATGTTTCTTTAATGCAATTATTTGCCTGCATTCAATAAAAGTAATATTTAATACGCCACTGCAGTCAGCCGTCATTTATTCAATCAGTGAAATTTTTCGCTGAAACAATCAGTAGTTTTCCACTTATTCTAAAAGGAGCGATTTTCACTGATTATAGTAGTTGAATTTCACTGCGAATCAGTGGGTTCCCACTGATTCGAATTTAGAGTGTGGAGGGGGCAGTAGCCTACAATGACCGTACGGTCCCTGGTGTTTTGTGAGGGAACACTGAACAGTGAACGCTACATCCAGAACATCATACAGCCCAGTTTGTTGCCGTTCCTATGGCGTCAAGGAGATGTCCTCTTCCAGCAGGACAATGTCCGTGCCCACTCGTCTCGTGTTACCCAACGTGCTCTCGAAGGTGTTCAACTCCTGTGGCCAGCACGATCACCCGACCTCTCTCCCGTTGAACATGTGTGGGACATGGTGGAACGGCGTTTGTTGCGGTCTGCAGTGGCGGCACCAAACCTCCACCACTTGCAACAACAGGTGGAATTAGCGTGTAACACTATTCCCCGAGATGACGTCCGACACGTTTATGATCGTCTCTATGCATGACTGCAGGACTGCATCGTCGCTAAAGAAGGATACACAGGATACTGACACTGTTGTTCACGACACTCTGTAGAGTCTGTCGATAGGTGTATGACCCTGTGAATATTATCATATAGAGTATGCAGCCTGTATCGATATTCAATAAACTTTCATGCATGTGGGACCATTGCGTCCGGGTGTTCATTTTCCATTTTCTACCAGTGTATATTCTTCTTATAACACGGCTATAATTTATTGTATATGTCCTTGTTATGTAAGATATAAGGTTCACATTCCTCTCCGTGAGCATTGTCGAAGGGTGATCGGGGGAAATAGTGACCTGCCACATCTCAAAGCGTGGCATTAGCTCAAAGTTTGGAAACCACTGGTATTGATTAAGCTGCATTCTGAAAACCCGCTGTTTGTGTGTTGGGCGTGAGCCCGCGCCTTTTGAGTTATCAATTCGGTATGCGCATCTACTACACAGCTATAATTGTACATGAGGACTGAAGTAACAGAAAATGCGTGGTGCAGTAACAGTGTTACGTTCCTTATGGCTCGCTTCTAACTGGTGCTTGAACTGCGTTGCGGAATCTTTCAAATACACTGTTTTCCATTAAACTATATATCGTGCGTCCAATGTACTGACCTACGAAAGAAACAGTGACGTCGAATAATGTTGGCCCAACGAAAGTGTACATACCAAGTGCTTACTAATATTTTAACAAGTAACCATCACATGAGTAAAATTGTAAATTTTAAATAAGAAAAGGTTTACGTGTTAAAAAGATTGTAGCTACTACGCATGCATATGAAATCGTTAATTTTATCAGAAATATGGTAATTTTCATTCTTGGCATAACGTATGTTACACAATATTGACCCAACTTAAAAATAACCACTGTTTACCGGTCGTTGTTTTACACGCATTTACGCAGCATGTCACTACAGAAATATCTTTCAGAGCGAAACGAATTCAGACCTTAAAAAAAACAACAACTTCATATCTTATATAATTCCATAAAGAGAGATTGTTTTTATTCTTAATGTATAATCCAAAATAACATATAAAATACTATTGGTTGCAGAACACTGGCCCAACAGAAACATACATATCTCGTTCCAACAGTATGTTTACGTATTTGTTTACAGTCAACTAACCATTTTATTGTTTAAAAAAATAATTTAGTGATAACTAATGAGCCCACATTCCTCTACATGGATGCAAATAAATTTGATGACTTTTTAAAAAAGTTATATGGTAGGCGGCTCTTGGTGTATCATTGATAGCGATATCATTATAGATGCGACCAGAAACAAATGCAATACAAGTGAGACAACTACAAATACACACGTACCTTACCTGGGACTTGAACACAGAACGACTTCTACCGTGAGCTAGCGTACAGCCAACTATATTAGAGAGGTAGTAATAGGAGCATCCACTTCGGTAGTAATCAGTAAGAAGTTTTGGTAAACTGTGTTCAGCAACTTCAAATATCTACAAGGGCATCGTTTTGAAAACAAGTGGTGAATTACTTAAATCATATATGTTCACATGGCCTACAGTATCACAATCTTTCTGCAGAAATTCGTGGGAATATGTTTACAGGTTGAGATATTGTATGAAAGCTTTAGTTTATCATTTGGCGCTATCGTGCAAAAATGCCTTTAAAAAAAAGGCGCTGTTAAGGCAAATATTATGCGTCTGATACATAATGTTGTTATAAAAGTTTGGTTGAAATTTGTCAAATAATATTTTAAATATCATTCAACTACTTATATGAATGATAAATATTCCACCATTTTGAAAAAAAAATTCTGATTCACATATAATATGTAAGTTTACATGGCTTGCTACAATCTACTTGTGTGCCAAATTTGGCGAGAATCGGTTGGTTGGTCCCGGGCATATGACATAAAAGCTCCAGTTACTCATGTGATGCTATTTTCATATGTGTATTAGCACATTCTAGGTTTTTCATAATTACTGCTACATATAAAAGTCGGTTGAAATAGTTTGGGACGTATAGATTACTTATCTTCTTGTATGATATAAATTTTAATGAATTGCAATAGCATAACACGTAGACTGAATTTGGTTTTTATCAGTCTTTTCTGAGATAGGACAAAAACTTTAATAATTAATGTAGTGCTACCTTCTAAAATGACTGACAGCAGAGTTTATATATTAGCTTATTCGGTTCTTCCATATATGTTTCCAGCATACGAAGTTAAGTTGAAATTTGTTACGTGGTGTCAAAGCTATAGCATAGTCAGTCATAGTGTTTATGTGTCCGTTATTTTAAATGTAATAGTCTAACGCGCTAAAACATGGCTGTTTACATGACGTCCGGTTCTGTTTCTTGAGTTTCAAAATGAGTAAAAATCGGTTGATTGTTTCCCGAGATATAACATTAAAACGTTATTTTCATGTGGCGCTGTCTTGCAAAATGGTGTGCAAAAGAGGCTATGTTTCACACATTTGATGCTTGTAAACGATACTTTCAGCATAACAATTTTGATCGAAACTTGTCAAGCGGTATTGTAGATATTGAAAATTAATATAAAATATCAATATTACCGCCGTTTTATAAATAAGTGTATTATCAATTTAAGTAGCATATATGAACATGGCCTACAGTAGTATTACTTATATGCCAAATGTGACATGTATCGGTTGTGTAGTTACCGAGATATAACGTAAGAACCGTATTTTTAGAGTTGCACTATAGGCCAAAATGGCGAATTAATAACATCATACCTTTAGAAATACAATGCTTATATCTTGCACTGCCAACATACCAAATATGGTTTAAATCGGTCAAATTATGGCCGAGAAATAATGGAAACCATTTTTTTGATTTGCACTATATTATAAAATGGCCGACCAATTAGATCATGGCCACCTAATTTCAATGCTCAGATCATGCGCTATCAACTTACCGAATTTGGTTTAAATTGGTTTGTAAGTTTACAGTAGAGTCCTTAATATTAAAATTGCCACCATTTTGAAAACAAGTACCTGGCGTGTTTGGAAACTATAAAATTCCGATGTCACTACTTAATACTGTTTGTGGACGTAGTTTGGTGAAATTCTGTTTTCGGGTTTAAAACTTATTAGGGAAGGACGTACATTACAGACAGACATTCGGGTGATTGCATAAGCTTATCTTTCGTTCAAAAAGTTCTCTAAAATTAACACTTGCTTTATGTACTGGCATTTTATAATTTAGTGACATTATATTCTGGATGGTGCTAGGTAATCTCACAACATTTTCGTCATAGCAAACTCTTCGTTGGCATATGACGTAGTGCCAACATTGTATTTGTGTGCGTGTTCCATTCCAACATATATCCAACCTTTCCAACCAAATGCCAATCACTAGTCAACCGTAGGTTGTTACTGATGATATGCTGGCCGATTGCACCTTTGACACAACTACACTTATATAATTGCCGAACATGTATTGCTCTATTATGTTTGTGTCGGGACAAAAGTTATTCCTTTATATGCCTACTAAGTTGTTGTAGTATTTTCGGTTTGTTACAGAAATCATTGAGCAGCGAATAAGTACTTAGTAGGCCTATCATTTCTAAGAAATCAAGGTAAAAGGAAATGAAGTATCCTACATTCGAAAGAACGTTACAAGGAGTACATTCGCCCCTTCATCATAAATTGAATTATAACTATGTAATATCCTGACAGTTGTTAACACATTCACTTATTTCAAGTGACATTCTTATCAAACACTCTAAGAAATTATCCGGGATATACCATACCAGTGTATATGCGTAGCGAGAAAGCAGGAATGGTAATGTTTTCCCATATACATTCATTGTAGCGTTCCTACATTTGCTCAGGAAACAGTCAAATGTAAAGGGAAGTTGGCATAGTAGCGCTGCTAAACATTCCTATATCTGCAGCCTGATGTGTGTTATTATTACCATATTACGTATAGGTTAAAACTTCCATTACAGTTTAAGAAATTTAACAGAAAAAATTTTTACCGTGTAGATTGTTATTATTATTTAACTTGGATTGCGCGATTTTAAGTGGTTTCCTGGTCAGAATAAACATTTGTGCTAGATCTATTGCAAATAAGAAGTGTATGCGCAAAGTATGGATGCGCAAAGAAATGGTCAGTTAAATTAACAATTTTTTTTTAAGTGATGACCAACCGTCTTGATGACGAACTTTTCACTGCGTTATTTTAATCTGTTATTCTTGTTTTTCTTTGCCGGAGGACTGATTTGGAGTGCGGTGCGTTAATGACAGCGAGGAAAAACTGACTTGATGATATTTCCATTTCACGCCCACACTTGAATAGTACGTGAAACCTTGACGTTACCCGTTTCAACGCGAATAGAAGGGCGATGGTCTTCCCGCGGCGGGTCGACCGACTGATCACAGAACAGATAAGTGCACAGAAACGAAATGGCTTGGCGGCTCCTTTGATGAGCGCGTGCATGTTCTCCGATTGGCAGAGCGAGGCTCTGGGAGCGGGCCTTGTGCCTGATTGGCTACGGTATACTGCGGGCGATCCCCCATTGGTTTGGCCGCTGGCTGGCGTGTAAGGTCACACGGCGCTGATCGGCGACATGTTGCTAGCCAGCTTCCCGGCGCGGCGGTCCGAGAGGTAGTTAAAACTCGGTGTTCGTCGCGCCGCGGAGGAGGGGATGGCGCGGGCTCGAACTCGCGCCCTCTTGCGCCAGCTCCATGATCAGGAGTGTGACCGATGGGGGCGGCCATCTTGCCGGCATTAGTTTGACTCCGGGCAGGTGCAGCCCTGGTTTCACGCGCGCGATCGTTCACGAGCGCAGCCTGCGCTGTAATCAACCTCGCACCGCCGTCTTTAATCCATAACGTGCATGACGGCTGCGCGCGGGCACAAAAAAAAAACAGACACAATCAAACACAAGTAAGAAGCAATCCCGGACGCTATGAAGCGCGTGTGGGTTAGCCGATCTTCCACCAATGTGTGCACCAGTGTTTCGTGTGTTTTAACTGTAAATAAATACCCTCGTGTTTGGTATTCCACAAAGAAGTATCCGCTTTCATTGTTCGCTATATAGGATGTCCCGTGAAACCCTAACATAATAACGAAATTTGACCATAGTAAAATTAGTTTAGACTATACTGAAGTTTGTTACCTTAGCAAAACTTGTTTAGGTGTTGGCACATGTTTAGAAATGACCGAATCACCTACCTGCATTTGGTTTTGTGTTCGCCAAAGTCATAATTGGACAGATATGGTAACTTTCTTGTTTGCAGCCTATTGCCGTATAGTTCCGCTATCGATATGGTATAGATGTTGTGCGACAAAGAATAGAGTTCATTTTTAAAGTGACACGCTATCTCATTTACATGGCGCATTTATCTAACTCTGTTTGCGTTGTTTTAATATATTTTAGCGTAAACAACTTATACTAAAACTTGTAACATGTAGACTCTCTGACAAGGTTATACCAATAAAGGTACTATTCTCGATTACGCATCGAGATGAATGGTGTTTGTAAGTTTCGATCGATCTACTTCTCCAATGCAAGAAAAATGTGGAAATAAGCACACCATGGTCACAATCGTAGTTTTGGTAACATTTAGACCCTGTGTCAACTTCATTGCAATAGTTGTGTTTCTAAGAGCAACTATAGGATGTATTGTAGCCATGAAAAATCACCACTAAATGGACATGCTTTTATATTAACAAACATGTTCTGTGTAGTATATTTCGTTTACACAAATTAATGTTAAAACGAAGCCTTTACAGGTAGATTAATTCTAAACGTACAAAGGACAATGTTCTCTCTAATAGAACCGTCATCTTAGCCGCAGAAGTGCCATACCAGTTCGTAAACCTAACTATTAGACAATATCTTGAAACATCAAAATAACAATATCCGACAATTTATAGTTGTGACGCACAAAAAACAAAAATCAGCTAGAGTTTTGTGATATTTCTAAACAGGTCCCAATATTTTCAAAACGATAGAACTTTTGCTAAAGTCACCGGAAGATGCCAATGGTCGGCGGGTTTTTCTCGGCAATCTCCTTTCCCCCCTACCCTTTCATTCCAGTGCCGCACCATACCTCAATCACCCTCATCGGCTCTCAAGACCTCGCTGTTAAGAGCCGCCCAAATCTCTTTTCTCACTCTTCACTCAGTAAAGTCAAATTTCGATATTCTGGTAGGGGGTGACCTTATCTAGCAGCAGATTACGGATTATCCATTAGTTACAGTATTTCCTATATGGGAAACAACTCTTTAAAGCTTTCAGTAACCTGAAAATCTAATGTCATATTGTGAATTGTGATACAGCTAATTGTAGGACATGGGCCGTAGCTATCAGCACTGTACGGGTTTCAGTTACTTACGATACATTCTGTACATGTACATACAGTATATATATATATATATATATATATATATATACATTTTTATTTATTTTTTTATTTATGTTTGTGTTTGCTTATGTGTGTGGAAACGACTGTTTGAAGCATTCCGTAATTTGAAAAACTAAATCACAAAGAGGAATGAAATATATCAGGCAACTGCTTTAAAAGTTTCTCGTTTTTATAATTTTCTTTAATAATAATATGTGAACCCCTAAATATATTTACGAAAACAGCAGTGAAGAGTTATTAAGCTCAATAAATTTGATATTGGTATTGAGACATATGTTGCAACAATTGCGGTTTTTCTTCAACAAAAAAATTTATCAACATTATATAGTGCGTTAATTCGTGACTTTGAAAGAAAGTATTGCAATTAAACTCTAAAACGTTTTCCCGCACTCACAACTACAGAATTGCCTCTTAACATTAGGCGACAAG
Organism: Dryococelus australis; assembly: GCA_029891345.1. Lineage (NCBI taxonomy): Eukaryota > Metazoa > Arthropoda > Insecta > Phasmatodea > Phasmatidae > Dryococelus > Dryococelus australis. The sequence continues at coordinate 278,324,987 of CM057009.1, forward strand.
TCAGAAACACTTTCTAAGTCTAAGAAGAAGATATTTTACATTTAGGTATTGCTTTTACTTACAATTTTAAACTGAACTTTCGGTTAGCTAAATATATATTCCTTTCACTGAAAAATGTACATAGTTACGTTATCTTGGATTTATTAATGTTGTTAGGGATATAGTTCTGCGGTATTTTTCGTTATCTGATAATGGACTTTTTATATATTATAAAGTAATTGTCGAAGGAAGTTTTTAAAATAATTCATTATAATTTTTCTGTTTTAAATCTTTGCCTTCAAGCCAAAACTACTACACAGTACAAACACCCCAATTTCTAAAGTTAACGTAACTGAAAATTAACTGTGAAATGTTAGAAATTTTAACATTTATCATGCGGAAAGTAACTGCATAAATTTCTGCCTTTGTGTATGTTACCAGCTGCCACGACAACCCTCAAATGTTTTTGTATCAGCGATTATGTTGCTGTCGCTTCAGGTAATAATCAACATTTATCTCTTCAGATTTTAATACGATCTCAAAAGTAATGTAAAAATAAAAGACTTCTATTTTACTAATAACCTCCATTTTTCTAACGGATGACAAATGTTCACTTAATCCGAGTTTTTTTTTTTTTCCCCGGCCCAATAAACAGGAAGCAGACGAAGATGAAGGAAACAAATGTTTTTTAAAGATGTATGACTGTCGGGGAATGGCAGGAACGCAAACGCACTGAATCATTTCACGCAAGAGCCGATAGCTCTTTCCCTCCGAAACTCCCCCATGCTGTGTGCTATCTCGGGTAATTTCTGATTGGGCACGGACTTGTTCGCTTGCAAGAATTATTATATAATGTCACAACTACTTAACTTTTCGTGCAACAGTTACGTATTTCCACTCCGAGATCATAACAAATCAGTAGCTCGTGTTCAATGAAGATTTTCTTCTGCATGACGGTAACGTCAGAAAAATACACCACAAAAGCAAAATGTTTCAAATTCCTCAGTGATTAATTCTGGTCGTTATTGTAATAAATAAAAAAACAGTGTTTCTTTTCAGATAAGAATAATCTTACATGTGAAAATAACTCTATACGGTAAAACAAAGCTGTTAAGTATCTTCAGTATAGACTTTGTGATATATTTTACGATCATTATGTTAAACACATTTATAAAATATCAAAAAGATATCCGAAATATTAAAATTATGTAATAGGTTGCAAATTAAATACGCGAAAGAAAATAATGACGAATTTGACAGAATTAGTATCAATGAAGTCCTGAGATATAGCAATACATTTGGGAATATTATTATAGTTACTTCGAAAATATAATATGAAAGACACAATGAGAATAGTTATTTAAGCATGACCCACATTTAAATCAGTGTTCAAATGTATAAAACTGAAAGAGTTACTTAATTTTTCATAACACACTCTCTTTGCAGAGAATCTTCAACGTCACCAATGGTGATTTAATGCTCTGTATTCCCTTACAATTAAGACATGTACATAGAATGTATAAATGTGCTGTGCTTACAGTCCTATGCTTAATATATACCCTATTATTATGCATGCATCTTATTATACGTGCATATACACATACAATCTATAATATTTACATATACATGTGCTTTGGCTACATTGTTATTTGAAAGTCGCTGGGGTCTGCTCGTTCGAAGGGGTACATTAATTTCTCTGCATGCTGCAAGATTTTTATATCTAATACTTAGAAAACATTTCTCCCGGAATATCTAATACAAGAGCATTTTCTCTCTGCCTTGCCTTGAATGTTGTACTGTACAAATTTTTATTTATTCCGGATTTAGATTGACTATTATAGCCACGCACCAAAATGCAAGCAAATATATGCGTCTAAAAATAATTGAGTTCAGGACTATGATGAACTCATCTATTGGAAATTTTTGCGGGATTGATTTTGGTTGTCGTCTATCCAAAGGCCACTATGTTGGGCCTGCTTTCGTGTGAAGTGAGGGTCTTCACTGTCTGAGATATGTCGACTGCCTTTGCATGCATGGCTACAATGTGAGCAAAACTGTTTCGGTATGTGTACACTGGCATTAATTTGCTGGTAAACTTCCTAACCCAAGTAGCAACATACATTGTACCAACGGTCGGCATTTGGTTGGAAAGGTTGGCAATATGTTCAGCTAGAAAACACACATCAGTACAACGTTGGCCCAACGTAATATGCCAACCAAACACTTTTACTCAAAAATTTGAATGAGATACCTTAGAAAAATATCCATCAACCCCTCACTGTATCATAAAAATGTCAGAACATGTCAATTTTTGAAAACTTTAAAATGGTAAGCTAAATGTTGCAAACAAGTTGGTAGGCATACTGTTTGTTATGTGTATGTATTTTTATGTTGGGCCAACGTTGTGAAACCAATATTTTATGGCAAAATTTGGGAACATATATTCTTGATTAAATCAATGCTCCTTTCATGCATTTTATGAAACACAAATGTTTTTCACGATACCGAACATTTTTCTTTGAATTCTTAAGAAAACAATACATATCTCCTCTGTTGTATGAGACGCAAATGTTGTTCACGATAATGAACATTTTTCTATGAGATATGTTTAGTTGGTTTTATGTTAGAACAATGTTGGGAACCAAACGGTTGGTTTTTGGCCCGTTTTCGTTAGTTTGACCAACGTTGTGTATCTAACATAGTTTCAACACTGCTCCATAGAATGTATGGGATGAGAAAAAAACATACTTTTCCATGTTTGCTTAAACGTTTGGTTTTTTAACACATAAAATAATTGTACTTGAAATATATATTAAGGCACATGGTTGGCTGATTATTGGCATATAGTTGGTTGACATACAGTTGGTAATTGGTATGTATTGTTAACTGGGGCCAACTCTGTATAGTCAACATTTTAAGTCGACGATAGGGAATAGGAATGCTTAATGAATACAATGCCCTTTTATTCCCGTATTTAATGAAGTACAAATATTGTTTACATAATTGACCATTTTTCTTTGAATTATGTTTTCTTGGTCGTTATTTGGAATTATGTTGGAATCAAAAAGTTGTTAATCAGTAACCACCATTTCCGCTTTAAAAACACGTGTTCTAGGTACTACAATTAGTAAGGAAATATTTGCGAGATTTTTGCTGTAAACTATTCCAGAGTACATATTTATGTTTAGTGAGTATGTAATTTTTCTCTTTTTTGTTTCAGAAAGTGAAACATGACTTACAAGGACCTGTCAACAATAATAATGTTCCCTCAAACCTATGCTATTAAAGGATAGTTTAATTCTTTTCGAAATAAACACATATATAATTAATTCCATTTGCTTAATGTTTAAAGATTTTTAGCACACAGTTTCTTTAGAAATAAACTGGCTGTCTTTGGTTGCGTATTTGTTATTAGTTGGAAAATATATTCGTGCATCTGGCAGGCTTTAAATTCAGTTTCGGAGGAGTAAAACCTACTTAAATATAAAACAAATATATAACAGTATATTCGAACTAGAATATAAGTAGATATATAATTAGGGAGCTGGCGCACCCCTTGTTTTTCATCGAAAATCAAGCACTTTTCGTTCAAAAGAAAGCAAAATTACCCCCAAATCAAGCAACAACAAACAAATTTTTTCAATTGTCACCAAAATGAGCATGCAGGATTTGGCACAAGGTAAAACAAAGCAAATTTCTAGCTTTTCAAGCAATTTCCACATTTTCTAGAAACGTGAAAATATTTTTTCTTCGTAAAAATTTATATATTATAAATAATCATACTAAAAAAATTCAAAATGAAAGGATTGCCAATTGCAGATAGCGATTTTGATTATGAATCTGATTACGAGAGATTTTAAGATTTTGATGTAGATTGCTATTCCAATCCTGATTACGAGGGATTTACATCGCCCCATTTCGTTTATGAAGAATCTGGTTATGATTCATCTCTTTTAGACAATTTGGAAGTTCAGATTCAGATGTTTTTAGATGATTTAGAGAATCCAGATGTTTTTGACGATTTAGAAAATTCAAATTCAGATGTTTTGACAATTTTAGAAAATTTTTAGAACTCAGAAGTTTTTTTAGCCGATTTAGAAAATTCAGATTCAAATGTTTTAAATGATTTAGAAAATTCAAATGATGAAATGGGTTACAATGCAGATGACGAATCTTATTAAGAAAATAATTAATTTTTTATAAATTCAATGAAATCATCATTATCGAAGTTCTACAAATTTTTTAAAAACTTCTTATATTTGCTCCAGGTCGTCACCTATTTCACGAAGTACATATTTATCGTCAATGTTTTCCAAGAGCGTTAATTGTAAACTTTGTAAATTTGAATGAAATTTGTAAACTATATTTTCAAGATCTTCAGATGTACTATCTAATCTATAGGAAGGAATTTTTGACCCACTATCACCTTTTAATATGTTTGTCAAACTGCAAGGCAACACAGGAATTTTTAATTTTATTTATAAGGAAAAGAAATTTATTTAAAATTACGAAAATTATATTTCATTTGATCAAAGTTCGTTAAAGTTTTAAACGTAACCACTCAACTATAAGCTCAAAAAACTGTTTTAAACTATCGGAACAATTGTCTGATTCCTCCATTTAATAATGTTAACAATTTATGTATATTCGGTAATTATTTCTTTCAAATAATCATAAGTAAGATTTCGTTTACTTACTAAAACTACATTACAAATAGTACCTGCTTCAACATCTTTATTAAAATCAACACAAATTTTTAAGCTGGTTTTTTCTTTAACTACAGTTGTTTTTCTTATGAACAATCGATAACATATAAAGGTCTTCGCCCCCAAAATGAGTAGTAATTAATATCACCATTAAGGTTTACGGTTGGCTTATAATAAAGTTCATTATTTCTATAGCGGGTATCAAGTTTGGTTTTTGAATTTCTAAAATAATTATAAGCAAGAAACTGTTTAAGACAAACACCGTTTGCAATGTCTCAATTCCAGTTTTCTTTAGAAATAATTTCGTTTCTACCATTTTCAACATATATGTTTGTCACATTACAATAGTCAAACATAGCAGCGTGTTTATGCTATTCAGCACGATTTTTCTATTAAACTGAAAACCTACAATTACAAAATCAGGCATATCAAATTTTAAATTATTAAACTCATCTTTTATATCAAAGTTAAAAGTCGTGACAGTAGGAACTTGGTTTTTATAAAAATTGCCAATAATTAAAACTAATAGGTATTTTAGGTTCTTTGTATATTTGTTCTTTCATTGCAATGGCTGTGTTAGATTCATTCAACAAGAGGACACATAATTTATAATTTTTGAATAACAGTTTAACCAGGATCAGGACGATGTTTCATAACTTTATTATCTTTATCTAAAGTTTCATAAAGGAATAAATTAATCAGATGAATTACGAAATAAAGTAATTTCATAGCTACATTTCCAATAAATTTAGTTGTTATCACGATAAAACCAAACAAATATATCAGCGGAAAAAATATATTAAATTTTTTTAAACTCTAGAAACCTCTTTTGTTTTATTACCAGAAACAGATTTATCTCGATATAGATTATCAACACCAGTAAATTCTAAATAATGTTGTTCACTTGGGGATCTTAATAAAACATTCATTATTGTTGTTGCTAAGCCTGGATTATCTACAGATTCAATAAAATTTCCATGTTTTGAAATTTGTACTCTGGAAAACTGAAAAGGAAAAAAATTAGAACAAATATCAATATTATATTCTTCACCGTATTTTGCTTCATCTCCAACTTTATCTCTCTTTAGTACACTAAATTTCTCATAAACATAAGCCTAATTTGGCAAAAAAAAGAAAAGCCATCTCCTGTAGGAATATCAAATTCAATTCTATTATTGTAAACATTTAAATTCCTCCTGTTTTGATCAGTTGGGGGAAAAGTTTGGTACTCGAAGCTCTCAATACTTTTATAACTTATTTATAAGTCAAAATATATATTACTGGATGAATCGAAGGGGTTTCTCGAGTTAAATTACTCATAGAAAGGTATAATAAATATAAAAAGCATCATGAAAAAGAATATGAAAAAATAAGAAGAAAGAGCAAACATTAATTGACAAATTACGAAATATTGGTAAAAAAAATGCAGAAAAAGTAAGGGAAGAAAATAAAAATTTAATAACAAAGCTAGTATCAGTTGCAGTAAAAAATTTATATTATCCATCAACTCCAGAAGAAACATCGTTTGAAAGAGAATTATTTGCTGAACGAAAATCTCCTAATTTGGAAGAGCCAAAGGTTAGTGTTCCATTAAAAGATTTGCCAGCTATAGAAGGTGTTTCTACTATAAATCTCGATATAGAAATTGCAAAATGAATAAATGCTATTAATGAAAAATATGGTTTACGTGGATTTGGAGAATTTTTTTTTACATTGGTGATACAAAAGTAACGTTAAATAATTAAAAAAAACTATCTGTTAAGGATAAAGAATATATAGTAACACTAGGACTTTTAAATTTGTTAATTGAAAAAGACCAACAAGAACTTGCAGGCAATTGCAATGGTGATGACCTTAAAAAATAAAGAGAAATTGTTTTATTAAGCAAGGCTTTGTTTCAAAATAATATTCCTAATAAGAAAGGAATAATCCATGTTCAAATGCTGGATGGAAATACAAAAAATAATTAAACCAATTTATGATAACTATATAAAAGAATCACATTCAAGAACAGCACCAAACACACCAGAAAGAATGATTTTTCCAAGAGCTCCTAGATCTGGAGAAGGTATAAATAAATACAATAGTTTGCCAAAAGAAGATATTTGGATGGGGGCTGTTAGAAAATTAATTGATAGATTGTTAATTATTCATGGTCAAGAAAATTCTGGAAATAACAATTATTACAATGAAAAAGTAATTATATTGAATATGTCAAACAATAAATTATCTGATTTTGTTATTTATAATCCAAAAAGAATTCCTTATCTAATAAGAGTTTTAAGTGTAATTTCGCACTCATTTTGGAATTCTGAACATCATGGCAAAGGTGTAATAAATAGGGCATTAAATAATATAAATTCACCAGAAATGCATTTGCCTGGTTATAATTATTGTGGACCCTTTACAAAATTAGAAAAAATGGTGGAGAGAGGTGATATAGGAATAAATAAATTATAGGAAGCTTGTAATATATCACGATATTGTTTACAGATATCATAAATATTTAGAATCTAGACATGATGCTGACAAGATTTTACAAAAAGAAGCTAAATAAATTATGTAGATAAAAATACTCCAATTGGAGAAAAATTGTTTCTGCTGCCGTTGCCTCAACAATGTTTACAAAAAGAATATTAGGTCGGGGAATTAAATCGTTTTATTTGACATATATATATTTTTTACTTATAAATGAAGATGATGAATATAACTTTCGATATTCCCTTTGAGGAATTAAAAGATTTAGTTATAGACCAATTTTAATAAATGATCAAATTGAGAGAAAAAATAGAAAATCGAAAAAGGCAAAAGTTTAAAATTAACTTTATCATTGCCAACAGTTAAAAATATGCCCAAAGAAACAACTGGCAGTGGTTTACATCGTGGAGGAATTATTCCTTTAGTATTTGCTGCTTTAGGTGCACTTGGTGGTTTAGCTCCTGCTGCAATTTACAATTCTGTTGACCAAACTAGCAAAAATAAAAAAAGAATTCGAAGAACAAAAAAGGCATAATTTAGCAATGGAAAACAAGGCTGGAGAAAGATTAGTTGCAAAAAGAGGAAGAGCAAAAATAAATTTAACTCCATTATCTAATATTGATATTGCAAAATATGTAAAAATAATAAATATTAAAATTCCAGAAATGTTTATATGATTGACGAATTAGCAAAAAAATAGGCTCAAAAATGAATGTGCCGTGGTTAATATTGACATTTAAAGAAATCCAGGCACTCATTGGGTGGGCTATTTTAAAGAAAATAATGATGTTTACTATTTTGATTTATTTGGAGACAATATTACCACTAATTTCACTAATTATTTCAAACATAGGAATGTTTATTACAATTATGTTCGAATTCAGAATTTTGATTCAGTTATTTGTGGACATCTATGTTTAATTGTATTGCATCTTTTTTCGAGATGATTTAAGTTTCACTATACAATTTCTATGTTAATAAATGACAGATATATTTGGGAAACCAATGATCAAATCTTTAAATAACATTTTTGACACTAATGCCTTTGCTTTAAAGTCATATGAAGTTTCGCAGTTCAATTCTAGTGTTTCCACTTTACAAAGTAAATAAACTTGTTTGATTTAACAAAAGGTTATGTTTCATTTTTAGATCATAGAGTTGTTAATATAACTGATCCCATTGATGGAAAAGATGCTGTCAATAAAAGATTTTTTGATAAACATATTGCAGATTATGCTTTAAAAAGGGGGCTATATTCAAAATAGAATACCTTTGTTTCTGATTTAAAACATACATAGAATCAAAATATAATATCAATGTCTCCGCTTTACGAGACTAAATAGGGAAAGTTTTTGTTTATACACCAGAATATGAATAAAATCGTAGAGTCAATAATATGGCTGATCCTGTGGATGCAAAGATGCTGACAATTAAAGATATTTCGATAAAGAAATGGGTCATAAACTGCAAAATTTAACAAATCGCTTTTGAATTACTGTGATACACTTGTTAACTTGAAAACTGAAGAATGTAAGAAAGAAATTAACATGTATTTTTACCTGTAAAGTAGAATAAAACTAGTAATAGTTTTCACTTAGATAATAATAAAATATTCTTTACTTTTTGATGGATTGTAATGTTTATAAAATAATTACTGTTAATCCCAATATACCTTATGATAATGTGACTGTTATTAAGGGATCTCAAAAAATAGATTACAGTAAGCCTTTTGATGTTAAAATAGGTGATATTTTAACTTTTAAAATTAAAAAAAAAACTAAAGTGTCAGTATATGATGTTGGCTTAATAACCACAATAGGAGTTTTTGTAAAATATAAATATAAATTTTTTTACTATTAAATGGAGAACACTTGGTGTTTTAAGTGTAAGAAGGACACTAAAATAATAATATATAAAAATATATAAGCCTGCAAGAGGAAATTTTCCAAGAATATAAGTAATTTTGTATGGTATTGATGATTTATGGCAAATTGATCTTGCAGAGATGAATACTGGTAGTTTGAAAGGAATATCACATATAAACGATGGATACAAATATATTACGACAATTATTGATGTTTTTCAAAATTTGCATTTGCTGTACCTATTAAAGATGAAACAACTAAAAATGTAGCAATTGCTTTAGAATCTATATTAAAAATGAAACGCATAATATTCGAAGCGATAATGGGTCCAAATTTTATAACAAAATATTTAATGAACTTATGCAAAAATATTAATTCAATCCTTATTCTTTTTTTGAGAATTGAAAGCAAGTGTTGTTGAAAGATTTAATCGCTCAATGAAAAATTACATATGGAAGAGATTTACTTAGAATGAAATTATAAATGGGTTAATATATTTAATGAATTTGTGAAAGAATACAACAGTACAAATCACAGAATTATTGGCATGAAAACAATTGATGTTAATAAGGACAATGAAAAAATTTAATGCAACATATTTTGTAGACATGCTTACTATACCAAATCTGAAGCTAAATACAAAGTCTGAGATGTAATCCGTGTGAATAAACAATTTTTTTTTCATAAAGGTTATACTTTTAATTGGTCAACAGAGTTGTTTACTATTTCTAATATTTTAAATTATGATGTGACTACTTACAAATTTAAAGATCCTAAAGAAGATGAAACAGAAGGAAATTTTATGAATATGAAATCATGAAAACCAACTATCCTGATGAATATTTGGTCGAGAAAGTCTTATAAACTAAAGGCGATAAAATTTACGTAAAATGGTTAGGTTTTGAAAATTCGAATAGCTCTTAAAATAACAAAACTGCTGTGTTTTTTTAATTTTATTTCAAATGCAAAAATTCAACGTTCTTCATTTTAGCATTCATTGTCTTTAATACTCATTTTAACAAGTGTTTAAATGTACATGTTAATGCTCATTTTAATGTTGATAACACACACTGTGTGTTTGTTTTAACGTAAACATGCTTTCAAAAATTAAAAAATTTAATAAAGTTTTTTTTATTTTTATTACTGTACTTATCATTAATTTTTCTTCTCAAGTATAATGTTATGAAGCCATAATCTTCTTCCAAAAAGTTGGTACAAATCTGTTTAAATTTGTCAGAACAAATGTCTCCGCCAACAAGATCATTGTAAATATGCTTTAATTTCGTACTGTCCTATCTAAAAATACACAGTAAATTAGTATTATATCTTACCAATTGTACAGGAATTTTTGAATAAGTTTGAACTAAATAAAATACATATATTTTTTTATGTCTTCCTTTAGTAAAATAATCACGAATAACATCCTGATTTTCTAAAATAACATTGTCAAATACAACTAGAGAGCTGTCTCCACAATTATATAAAGGGAGCATTTCCATAGTATTATTTAAAAAGTATGCTAATTTTTCTTTAATTTTTAGTATTTTGGACGCCTCATCGACATCACTTTGTAACTGAATTTATTTGGGCCGGTTCAAACTTTTTGAGCAAAGATAGTTTACTAAAATTTATCTGCCCTAGCTTAAGAATGAAATTAATCATCAAATTTGTTTTTTTCACAATTGCTCTGCCCATCTATTATTGCTATAATGTTACCAGATAATAGTTCTCCATTTTTTTTTTCAGATAGTTCTTTGGAAATTAAGATGCCAACACCCCAAAAATTTTAGGCTGCTTTAGCTTTTGCATTGTCATTTAAATAAGATTATTTTTTTAGTATAAATTGGTAATAAAGTATTCAAGTCAACTGCTAACAGTGTTGTTCTAAAGAAGAAGTTTCATTATGATATCATCCATAATGAAAAATTGATAGCTTTGGTTAGTTTTAATTTGAAATTTTTTTCACCTAATATAAACAATAATACTATAACAAGAACTGAAAAATTGAGATCCGTTGTTGATAAAAATGAAGTTATGACTATTCCTAGAGGTCAATATGATATCGAATCGTTAAAAGAAACTATAAACTCAATTGATCCATTTCCAACAAACAACATTGAAATTACAGCATATAATGTGAAAAATAGAATATCAATTAAATCTAAGTTCGCAATTAAATTTGATGATTGATCATCTGATATTCATGGTTTTGAAAGAAACACTCTTATTGAAAAAATCAACATTGTTGCAGGCACAAAGTTACCTAATTTTAGCCCATTTAAAACATTAAATGTTCATTGTAATTTAGCATATGGCATGGTTATAAAATATTATGAATCTCGTTTAGAAACAGATATAATTGCTAACTTTTCACCAAATACAATGTACGGGTCTAGATATACTATTATTTATGAGCATGCATATCCAATTTTTTATCAAATTAATAATGAATGATTTGATCATATTGTTTTGAAATTAGAGACAATAATAGCAAACTGATTGATTTCGATGGTATAGATATCGATATTCTTTTAGAAACTAAATATGCGTAAGATTCTCTGTTTCAATTCCAATGTGGTGCTGTATCTATTTTATTTTCTAGTATAATTCTCTTGTCATCATTAGGTCTTAATGCTATTTTATTAACTTCGATTGTAAATTTCATGCTTTTGGCTTCTTATCAAACTCATTGTATATTGCATTTTTTTGTTAAACAAGAAATTCTTATAGTCATAAAACGATATTCTCTTATTGACTTCACATTTCTTAACTACTTTAGATCTTTTTTTTCTTTGTCATCAACTCTATATGCATACATTTTTGCTCTTAAACCAAAAAATTCTTTCATTATTTTGCCATTACTTTCATTTTTCATTTTTCTTTAAACTTCTTTTTTTATTTGGGGGATGTTATATATATATATTGTCATTTGGGTAATCACTTGTATCAAATTTGTGTAACATTGTTTTCATATCAATATATAAATTGTCTGTTTTTATGTTATAAATGTACAGATCGGTATCTTGATAGCATAATTAAATTTTGTTAAAAAAAATTTTTTGATGACTTACATCAATTCTTTCGATATGTCCAAAATTGACTTTCTTACATAAATTGGCTTATTATATTAAACGCTTGTTTTATTCATATGTAGGGCCACATGATTTTCATTAAATATAGTACTTTTCTTGAAAGTTACTTTTGCGACTAGTTTTTCCATTTTTTCTTCCTGGTATCAGTCTTATATCTACTCTGTTTCTAATATTTTCTATATTTATGCCAAACATAGAATTATTCGTATGTTAATATAAAAAAATTTCAAAGTAATTTTTGGTGTTAGTTCTCATAGCTTTATTTAAATCTAAATATTTCTTCAACCAGACTGATTAAACTTTAATATTATATAATTTCAGAAAAATTTAATCCATTCTTTAGGCATTGTTTCGTATTACAATAGTGAATTACATACTTTTCTTTTTTATATATAGTTGTTAATAATTTTGATTGATTTGTTCCTGGAACTACGTTATTTTCTTGGCCAAATTGAATATTTTTATGAAATTTATGTATTTTCTTAGGATATCCCAAATAAACTTCTAATATATAACCATAATTAGAATCATTATCCAAATGTATTTACATTCATTGTAAAAATGCAATGATGTATAATTCCCCCGTTAGAAACCACTGTATGGTAAATATTGAGACATTGCCCAACCATGTAAATTATTAGCATCAATATATGCTAAATAGTTGGACTCTTGATTAGCATTAAAATTGTCTAATTATTTGTTATTTGCTTAAACATATTGTTTGCAATATTGCGATATTCCACCTCTAATGCCTTTTTCTATCATTAAAATCATATCTTAATTGTGTAATAAATCAAGTGGTTGTTTGGTAATTTTTAACATTGTTTCCCAAGATAATCCAGGTGCTATTAAATACTTCGATAGATCTATATCGTATGCATTTATACATTTATTTCTAAAATTTCCAAACACATCTGCTAATAGCAACACAGCACTTTTTAAATATAAAGCGTTATATTCTCCGCGGTTTTTCATATTAAATTGGCTCCATACAAGTTTTGCATATTTATAATCATCGTCACTTATATCAGATTCGTTTAGTTTATTATAAAATTCGCTTGTTTGAGGAAGACTGGATTCGTTAAATTTTTCCCAACTGCCCATATAATCGTATGGATAATCACCCTTTCTTTTAACTATATCTACTTTATCTTTTTAAAAATGATTTTATGTGTGTTTCAGTTTATCTATACTTAAATTTGATGTTAGTTTATCTAAACTACTAACCATAATTTTGAAATTTTCTGTTTCTTTCCCGAAAGTAACAGACTTTTCTTCATTATTTGCTACGAAATCTATATTTTATTTCATCATAGCATTACTCTTTAATAAATAAATGTGCATCATATCCAGCTAAATTGTGGAAATTATTTAGAACAAAGTTGGATTACAATTATTGTATACAGTATTAATGAATTTGTCAGTTAAATGATCTTGATAAAATGCTTTTTTATTTTGCTCCGTGTTTTCACATTCACATACAGTACATATTTATGATTTCCTATATAATATTTTATATTTTTTTGTTACCGGATGCATTGGTTCAATTTGCGAATGTTTCACCAATTTCTTCTACTTCTCTTTTAATTGATTTTATAACAATTTGATGTGCATTTGGTCCTCTATACATAACTGGTGGCTTATAATCACCATAAGCAAATACAATATAATAGCAAAAACCAGATGCCTCGTGTAACTGATATTTCATTGTGTATGATTCGTCAGTTAGTTTTAAATCAATGTTATTTATTTGATCATTAGTAAGATTATAACTTTTTTAAGTATCTCCATATAAATACCATTATCAATATCATCATCTGTTAAAATTGAATGTTTTTGTAAGATTAGATTTAGTTAATTATATTTGGTTTGGCTTAACCATTGATATTTTCTTCAGTATTGATTCAAAATAAACATATATTGCGAACGGAACCTTCATTGTATGTTTACAATTTTTGAAAAAATGTTTGCTCTCCTTTCGCAGGTATATTGACTCTTACTGCTTCATTTTTAGTGCAATCTTCAGTATGTTTATTTAATTTCTCTTGAGAATAAAATAATCGAAGGCACATATCACATATAAAAGTTATAATATTATGATTTTTTTTGGTACTGAAAACAGCTTCGATAAGTCTTTAATCCATCAGTAATGCGAGTTTTGCGCAGCTGTGCCTGCTTTATCATCTTCAAATTATAGTAATTTAATGTGCTTATCGTTTTATTTTTGTAAGCTTAAGTTGATAAACTGTGGAGAACTTACCTTCAATAGAGTACACATTTATAGATACATCAATTTGCTGTTCGATTTTTTGGATATCATCAATTTTAATAGGATATTCATATTTAACTATTATTTTCTCAATATTAAGGTCTAGATTTTTGTATTTGGTTACTCTCTGTGGATCTTTTTCTGCTGGAAACAGTGCAGATTTTATTGCCCAATGAAAGCATTTTTTATCATCATTTTGAACATTTATGCATACTTTCTTATTCTTAATAAATTCCGGTTATTCTATATATATGATGAGCCCTTTAATGGATTATACTTATTTATAGCTAATTGTATTCCATTATTCTATCTAATGTCCAGCCTGAAAATCTTCTTCGAAATTCAGATAATTGTGTAGTTATTTCTTGTATTATGAATTTATAAATCCTTTTAATATCTCCGTCATTCAATACTGTATAATTGGGTGATTGAAATGTAAATAATTCTACTTGATTATTATCTTGCTTACGGCAATTGGTACATAATTTAATACTGGTTTTCATCACTCTAAGGTTCCTAAGATTAGTGCGTATTTTCTGAAATACCTTATTTTTTACTGAAGTCAAAAATGAATAGGCTGTACTAAATTAAAGGTATTTTCATTGTTGTAAGTTGACATCCTCCTTTTAAAATCTTTTATTAACTGAGAAATGTTTGTTGTTTGTTCTTCTATTTATATTGCTAACATACAAATTATTATAGAATGGAAATATTTCTTTCAATTCCTTTCTATCCTCGGGATATAATTCGTTGATATCGAGTCAGCTAAAGGAAGATTTGTAAAATTATTCTTTGCAATCCATTATTTTACCCGCTGGCTTTCATTTCTAGGCTTTTCAAATATGTTGGTAGAATAAGGGAATTTTTTTTTCCCCTTTCTCTTTTTTATAAAATAGATTATTAGAGAATGGAAATATTTTTTTTCAATTCCTGTCTATTTTTTTATATAATTCGTTGATATTGGAATAAAAATGGCAAAATTGCGTAGATTCTTATTCTTTGCCCATCAATAATAAATGATTTAATAGCTGTAATTATATCTGCTTTTCTTAGATGATGCAAATATTTAATTTCAAATTTTCTGCCTATAATTCTTAACTACCGTACTATCTTCTCGCCCAGCTCAACTGCTAGATCCTTTGTCACCATAATAGTATATTTATGAGAAATAAAAATTTATAAATTAAATGTAAAAACAGATATACGGGATAAAACGAAAAGTGCTTAAATTACTGGGAAACCGTATTTAACTTCTTGTTATGACGATAATTCTTCATATGATCACTAAAACATTTTTACACGTGATTGAATATTTGTCCTTACTATTTTTTATTAAGAGAAAATAATTTAATAGATTTATTCTCAATACACACTTTACAAGTTTTTGTCGGATAATTATCAAGTTGATTTTCGTTTGGAATATATAATGCTGTATTGTGTTATTTACTGTTTTTATGCTTTTTGAGAGATGTTTTATAAACATATTTTTCACATTCGGACATTACTCTCTTATTTTAATTCATAACGACTGCTATAATATTCACTATAACATTTTTTACAGATGTTAAAATGTTTATCTTTTGTGTGTTTATATGGTGCAAAACTTTCTATGTGTAATACTTTGCCACATTTTTACATTGCGTGCATGTGTTATTATTTTCCATTTCGAGCATATTTTGGTTTTCATTTAAGAAAATTATTTGATAAAGAGAATTTTTTTTTGCTTTTCTGGAAAACGTTGAAAACAAAAAATTTGCTCGATTTTTGCAAATTTTGCATGTTTTTACCTAGTGCTAAATCCCGCATGCTCACTTTGGGGCCAATTGAAAAAATTTGCTTGTTTTTACTTGATTTTGGGGGTAAATTTGCTTCCTTTTTTAGGACCTGGAATTGTTGCTTTTAGCAGTTGAGAACATTGTTTAAATTTGCTTACATTTGAATGAAAACTGCTTGATTTGTGATGAAAAACAAGGGATGTGCCAGCTCTCTCATTATATATCTACTATTACTATTGTATATGCCTATTTCTGCATCGGTGATGAAAAGTTACACTAGTCTAGTTGACAGCACCAAAGGGCGTGGGTTCAAATCTGTTATGTACCAATGGAGTTTTCAGGTCATAATGTAAAGTGGTGTTTGATAAGTAATGATAGCGTTATTGCATTCTGAGTTTTTTTTCGTTATTGGGAAAACTTTATTCAAAAAACTGGGAACAAACGTTGGCAGAACGTTGTTTATTAGTTGGCATTATGTATGCAATAACACATCTTCGCAAAACATTGCTAACTGTGGATAAATTACTGTTTGAAAGCCTTTCTGAAAGAGAAAAGAATATTATTTAGGAAAAAATCAAAATACTACGAATAACCAACGTAATACCAACGTTAGTTAGTGGTTGGGATTCTGCCATAATATATTGCTGATCTGTAATAAGCACCAGATAAACCAACGTAAAGCCAATAAAAACAGCAGTTTGGTTTTTTTATTGATATGGAATATGTTTGAGAGAAAGAGAATTCAGGAAAGTGTGCAGAAAACCATAAATATTCATTGGCAAAATAATGTAGGCTGAACGTCATATTTCAGAGAACTACCAGCGCAAAAATACACGTTGGGCCAACGTTGGGCTAACAAAAAGTTGCCACTGAGTAAATTGTTATGGTAGTTTTTAACATATACATTACATGGAAATAATACCACATGTCAGACTGCAAATATATAGAAATGTTGAGCGTCGTTACTGTACAAGGTTGGAGACTACGCTACGCATTTGACTGTTTCGTGAGCGAATGTAGGAACGCTAACATGGATGTATGGGAAAATATATTACCGTTCGCACTTTCTCACTGTTCGTATACACTGACATAGTAATTTAATAAATAATTTCTTAGAGTGTATAACAACTCATGTTGGAGTTTATGGATGTCAAATGCAATAAATCTAATCAATGGACAACCAAGAACCACCACTGTTTGAATTGGAATGAAGGTAAATCAGTATTCACTAACGTGAATAACTGCTGCGGTGATTTATTATTTGAAGAAATCTTGGAATGGGGCTTACATACCAACCGGAACATTATTTTGGGCATATTCCATTACAGTGGCTCTGTTAGAAAATTATAATAATACACAGAGACAACAGAATGGGAGCACAGAACAGAAGCTAAGTGAGCTGTCGTTAGTGGTTATAAAAAACAGCACAGAGATTTCCGAACATGGAATTACGTCAGAAATTGATAAGGAAACGCAACAAGTGGGCATGATGACACAAACTTGAACAACCAAAATGATACATATAACGAAGACAGGCCAAACGAAAAGCTTTTCTGAAGAAACATGCAGATATGCATAGACACAATGAAACAGCGAAGACAGTACAGATAAACACACTGGTTTTCTACGAGTACACCTTATCTATTGACGACAGCTCAACTTGACTTCTATTTTGTGCCTCTGCGTTGTTTTCTCTACGCGTTATTTAATTTTTCTACGATACCTTTTCCAAGGGAGTACGTCCAAAATAATGTTCAGTTTGATACAAGGATATAGTGGTAGTCGTTGGCACATCTCTTATGTGGAACAATATTGCGGCTACTGAGTGCTCGCACTGGATCAAAAAAGATGACATTATATTTAATGCTTGAAAATGGTTGGTTTGGGAAATGTCAGTAAGCCATTTACTCAGTCGCAGAATGGCTGAAGAGTGTTCCGCTGGCCAATCTGTTATAAATGTCCTTGTCGCACGCTGCATGAAGGGGAATGATAGCAATACAAGTAGCTTTATTACGAATATCGCAATGGGTTTTCGGTACCCAAGTAATACATTTGGAATACTGATGTAGTTGATGATTAAGATGCAGAATTCCAAAAACTTTGGCGGAATACAATATTCCTGCTATGGTTTTTAAACTCTATGAATTTATATTGCTGTAATTGCGTTCGGCTTGGAAATGTTCTTGGACGTTAAAGAGTCGACATTGTTATGGAACAACTCTCTTTCCTTGCACTGATTATGTATGATTTGTGCATATGAACACTTCACAATGACAGCTCCGAATATGGAATCAGGACCTACAGCGTCATCTTCATATTGCCGACAATGTCGATACTGCAACAAGGTTTACGCCTTAGACAGCACTGCAATAAGAAACGAGAAGAGTGAATATGTGAACCTCGTGTGATATTTGTCTGCTATGACAGTTCTGCAGAGCTTATGGGTGATGATACTTTGAAAAAAAGCCTGAATATCTGCCAGGGTAATTTTTCTTCGCCTATTACAAAACACAGCGTCTTGCAACTACTACATCCAGCTGTCCAAGACCGATGTCAATAATGAGGTTCGTTTTGAAATAAAAAGAAAACTTCATGAGTTATATATAGGAGAAACACGTTGATGTTGACGACGATAATGATTTCCCGAACACTTTTAAATATCTCCCCAATGAGTGGTTTGCAGTGACCAGTTTTCTGAAGAGGACAGAAGAAAAGAAGGAATAATCTTAATTAACAGAAGGTGTAAATCACTTTGTTTTACATACAGGTGACCAGTTAAATAAATATGAATTTTTGAAATCTTACATATATTTCATTTGACATATATTACGCCTATGAAACAAATATGTCCCAAGATGTGGGATACACACGCACCTTATTGCTCCATTAAAAATATTTCGCGTCATTAGACACCTTGCCCTCTCCTTACTAGCACGCCATTTGTGGAGAATGTGTTGGCTTTTCTTAGCAAATCAAGTAGTGATATCTACCGCAAGTTATTAAGTTCCTTGTCATTATGCACGGTGGCACCATGGGCCTACAAGAGGTATGACAGTGCTATTTCTTGTCAGCCTACTAAATTAGCTTCACAGATGCGGAGAAATTATCTTATCCGTTCGTTCCTTCCATAGTACATATCATTGATATTCAATTACGCCACTAAGATTAATTGAGAAGTCAGCAGTTCGGACACCATTCTGCGTCGAAGGAAACTCCGTTGCCAACATAAAATTTGGGTGTGAGTGCATGGCAATCGGAGAGTTATGCCACTTAAGTGGACTGACATACTGTATGCATTGAAAGTTTTTTTGTGACATACCGAATTGTGTGCATTCACGGAAGTCTCAAATTCGAATGTTTGTATACAGTGGTTGGCATTAGGTTAGAATGGAGAGATTTGGGTGGCACTTAACACCGTAACACCGAGGTCTTGAGAGCCGATGAGTGTGAAGTGAGGTGAGTATGAAGCAGGAAATGGGATATTCTGAAGAAAACCCGCCGACCAGAGGCATCAGCCGTCATGATTGCCGCGCGCGGAAATCCGGGAGCGACCCCGCCAGGAAACGAACCCGGTTCGCCTGGGTGGCAGGCGAGTAGTCTGGCCACTACACCACCGCGGTCCCAAGCTGGGTAAGAGTGTTTTTGGGAGTGATAGACACTTAACCTAACTTAAAACTACCATCCTTCCCTTTATACTACATCCTGTTGGCTAGTAGTGTCTTAAAATAAGGAATAAATAAAACCTCGTAACGTGACAACTACTTTCCACCCATACAAATAGCTAGGTCACCAATAAATACGTAACTCATGTAAACTGTAAGCGATAAGCGTCATATCATGATTTATAAATGAGAACTAAGACTGCTGCAATGTGCGGTGGCTCCACGCAAATGTCACTGCGCGTCACTCTGTTTTAAAGCTTATCTCGAGAAATTGTGTTTTGAGCTGCTACGTCATTCACATTTGGGTTGAGTGTATTTTATTTCCCCAATGTCAGGGACGCCATGGCTGAGTGGTTAGCCTGCTCGCCTCCCACCAAGGCGAACCAGGTTCAACCACCAACCGGGTCACTCCCGGATTTTCGCATGTGGGAATCGTGCCGGACGATGCCTCTGGCCGGCGGTTTACTCAGGGATCTCCCGTTTCCCCTACTCTTGCATTCCGGCGCTGCTTCACCCTCATTGGCTCTCAATACCTCACTATTAAGTGCCACCCAAATCTCTTCACTCACTCGTTTACCCAATGGTTTCCAATATAAAATTACCCTATAAAGTTCGCTAAAGCTGCGCGGTCACAGTTTCGAGAAAAGTGGCTAAACAATTATATAGTTATAACTGTCCCAATATTCGAGAAAAGTTCCTTTTGAAATGCATTTATAAATCCTGAATGTGAGTCAAATCTAAGCACTAAAATCTATACTATTTTGCTGATGGATCGCCAGGTGCAGCCATGAATGGGGTTGGGACGACGTCCAAAGAAACTTCCAGAACACTCGTAGGGGTCGGACCTGCCTTCCCGGCCGACGCGGCGTGGAGAATGCTAGTAATAAAAAAAATATAAGGTGGCGAACGACAGAATGAAGTATTGGAAGAGAATAAAAGACCACGCCAAGATATTCCCCCCACTCCGTGGGAGGGTCTGCCTCGCCGGCTGGCCGAGGATGCCTGTTTCGCGTATCTCCTTCAATTTCGTTTGCCAGAAGTTTGATAACCGTAAACAAATTAATTTTACCAACCAACGACGCTATCAAACAGTGATTTATTAAATGTCAAGGTTTTACATTTTCCTAAAACACCAACGTAGTCCTCAGATAGAAATGGGTATCTGCAGAAAAGTATTCGAATTTGTGAACTAAATAAAAATTCTGTTAACATACCCGAAGGTTTTTATAGTAGTACTTGCTTACGTAACGCCGTTGCAAGAGTAGACACATACGTCAGAAGAAAATGATTGCAAGATATGTATAAGCTAATGTGTATAAGTGTGTGTGTATATATATACATATATACACATATAATGTAAACCTATTTTAAAACCCTGCAAGAAGTCTGCCAATCAGCAAGGCGTGCTTTACCTACAGCTCAAAGCCATGTATTTTGTAATGGTGTTCAAGAAACTGTGTAAAACCGTGAGGGTCTTCCGTGTGTTGTTGATCCAATGAATATAATGAATACTGTAGAACAAACGATATCTTAACAGAACTCTACGTTTCTTGGTGCAGTTTCGTGACCCGACGCTAAGTAGCTATGTGGCAACTGTAATTTTATCGTGGTGCCATCGTGCAGCAGTAGTTTACTATAAATTTAGTTCTCTATGGCCCTCTCCTCGTTGCCTGGTTTGCTATAATGTTCCATTTTAACACTCCTTCTTTCGGGGTGTGCACACGGCTACAATTGCGGCCATGACACTATAACCCTGCTTAGCCGCGATGCATGCGCCCATTATAATAACTAAGCCTGACCTAAAGCGTGTAGGGCTTGCCCTGAGATTCATCCTATTCTACAATCGTCTTAGCTACCAACATGCATGCTGGAGGGCCCACAGAACTGTGTAGGTGCTCACGCTGGCGTAGTGGGATTTGGGGCCTCTCTAGGAAAAAATTTTTGAACGT
The DNA here is from genome assembly GCA_029891345.1 of Dryococelus australis. NCBI lineage: Eukaryota > Metazoa > Arthropoda > Insecta > Phasmatodea > Phasmatidae > Dryococelus > Dryococelus australis. The sequence goes on from CM057009.1 coordinate 278,346,762, forward strand.
CAGACATGAGCCACGCCACTTCAAGGTGTGCAAGAGAGGCAGGAAGACGAGAGAGAGAGAGAGAGAGAGAGAGAGTGATAAATTAAGGGGGAGGGTTCTGGTGCGCTCGTCGAATGTCTGGCCGCCTTTACGCGCAGGCCACTGAACTGACGTGCAGTCTTTAAGGCCACGATGTCCCATTTCTACAGCTTTTGAGAGAATTAATTTTTTGAACCCAACCGAGAGCCGATATTGAAAAATCCTCTTACAATTTTGTTACAAATTGTTATTATTATGCAGTCTATTTTGTTCAGCACATAAATATGTATAATTTGAACTAATTATTAAATAAACACAACTTTAATTAATTAATTTAGTTGATTAAAAGTATACTGATCTTTGTGTTAAAAAAGTAAAGAGTACGTAATAAAAAAATTTGCAACAAAACTGTAAGAGGATTTTACGATATCGGCTCCCGTTTGGGTTCAGAAAAATAATTCTCGCGAAAGCTGTAGAAATGGGAGAACGTTGGCTTAAGGCCATGCTACAATGAACTAATCGTCTGCATTGCTGTGCAGTGCCGGTGTTATTCTCGAATTTGATTGGCCCACGTGACCATGACGTGCAGTGCTGTGCTGGAGAACGACTTCAACTTTTATCTGGGTTCGGCAGCAGATCAGTATCCTGCTTATGATTGGCCCAATGTACGTGCTCACAAGTCGTCATCCAATGAGATGTATATTCGTAAAGCGCATGCGCGCGTTGTGTGGGAAAATCATATACAATTCTGGTTGTAAAAAAAGTGCAAAATTGATTATCGAAGCAAGTACAGCGCTGTTGATGTATTAAACATTTATTTTCTTTGTGGTGCGAGCCGATTTTGACGTCGAGTTGCAACGAATTGGTACGTGTAAGCAGTTACACACTTAAAAAAGACCAGTAATTAACAGAAACTTAAACTTCCATAGAACCAAATGAAAATAAACATGTTACATTTTATAGAGTTCTAAAACTACTTGAAAATATTAAAAACAAAAACTACATTTAACTACGCTGTGTGTTTATGAAAGTAAACAATTAATAAGTAACAAATATTTGAATAACAAATCTGAACAAAAAAATCCAGCTATGGTTCTGCCTTACATTTCGGGCAACAAGAATTGCGCTCACCGGCTGGCCATCTGCATTTCATTGTATCACGTAGCAACTGAGGGATCAAAATTGCAGTCGTTGGCACTGCACCGCACTGCAGATGATTAGCTTATTGTGCCAGGGCCTTTGCTCTCGTCAGCTCACCTCTGTAGGTCCTTCAGTGGTGACCCTATAATTAAATGGTGAAATAATAAAGACAAAGTGCTGCATGTCTCTTTGCTATATACAGGTAATGCTGAAATTAAACTCCGAAACTGCGAGAGGTGATTCCTTATGAAAAATAAAGTCGAGAATATACAGGATACCATATAACTAAGCAGAATATAAAAGGAGATATGAGCCTGTGAAAATTGGTTTTTGTAAACGTATTATCACTGATTGCCTTGTACTCTCTACCAGCGGTAGGGATGGCGGCGATTTACCCATAGAACGTCCCACACGATTAAATGGGACACGCTCATGTGGTGCGTTATGGAGCGTGTACTAGCGGAGGACATGTAGTTTGTGTGCTGACATATCACTTCTTCAAGCCGAATAGTGCGCACAGCCCGAGGATGGCCAGCATTACGCATGTGTCTCTGCAACATGGGAAGCGTAAGTCACCATTTTGATGTAGATTTTGTAGGCTTTGTCCAAGGCATTGGGCAAAAATACATTTTAAATATATCAAATTTGCATAGGCTCATATCTCCTTTAATATCCCGTTTAGGTATATGGTGTGCTGTATATTTTCGACTTTATTTTTCATAGGGAATCACCTCTCGCAGTTTCGGCGTTTAATTTCAAAATATCCTGTATAATAACCTGTAACGGATATTCCGTACCCAAAAATTGATCATGAAACCATTACATCAGCCTTTTATAATTGGAAAAATACGCATTAGAGAAGGAAATAGACAATGGAAACTAGTATTCGGATGTCGATAATTTCTTAAATACTATACGTAAGGAGACATCAATCATATATATTGCAACAGTTTTATAATAAAACCCCTACAACTGAACATATATACGTTGTTTTGGGGTCCTGAGTAGACGTTTCTTAATACTATGTCGATAACGTAGTTAAAATTCCAAGTTATAAGAATACTAACCTTTTTCATTTTTCAGCGGTTATCATATCGTTCCAGCATTAAAACTTCCCTATTACAACTTTAAAATAATATTTTGACACAATTGTTGATTTTAGTAACATAATCAAAAAATCTTTACAAAGTTTTCTGTGAGGTAAAGAAAACAGTTTCTTTAAAGCTGTTTCGTTTGCACTAACACAATATTGCGTTAAATAAAATAAAAAGGTTACAGAAAAGTAGGAATGCTCTTAATAAATGCTATATTTGTATGTTTTTGTAACAATAATACCTTCCTTTAAAGCAAATAAATAAACGTCGATTAAGCTGCTTTTCTTCACAGTAAAGAAATATTATATTTCCTACAAAAGGTAACGGTGTAACAATATTTTACGTTTCCTCTCGTACATTATAGTTTTCAGTACTTAACGGTTGTCCCGACGCAAAAATTCATAACCCAATTTATTCTGCAGTTACGGAACTGCAAATGAGTAAACGTACATTTCTCCTGCAGACGTTTCTGAAGAGCAGTGAATCTCCTAATAATTAACATCAATTCTTCCCCAAGAAGTGACACATTTTGTGATGGCCCATGTTTCTACCAGATATAACGTTCCTATCAAAAGTAATCTGTACACGCGTAGACAAAGTGATCGTTTGGCGAAGGGTGTTAGTCTAGCAGCATGCCGTGTGCGGGTTCGAGTTGAGATCTTAATCTTCGTTAGTGAACATAATTTTAAAAAATTTTATACTTCTTATTTGTTTACTTATTACGGTTATTTTTGAGAACAGGTGTTTTCTTTACAGTATAATTGACATGATCACAAAGACGTCTGCTGAACTACTGTAACAACACTGCCAGGTTAACTTAATCATTACTAAATATTTCTTTGCGGCAACAAATCACGTGTTTGCAGCAAAGAAAGCGTTTTTACAAAGTGAAATATTTATTGAAGTCACAAGAATTCCATGGGGAAATTCCTTTCAAATGCGACACTTGGATTTCTTGCGGTATAATTTACCTATGGGCTATTCTCAATTAAATTTACATCACAAATGAAATTTTAGAAACTGGTGAACGACAAAAAAATTACAAGGAATATTGTTTATTTACTTAATAATAATACTACTACTGCTAATAATAATATGCGCAATTATTTTGAGTCATACCAAAACATATTAATTTTGATATTACTATGAAAAATTTATACATATTAAATTCCTATATTTTGTTAACTTTTGGCTATTTTAGACTAAATACCTATAAAAATCATAATTTGCCATACTTGTGAACCACATGAAAAATTTCCAAGAAATACTCTTCATTGCATTATAATAATATGAACTATTATTTTGAACTGTATTATAATTATTTTATTTTGTTCAAATTAGATATTTGTATGAAAAATATGTTGTAAATTTTAAATTCCTATATTTTTTTATATTCACTCATTTTGGAGATCATTTTCCTCCATTGTCATATTTTTCTGGAATAGTGCTTCAAATCACATCGAAAATGAATGAAATGTAGAAAACAATTTTTGAATCGTGAATTTCCTTAAAGGAGGGTGTATTAAGAGAGCCGATGATGGTAACGTGAGCTGAGCAAGCAGCAGTGGTGGAATGCAAGGGCAGGGGAAACGGCACTACCCCGAGAAAACCCGACGGCCAATGTCCCACAGGTTTGTCATACGTGGAAATTTGGGTGACCCCTCCGGAATTCGAACCCTGTTTGGCTTGTTGGGAGGCGAATAGACTGACTTCTACACCCACAATCGCGGCTCCCAATTGTTATGTAGGTACGGAAATTCTCAACTAAAGTATTTATAAAGTTTTCATTTCGAAAATAAGTGTACGCTATATTGAAATCATGCATTTTATGGTGGGTTCCCATAACACTAGATGTGTGCCAAATTTGGTGGGAATAAGTTTATTTTTCATGTAGCAGTATCTTCCAAAATGGCGCACATAACCGACTGTTAAATAGCTTATTTAATGCTCGCGATTGAAATTATTATCAGCACAAATCTAACTGAATTTAGTGAAATTGTTTATTAGATGATGCATTCCAACCTAAAATATAGATATCGTATCCATTTCAAAAATATATTACCGATATTACAAAAACGTTTTTTCAGAGTTTGTTGCTGTATCACTACATTCGTGTATAGTTTGGCGGTAAACGGCTGAGTGGTACCCAAAACATGAAGTAAAAGGTTAATTTTATTCAGATGATACTATCTACCAAAATGGCTGAACAATGACTACATGAATTTATGCATTTTATAATGAGAGTGTTTTATATCGGCTACTTGTTACAAAATAAGCATCCATCATATTCTAAGAGTAACGAAGTCAGGTATCTTAATTATGTACCATGAATGAGTGTGGTAAGTCTTGGTTAAAATTCGATCCGTAGTAGTGTAGAAAGTGCCATCCTCGTAATGAAACTTCGGGGACTGATCCTCAGCCATGGACAGATACCTAAAGTTTTTTATTATTTTCGGATTTTTAACTCTTTTTTTTTTTATGAACGTTAAGACGATTATGAACAAACATTAGACAGAGTATCATCTCCTTGAATGTATCAAAAGCATTTTACACTTTTAATTGAAATTGTATTCTCTAAACATATTCATGATGTAGCAATACATTCAATATAACAATATACAATTCGCAGTACTCTTATACTAAAAGAATAATGTGCTTGCTATTTCATAATACCATTTAATGGCTGATACATGAAAAAGAATGTCGCTGAAGATTTTAGTGCTTGCGCCACTGTAAAAAAATATTGAAACAATTACCTAACAACTCTAAGGTAATTTTTGCAAGCATGTTTGAGAGACAAGGTTTTCTTTACATGGAAGAAAAAATTACCGAACTTAGGAGTAAAATTCACTTACATAGTAGTGGGAAATCCTACATATAGATGGGATAATTATTACCCATTTCCAGCTCGATGTGAGAACATAAGAAAGATATCAATGGCTACGCCACGTTGGACAGCGTGTAGGACTAACATATCCGTTAGGGCAAGCATAATACTATTAAACAAAAATTAATTTTATATTAGAAAATCTGCAAATATAATTATCAAATAGTTACAAATGGAAAGTTCGTGAAAATAAAAATTGTAAGAGACTGTGGAATACGAATAGCCTTTGTTCCCGTGTTTAAATATAAATACATATGTATATATATATACACATACATATATATATTTATTTATATTGAAACACGGGAACAAAATATGTATTTATATATGTACATACATATATTTAAACATATATATAAAACATATCTATATTAAAACATATATACACACATATATACATATATTTTTAACATATATACACACATATATACATATATTGAAACATATATGTACACACATATGTATATATAAATATATATGTATATATAAATATATATAGGTGTGTGTGCGCCTGTATCTATACCCGCGTATTTTTTATAAAGGATTTATTAAAATACTTGTAAAAGTTTTGACTTCAAAGCACTAATAAAGCCACTAATGTGTTCAACACGAGCTTTGCTTTATAGGGCAAAAAAATAATAATAACTCAGCACTCTGTTACACAAAATTTTGCAAATAACTTAAATTAATACGTTTATTTTTCGTGGTGAATTTATTTAGTACACTCATAATCACAATGGCAATGTAATTGTCGCCGTGGTGTAGCAGAGAGCCCACCGACCTTCCGAAGTGAAAGACTGCGGTTCGCGTCCACACACCAGCAAGTATTAAGGATTTTGGAGATGTGGTTTTGGTTACTGTCCGTCTGAGGATCTATGAAATAATTAGGCAAACTTTTATAATCATCCACGATTATTTTTAATATAATTTTCTTTTACAGTGTATTTAATATTCCGTTACTTGTATAAGATCTGTCCACAATTTCATCAGGTACTTTTCCGTACGATCGGAAAATAGTACTTTACGTGTTATGTAAATTTACTCTACACTAAAGAGACAATTTTACCTTACATGTGGAGGTAGTTAGCTTCCCTTACATGTAAGGGAATTTTGCTTCCGATTTTTTTACACTTTCACTGTTTTATAATCAGAGGATGTGTTAGTATTTTCCTAATCATCAAAAATTAAATAAAAATCGTCATATACGCTGTAGTATATGTATTCATAATATATATATATATATATATATATAGTTAAGTAATATAATTGCTATAGGATATAGCTGTTAAGAACGCTTCAGTAGCTTGATTATAAGTTTGGTAATTTTGTAACCCGACTTGACCGTTTATGTAACCATATATTTCTTAAGTTATGATATACAGGTTTGAAATCTTCCTCTGCCAGTCTATCAGAATATTCACTGAAACCGTTACCAGGAAAAATATTTCATTACAATGATATATTTATTACTACTCAAGAACGTGAATATTTATACTCGCTGATAGTCATTACTGATAACATGCTTAAAGCAGCACGATTTGAAGTAACAACGATTATAAGTGTAGAGTTTTTAAAAAAACATGGTTATTCACTTCGCTCTTACCTTCGATCCGAAAGACGTGTACCAATATTTAGAGAAGACCATACAATGCCACTCTTACGCTGCAGCATTCTTGGCACTGCCTATTGAGAAACCAGTCGAACAAGTTTATGACTGAATTCATAAAAGAATAAAAGGAAACTCGCTTTTGTGGTCACACATAATTCCATTTATCAAGGTTGTCATTTAGCTGGGGAAATATATTCGTAGAAGCCGGATTTATTATTTTCTAGCGTATAGATTTCTGTAGAAGGCTCACATAATTTTCTGATTTGTATTGAGCGTAAGATATGGTGCGTGATGGAGAGTTTTAATGTACCATATCACTTTAAGGAATTAGACTCGGTAGGAGTGAATGCCGAACCTTGAAACATTATTTTTAGACCATGTTCCATTAAATATAACCTGGGGGAAAAAAAATGTTGTCCTTAGCGAACATACTCATGCCATATAAATATCTCCCGCGCGGAAACACAGATGTTCCAAATAAAGGTCTCAGAACTGTTTCCTATCTGCGTTCACAATACTTTGCGTACAAAAATTTTTCTCCGGCATTTAATCAAATACGTATATAATTAAATGTACCTACCAGTTATATTGTCATATATGAAGCGAATAATATTTGTCGCAAAACATACAAATCTATGTTTTTTTTTCCTTCACTTATGCGCCTTCTACAACTAAACCGATTTTTATCTAAGTTCCACTCAGTATGTTTTAATACGCATACCAAATCACTTTAAAACCGAGATTATGTGTTTTAAATTATATTTACAGCTTTACTAAAATAACTTATATAAAGTTAAGGGTAAGTCCTTTATTATTACATATTTAACATAATTTAAATAATATTGGCAAACTACTTAAAAACGAAAAACGATTATCAATCTTTATCGAACATCGTTTATGTAGATATATATTTCGCACATAAAGTAGACTGCCTAAACCGTATTAAATTTCATGAGAAATTTTTATCAAACACTTAAGCAACGAATTTCACCATCTTCGTGATCTTCTCCTGTTGGTTACCTTTACTTATACTACTAGAAGTACAGAACTTTTGAATGAAATTAGCATGTTTTGAGCATATGTGTAACTGCAAGATCTTATAGTTTCGCACATCCAATCCCCAAAGAAATGTTTAAAGGCAATAGATTCGCTGATTCTGTACAAATTATTTATGTGTATTCATTCCGAAGTCTTTCGGTATACATCATAACTTATCACTTCAGGTCTTTAAGAATCTCCTACAAGTGTGATTTTTCATTGTTCTTGGTAACAGAGAAGCTTATATAAAGTGTGATCATAATTGCACCAACAATGTCTTTATTATAAAAATTTCGTCGGTATTTCACAACTCAATGCCGATTTTTTTATTTATATATTATTGCATTAATTAAAAATAAATATCCTACAAAAATAGCGTCACAACAAATGTAATTGTCTTTAGTAGCATCCATAAAAGCTGTACACGAAAATGCTATATTTGTAAAGTCATTTTAGGTCCAATTATTCTTCACATTTTAATAGCCTTGGAATTATACGACTGAACTGCCTCCAGAAAAACATCTACTGACCTGCAAATGGGCGCCTGAGTTTTGCCTGAAAATTGAAATGGAAAGTATTCTTACCCGGGGCCGCGGTGACTGAGCGGTTAGACTGCTCGCCTCCCACCAAGGCGAACCGTGTTCAAATCCCGGACAGGCAACTCCTGGATTTTCGCAAGTGGCGATCGTGCCAGACAATGCCGCTGGTCGGCGGGTTTTCTCGGATATCTCCCGTTTCCCCCGCCCTTACAATCCGGCGCTGCTCCATTATCTCCCCATTTAAACCTTATCGGCTCTCAAGGCCTCGTTGTTAAGAACCGCCAAAATCTCTCAAATATCAACTAACTATACTTACCCCTAAAGGTGCCGACAGTTTTGAGTATGACTATACAATGAATTTCATTATGCCTACCATTAGCCATTAGTAGAGCTACAGAATAATTGATACCATGACAAGTTGAACCATTTATTCTATATTTATGGAAAAATTTATATCTGAATTAAAATTAGCTGATGTAACCCAAAATAGCTTTGAGGCGCTTCCTCCGCTAGGTTTGTTTCAACTCTAAACAGTTTATAGATGATTGCAGTAATTATTCGGAATAACTTCACGTTCAGGTGAACTACGGTACCAGACAGATTAAGGTGGGCGTTACGGAACTTACAATGTCAAAAAGGTTTTGTTGAATAAAACGAAGTTTTCTGGCAAATTATTTTTATTGTTCATAATAAGTTACCGAAAATTGTTAGACTTGGTTGATGCAATTCAAGATTTGTACGGATCTATGTACATAAACCAAGCAAGTTTATTATAAAATTAAATTGGAAAACGACGGAATTCCAAATCCACAACTTTTACGCCCTTTTACTTTAGCAACCGCAGCAAAACAAGCCCTTTTCGAGGCGTATTTTCGAAAGTAGACTACAAATTCTGTAATAACTAACAAATTAAACCGTTCCAGCTAAACGAATGTTTATTCCTCCAAACAAAATATTAATATTATTCAGTATAAGGGAATTGAGAATTGAGAAGCAACAGATACGGGAGTAGGAGCGCAGGAGATGGGTACCGCCATGTTGTAACGTCATCCGACCGCCATCTTGGATAATGAGACCTTGACCTTGACCCTGGTGACCTTCAACCACAAAACCAAAAAAAGTCCTTAAAATACCAAAAAATCCAAAAATACCACAAATAAAAAAAAAACGAAAAGTTCCAAAAAGTCTAATAAGTCCAAAGAATTCTAAAAAAAATCCAAAAAAATATATTATTTAAAAATTAATAAAAATTATTTTAAAAACTGTTGAAAAAGGGCCCGCAAAATTTTCCATTTTTCCCGGTGCAGGTGACCGGGAATAGCGACACAGGTGACAGGAATCAGCGACCCAGTGTCACGAAAGAAGGACTCAGGACCCATTGCCTTTGACCTGGGACTTTAACCTTTGACCAAAAATACCAAAAAAAAAAAAAAAAAAAAAAAAAGTGTTATTTAAAGTATTAAAAAAAGTATTTTAAAAAATTTAATTTCCTGATCTTCCCACTCTCTCCTTTCGCCAAATAGATTTGTCAGAAGGCCTCCAGCCCCCTCGCCGATGCCCAGTCAGCCATCTTGGTGTTGTGAACCATCGTAGCAACCATATTGGATGCAGGTAACCCTAACCTTAACCACATGACCTTGATAACCAAAAATCGAGAAAAATGCATATAAGTCGAGAAGCTTATAATGTGACACAATACTACCGTGATATTGGAAACCAGTGACCTTGACCCCATAACGTTAAATACCTTGGAAACAAAAACTCGAGATAAAACTTATAGAAGTGAGCAAGAATATGGCATTACAGACCACTACCATCATGTTATAAATCAGTGACTTTGAACTTGGCTCCATGACCTTGAATTACGTTGAAAATAAAAACTCGAGAAAAAATACACAGACGTCGGCAAGTATATGATGTTATAGACTAATACCACCATATTCGAGGCCTGTGACATTAACCTTGACCCCACAATCTTGAATGACATGGGATACTAAAACTCGAGAAAAAATACATTAAAGTCAGCAAGCATATGATGTTACAGGCTACTACCGCCATAATGAATGCACCTGACCTTGAACTTAACCCCATGACTTTGAAAACCAAAATTCGAGAAAAATACGTAAAATTCGACAAGCGTATATCATTACATACTACTACATTTTGGAAACCAGTGACCTTTACCATGATTCCATGACCTTGAATGGCCTTGAAAACAAAAAAAGTTGAGAATAAATACATAAAAGTCAGCATGCTTATGTTACAGACTACTGCCACCATATTGGATGCAGATGACCTTGACCCCATTACCTGGAATGACCTTGAAAACATAAACTCGAATGAAGTCACAAGAGTCCTGCTGGCAGTAAACCTGGTACCGGGGTACTGAACGAGAACTGCACTTCATCATTACAGGTCAGTAATAAAGCAATGGTGAGCTGGCGCAGGGGTCCAGGGGACCGTTTACTGGATTTTAGAAAAACCATTTTGAATTCCGATATTTTGGGAATTTTCTTACAAAATCGTGTGTTTTTACCCAAAAATCACTTCAGAAATCGATTATTTTACCAAAAAAATCTATAATTATCCATAAAAATCAACTAATATTTTCCTGTTTTGCCCAACCCCAAAAAAAGGGTCACCCAGAAAAAGCCTTCACGGGCTCTGTCCACCACTTTGGGTTCCCAGACTTCCTGCTCAGTCATTCTGATCACGCAACTACCATTTAGGATCCAGGTGACTTTGACCTTGACCTACACCTTTAAAATGCAAAAATAAAAAAAAATAAAAAGCATTCCAAAAAGATCCTTAACCCCCCCCCCCCCCCCCAAAAAAAAATTTAAAAAAATCTAAAAATCTTATAACATATTACGTTAACCTCACACTCATCCCTTCAACCCTAAACCTCAACCACCCACCCTTACCAAAACACCTTCTAATAATAAAAAAATTAGAGAAAAATCACAAAAAAATTTTAAAGAAACTAAAAACTCTAAGAACTCATCACATACTCATACTCACCCCAACACCCTGCACGTAAACCCCCCATCCCTATCAAATTTCCATCTAATAAATCGAAATGAAGAAAAAATAACAACAAATGTAAAAAAATTTAAGAACTCTAAGAATATATCACATTAACCTCATACCCACTCAGCACGCTATACATCAACCCCTACCCTCATCTACCCACATTATTATACTACAAAACAAAGAAAAAGTACAAGAAAGAATAAAAAATCAAAAACATCTAAAAACATATCACATTAACCTCACTCTTAACCCTCCGCCCTAAACATCAAACCCCAGCCCTTACCAATCCACCTTCTAATAATACAAAACAAAGAAAAATCTTAACAAAAATTAAAAAAAAAACTAAAAAATCCAAGAACATATCACGTCAACCTCATACTCACCCAGCACCATAAACATCAACCCCTACCCTTACCTACCCACCTTTAATACAAAAAAAGGAAAATCACAAAAAATGTTTAAAATTTTGATAACTCTATGAACATATCATGTTAGCCTCACCCTCATTCCATCCCTCTAAACATCAACCCTCACCCTTACCAATCCACCTTCTAGTATTACGAAACAAAGAAAATTCACAAAACTTGAGAAAAACAATAACAAAAATCATAACTCCGCATGTCTGTCATATCTCCATTACCATCAGACACCAGCTAAATATCAGAATACATATCAGACAAACCACTTGATTATACCAAACATCCATACAAATAAAAATGTTGAATATCGCACCTCGGACGTAGGAAACAAAATAAATACAAAAAAAATCCCCAAAATATTGAGTAAAATAACTCGAGCATCTCTGTCATGTCACCATTATCATCGGACACCAGCCAAGTTGTAGTAGGGATGAGAGGTCCTAGATCACCTTTCTTATATCTTGACATGGACCTTTCAGACATAGTCCCATAAAATTAACCTACGGCCGAAATCCCTGTACTTTCTAACTCACCTTGCTCCTCCTCCTCAATAGTTCCTCACTTAGCACCCCAATTGAGGAGCTAATTCTGTGCTGTGATTTGTCCACACTTAGCACCTACCTTCATGCTCCAACCCATCGCCTACCACCATCCTTCATTTCATTCTTCACAACGAGCTATACTGGGGTTATCTAAGCCTGAAGTCTGATACACTATCATACCTCTCCCATACCTACACCCCCCCTCCGCCCATCATCCTCCTCTCGTCAGATATTGGTTAACACCCTCCCCACACATCCCCCATATATTCCTTCCCAGCGATTTAGGTCTTAGATATTAGTCTTCAGTTCCAAACTTGGCAGATAGACAGCACTGCTGTCGTAATCATAGGCCATCGCACTAGTTGTAGAGTTGACCACCAGAAGCGCTGATGCCTCTTGAAGCCCTCATATGCCGGTCGGTATCGCACAAGTTCTCGCACTGCCTGCCAGAGAGCAGGCGTGTCTCTCATGTTCCAAGAGCTGATCTTACTATTAAATGTTATTATGAACTCTGAGATCGGCTGGAAGCCTAAGACAATTCTCTCCATCATACATGTAATGCATTAGTGCACTGTTTTTGGATGGCTTTGAACCGGTTAACTCTGGCTCGAAAACTCGATGGCTTTACACACTTGGCCATCGAGTCAGTAGTTTTAATATGATTTTTAATGTTGTATTTATAAAAAGAAATACGCCTACATACTTTCTTAGACGAAAGGAATATGCAGTAAATATCATGATTAAACAATCGATCAGTTAAAACATAGTTATACAAAAAGTTAGAAATTTAAGTATTATTTTGTATATAGAACTTTAAAATTGCCAAAAAGATATGTATGAAGTGATATTATTACGAACTCGTGTTGTAAAGGAAATTTAGTTTATAGACTCACAACAGCCAAATATTTCAATTGTAATTTTTTAATAAAAAAAGTTATGTCTTTTAATTAAAATTAATTTATTAATGTTTTACAAAACAAACATAACCGAGTGACATATCAAAAACCGTATTTATTAGACACTTAAGAATATATCACAAGAAAAAATGATTATTTAGCTATAACAGTCGCCATCTTGAATTTTAGTAAGCACAGAAGTATATATTTTTTTAAATGCATTATGTAACCATTCCAAACATCAAATACAACACATCGTTTACCTTTCATCATGTCATTTAAGACCTAAACCCTTTCTAGCAATATCAACTTTCAGTAAAGCCCTCTTATAAAAATAGGCGTAATTTCCGAAACATTAATGCTATGGTTTGGTAAATGGGAAATTATGTGTTAGTATGCTTATAATAGGGCTTTAGGTGTGTTTAACCTCGTCGTCTTTGTTGTTGGGGTTGATTACTATATTATGAATTTGATGTTTGTAGTTATGGTAGATGAGAAATTATGAGTTACTATGCTTATTTAAGGACTTTAGGTGAGTTTGGCCTTGTAGTCTTGTTTGTGGTCGGAGTTAAAGTGTATGTCAAAAATTTTATGTTTTTTAGATTTGGTAATTGTGAAATTATGAGTTAGTATGTTTCTAAAAGGGCTTTAGGAATATTTGACCTTGTAGTCTTGTTTGTTGTTGGGGTTGATGGTGTATTATTAACTTGATCACTATAGCATCAATGGTTAGGATATTGTGAGTAACTATGCTTATAAATGGGCTGAAATGCATAATTGGCTATGACAGAAAGGTCTTAGGGCTGAAATGATGTTAGCATTATGGTGTATGTCGGGTATGGTGTCTATGTAATGAATTTGAAAATTAAATCATTAATGGTTAGGAAATTATAAATAACTCTGCTTATAAAATGGCGTAAATACATAATTGGCTTTGCCAGAAAGGCCTTATGGCTTAAGTGACCTTACCATTATGCCTATGTTATGAATTCGATCTCTATATGTTCAATGATTCGGAAATTATGACTATTTTTTTACAAAAGGGCCACAAATTCATAATCAACCTTGTCAGAAAGGTCTTAGGGTTTAAATAACCTTAGTATCTTGATGGATGTCGGGTATGATCTATGTTATCTATGTTATGAATTTTATCACTATATCTTTAATGGTTCGGAAATTATGAGTAACTAGGCTTATGAAAGAGCTTAAATACATAAGTGGCTTCGTCGGAAAGGGTTTAGGGTCAAAATGACCTTACCACCATAATGGATTTTGGGTATGGTGTCTATATGTTAATAATTTTATCCCTATAGCTCCAAAGGTTCAGAAATTATGAATAACTATGCTTGTAAAAAGGACTCAACTCAAAATTGACTTTGTCAGAAATTCCTTAGGGCTTAAATGAGCTTAGAATTATGGTGTATGTCAGTTATGGTGTCTATGTTATGATTTTGATGTCCTTAGCATCAATGTTTTGGAAATTATGCCTATATTTATAAAAGGGCTTAACTCAAAATCGATCTTGCTAGAAAGCGTTTAGGACTTAAATGACCTGTTTAAAGGTAAACGAGGTGTTATATTTGATGTTTGGAGTGGTTACATAAGTCATTTAAAAATAAAATAATATGCTTCTATGCCTACAAAAATTCAAGTTGGCGACAGTTATAGCTACATAATTATTTTTTCTGCTGATATACTCTCAAGTGTCTAATAAACAAGAATATTTCGATAGGTCACTCAGTTATGTTTGTTTTGTAAAATATTAAAAAAATATATTTTTATTTACATACATATAACTTTTGAATAGAAAAAAATGAATTTTGAATACTTGGCTGTTGTGATTCTCTGAACTAAATCTCCTTTAAAATACGAGTTCTTAAACATATCGCTTCATACATGAATTTTTGACAATTTAAAGTTTTGTGTACACAATAATACTTGAATTCCTACCCTTTTATATAAATGTGCTTTAGCTAATCGATCGTTCAATCATGATATATGCTACATATTATTTTTACTATGCAAGTATGTAGGCGTGTTTCTTTTTATAAATAGAACATTTGAAATTCTATTGCTACTAATGACTCGATGACCAAGGGGGTAAAGGCATCGATTTTTCGTGCAGGGGTTCCCATTTAAAAACCATCCAAAAGCAAAGTTATTATAGTGTACAAATTCGAAACATATATAATGGAGAGAATTGTCTGAAACGTCCAGGCGAACTCAGAATTCATTATAACTTTTCATTCCATTACCAAGATTGGCTCTTGGAGCACGAGCGACTAGCCCGCTCTCTGGCAGGCATTGCGAGAACTTGTGCACTACTTGCTGGCCGATGATGGCTTCAAGAGGCATCAGCACTTCTGGTGGTCAACTCTACAACTAGTGTTATGGCATATGATGATGGCAGCAGTGCTGCCTATCTATCATATTTGGAACTGAAGACAGCCTACCTCACTGTGAAGGAATGATTAGGGGATGTTTGGGGAGGGTGTTAACCATATCTGAGAAGAGGAAGATGATGAGTAGAGTGGGTGTAGGCATGGGAGAGGGGTGATAGTGTATCAGACCTCAGGTGTAGATAACCCCAGTATATCTCGTTGTGAAGACGATGTGGAGAGGGGTGCATGGTAGGTAGGTGATGGGTTTGAGCATCTCATGAAGGGATGTGCTAAGTGAGGTGCTAAGTGTGGACCAATCACAGCACAGAATTAGCTCCTCAATTGAGGTACTAAGTGAGGAACTATTGAGGAGGAGGGGGAGGAGGAGGAGCAAGGTGATTTAGTAAGTACAAGGATTTCGGCCCTAGGTTAATCCTATGGGAAGTTGTCTAAATGTCAAGGTCAAGGTCAAAAAAGGTGACCTAGAACCCGCCTGTTCCTACTATTCAGCCAAATATCAGCCCACCCATAAAAAAACTGCCTGATTATACCAACCATCCATACAAATAAAAATGCTGTACTCCACCTCTGAGACATATGAAACATAATAAATATAATAAAAATAATAAGAAATTAAAAATAACTCGGGAAAATCCAAAACACATTTCACATTAACCTCACACTCATCCCAGAAACTTAAACATTATCACCTACTCTTACCTACCCGATTTCAATACTACAAAACAAAGAAGATTCACAAAAATTGAGAAAAAGCATACCAAATATCGTACCTCCAGCATGTCTGTCATGTCATTGCCACCAGACACCAACCATAACATACAAGGTGACAAGCCTCCAGCTTACCAGCGTACGTTACTATATGAATATATCAACTAACCACCACAGCAGATAACCATACCAAAATTACAGCCCAAACATCAGTCATGCTATTAACGATACAGGCCATGCCAACCACAAAGCCACTCACCTTACCTCTCTACTGCTTATAATATACGAGTGTGGAAGCCCTATGGCGTAATACTGACTTTGAACCAATCGTACAGCACCATTAATACATTGTGCAGACACCGACCAGCCAATCACCGAGCAGCCACATTATTGCAGGTGGCTAATCATATGAAGATATTGAAACATTGCATGAGAAAGTCATTTTCTGGCTTCAAAACGACGCATAAATGTCAAAAATGTGATGGTGTGGAGCTTATTGTGGTGCTGATTTCAGTGCTAATTGTGGTGCTGATTGTGGTGCGGGTTGGGGTGCTACAGTGCTTATTGTGGTGCTGTTTGCTGTGCTGCGGTGCTATTTATGGTGCAGATTATGTAGCTGATTGCGGAGGCAGAACTGATTGTGGAGATGTTTTCAGAGGTGGAGCTGATTATGGAAATTTTTTCAGAGGTGGAGCCGATTGTGGAACTGATAGCTATTGAGGAGCTTATTGCGGATCTGATTGCGGTGCTAATTGCAGTATGTGCGGTACTGAGAAAACCCAAATACTTGTTCGCCCTGGAAGAATACATGCATGTTATATATATATGTTTGTTTGTGTGTGATAGGACTATATATAATAATGTATAGTTATATAAACATGTATAGCTATATAAGTATGCGAATATAAAATTATTTTCAATTTAATTTATGTATATGATTATCTACATATAAGTCTGTAAATATAAAAGTATTTTCTATTTAAATTATACGCCATTAGGTATATGTATATTAATATGCATAGGGATATAAATATAAAATTCTTTCAATTTATCCTATATATATATACACAAGAGAATATAAAATAAATTAATAAATCTATATACATTATAAGTATGTACTGCACACAGATAAGTGCATATAAAGTTTGTTTTATTGTCTATATATATGTACATATGAATATTATAATATAAAATTAATTTAAATATATGTATAAAAGTATGTACATATAAGTTGTGAACATAAAATACATTTTAATGTACATATAAATATGTGAATATGTAATTAGTAAAAATGTCTATATAAAATGGCATACATATCAATATGTAAATATATAATTATTTTAAATTTATATTTTAAGATATGAACATATGCCTACAAGCTTATTTAAATAACATATTGTTATGTAAGTACCTGTGTGTTTTCATCAGGGTTGAACGATTATGTGAGTTTTCCAGAGTGCTCCCATTCTGCGAAGATGAATTTAGAAAACTAAGGCCTGCCATTTTGGCCTCGGCTATCATGAAGCCGTGAACCTGCATCATCGCTAACTGGTTGTCGCCAGTGTCGATTCTGCAATCGAGTTTTCGCTTATGTTCAAAATAATGCATGTTGGTATGAGAGGGCGGTACAAACAAAGAGTTCTTTTCACATGACAACGATCAATTAGAAAGCGTGGTAGTAGCCTGTCGTGCTGCTGGGAACTTTTTTTGTAAAGTGTAAATACAGTTTACCAAGAAGCTATAAAATACACCGAGGGACATGGATATATGACTTTTTGTTTTAATGAGTTTATTAAATAAAATTTTCGCCTTTCATCTTTTGGAGGTAGGATTATATAATTTTATTTTAAAATAGAGTGAATAAATTTTAACTTGCGACCTTCACCCACTGCACTAACACGGCAAACAGCACTGCACTCACCGCAATCAGCACTGCAATCAGCTCCGCAATAGCAATCAACTCCGCCTCCGCAATCAGCTCCACAATCAGCATGGTATGGTTATCTGCTGTGGTGGTTCGATGATATATTCATATGGTAAAGTATGTTAGTATGCTGGAGACTTGTCACCTTGTCTGTTATGTTTGGCGTTGATGGCAATGATGACATAACAGATATGCTGGAGTTGCGACTTTTGGTATACTTTTTCTCAATTTTTGTGATTTTTCTTTGTTTTGCAATATTGGAATAGGGTATGTAGGGGTCGGGGTTGATGTTTAAAGCGTTGGGATGAGTGTGAAGTAAATGTGAAATTTTTTTTTACATATTTTAGATTTTTTAATTTTTTTTTATTTTGTTGCATTTAATTTGTTTCCTGTATCTGATGTGTGGTGGTCAGCATTTTATTTGTATGGGTGGTTGGTACAATCAGGTGGTTTGTTTGATGGTTGGTCTAATATTTGGCTGGTGTTTGATGGCAATGGTGACATTACAGACATGCTGGAGTTATGATTTTTAGTATATTTTTTCTCAATATTTTTGTGATTTTTTTGTATTTATTTTGTTTCATACATCTGAGGTGTGTTGGTAAGCCTTTTTATTTGTATGAATGGTTGGTATAATCAGGTGGTTTGTTTCACGGGTGATCTTATATTTGGCTGGTGTTTGGGGTAATGGTGACATGACATACATTTTGGAGTTATGATTTTCGGTACATATTTCAAATTTTTTGTGAATTTTCTTCGTTTTGTAGAATTAGAAGCTTTGTTGGTAAGGGCGGGGAGTTTGTGTTTAGGAGAGCGA
Organism: Dryococelus australis; assembly: GCA_029891345.1. Taxonomy (NCBI): domain Eukaryota; kingdom Metazoa; phylum Arthropoda; class Insecta; order Phasmatodea; family Phasmatidae; genus Dryococelus; species Dryococelus australis. Next base: position 278,365,828 of record CM057009.1, read on the forward strand.
TGAGTGCGAGGTTATCGTGATATGTTCTTAGAGTTTTCAAATTTTTTAAATTTTTTTTGTGATTTTTCTTTGTTTTGTATTCGTGGATGGTGGATAGGTAAGGGTAGGGGTTGATTCTTAGGGTATTGAGGTGAGTATGAGATTATCGTGATATGTTCTTGGAGTTTTTAGATTTTTTAACGTATTTTTTTTAGATTTTTCTTTGTTTTGTAGTATTAGAAGGTGGGTTGGTAATCCCCGGGGGGGGGGGGGGGGGGGTCGATGTTTGGGATGGTGAGATGAGAGTGAGGTTAATTGGTTATGTTCTGAGGGTTTGTAGATTTCTAACATGTTTTTGTATTGTTCTTTGTTTTGTAGTATTTTAAGGTGGGTAGGGAAGGGTGTGGGTTGATGTTTAGGGTTCTGGGGTAAGTATGAGGTTAACATGATATGTTCTTAGTGTTTTTAGATATTTTAAACCTTTTTGGTGATTTTTCTTTGTTTTGTAGTATTAGAAGGTGGGTTTGTAAGAGTGGAAGGGGGGGGGGGGGTGGATGTCTAGGGTGGTGGGATGAGTGTGATGTTAACGTGATATGTTCTTAGATTTCTTCGATTTTTTTTTGCAATTTTTAGAGTTTTTTTAAGTATTTGTTGGAATTCCTTTTATTTATTTATATTTTTTAATTTTCAAAGTCATGTCAAGGCCAAAGTCACCTTGATTCAAGATGGCGGTTGCGTGATCGGAATGACTGAGTGGCAAGTCCGGGAATATAACATGTTGGACTGAGCCCGTGAAGGATTTTTCTTGGGGATCCTTTTTTTTTGGGGGTTGGGCAAAACAGGAAATTCTTAGGTGATTTTTAGGAAAAATTATTGATTTTTGGTAAAGTAACCGATTTCTAATGTGTTTTTTTTTGTTAAAGAACGCGATTTCATAAGAAAAATTTCAAAATTACGGATTCCAATATGGCGGCTAAAATCTGGAATCCAGGACCGTGAACCCAGCGCCAATCCACCCATTGCCTTACTACTCAGGTCTTTGCATAGCTAAGTAAATAATCGGTATGACTGAACTGCTTACAGCACCTGTGACACAAATATAGCATACAACAGGGAGAGGTGACACAATTAAAGCACTCATAGTTGCGGTACATTATGGTTTAAACTAAATATCTTATCACAAAAGTGACACTGATGACATCTCAGTGGTTCAGGCAGACTCGGACCAACCTGTTGGAGATGTAGGTGTTGGAGCTAATGAAGTAGGTATGGTTGGTAATAATGTTCTAAGTACCACTCCCGAAGAAGTCGATGGCACTGCCGTAGCTACCATTAGCTATGGAGTCCCCGAAGTAATCGCAGATGCTGAATAGGACAATGGGACTTAGATGCGAAGAGGCAGAAGCAAACCGAGACGATCCACCTATCATGGCAGCTGCTGTCAAACGAAACACTCTCGTCTAACATCAGGAAATTTAATTTTTAAATAAATTTCTAAATAATTTTTACATTATATTTTATTTGAATTTATTAGATTTTTGGGTGAATAGGTCAAAGTTCCAGGCCAAAGGTCATTAGTCTTGCTCTCATGACCCTGGGTCGCTGATCCCTGTCACCTGAGTATTTAATCCCGATCACCCCTTCCGGAAAAAAATTGAAAATTTCGGGAGTCCTTTTTTAAATAATTTTTAATAATCAATTTTTTGCTGCTTCCTTGGATGTTTTGAAATTTTTTTGGGATTATTTTTTTATTTGGGGTCAAAGGTTACTGGGTTCTAGGTCAAAGGTTAAGGTGAAGGTCACATGGAACCAATATGGCGGTCGGGTGACGTCACGAACATGGCGGCCCCCGGCTCCTGCTCTCCAACTCCGAAATCCGTAGTTTCTCAATTATCAATTTCCTACTAATCTCTCCCTTGACTTATATAATGTTTAACGAAACGAAACTGATTCACTTCAAAGTTCTTATAAAAAGTTTTTGTACTATGTAAATATACGTAGATTATATCGGAACTAACAAAATAAGCATTCTCCAAAAATAATTCTTAAAAGTTTTCAATTTGGTTCAAGGGAACGAATACAGATATTGAAAGAATGACCAGATTATTTGAGTTAACATAATATAGTTAATAGTCAACAAATTCTCTTCAAGTAAATTTATTTATCTGCAAGTATATTTCAATGTATGAACTGCAGGAATGTTTCCTATAAAACTTCTGATGACTTGTTTATAAACCAAACAACAATTTTTCTGAATATATTTTAGTTTGTTAAAAGTAATAGATTAATTTTTCACAATTTTTGAATAGGTTCTGTCGGAATGCTTCGTTTAACGTATAACAGTTAACTTAGGTAGAATAAGTATTGTTAAATTTATTGAATATTCCATATCTCTTGAGATGGCTTTGCTTGCAGGAAATGATTTCGTCTGTTATTGTAAAGACATTATATATTTTTCTAGCCAATCGCTCGTATGATATCTCGCAGATACAAAAAAAAATAAAAGATTAGTTTTAATGTTCAGTTGCAGTAGCCATGAGACACATTTCTGAATAACACTGATGTAAAATATTGCAGGCGAAAAATGATCACCTCAAAAAATTATTATACCTGCACCGGCATGAATATATATTTTATGTCTCTATAAATTACAAAAAAAAAATTATTAACGTCACTTCTACTTGGGCTATAGGAAGATCTTCTCGTGTAGTATTCACAAGTACTAAAACAGAGTTGTAAATCTAATTACAAGAACGAACTTTTTTGTTACATATCATGTAAGTTAACATGTTATGAATGTGAATAGATACTTGTATAAATTGTTGTACCTTCTTAAAAACAATAATATTATTTTAGTACGAAATACCGCCAGTGTAAACTAATTTACTGGAAACCGGGAAACATGTGTGATAATGTTACCACACTGCAAAACATATGCCGTTTGCTACATTAAATAACTCGTTATGTACCGTAATGTTCAGATATAATAATGAACAATGACACCTGCAGCGAAGTGCATTGATCCAATAGTTCATACGTGGTTTCTCATATCGGAAACATCTATTGATGGAATGTATACAAATGGTCAGTTTTGGGCATTTTGTTGTCAAATTTGGGAGTTAGTTGTGTTAAGTTACCAAAACAATGTTAACATCAAACCAGTGTTATAATCTAAGTAAAATTCAACGCTAATTTTATGGACAGGAGGATGTTTAAAAAAGTGTACAATTTAGATAATAAAAATTTATAAAGGAAATAAAAATTAAAAAATTTTGATCGGTCGAAACTTACACGAAGAGTTAAAGTAAAAAATACTATTGCGTTAGATATACATTGGACGAAACCTTAGAAATTCGGTATATACATTTTTTTTTTTTTTTCAATTTATCACATAAGTACGATGATTTGTAATAATGCATTTGTTAAACAGTTTCTTTAACGGCGAAGCAAATCGCTTCTAAACATCACCTGAATTCGGATCACATTTTGCTGGAATCTATTAAAAAATTTCATCACTCCTATTCCGGGAAGGAGTACACACAAACGACTGTCATTTCTTCGGCATGGTTAGGAGTATATTTCGTTACAATATTAACATATGGCTGAACAGAGATTATTTTCAAACCAAAATATGGCATTGCTTAATGAGGTGGTCATAAGCAAAAAATATGGTGAACGTCAATTTTACTAAAATATATATTTAGAGAAAATTACACAAATTTGCTCCGAACGATTTTTTTAAGCTTGTCAACAACCAATTTTCAACAATTTACCGAAAAATTTTCACGGTTGAAAATATGCAGACAGTATGTGTATTAGAGACAAAAGTGCCAACCAGTAACCTGCAATACGACATCGTTGATTAGAAGTGTATTACATCAATTGAACACACTCAATAAATATTTACACATTTCTCACTTAAAACGTATTAGATATCAATCTTGATTAAAAGTAACAAAATTAATTTGCAGCATTTCATATGGCAGGTATTGAACTCACGTATATTAAATTAATACGTCGCCATGCTACAATATGTTGATATTTACGATAATAGATTTAAAATGTTAGCAAATTTTGTTCACTTAATGATTATATTATAATGAATTAAAATAATGTGATTCAAAATAATCAACATTAGTCGCTCATATTCCTTGAAAATAACTTTAATTCCTTAATTACAAAATGTTACCTTAACAAATATGCTAAGGTTGCATTTTTTATTTTTTTCTCTTACTTGAATTTAATATATTTAAATAAATGCTTTAAAATATATGCAAATTTAATTAGTTTTTTAATAATGACGGCACACTGTTGAAGTAAAGACGTTACCTCATGATCATCGTTGCCAGAAAAGAGCAACACTCCTAATGTATGGATTCTAACACAGTATGTTCCAGTTTTGCCAAACAATTGTCAGTTGTAAAGCCAATATTTGAATTGCTACTGGAGGCGTTGGCAAATCAAAAAAGGTAAACATTAATTACCAGTATTACCAATCACCAACTGTTCGTTTAAATTATCTTGAACGTGCAGAATGAGGTATACAATAAAGATTAAACACGTGGAAAACATTTAATAGCACATGGAATACAGAAATTAATGTTTAAATATAAAACTATTGTCAATTATTCTTTTATTGAAATGATGCTGGTTAAGAATGTCACCTCAACTAAAATACACACATCGACTGACAAACAATGTGCTTTCTGCAGTAACCAACAAATCATCATCAGCGAAGCCTACTTGATATTAGAAATGCCTTTTGATATATAAAGGAAATGTTTTACCCAAATATACGACACTATTGTGAATTAATTCCAAAAATTACGCTGTCCTTAGTTGGCGAAATATTTGTTACCCACATGTTGGCCCACATTAACAATAAGAACAAACTACCAACGGCTGAATTTAAACGTTCCGGACATAATACCAACCAATTATATATTTAAAAATCTCTGGAAATCATTTATAGTTTATAAAACACAATACAGGAGCATTGTTTTTATCAGCATTATTACTCTCTGTGTTTGGGGTAAAATGATGGTTGGGCACCGTTGGCTTAATATAAAATGCCTGCCACTTACCAACACTATGTTTCACAATAACAGACCAACCGTTTTAAAATTTCAAATGTTTACACTTTCATTTTCCAATTCAACAAAGTCATATTCAGTGAACTGTTGCTTTGTCTTGTGGAAATTTAGTGGTATGAAATGTTGCTGGCAAATTCAGTTTGGCCAACGTTGTACAAACATATTTTTCGAGAGCAACTTTTAGCGAACCTTTCCAACACCAACCGTTTACCAACTTACATTGCTACTGGGTGTTTGTTTTCTTAGCCGGAGTAATGTTGAGGTGATGAGGGGTTTTAAAAGGTAAAACCAATTTATTCGGCAATTAGTTCGTGAACAATAAGTATCGAGTTACAGAAATTAATTCTCTTACCACGGCCCTACATTAACATGAGTACTGTAATAATTTTTGCTGTTAACGATGTAAGTAAGTACTGGCTAAATTCGTCGCTAGGCTTATGAAGTCGCGTAAGCGCCACATTAATAAAATGTGAGGTACTTCACCTAAGGCTCTCTCATGTATGGACCTATAATATGACAAGGCAGCGTATCTGAATATCTTATTTATCGCTGTAGGGAGAAATCTTGTTTTGGGCGTAAGAGCCATATTTGCACTATTCTTGAGTGGTGAATTCGTCGTGAAGCAACATTAACGTCTTAATTTATTTCCACTACTATCGTATAGTTACACATTGCTCTATTACCCCGTAGTTAAGTAATGCATAACTTATTTAAGCCTGTACAGTAAGAGTGAAGTACGACAATGCTGTCTGTGTGTATTTATTTTGTGACCGTGCAATTTATAACAATTAATTTCGGTTTGTTTCAGTGAGTAAAGTGACACAGGCAATTATGGATGTGTAAGTAAAGGGACAAGTGGTGAGAATAAAATTGATTCATCGAGTAATTTCGTTCCTGGAAAAAATACTAACTTATGTTGAGTATGGCAGCGGGCGGTGAAGATGTACTGGGCTATCGAACGCAAGTACTACTGTGAAACTGTTCTTCAGATGGAAAAATTAACAATGTGACAGTAGTAGATCTGAGAGCAAACATTTTATAAAACTTAGAAAGTTGCCTATATACTACGATGCTGAGAATGCCAAAGAAAGTAAATGCTCTAATGATGAGGTAAATAAACATGGGGAAAAGGGATATGAGAGGATACATCAGCTACATGAAGAGACAAAGAACATAAAAGCAAACGAAGAACCCAAAGAAGATGCTCCAGGCCTTTTGTGCAATATAGATAACAGAATAAATGAAGTGTGTGCACAGACAGAAAACGTTAAAAGAAATGAAAGGGCAAATGATGATGCACTTGGCCACGAGGACCAGGGAAATAATAGGAAGCTAAGAAAACGGAAGCAGATAATAATATTCCATGAAAACGAAATTGATGCAGATGATGAACATGATATGAGAGAAGACGAAGCTAATAATTCCGACCACTGAAACATACCTACCAACTTCTTTGAGGTAAACCATAGACGAAGCGAAGGAATTTTCGCGCACAGTGCAATTTCAACAGCTCTGTCTCACGCCGGTGGTATAATTCCTCGCAAGCTACCACCAATAACAACTCTTGCACGCCGAGCTGCTCCATATGAAGTTCGAGAAACGCCATCAAACAGGTTCTTAGACTGTAAAAATCTCTCTGAAGACATCGGAATTATGACTTTAAAAATCGTAGACTCAATAAAGCCAGTCAAATGGACTGATAGCTATGTAGTTTTGGTGGCATAAAGGCAAAAACATAGTCACACTGATGCTACCTATGAGAGGCTGTCTCTCAAACATCAAGCTTTGCACTTCATGAAACATGCTGTAACCAAATTCAATGTAACTCCCAAACCTCTGGTCCACAAAAAATACAAGGATATTTTCACACTGTGTGTCAGCTCCAAACCAGTGGTTCTTAACCCTGTGTATAAGAAGTTTTGCAAACCTATCACACCTTGCACAGCCCCCAAAGACATCTACTATAGTTAAGTAGCATTTCAGCGGAACAATTTTATTCTGTTTCAGTATTGCCTCTGAGACATACGCTAAAATCATTATTATATTCTACCATTTACGTTACGTTTCACTTTTATATTTGTAGTGTACCCTTGTGTGAGTAAAATTTCAACTTATTGTATTTATCCATTTACATAACATTAATTCAAAGCAGATGTGAATGTGCGAAACTGCCAAGGAAGAGACAACACCTATATATTCGGGACTGCTGAACTGACTTATCTCCATTTAAGCTTTTTAAATGCAAATGGCTGCCGCTATCAACCGTTTCTTAGGCCCTACAGTTATATAAAGCACGAACATATTATACTATTTAATAGACTATCACTTATCACATAGATGGATTAATTATTGACCCAAAGAGGTGCATTTGTAGTCACTTTTCTTTCAAGTGGTCACCTGTAAAATTATCTTTGTGGCGCTTACGCCACTTCGTCAGCATAGAGACGAATGGCGTGGTAGTTGATTAATATTAGGTGAGTTGACATGAAGAGCGAAATTGTCATTCGATCTGCTGGGAACATGTACGTAAAATAAGGAAAAGCTGATATTACTGGAAATGAGTGAAGATACGTTGTACTGAGGTGCAGTCAATGTTAACGTTGGAGCATAGTTTTCAACCCAATTAAAATGTTACTTTCAAAAATAATAAAATATTTAAATTTAAATATATCATGAGAAAGTTTTCACGTGTTTATAAGAGGTAATTATAGTGCAGCATTGTCCAGATTTGCTCTGCATGCATAAGAGCGCTGTCCGAACACTAGACTTAAAAATAAACGAAAGCCCATTTTTAAAATGCATTGTATATAATACCATTAGTCATGCATAAATTGATATTGCATAAAATAGTATAGCAATCTATCAATCAAAATGTATTTTAATTATGAAAACAGGCTCAATGCTTTTTGTTGGTTCGTTTTGATTCGACGGTGCTCGTGTATTTTCCCCGATTGACTAGTAGGTAACTTACAAACACGATCGGGTTTAAAAAGTCGTAGGAACATATCGAGAGTTCTTCATGCGCAGTCACTCATATCGTCAAATCAGAAATATTCTCATTAAATATTATTACTAGACAAAAAATTCCACTTTGTGATGTCTTCAAAAATAAATTTTACTTCAAATTTTCTTCTGTTTTTTCTTTAATTTTTCTCAGCTATCTGTGAAATCATCAACAACACTCGAGCAAAAATAAAAAATATTGTAATATTTAAAATTTTATAATAAACCTATATAAAATAGTTAGAGAATTTATTCACGAGTTTGAACTCAAAATGCACTAAAGAAGAATAAGTGTAAATTTCAACGAAACACAAATTATAAATAATATAATTTTAAACACATTTACATTATATTTTAAATTTTGACTTTTCATAATAAAGGTCTATATTTGGTGTCTACTATAGCAGTAACCAACTGACCAATTGTGATTTATTCGCTGCTAAAAAAATATTTTTTTTGCCCGATTGCAGCAAGTATTTCATCACTTTAATGATAGAATTTCGTTTGTTTTGACCATGGCTATGACATATGTCCAGTTGTTTAGGTTTTAAACTATGGTTTTCATCAGAAACACACAATAATCGCATTAAACACAACTGTGAACTGTTTGCAGAGTTTGAGAAAGGTCGAATTTTTTTAACTATGGGAGTCGTTTGGTTGGTTGTTTATTGGGTCGAATTGCCCGCCGTTTGGAATCTTCCGTCCGAACCCTGTGGCGATGCTGAGAGCGGTGGTGACATGACAAAACACGAACTTGCCGGGATGCCGCCGGGCGACCCAGAATAATGTCCTTAACAGAGAAATATTCCATCATCCGACAAGCACCAACAGAGCCAACGGTGTCTCTTCCAACGTCCAGAGACCTGCTGCGGAATGTATCCACACGTAACATCACAAGGAAATTTTATGTCCCTTCAAATAAAGGTCCATATAGCCAAGTCGGAAAATTTTATAGAAGTTAATTTTTTCATACCTTCAAATTATTTTAATTTACGGTTTTTATACAAAAGTTATTTTGTAATGCGTAGAAAGCTCTTCTCCATGTGGGTTAAAAAACAGAGTGCCTGCTCAGCTGTCAGTAATGTTAAGTTATTTAGTAAATATAATGTGATTTTCTAATATCAGCAAAAATTTTGGGATGGTATTATTTTATATAATATAGTTTAGCGATTACGATTTTTCCACCGCGGTTCTTTCACAGCAAGTAGATAACATTTACATGATATATTGAAATAATTGAATGTTATTTTTATAAGTGCCTGTGATCATAGTAGAACTTCTTAATTCCTTTATATTCGTTATAGAGTAATATTTTGATTGTGTAACTTACGTCAATTATATTTAGCACTTGAAAACCAAATTCAAATTACTGTACAAATATGCAAACGGAAACATTTGAAATGTTGGGGAACATATAGAGACTTTTTCATCCGCAGTCTCTCATATCGTAAAATCAGAAACATTTTCATTCAATATTATTACAAGACCAAAAATTTCACTTATTCTTGTCTTCAAAAATCAAGTTTACTTCAAATTTTCCTCTGGGTTTCATTTAATTTTTTCTTAGCTATCTATGACGTCAAAACATTCGACCAAAAATTAAAAATACTTTACCATTTCAAATGGTATAGTACTAAACCTGTGTGAAATAGTTACAAAATTAATTCACCAGCTCTAACTCAAAATGCACTAAAGAAGAGTAAGTGTGAATTTCAGGAAACTAAAATTATTAATAACACAATTTAAAACTTATTTAGACTTTATTTTAAGCTTTGACTCTTAAAAATTATTTATCATATATTTGTCTCTGCAGTAGTAGTAACAAACTGACCAATTCCGAAACCATTTAAGAGATTTTTTTATTAAATATAGTTTTACAGCTACAACTGTGAAAGTATTGTAATCACGTAACCAAATTATATGTTGTTCTATTGCCAATAGAGTAGAAATAATAAATATAGCTTAGGTCATAAGTTACGATATTTGATATTTAGTCACTCATAAATGAGCGCTTCTTCTCCAAACTGAAGTTCTAATTTATCGAAATGAGATGTCAAATTATGAAAAAATAACCCCGTAACTCTGACAATGACGAGTGATATACAAGACAGTACTGTGCGACGTTTGCCAGAAATAGGGGTTCACTACAAATCTTCAGAAGATAAAGAAAGTTCACTTACTGTTTTCAAACACTTTATTCTTATTGCTTCAAGGACAGTCTTCTTCAGGAATTATAAAAATAATTTGGTTTTTCCTAATAAGTAATCCGTAATTTCTTTGAATTCTATTATAAAACGTGAGTCGATAAGCAAATTAAAATTAACAGTTTGGTCGTTGGTTTCAATTCCGATTGCATTTTTTTTTTCCAAAGCTTTTCGTCATCAGAGATTTTATCTGGTAAACAGATCAACCTGCCTCTTTAATATACAAATGGATCAACTTCTTGATCTTTCCCTCGAAGGGAGAAACAGATGGCAGCAAAGGTATAAAATAAAAAGTACAAGAAGCTCTAACTAAATAGAGGGAAACGAATGAGTTGAATTGAAGGTTTTAAAAGTCCACCACGCACGTAAATGAAAATTGCAAACATAGGAGGAAATGGAATAAATATATTTTTGGTATTAATGTTAATCTATACACAATTACACAACAACCAAATTAATTCCGTTAAAGATAATAATAATAATGAAAGTAGATGCGAATGCAGATGAGGTAAATTACCCGCGACGACCAAAACTTGCTTCACAGTTGGCCAGAGCGATAGTGAAAACAAATTATGGTAGTAAGAATGCATGAAACGAAAGAATTGAAGCATGCACAAGAGGTAGTGAAGGGTGAAATGAAGAAGACCTGAAAAACCACATGTGTGAAGAGAAGAAAGTTGGAAGATATATGTTGTTTGGCCTATAAATAGTAACAACAAACCTACTATATGAAAGTGAATGAAACTCTTATAACGGAAGAGAGAGTTTAAAAAATCAAACGTTTCAGAGAATCTTAAGTTATTATGTAACGTTTGAAGTGACGCTAAAGGTATCAGAGACTTATTTTTAGCTGATTTCGTTTGTAACGAAAGGCTAACAAAATCATCTTTCGGCATGTAATATGTGTAGTTCTCTCCCCCTCCTCTCTCTCTCTCTCTGCCGTTCTCTCTCTCTCTCTCCACCCTTTTTTCACTTTCTCCCTCTCTCTCTCTCTCTCTCTCTCTCTCTCTTTCTCTCGTATTCATTCTTTCATAAATTTGAAAACTGCATTTGATTCCACCAAACTCAGTAAATTTTATTACTCTTAAATAATAAACGGTGTATATATACAGGATGATTCACAGCACACGTATCACACCTCTTCTCGGAAACAAAACGACACCGGGGGTTCACGAAAATATTGTGATAACTAAACCCTATATGAATCGTCGATTGGTAGTAATTCAATTAATTTGTACTCTAATACCATTTATTATAAATTTAAAAAAATTAAGGAAACTTTTCAAAATTACAATATTTATATGAAAATATTAGAGAAATATATTCGAAAGATATAAATGAATTAAAAGAAATATTCCCATTCTCTAATAATGTATTTGTAAAACCTAGAAATAAAAGTAAGCGAATAAAAGAATGGATAACAAATAATAAATATTACAAATTTACCTTTATCAGATGTCAATATCAATTATTATATACGCCAGATCTATAAGAGTTAAAAGAAATATTCCCCTATTGTACTTATATAGTCATAAGCAAAATAAATAGAAAAAACAATATAAAACTGATCTAATAAAGCTTTCAAAGGTTGAATATAAACGTATAACATTGAGAATTTCTTTAATTTAGTACAGCCTAATCAATTTTTAACTTGAATAAAAAATAAGGTTTTTGAGGTAATACGTTATCATCATAGAACATTCAAAGGACTGAAAACTAGCATTACATTACATACCAATAGTCGCAAGCGGGAAAATAATCAAGTAGAATTATTTACATTTCAGTCATTTAATCATAGAGTTCTAAACGAAGGAGAATTTATAAAGATTTATAAAATTACATAACATGAATTACTCACACATTTATCTGAACTTCAAAGAAGGCGTTTACGATGGACTTTAGATAGAGTAATTGGAATACAATTAGCTATAAATAAGTTTAATCCATCAAAAGGAGCAACATATATTGAACTACCAGAAGCAATTAAGAACAAAAAAGTATGAATACATGTGAAGAATGATGATAAAAAATGTTTTCTTTGGGCACTAAAATCAGCATGGTTTCCAGCAGACAAAACATTCAGATAGAGTAACTTAATATATGAATGTGGGGCTTAATATTGATAAAGTAATAGATAAATATGATTATCCTCGTAAAATTGATGATAAAACAAAAAAAAAAGAAACTCAAATTGATATATCTATAAATGTATACTCTATTAAAGGTAAGAAGTCTATGGTATATCCATTAAAACTTACAAATCACAAAAAGGATAAAAATAATTTTAATTTATTTCAAGAATGTTACAAACATACATTACTGTTGGATAAAAGATTTATCTAAGTGGTTTTCTACACAAAAAAATTATAAGCAACATAAATTTTATATATGTGATATGTGTATTCAATTCTTTTATTCTCAAGAAATATTTAATAAACTTACTGACGACTGTTCTAAAACTGAATCAGCAAAAATCATTATACCCCAGGGCAATGGAGATCTATCATGGTTTAAAAAAGGGGGCATACAATGAAAGTTACTTTTGCAATATATGCAGATTTTGAATCAATATTAAAGAAAATTTCAACCACTTAGCCCAAACCAATAGAAATTTCAAAAAATTTAAGTAAATCCAAAAATATCCAGTTTTAACCGAGGAAGATATTGTTAATGATTTTTATAGACAAGTGCTTAAAGAGAGATAAAATCTTACTAATGATCAACTGAATATAATTGATTTTAAGTTAAATCATGAATTATACACAATGAAACACCAGTTACATAAAGCTTGTGTTTTTTGTTATTTGTTTGTGTGTAAATATGATGATTATAAAGAGCCAGCAGCAAATCACGGACCAGATGTGCATAGAGTGTTTACACAACATATGATAAGAGCAGTAGAAGAAATTGGGGAAATATATTCACGAATTAAGCCAATGCATCCACTAACAAAAGGTTTATACTAAAAAATAAAATAGATACAAAATATAATGGTTATAAAAAAAAGTTAAATTTTAATTTATTTTCTAATATATTATTGTATTATACACATTTTATGGATTCATAAAATCTGTAATATTTGAAACATTTTAGTTTATAAAACAATAACTATATCAGCAACAACAAAATCAATTAGTTCACGATTTTCATCTCTAATTTGTAAAACAGTAAGATTAATGCTTTCATTATTAATCTGATTAAAAAATTGGATATGAGGGCTTGTGAACAATAGAAACTGTAATTCCTAACATAGTTATTGGGAGATAACTAACAATTATGTCTCATTCTAAATGATTAGATTCATCATATTTTATGAACATACCATGTTCGAATTAACAGTGAACATTTATTGTTTTAAATGGACTAAAATTTGGTAATTTAGTACATACCACAGTTTTTATTTTTCAATTGTCATATTTCTCTCAAAACCAAGAATATCAGATAGTCGATCATCAAGTTTAATATACAACTTAGATTTAATTGATTCACATTGTCTGTTGTTAATTCAATTTTATTAGTTGAAAACTACTCAAATGAATTTATAGTTTCTTTTAACAATTCAATATCGTATTGGCCTCTAGGAATAGCTGTGACTTCATTTTTATCAACAACAGCCCTCAATTTTTCAATTGTTGTTGTAGTATTGTTTTATATATTAGGTGATACAAATTTCCCATGAAAACCAATCAATTCAATCGATTAATTTTGATGAATGATATCATAGTGAAGTTTTTTCTGTAGTACAGAACTATTATTTCTTAACTTAAATACTGTATTATCCATTTACTACCAAAAAATTGCAATATTGAATAGAAAAATTTATCGCAGTGTCGGGGTTAAAATTTCTGAAGGAAATGCTAAAGAAAAAAAAAAGAATGGTGAATTATTGCCTCGCAATATAAGAGCAATTATAGTAGGTCCAAGTAATTGTTAAAAATCCAATTTGATGATAAATTTCTTTATGAGGCAGGATGTCTAAATTTTAAAAATTTTATGTTTGCTCAAAAAGTTTAAATGAACCCAAATATATTCTGTTACAAAATGATTTTCATGCCATATCCAACAAATGTAATGAGAAAATGGCGTACTATTTAATTAAAAATTATGAAATGATTATTTTAGACCAATTTGAAAATGATTAGAAATCATTTTCACAGTTGTGTTTGACAATGCCATTTTAAACAATCAGGATGTCATTCGTGAGTATTTTACTAGGGGGATACACAACAATATTGATGTATTTTATTTGGCTCAAACATATTCGAGAGTGCCCAAGCAATTGGTAAGGGATAATACGATTATTCTATGTAAAATTAGACAAGATATACGAACTTGAAGAACATTTATAATGATTTCGTTGTTGGGACATGGCTTATGAAAGATTTAAAGAGATTTGTGCAAACTGCTGGAATCAAAAATACTGTTTTATCACTTTATATTTGAGTAGAAAAATGAAAGAAGAGAAGTACAGAAACAAGATTAAAGATTTTATACTGTAACTCTCACTTGGGAACTATGCATTAATTTTCCTTGTCTTTTTCCCGCAACCGCCGCACACTCACATCGCAACAGGAAAATGATATGTACACAGTTGTCCACGGTGGAACCTCAATAAACTCTCACTGCAAACAGGAAGAAGGTTAGCGCAACCGTTCTATCTAATCCCGATGCAGCGAACACTTTGCAAGACACCACAAGAAGTTAACAATTTTTGTGTCGCATATCTCGCCAAGTGAAGCTTCGTAATCATTGCCTCCCTCGTCTTGTCACCATGGCTCAGTGACAAGGCGTCCGACTTCAGACTCAAACGTTGTGGGATAGAATCCCCACTCAGAGAGGATCATTTAATAGTATGATGGCATCCACACTATTAAATTATCACAAAAGCCATTTTGATTTGAGCCGAAAAAATGCAATTACTCTTGCTCATACAGCAATGTATTAGCATTGAGGCATTTTTAATTGTAATCCTCAAGCCGCAGGCAAATACTCTCTTGCTACACTTGTAATATAACAAATGTATAGCTGGGGTGTCTCATATGGTGTAAGGCACCTACAGCATACGAGAGGGGGCACAAAAAATAACATTACCTCTGTATGTGTATATATATGGCCCACCCAATGGAGAGGTGAGTGGTTTCTCCACTGGAGTTTTGCAGGTGTTAAATAAGGCCGGAAAATAAAAAATTGGGTCACTGGTATGATTGAAATATCTGTAAACCTTTCGAAATTTTTTAAGAAAATAAAGCTCAACATAGGTGAAATGTGTATTGAACGAATGTTGAACGAACATTGAATGTGTTTTATGTATGTCAAGCCATGTTGTAATTGAAATACTTAATTACATACTAATATTTTATTTCATAAAATATTGAAAAATCACAATACATCTGCTTTATTAATCCAAGAGTTATATGAATGATCAAAACCTAACTTTTTACAACAATTTTAATACCTTTAGTTTTTATGGCTTTTTCAACCAAATATTGATCGGAATAGTTAGTTTACATAATTTTGTATTCATAAAAACTACCTTTGATTTCTTCTCCATTGGCATCTTTTATTTTGTAAGTTAGCACATCATAGTTTAAAACTCAAAGATAATAAACAACTCTGTTATCCAATTAAGAGTATAACCTTTTTAAAAAATAATTGATTTTTGCTAATATGGACAATATCTCCAAAGTTATATTTTATTTTAGTAAACAAATTCGCAAAATCTTGTTGTCTTTTTGTCATTATTTTATTAACGTCTTTTGGTTTCATACCAATAGTTCTTTGTTTGGTATTGTTGTATTATTTTACTAAATCATCTAGTATATTTATCCATTTATAATTGCCAATTAAAGCGAATTTCTCCCACATTTTATTATTCATTGTACAATTATATATTTCTGCAACACTCGATTTAACTTCACTGATTGTAGACTAATGATCATTAACATATTTTAGCATAAGTTCATTAATCATTTTATTATAAAGTTCGGACACATTGTCACTTTGTATATTATGTGGTTTTCTTTTCATCAATATACATTCTAAAGCATTTGCTACAAGTTTAATTGTTTTAACTTTTATAGGCGTTTCAAATACATATTTTAAAAAACAACAATTGTCATAATATACTTGTATCGATTATTTATATGTGATATGCCCTTTTAATTTCCAGTATATATCTCAACAAGATCAATTTGCCGTAAATTGTCTATTCCATACAAAATTACTTTTCTTCTGGGAAAAATTTCTTCTTGCTGGTTTATATAATTCATTGGGCAATTTAAAAAAAAAAGGTATTGATTTATTAGAATTACATAAAGTACATTTAATTTTCTAAACTAATTGCCCATTTTTGTATTTTAATTTTTATATTATTATTAATTTTAATAACTTTCTTTCACTTCAAACACCAAGTATTCTCCATTTAATAGTATATATATATATATTTATATGTGTGTGTGTAAAGAATATATATATATATATATTCTTTACTAATATTCCTATTGTAGTCATCAATCCATCATCATATTCAGATATTTTATATTTTTTTTAACCAAACTATTGCCTCTATTAACATCAAAAGTTTACAATAATCGATTTTTTTTAATCCCTATTAACACTTAGAATATCGTCAGGCAAATTGAAATTAGCAGTAAATATTTTATAAACAATATATTCCATCAAAAAAGAAGAGAAGATTATAATATATATTTGAAAAACATCAGTTTTTTAATCCACTTAGCAGGTAAATAAAATATATGGAATTTTTCTTCATTACATTTTTTTATTTTCGATTTAACAAGTGTATTGCAATAAATAAAAATTGATTTGTTACAATTTTGTAATTTATCAGCAATTTCTTTATCAATACCTTCTTTGCTATTTCCAACTGTTGAGTTAACAAGTGTATCATAATAATTCAAAATTTATATGTTTAAATTTTGCAATTTTTCGTAAAAAAATCGTTTTTGGACTGCGTCTTTTCCATCTATAGGATCAGCCATATTATTAATTCTATAATTTGGATGAGAAACATACTCTGTTGTATAAACTAAAACTTTGCTTATTTGATCTCATAAAGCAGAAACAATAGTATTGTATTTCGAATCTACATATGTTAGTAAAGCATAGTTCAGAAACAATAGTATTGTATTTTGAATATACATATTTTTAATACCTTTTTTTAGTATTTATCAGTTTTATATAATCAGCAATAATATTATGGAATTATAAATATATATCTCCTTTCAAAGCATAATCAGCCATTTGTTTATTAAAAAATATTTTATTGTCTGCATCTTTTTCATCTCTAAGATCATCAATGTTACCAACTCTATGCCCTAAAAAAGAAACATAAGATTTTGTATAATCAAAACAAGTGTTTAGTTTACTTTGTAAAGCAGAAATGCCCGAATTGCATCGTGAATCTACATATGACTTTAATGCATAAGCATTAGTGTCAAATATTTTATTTAAAGGTTTAATGAATGGTTTTCCAAATATATCCGTCCTTTAATAATAAAGAAATTATATCATTAAACTTAACACCTTTCGAAAAAAAAGTGTAATAAAATTATACAAATATGACAACATATAACTGAATCAAAAATCAGAATTTTATTATCGTTGTAATAAACATTTCTATTTTTGAAGTAATTAGTTAAATTAATAGGAATATTTTCTCCAAGTGAATCAAAATAGGAAACATTATTTTCTTTAAAATGGCAAACCCAATGAGTACCAGGATTGGTTGAAATGTCAAAATTAACCACAGCACATTCCTTTTTGATCATTCTTTGTGGTTATTCATCAATCATATAAACATTTCTGAAATCTTTCATATTTAATATTTTTACATATTTTTCAATATCTAAATTAGATAATGGTGATGTGTTCAACATTTTTTTGTTCCCCCTTTCTTGGTAACTGAACCACTCCCTGAATTAGTTTCCATTGCTAAATTATGTCGCTGTTGTTCTTCTAATACTTTTTTTATTTTTTTTATAGTTTCTTCAACAGAATTGTAAATTGCCATAGCTCCTCCAGCTAAAGCTCCAAGTGCACCTAAAGCTGCAAATAAAATTGTGTAATAATCCTCCATTATGTAAATCTTTTCCAGTTTTTTTAACATATTTCTTTATTGTTGGTATTGATGAAGTTAATTTGAAAACTTTCCCTTCTTTCAATTTTTTATATCAATTTGATCTTTTGTTAAAAAAAGGTAACTATGCCCAATACTCTTAATTGATAAATGGGTATATGGAATGTTATATATATTATCTTCCATCATATAGAAGAAAATATATGATAAATTAAACATTTCAATACCCCAGCCGAATTTTGTTTTTGCATTGTTGAAGCAATGGCTGCAGAAGCAATTTTTTCACCAATTGGTGTGTTTTTGTCTAACATAATTTCTTTTGCTTCTTTCTGTAACAAACTTTCAGCATCATGTCTAGATTCTAAATTTTTATGATCTCTATAAGCAATGTCGTGATATTTCCATGCTTCATCTAATTTATTTATTTCAATGTCGCCTTTTTCTAATCTTTCGTTTAATATTGTAAATGGGCCACAGTAATTGTAACCAGGCAAATGCATTTGAGGTAATTTATGTTGTTTTGTGCCCAATTTATAATACCTTTACCATGAAGTTCAGAATTTAAAAAAAAATGGAATTACTTTTAAAACTCTTATAATATAAGCTATTCCTATTGGATTATAAACGAATAAATTCAGAAAATGTATTGCTCAACATATTCATTATGCTCGCTTTTTTATTGCAATAATTGTTATTTCCAGCATTTTCTTCGCCGTGAATAATTAACAATCTGTCTACGAAATTTCTAACATCGCCCATCCAAATATATTCGTTTGGTAAAATATTGTATTTTTTATGTCTTCGACAGATCTATAAGTTATTTGAGAAATCATTCTTTCAGGTGTATTTGGCTCTGATCTAGAATGTGATTCTTTTGTTTACTGATAATACTTTGGTTTAATAATATTTTCATACTTCCAGCTTCTATTTGCATTTATTAGGTTTTTAGGATTATGTAGTCGGAATGCGGCATTTGTTGCTTTAATATTTTCTGTGTAATTTTATAGTCATCAGTTTATTTACCTTCAAGATCTGTTAGTTCATTTTTTGTTAACCTTTAGCAGATAGTTTATCATTATTTATCGTTACTTCTGTATCTCCATTGTAAAACTTTGGTCCATCTCCAAGTAATCCATATTGTGCTCTAACAAAATATATTCTTTTTTAAATTTCTTTTCCTAGATTCATAGTAGAATCACCCTTTCTATGTTGAAAAACTTATAATGGAATAATACCCATTTCTTCTTATAAATTAGGAGATTTTGAGAATAATTCTCCTTCAAACGATGTTTCTTGTGGTGTTGGTGGATAATCTACATGTTTTACTGCTACAGGAACTAATGTATTTATTCAGTTTTTATTTTCATTACTAACTAATTCTACTTTTTTTTTAACCAATATTTCGTAATTCGCAAATTAAAGGTAGATCTTTCTTCTTATTTATTTCATATTCTACCTAATAATTCTTCTTATAATTTCTGTATTTTTCAATGCATTCTTTGATAAATCTATAATTTGTATATTTTTTTCTTCTTCAAAATCAGTTATAAAAGTACTAAAAGCTTTGATAGACAAACTTGTCCCCAAAACATCAAACTAGGGGGAATTGAAATGTTTACAATAAGATAATTGAATTTACTATTCCTATAGGAGATGGCTTTTATTTTCCAAATGATGCTTATATTTATGAACAATGTTGCTTACTGAAGAGAGATAAAAAAGGATATGCGGCAAAATATGATAACTTATATAATATTGATGTTTGTTTTTATTTATTTTTTTCCCATTTCAATTTTCTAGAGTATAAATCTTAAAACATGAAAATGTTATTGAGGCTGTTGATAATCCAGGAATAACATCAACAATGATGAATGATTTGTTAAGATCACCAAGAGAACAAAATTATTCAGAAATTACTGGTGTTGATAATAAATATCGAGCAAAATATGTTCATAGTCACAAAACAAAGGAAATAACCTATCCAATGAGATATTCGTTTACTGGAAAGGGGGCTATAAAATTACTTTTTTTTTTAATTTGCCTGATAACAATTGTTTAATTGTTTATGAAACAAAAAATGCAAATGGTACGGTTCAGAAAAGCTATGCCGATCCAGGTAAAATTGTAATTAAAAAATTATAAATTATGTGTCCTATTGTTGAATACGTATCTAACACAGCAATTATAATTAAAGAAAAAATATACAAGAACCCTAAAATACCTATTAGTTTTGATTATTGGCAATTTCTAGAGAAAGGCGTTTCTACTGGAAAAACTGTTCTTCACTTTGATATGAAAGATTAATTTTAAAATTTACATTTTGACATGCCCGATTTTGTAATTTTTGGGTTTCAAACTAATAGAAAAAATCGTGTTGAACAGTATGTACACACTTCTACGATTGACCACTGTAATGTAAGAAATATTTATGTTAAAAATTTTAAGGAATGAAATTTTCCCAAAGAAAATTGGAATCTAGATATCGAAAATGGTATTTGTGATAAATTTTTTTCTTGCTTATAATGGTTTTAGAAATTCAAAAATAAAACTTGCTGCTGTATATAGAAATGAACTTTATTACAAACCAACTGTAAACACTCATGTTGATATCAATTATTATTCATTTTGAAGGCGAAGACCATTATATATTAGTGATTGTTTATACAGAAAAACTACTGTAGTTAAATAAAAAGCAAATATAAAAATTAGTGTTGATTTTAATAAGGCTGTTGGAGCAGGAACAATTTGCAATATTGTTCTAATTACTCATAGGAATTTAACTTGTGATTATTCGAAACAAAGAATTACTGAAGATATAGAATTGTTTTTAATTAATAAATGGAGGTATCAACAAAATGTTTTAATAGTTTAAAACAAAGTTTATGACACATAGTTATATGGTTACATATTTTAGAACTTTTAAAATTTTTAAGACTTTTAGTTAATTTTTTAAAACTTTACAATTTTCAGATGTATAGTTTTAGTTATTTTAATAAATTTCTTTCTTTATAAATAAAATTGAAAAGGCCTTTGTTTCCATGCAGTATGACTAACATTTGTAAGGGTGGTAGGCGTTGTGAGCCACCTTCCTTTAAATTAGATAATGCATCTGAAAATCTCGAATAATTGGTTTACAAATTTCATTCAAATTTACAAAACTTACAATTATTGCTCTTAGAAAGCATTGACAACAAATATGAACTCCGAGGAATAGGTGAAAATCTAGAGCATATAGAAGTTTTTAAAAAAAATTAGTAGAGTTTCGAATATAAACTTTAACAACATAAATTTGAATTTAGCTTAAAGTTTGCTGTTTCTTTAATTAGCACAAAACCTGCATGACCATTTTTGAAAATGTGGTAAATTTGCTTGTTTTGGCTTAAAGTTATATGATTTTGAGCTTAAATTTGCTAGCTTTTGAGATTCGAAAATTGTCGTTTCTAGAAACATGAAAAAGTCGCTTTAAAACGATAAAATTACTTGATTTTGGCTTTAATTTGTTCGATTTTTTCTCGAGTTTCAGATTTTTTGTTATGTAGTCCAGGGTCGGCTTTTTACATCTACTGGCGTCATTATCTACATGCTCACACCGATAAAAAGATTTTGTTGACTCAAACAAAATTTGTTTGTGGCAACCAAATTATTTGTTTGTATAGGGGCAAAGATATATTTTGTTGCTCGAACCAAATTATTTTGTTGGTTGTATTTGTTTGCTCCAACCAAATGCCTTGTTTGCTCCAACGAAATGCCTTGCTTTGCTCCAATTAAAATGCCTTGGTTGGTCCAATCAAATGCCTTGTTGTCCAACCAAATGGTTTATTGCCCCAACCAAATGCCTTATTGGTCCAACCAAAAGCCTTCTTTGCCCAATCAAATGGCCGTTTTCTTTTACTCTACAAATTACTTCGTTAGTTAAACCTTATTCTTTCTTTCATTTTACCAGTTGCTTTGTTGGTTTAACCAAATTACCGGTTTGATTGCCACATGTCTAATTTCAACTAATCACCAACTCCTCTGTAACTAATGAGTTTACATGACTCTCAATAGAAACCAAATTGATGGTTGGCATAGCAAATTTTCAATAAACATTACGTCATACATAGCCTTTCTACTATTTATGTTTGGCTACAAAAGAAATAGATTTTAATAACAGCATGAAATAAGTTAGTTTTGGTATTTAAAAAAAGCAGTCTTTTGTTACTCAACGCATATTTCGTACATTTCTATTTGTAATTAGGAAAGGATGATATGAATTCGTAAGACAACTGCAGTTGTAAAATTGTTAATTAGTTGTAAACTAAAAAAAAATTAATTTACTTGCATAAATTAAATATTATAAGTACATATTACACCAGTCAACGATTATTTACACTGTTACAATTCAGAGTATACATTCAAAGGAAATAGTTCTTGAAATGTACCAATTAAAAAAAAATCATCCCAGCCAGATGTTTACACACACTCCATAAACCTATGTTTCTCACATTAAAAATAACTTTCACAATTCATACTTTTGAAGCTCTAGCAATGTTTTAACATAGTACAATAACATTTGAAAACTCAGCTCACTACCAAGATTTACTGGGAACGTCTAAATTAAAATTCTATTATTATAACCTAAACACCTTCGCTGTGAAGTTGTACACTTGTTTTTGTTTGTTAGCAACTTCTGGAATACAAAATTAAAATATAAATCACTGACTGCAGAAACCATGTCACTGTTTCAGTAAAGAATTGAAGTTCATGTTACCTAATTCTTTGGCTACTCTTAATAAATTTAAGTATTGCAGTCAGCAGCCAGTGTTAAGTATTTGACTACAAAATTATTTACTTGCACTATTTCCAGAGACTCTCCTTGTACTGTGTGTAAAGGATTTTAAAACAATTTATGAACATACTAGCTTAGGCGCAAGGCAAACATAGTCCAGAGAGGACTTACCCTGCCCCAACATTTGTGTGAAAATCTACGACACTAAAATTAAATAGCAATTTGCCTATATCGAACAAAACTGCAGATTTTTCATAAATGCTGGATGTCCACCCCTGAATATCCCACACTGCACTTGTTTAGTGAATAACATCTCTTAATTTTGCCTGCGGCAGTGTAACACCGCCGCCGATGGAAATAAACTTCTTGACCTTATATTAACTTTCTTAAAACGTGAAAGTAAAGAAAGAATCCAATAGTCTAGTCCGTGGAGACTGACGTCACCCATCATTAATAATTGAAGTGCAAGAACATCATTGTGAGCTTATAAATAAAAATCCCACAACAAAATATATAATTACTACCAAGCAGACTTTTAACAGATTCACTATGCCCTATCCTGTACAAAATGGGAGAACATTATAACCCATGATTTTAACATTACCATAGATCATTTTTACAAAAATCTTCCGAGACAATATTGAAAGTTTTGCGCCAAAAACTGTTACTAATAACTATAAATATCCACATTGGTTCTCAAGGATCTCATCTACCTCTTGAAAACCAAACACAATCACAGAATGACATACAAATTGTACAACATTGTACATGATGCAACCCTCTTTGCTCATTATCACAGACTAGTCAAAATAGAATTGTCCAGGTGTTACACAGAGTGAGTGAAGAGAGTTGGACGGCTCTTAACATCGAGGTCTTCAGAGCCGATGAGGGTGATTGAGGTGTGTATGGAGCAGCGCCGGAATGAAAGGGTGGCCTAAATGGGAGATCTCCAAGGAAAACCGCCGACCAAGGGCATCGGACGGCACGATTCCCACATGCAAAATCCGGAGAGATTCGTGCAGGGATCGAACCTGGATCGCCTTGGTGAATGGCTAACAGCTCAGCCACCGTGTAATGCTAATCCAATACCTGACATTCATTCCTCTTTCTAAAGCAGCTGAGGCTACAAAACTAATGACATCTCAATACCTTTCCTCTGGTTGTTGTATTGCTGTGTTTTCACTATAATGCAGTGATATCAAACTACATTAGTATACATTTCTTTATTTTTTTACTCTATTCTGTGCGTACTAAGTGTAGTTATTTGTATGTATTTGTAACTTTGTCTACTTAGTCTCTTACCTGCTTGCTATATTATTGATACCACTCAGAATCTATATATATATATATATATATATATATATATTACATTTAGAATGCTCAATTGTGTTGGAACCCACCACATCAATATTGTAAACAAGGTCATTATAATCTGTATTCTGTTATGTTAACTACCCTTTCCTACTGTCTGTAATGTATTATGACTTTCATCTTCCTGTATTGCGACTTGCATTGTAGCTGCACCCACACTTGTTTATTGTGGTAGAGTAATATGTTGTCTACCCCACCAAATAAAAACAATTGGCATGTGTGTTTTAGAAACGTTCCATTTGAATCATATCAGATGTGTTTCAAAACATATCTGTTGTGTTTCTGTAATGTTTGAGGAATGTAGGTACATCCCTTCTCAGAAAGGTATTGTTGAATCCTAACGGAACCAATTCAGCTCTATGTTTCAGGAATGTTTCCAAGTTGTGACACTGAAATATTTTACCAATGTTTCGAAACACGTATATTTAATATTTCTGCAATGTTTCAGACATGTCAATATGTCCCCCCTCTGAAAGGTAAAGACTGTTCCTGGTAAAGTGAGCACTTTTCGAGGCAGTCTCGTCAGATATCATAATCCATACATACATTTCATTGTTGGCTCGGACTTTCTATTTTGAGTATGGTGAACTGGGTACACTTTTTATCACTCACATGGCAGTATTTCCATAACAAGTGGCGAATGTATATAATTTGGCTGATTGAAAAAAGTAACCAGGGCTTCAAAATGTATCATTTGACCATGAACAACCTATGACATTAACACTCACCAGTAACAGTTCAGTGTTTTGTATCAGCAACATTTTGTAGTTCTAACACTAAATGTTAAAAAAATGTTTCTAAATATATTAGCGGTTTTTCAGCAATATTGTAAATATATAGGTAAATATACGCCTTTTTCTGACAAATATCAATTACAAAGGTTATTTCGTCCTACTTTCTGTACACAATGGTTTTTGCACCACGAGTGCTGGTATCCTTTCACGATTTCAAAAGTTATATTGTAAACAACTGAAATTTAACTACCCAAGTCTTAAATGAGGGTTACAAATATTTCCTAACAAACCTGGCAAAATTATGTCTGCGATACATGTAAAAACACTGTTTTCAAACATTATTCGAAGAAATATAAAAAATATTTCTTCAATTTTACTACACTTACAACCGACGATAAAATGTTTCATTAACAATTTATTTTTAACCTTGCGGCTTCTGATAGTTCAATATTTAGCAACATAACAATGATTAAATTGCGCCTTCTTAATACTCAAACGGAAATAAGGTGAGCAATGGAAACAAACACAATACATCATCGGAGTTTGAAAACATTCCGATATAATTTTTCAAGCCATGTGTGAAGTTGCATTAAATCTTGCTGCAACAGACCACAAAACAGGATATTAGGAGTTTTGAATGATGAGATAATTTAAATTATGTATTTATCAATGACTAAAACATGCTATATACAGCAGACACATTATTAACGGTTCCCAATAGTAAATACTATGTAAAAGCCACTGAACTGAACTTTTCCCAAAATTTTGGTTGGTAACCATATCACTTGTGTGTGGTAAATCATGTGCTTGCTGAAACAACTTTTCTACATTGTTAAATTTTACAGTAGAGCTCTTGATCTAAACTGACGACAAAAGCCAAATTGAAAACAGTGAGATGAAATAGTTGAATGTAAAAATATATTTAGTTAACTGGAATTAAAATTATTTTTAAGTATGTATTTATAAAATGGTTTTCACAATTGTATTATTATACCTAAATGTTCATTATTTTACTTACTAAGATCCGAAATCTTACAATTTTATACTGTATGCACACTAAAAAATTTTGCAATGGAATAATTATTTAAATTTTTCCCTATGGGTTGACACACTGTAAATAATGTAAGAAAGTGATGTAGAATATCTCTTTAAAATGCAGCCTTATTTATGCACATCAATACTTGCCTTGTTAAAGTTATAGAAAGTAACATTGTACTTCTTCAACTTAATGTTTAACATTAGTATTAATAGCACAGTAACTGAATGAAGTATACTTCACAGGAAACAAATGTTGGGGCTAGAAAAAAACATAATGAAAATCAAAAATCATCTTAGCACAGGTTTTAATCGCAATGTTAGTTTCCTATAAAATGTTTATCATTACCTACGAAAATATGTTAGAAATATTCACAATAAAATCACGCTTGTACAGAAACATATACAAAACTTTCAATTATAAAAAATTGCAATATGTGGGCACAAATGAAAGCCAATAACACACAAGTACAAATGGAGCTGATATGAAAATTCCAAAATATTTAGACTTCATGTATACACAAAATTCGCCTCTGCAAACAAGATTTCACAGGCAACCAAAATTCCATTGAAAAGAAACAGCACCTACTATGTATCTCTATTCTGCTAAACTAAATTTTTTTGGCACGACAAAGCCTCGGTTACAAAAAAATAATTTAAAATGTGTTCACGAAACCAAATAATTTACTTAAAACAACTTTGTGCCAATCAAATGTTTGGTTGTTTCAGTATGTTAAGTATTTAGTGTATGCAAACACATTGTTAGAATTAGTCTTCAAAATGTCATGTTTAGTTACGCGTGATATATTTTAAACAAATAATATAATGTATTTTCAGCGATCAAACTTCCGCCTTCCGGGTGTTGGCTGCAACCCTACAAGCGCTTCGTCCATTTGTACTTTTGAGGTCCGTGCACATGGTTATGAGAGTTGAGCACGGCTGAGGAGGCGACGAAGAAACTTTTGCATGATTGGGGTTTCACTGATCTACTAGAAATATTTACAGGTAAGTTAACTGATTATTAATCCATTGCGGGTTTTGTAAGGTTTGTTAAGTGTTGTTTAGCTAGCAACATTGTGCTGTCGAGCAAGCTAACACAATACGAATTTACATAAAATAATTATAACCTACCGTGGGTTCTTAAAAATAGCTTACAAATTGTATAATCATGTATGAAGTACTGTTTCACTTGTAATATCAGAATTAAAAAATACTGCTTGGAGGAAATAAATTTACTGCTAACCTATCCTTTAACACAAATAAATTTTTAAGAAATCGAACTAATAAAACAATATGTAACACAAGTTTATAACATGAAAAGCACGAGCAGAGAACATACACAGTTTCTTGCTACTTGTGTTCAACAACTTACATGGACTGCAGCAAAACTGACAACAATGTATCTGGCAAAGGTGCAGCAATATGCTTATTTTAAAAACCGTGCGTTAAGAAAAAAGTTAACACACACAATTCAAATATTCAAATTACAAATTTATAAACTGTGCAAGACAAAAAACTTGATGCAAATTATTGTCATGTTTTGAATTATGGATATGAACACAAATGATATAATTAGGTATAATAGTTTTGTTTGGCTATGAACAAATTGGTATGGCATTTGAATAATTCTCTATATGGGCACTTAAAAATTATGTTCTATTTATGAATAGAAAAAAAAATTCAAGGGTAAACCCACACATCAGAAAAACTATTCGAAACATGGATAGCAGGAAATTAATTGTTTGATGTTTTACAAATAACAATTCTTATGAAAAATTTATAGTTTTATAACAGCCAGGTTGCCTTTCTAATAGCGTTGTGTGAATGTGACTTTTTTCTCACGAAACAAAAACAAGATATGTTATGAACTTTCGCGAAACTGAAACGAAAATGAAAATCAATGTCGTTAGAGCTCAATTTTAACGAAAGTTTAACAAATTTCATAACACTTAAGCAAATTATTTATTATAAAAAATTCGTTGTGAAATCAAACCAAAAAAAAATGTAGGATATGGAATATTTGCCACTGGGGGTCTTGCCTACATTGAAGTTTTTGTTTTATGTATTTATATCAGTTATAAAATGAAAACAAACAAGATGATTTAAAGGCAAAAATTTTCTTTGCTGGTGCACTTAATGAACATTCATTAAACACATGAAAATGCATTGAAATCAAGAATTTTTAATTTGTCATAACTTTAAATTACTTTTCCAACTAAACGAAAATGAATGTCATTTTTCTTTATGGTATCGGTATACGAATATTCCCACAACCCTACTTTCCAAATTAATTGCTCTATATTTAAAACCTGCATGACAACTACATCACTTAATCATTGGTTCAAGACAGTGTTGTCAAAAACTCTGATTGATGCTGCAGGTTTGCTTAACTGTCAGATAAAATATGGATAGAACGAACAAATTGTATACATAATGTACAGAGAAACGTGGCAATAAAGCAGATCTTAACTCTCTTTTTCAGGCATTTTTCAAACAAACGCAATCTTTACCATCGCCCATGATATGCAGTTTAGAAGTGACATAGTCAAACAAGCTACCATAAGCTACACACTTCCATAATTTTGAGAATTTTACATAGTGGGAATGGACATGTGAGTACCAGTCTTTAGTTTTCAGCGCCGTACAAGAAAAAAAATAAACATTTTACCAACTAAAATATATTCAATCATGCCTAACTCAGGCATATCATCACTTACGCCAAGATACAGCACGCATTTTTTGAATACTTAGTTCCCCTCATAAACAACCATGATGTTTGATAACAGTTGGTTTTTAATTGTGGTGGCAGCACATCTTTAACACTGTCGCAACAATTCAACGTACATGTTGAAACTACTTTTCCTGGGCCAATAACAGGAGAATTGTCAAATTTCTTTTCAGTAAATAATCTAAAGCAGAGCTGCAATTGAATCCTAAACGCCACAGAATATGTATACGCAATGTTACGACGAGAACAAATACTAAGAGCAGAGATTTTGAACAGTCTGCCCTGCTTCATTATCTCATGCACCATACATTCACAAGTGGGCCCACAGACTTCATTATGAGAGGGCAATGGAGCATGAAGTGATACTTTGGTTTGATAGTTTCTTTAAAAAACTGTTGATACAATGTAGAATGTTCAGTGATCTAGGTTTTTAGAAGAATAAGCATTTCTCTTTTTATTCCATGTTTGGTCACAATATTTAAGATCTCCCTTAAACACAAGTATAAATCACACACTGCATCTCCTTGTGGAAACAAATCTCCAACCATTAACCTAAAAAACCTAACAAGAGAGAGCATTTCAGATGACGAAATAATAAACTGCCCATTATTCAAATGATGGTCATGATTAACAGGCGGCTTATTGCAGTTTTCACCTATACCATAGTCAAGCATATTTACTCTGGTGTTTAGAGTATTTATGTCAAAAAATGCGAAATATACCAGGAATCTAATGATGCATGCCATGTCATATATGCATACACCTTCTCACAAATTGTGCATTACATCAACACAAGAGTTCTCAGTTACATGGTAATCAGGCAACTTATTCCATATACAGTTTGTTTTAATTCCAGTCTTTGAACAGTCATCCCTAATAACATCTGTGTAATAATTGTCCCTATTTCTAATTAGTAACTTATCTTCTTGGAATTGTGTCTGTACAGTTTGCTTGTCTACTTTGCAAAACATACAGAATTAAGTTGCAGAAAAACATTCAACGAAGCCTAGAACTGAATGCAAACCCAAGGTTTCATCAATAAGCAATGCAACGCAAAACTTGATAGTTTTCGCACCATTAAGAGTGTTCACCAAACTATCATTTGTTTCCAAATCTACGAGTTTATTTATAATAATAGAAAAACAGATTCATTTCCAAACATCACTCTATCAGAAGAATGAAAGAGCATAAAAAGTGTTATCCAATAGACATGTTAGCTTTACAAAGCTGGACTATTACAATACAAAGCTCCAAGTTTGTGTGCTCCATCGTGTAAACCTAATGGGTTATCAATTTTGAAAGTATGAGAATACAAATGTAATGGAATTATATCCTCCTCTGGTGATTCCCTCACTTTCCTCGACCACGAATTCGAATGGAGAAAGATGGAGATTGTGTCAGACTGCATGAAATGATCCGTTATGTTTTCCAGACAGATTTCCAAAACACCTGGTAATTCCACAAAAAAAAAAAAAGAACTTTTTTCACTGGCACATACTGACCATCACATATTTTAAATTCTAGTACTCGTGTAGCAGTACTTCCGTTTGCAAAACGATTCTCCTATATGAAATGATTGAGACTTTATGAAACATCCACATTATTAAAAAAAAATCAATCCTGTTATGCTCCGTGCGTAAATTATTAAATGGATTTTGCAGTGAATTAATTAGAGATGTATTCTCAGTAACAGTTTCCTCATGTTGGCCAGACAATACGTTATCCAATTTTGATTTTAGGTATCACATTCAAATTCCAAAAAGATTCTCTATCTCTATTTCATCAATCACTTGCTGCACAATATATCGCGTTCAAGCTGGATTACTGTACAGTTTAGCCTCAAACACAGCAGCACACTCTTCAAAGTTATTGACATTAACTACAGGAAAATCTGCAGTTACATTAGCATGTGAAACTGAGACGAAATCAGCTGATGAAGTTTCACCGGCACCACATCAGTAATTCACAAGTTATTGTGACTTCTCTCCAAATGTTCCCTGAAGATGTGTACCTACCTTCTGGAATGTTCTAGCACAACCCTGTTGGAAACACCGAAATTTACAAAATATAGACTTGCTGTGACAAATGTTCATGTGCAAAATAAGTGTCTTAAAAGTCTGAAATGACTCTCCACAGAACGTGCGCGCATGCATGGTCTATGGAAAGTAATTAAAATAAACAATTAGGGTGGGCAAAGCAGGAAATTTCAATTTGAAGCGAATTTTTTTAAATATTCGTAAATTCGAATTGCATATTGAATCAAATATCAAATCACAGGGTTTTGTTGACAAGTACACATTGCAAAAATTACAATGATTTTTTTAAATTTAATAAATACATTCATTTTTACAAGCTAGGTAACAGTCAAATAAAAATAAATATTTTCCACTGTTTTACTAAAAAATTTATTATAGTTTTTTACCATGTAAGTACACATATTGCCTATCATACTAAACAAATCTAAATAACAAACAGAATATTAATCCATGCTTAAGGGATATTTAAAAGTAGCATACCTTGCCTACTATAAGAGATTTCATTTTTGATCAAATCAGCATATTTCTTGACTTAATGCAAAATACAAAGTAAGGAAATAAAAATTATTTCAGCAAAGTGTGGAACATACAAACCAGAATAATTAATTACAGTGCTCATGTTTTTACACCCCAGTTGTTATATTTGTACTTTTTATTCGAATCGTGAATCTAAACAGTGTTATTCAATATTAAATGGCTCTATTACTTTGCGTACGTGTTAGTGGTGTGTGGGAATGGAATTTTGCCACCGGGAAAAATTCGGGCGGGAAACTTCAATTTCCCAAGTTAATTCGGGAAAATTTTTTAGGTTAGGTGAAGAAATTTGTGGGTTGCTAGATCTAGTGAATAACATTCTATCATGACTTATTCGATTAAAACAAAAAATAAATAAACATAGAATAACGACTGTAGACCTATGTGCTAAAAATTAGATTCCAGCTAGAAAAGTCGTATTGTTGTATATTTGAATAAATTTGACGTTGCACTACGAATTAATCGTATGGATTTGGAGCACTGAATAAAAATACTTGATTTAATTTTAATAGGAAAATTCCTTATAATAATTTTTAAGTAATGAAAAAAATTGACTTACAACATACTAAAATAAATGTCGCGTTAAATTTGTTTAATAACATTACCTTGATGATTTCAGTTCGCTTTTTATTTATTTCCATTGAAATGTATTTTTCTTTCTTTTGTTTTCAATGTGTATATTTCAAACAGATGTAAGGTACGTATCCTATTTACACACGACAAAAAGATACAACAAATCCCTTAACAACTGCCCTAATTTGTTTACAATCTTCCAATGACGTGACAGCAATATCCCAAGGCTATTTATGTGATATGAATACTTGTGCAATTGAGAGAAGCTGAACAGATAAACATAACCTCAGGATACCGAGGTGCAAGACTTTCTATATTACTGCACTTTTTCTGCTGTACAATTTGTACTCAAAGGGTACAACTACCAAAAAAAGACATTATAGTGACATATTTGTGTGTATTAGTTTTCGTTCAAAACAACACACGCCTGTTGTCTTGCTGCTCTGTCAACCAACCAGTGTACAACAATATTTCAGCGCCACCTTTCACTTCTCTCCCGGCTAAAACCATGCTGCAGTTCTTAAACTCTTAAGATCTCCAGGTACAAACCCATGACAAAGAAATACATAATAAACATTTTTATGGTCACATGTTTATATGCATAACCATAGGAGTTGTCGTAACGTGTATATAACACCATGCACCGCATTTTTCTGTTGTCAAAGAGTTTCTGACTTTTCCGCCCGATCGTGCGGTCAGTCTCAACATGAAGAGGCGATGACCCGTCCGAATAGTTTCAACAAGTTCGAGACAAGTACACATCAGTGCTAGTACGCAAATGTAGGTACTGGCATGTATATACTGACAATCCTGAAAGCGCCCTATTTTTGCTTGAATATTTAGGTTATGTATATATTATATCGAAACTCGCGTCCTACATCATCCAGTAATCGTTACTTGCAACTTATAGATGTTGCTCGTAACTTCATAATAGTGCAAGTTTACAATCACTTTTAGTAGTTTTAACGTTACATAATATATGAGGAAAGAAATTTTTTTAAGCTTATGTAAAGAACTTTTTAAATCTGGCAATAAGCGGAAAAAATCGAAATTTGCTCGACTAGATTTTATTCGTCACGTCATAATTGTGTATGTAACAAGTAGATACAAAACTTCTCTCACGAAACCCGACTTTTATTTTATATGGAACAACCTACAAATGTGAACATTACAGTTTCCTGAACATATCGAGAATAATTTCCCGCGCGACGAGAAAATCGTTACGGATTCCCGAAATTTCCCCCGAATTTCGGGATCCCGCAACCCACTAGTACGTATACATGATTAAATTACACAAGTTATTGTATTTGAGTTAATGTTGTGGAGTGCAAGGAGGTTATAAATTTTGTTCAATCTCCATCATTGTCACTGTTGCCTATATGGGTAATCCGCAGCCACTCAGAATGGCGGGAAGTGAAGCCCGGTTATTAACAATTTCCCATTTTGTTAATTACATTACCGATATTTGAATCGCTCCTACCAAACTATCCATGGCACAGTCGCGAATAGTGGTTTTATTGTACCAAGTTTGTCGTTACAAGGGGAATCACTTTCTCCCACTTGGTGGAAATATTATAAATAGCATACTGGACAATTAGCCACAAACGTTCGCATTCAGGTGGCTACTCTGCAAAAAATACGAATACATTTGAAAAAAATGTCAAATTCCTTTGAGGACACTGTCAACCTTATGCAACAGTGTGTCCACAGACACATACACGGCTTGTAGATCTTCAACGGCAGGTCCTTGGACAATTACAAACGGTTGAACTGCCAGGTTTAGTTCCTGCATCTTACTCCTTTTCCTCTGATTCATGGGCTCAATGTCACCTGAAATATGAAAAATATATAAACCGCAATATTTAATCGACCAGAAATTTCTGCTGTATGGACAGTGCATTAATGTATTTAAAGGTACTCGCTTTCACATGGACAATCATCCCTTCCTGGCATTTGTTGAATTGAAGGTTTCCAGTAATTCGTTCCGCCCTTTACTCGAGAAATGTGTGGCACAAGGCATGAGAGCAACATCACTTGCAGGGCATGTTTGCAATCTGCAATGGTAGATTTTTTAATCACACCACCGTAATATTTTTAACAGTTATAAAGAAATTCTACAAAAATATTCTCATACTTTCTGCACTTTTTACTGACCTAATCGTTTACTTCACTACTAAAGTTCAAAAACATTGCAAAGTTAATAGGGTTGTACGAATGTGACTTTTAGCAAGTTATTAATCATAACAAATTAGCTGCACAATCAAAACCAAAAAAATTAGGATATGGAGTATATGCCACACGGGGTTTGCCTACATTTAAATTTTCTAGTAGCATTATTTTGATAACTTTTAGCTTTGAAGCTGAAAGTGCATAAAAATAATTAAGAGCATGAACTTAAGGTCACAAATTCACGCCAATTTATAATTTCCTTGATAAACACTACAAACAAGAAATTCCCCAAGGCAGCTAGGTTACGATTGGAGAGAGTGCAACATGAGTAATGGAATTAGGGTTATGTTATTAAAATTTACGAACTATATACATGCCATTGAATTCGTATTGGTTGGGTTTATTCATTGATAATCAAACCTACGTTGTAACAATGTGACATTATCGTTTCTGTTATTTATAATTTCAGTTAGGGGTCATACCTGTGAATGCTGTTAGCCAAAATTATATAAAACTAACAGCCCGAGCACAACCGCTATAACATCACCAACATAAATTATGCACAAATTCACTAGCACTGTAATCAATGTAATAATTTACAATCCCGAACAATGATAAACACACACCTAATCACAGTGTGCAACTATGTTCTTTGTTTACTTCTGAGAACTCGCAAATAAGAAATGTTTTGTGCTAGTTCTAATCATACCGATGCACTTTTGAAATGTAAAAAGAAACTAAGACAAAAAATCACCACATTAGTATGAAATTCCGCAACAAAAAATCTGACTTCAGAGATGCAAAAGACTGCCATTTGAAGACTGGAATGGAACAAGTCAAAAGGATAGCTGCAACAGGTACGCCAACACAAAAAAAAAATCTTGTTTTCTTTACAATATTTACAAGCTCGCACTTCTTAACACCTCCGTATTTTATATGTGCACTAATAGTTACGTGAACAATGCATATTCTCCGAACTTTAAGAGAAAATCAATG
Organism: Dryococelus australis; assembly: GCA_029891345.1. NCBI lineage: Eukaryota > Metazoa > Arthropoda > Insecta > Phasmatodea > Phasmatidae > Dryococelus > Dryococelus australis. The sequence goes on from CM057009.1 coordinate 278,401,149, forward strand.
GGTTATCATTTCTGCCAATGTCTGGTGTAGCAACAAGTAAGCTCTTTGTATGGTATTAACCCTGGGTGCGCTACACTCTAGGTACAATTCCCGGTTGACAGACACCACGTAATATTTTTCTGAAGGAAAATGAACTGTCAACGTGCTTAGCGTTTGAAATATTAGAATTATATTTTAAACATCACCAAAATTCTGTACGAAGTTTTCGAAATAGTAAAGAAAACTACACTGAAATCACATCAAACTGACGAAATAACGTAAATATTTTCACATAAAACATATGTTCCTATCTAAGGATTTGCAGTGGTGGCTCTACACACCAAAAGTAAATAGGAATGTTTCTCTTTTTGTATATTATTAGGAAGTAATTCAATTCAAATACCTTCAATACTTTTTATTGTGAAAATAGTTAAAAGTTTTGGGAGAAAATTTCTATGGTTCCAAGTGTAAAATTTTGATGTCAAATGTCAGAATACAAAAATGTTATTAAGTGGAAATTTAATACATTGCTCTTATGGGAGAATTTTTGGGACAGTTAAATATTGGAATTTACTAACGCATTCTTTATTGCACGAGTTATTGTAAAACCAACAGTACACTTATTTTGCCATGGTAGTTGAAAACATGACTCTACAGCATGTAAAAGAACTTCGGACAACTTAACCTTACTGTGCATACTTATCCAACGCATATTTTACATTCACATGGCATAGCTTAACCATACTGAAAATTATATAAATACTATTTCTTGACACATCCCTATACTATTTGAGGAAACAGTATAATTACTTATACCATTCTACCCTACCTTGGGGTCGCATTGCCACCTACAATTCACATAGTCACATCAGCACTCGTGACTCTATACTTCACTGTCATTTTCAAATTTTTGTTTTGTATGACACCAGGATGGCTAGCAGTATCCTTACAACATATTCCCTGACATTTTCAAGTATCCTGCTTCTTCTTCTCCATACAAATACATGGCAAAAATTAAAATTACTTACTAGGGATGGGCGAAGCTTCGAAAATGTGAAATTCGAATTGAATATTCTTAATATTCAGCTTAGTATTCGAATTCAAAATTTTTACTTCGAGCTTCGAAACAAAAAAGTACTTCTGGGTAACAAATTATTTATTATTCTTGACGTATACAGCAGAAGACATGGTGGATTTAATTACATCAAAGTTTTTATTCGACAAATGCCACACCCATGGCTAGTGAATCATGAAAAAATAACCTCAACGTCATTCAGCACTAATCGGTAATGTTTATTTCCCTCGTGTCCAACAGTCCCTTAATGCATTACGGTGTGATAAATAGGAGATTAAACTGCAATATTTACAAATTTAACTGCTTTAAAATTGCACCCATTGTGATTCACATAACAGTTATGTAATTATAAAAACAGGAACTACGCTTCGTTTCACGCCATTATGAGTGGCCTCAGAATACCCATTTAGCGAACAGTGTTCCGTTAACCGAATCATAGAACAAGTTTTGTCTATTTCATATACGTAGGGTAAAATCTGATAGACAATGTGACTAACATACACAACATACTATGTAAACAGTAAATGCTCTCGTTTGTGAAGTATTGTATCATGTGATGAATTGCTGCGGGATGCATGTTGTTAAGTTAGCGATTTTGATGATGGCTTTGGAAGAAAATAGTACTCAGAACTACAAAGTTGTAATTTAAAATTTTAAGTATACTTACAACATTTATGGTTTAAATGAGGTTTTTTTAAGCAGTACTAACTCATTTGGCTTTTGGTGAATGGACTTTAAAAACATGTGTGGCAATTTTGACAGAGCATGTCGGCACGTACGGACAGTAAACGTTTCCAGCCAATAGCTAGTGATATTTATGTTTCCAGTTTCTAGCCCGGTGATCGCCGATGTGTGTGTGCTTTTTTTTTCACCGTGTTTATACGAGTATCTTGTTGGTGTTGGAATATTTTATCGGTAGTTAATTATTTTTTAGTTAATTTTTTTTTTATTTTCTTTCGTCAAACATAGTTGGTTGTATGTACCATGGTAGTGCATTCTCTTGAGTGAAGTGTAATATTAATCGGAACGTATTAACCGCTTCGTAAAAACTGAAGTGAAGTTAGCTTCGAATCCGAGTTTCAATCTGCTGCTGCCAACATTACAGCACAAAATCACTAGCGACTGTTCCACTCTCCAGGAAATGTGTCGAGCAAAAACTACACATATCCCAATATCTTAAAAATAATTGTTGAATAGGTAATTATACCTGCTAGCCGACAAACACCGCATCCGCAAAACGGTATTTTCTGAGCCTAGCTCGAGTTGTTTTAACAACATGCCAAGTTGCCCTAGCAAGCACTCATTCATATTAAATCCCCCCCCCCCCCACCCGGCTGATTGCACAGAGGTCGTGGGTGGAGGTAACAGTCAGGATGCTACCTAGTATTGTCCCTTTAATTAGTATTTCGAAAAAGCACATTCTCCATGAATCTGATATAGTCTGTAATACACTGAGTAGCTCTTATTACAATACTGACTGAATTATTCTCTTTCATGGGTAATTTAAGGCCGTAAACTTGCCTCCCAGAATCGCGCACTCGTTCCGAGTCTCAAGTTTATCGGATCCTCGACAAAAAATTATGCACATTCGCCATGAATCTGATACACTCAGTACTACGTAGTTTTTGCAGTACATGTTCCACTAGTAACTTTGTCGTAAGGTTGGATGTTACCAGATACGCATGGTGCGTCACCATTTGTAGCTGGGATTCGAATGTAACTTCAACTCGGTTTCGTAAAACTGCTCGTTCCACCATTTTCCTTGACTACCGTTCGCAATGAAACGACACAAATATAATTTGCGTATCTAAGTTTAAGTTTGTTGGTTTGAGGAAACCAGTGCAGTGATGATTTTACTGAATGATTCTGCAAATAAATAATTAATACTAGTGACGAACAAACGTGATTTTAGTGAAGTAAACTTGCAAGGATTGCCATAGAAAACACGTGTTCAAGTGGTTGTGAATTTGACGAACAGTAAGTTTACGTGTTTTCTAAATAATGTATTTGTTAACTGTTACTATAATCATTGAAATGCATATGGCCTGCAAAAGCCGCACTTTCAACACGTTTGTAGTGTGTGAATAATATTTATTTTCTTTATCGTAAATTCAACGACTGTGAGGTTAACTTCGGTCAAAATGTGTGTATATGTACGTATGTGTGAATATGCATGTGTGTGTGTGTGTATATATATATATATATATATATATATATATATATATATATATATATATATATATAACTGCTTCTGTATGAATAGGAAGAATGACGTATGTATCGGGTTCTGTTTTTCCATCAAAACTATATGTATTAAACTAAAGCCTGCTCCCCCTTTTCTGTTCTTTTTTCCCCTTCAAATAAAATAACAGAACCCCAACAAAGTTAACTTGGCAATTACAAAAAAATTAAACGGGTTGGAATGACAACCTTGCTATAATATCCTGCATTGTTTACTGGACGGAAGTAAGCAAACGTCAGTCTTCCAGTGCCTGCTGTCTGGAAACACGAGAAAAAGAGTGCATTGGACTCAAACATTTGTTTACGAACGTCTTTTTCTTCAGTGATAAAATAGCTGTAGTAGAAGGATGCAATGTGGCCGCACTACTTTCATAGAACTGTCCAAATTTACTTCACTTACATGAAATGGAACAGTTAACATGCATATTTGTAGAAGACAATCAATGGAGATCAAAAACAATTCTAATAAACTTGACACTCCACAACGTTAGCTCATGTAATTTAATAAATGTTTACGTACACAAAGTAATAGAACCATATTGTATTGAATCACACTGTTTAGATACAAAATTTTAATAAAAAATCAAAAAGTAACTACTGGGTTGTAAAATATGAGCACTGAAATTAATTACTATGTTTTGTATGTTCCACGAATTGCTGAAATATTTTTTATTTTCTTATTTAGTATTATTTTCCATTTAGGTCAGGAAATATGCTGATGTGATAGAAAATATTTTTAACTCTTTAAACCAGGGATGTTACTTTCAAATATTCCTTTAGCCTGGATTAATTTAAGTTTTTTATTTAGATTTGTTTAGCATGAAAGGCAATGCGTGTACTTACATGGTAAAAATCTATGACAATTTTTTTTGAATATCAGTGGAAAACTTTTCTTTTTTTATCTGCATTTTACCTAGCTTGTAAAAATTTATGTATTTATTAAATTTAAAAAAAATTGTTGAAATGGGTACTTGTCATCAAAACCCTTTGATTACATATTCGATTCGAATTCGTAAATATTTTTAAAAGTTTGCTTCGAAATGAAATTTCCAGCTTCGCCCACCCCTATTACTTTCACTTTATTTCCCCAAATATTACCCTTATTTTGATAGAACCAATACATAGGCCTACATTCTTTATGAATACTTATATGTGCAATACAGATATTTATGACATACTATGTATATAGAAAAAGTACAAAGATAGCACGTGGGAAAAAATGACAGGGAATTACTAGCTATCTTAGGGCCAGAAACAGTGACGAAAAAAACAATACATAATACAATGTAGCAACTCGCTGAGAACTGCTACAAGTGTTCAAATTATCATTTAAGATATTTCGTTTGCAAAATCTTAAGCTGGCACCTAAAATCACATTTTACACTACGTCAATGCTTGCTGTATCAGAAAAAAATAATCGTGTCAAGAAAGCAAGCATAATAAGAATTTAGCCTAAAGTAACGAAATTTGTCGGTAAGATTAAAAATTTTCCTCCAGTAACAGAATAAACCAAGATTATGCATTATACAATTCATAAGCTGGCATGTAGTAGAAGTGCAAGAAAGCAAAATTAGTTTTTATATTAAATTTATGATCACTTTATGTATATCCATACCTGCCAACTCTTAACGATTTAGGCGCGAGGTTCACCATTTTTGGATATCGCTCACGCCCGCACGCATGTACGTGAAATCCTCACAATTATTTCCGATTTCCTTCACTTGAATGGTTTTAGGGTGCGCGTGAGTCGATGGATCGACTATTAATCGCAGAGAGATCGATTTCAGCTTCACTCGCGCGAAGAAATCAATTCTTCTCGTTGCGGTTGGCGTTGTCTGTGTAATGAAATATGCTTTTGTCATCGTGATGGGGGAACTGATTCAAACAAGTGCCGTGTTTTGAGATCGGTCAGCTTCGACTTGCGTACTCTATTGTTTTTGGCGTTTGAAGGTTTCGTACTTCTGTTGTCCGTTATTATTTATGTAATGTTTCGCACGAGATTGCTGAGGTTAGGTTATGTTGTGAATTTTCTGTAGACTGTGTTTATAAGGCTTACAATGTCTGAACAGACTACTAGTAAGAAACACTAATTAAAGGTCTTTCACGTTCAAGTGAGCACTCTAGAAATCAACCTTTGAAAAAAAAAAACACTGCCTACAACTGCGTATGTATAGCAACGTTTGTTACCGCACATGCTGGGGATGAACACACCCAGTTATGTTGGCAGTGAAATTTGAAAAGTAGTTCTAAGAAATAACGCTGTATTGCAAGTGTAAATGTTTAAATTTATGGCTACTTACGATGTTTGAAGTTTATTTTATACAGTTTAAAGTAATTATTGGCTTAAAAATAATGTGTTTACTGTAACTCATAATTATATTGTGTCACGTGATCGGCGCAACGGTCAAAACCAACGGCCCATTGTTGTGGTTCCTTCATGCTTGTTGCTTGGCAAGCTACAAATTTGGAAGCTGGAAGTAGTCGTGTTTAAATATTTCTAATTTATTTTTCAGCTTATCTGCAATCGTCATTGTTTTATTATAGGTCGTATAGTGTTTAATTGTGTTGTAGTGATTTTGTGCAAGTCATGAGTCCCAGCAAACTACGTACGAATGGTCAGAGTCATGGAGACATAATAAATATCGCCGAAAATATGTATTCTTTAATTCGTCGAGGAGAGATGAAGCTGTGCAAGGCCATCGAACGAGTTGCAGAAATGATGAAAATTTCAACTGCAACTGTCCGGAGGTAAGTGTAAATGTGTTCTTACGATGTGTTTCCGCAAACAGGTTTTACGACGTGTTTTCCCCGCTTACCCCCCCCCCCCCCCTTTCCGGTATGTTATTGAATTAAATCGTCGAAAAAGACCAAGTAGGAATAGACCTTTGGAAACATGATATTGTAAACGGAAAGTTAAATAACAATAATGAAAGTAAATGAACGACAGCAGAAATGCGGCATTAATATATTCAAATGAGTTTCTGAAGTACATGTTTATCCTATGTTTGACATATAATATAAAAAGTTATGTGTACCTATGTACCTACACGTATCTGTTTAACCGTTCTTTTGAATCTCTCTTGATATTAAGTGAAAATTTGGCGTCAGTAATTATACGTTGATTTCACGCGATTTGATATCACTGTCGTTTTGTCATGTAGGCGTAACCTCAAGTGCATCTGTACGTATCTACTTATGACCAGCCATGTAACCTTTCTTAAATCTGCCTTGAAAACAAGTGCAAATTTTGCAGGCAGTAATTAAACGTTAATTTTACACGTTTGTATATGACTGTGTTATTTGTAAGGTAGTCCTAACCTCAAACTTGTGTTCATCCCAAGTTACAGTGTTAAATTTTACTATTGTTAACGTAGCATAAACGTCACAGTTTTATGTTACACCAAAGGTGTTCCAACATCCTATAAACTATAAAATCTTAAAGCTGGTTTTGTTAACTAGAGATCTCTAGTTGGGCTTGTTCCCGACATGATTTCTTGATGCAAGTATAATGATTTATTTTGTAATGCTTGCCGTAACAAGAATAAGAAAGTATTTATAATTAATTGTCACTAGTTATAGCATAATTCCATGTTTAAATTTCGAAATGGATGTTCGACAAGACAACTTGCTACCTTTTGAGAAATATTAACTAAGATAGTATGCGTTCTTGAGTAGGCATAATTGTTTGTTGTATCAGCCACTTGGGCGGAAAAAATATTGTAGTTATTGAAATTTAGTGTAACTGTAAATGACATCGCACAGTCAACACTCCAGACTCCCACAGCTCCTGTTTACTTGCGACTGCATGTTTTGTAAAGGTTAAATTGCATTGCATAGTGTATGCGTTAAATTAAGTAAAGTATTTCTAAAGAAGCTATATGAGCTAGCTTTCAATAAGGGCCGGGCAACAATTGACATACCTAACACATTCACAGTTATAGCGATAAGCACATACAAAACCCAAACACACAGTGGTCTGGCTACTATTGATATAATGATGATAATATTAGTTGATGTTGCTATATTTGTAGCGAAGAAATTAAGGTCTGTACATGGTTTATTCTAAGTGATTTGCATTATTGCTTGGAGTTTTTTTAAGCATGAAAATATTAATGTTTCTGATGCCACATGTTAAACACACAGCTTTTAAGTGTTCCTTGCACAAACTTTCCTTCAGATGGGCAAAGTGTGTCGACCACGTGGAGAAGCTGATTGCCGAGGACTGGGAGAAGGAAGTGCACGAAGATACTGATATACCTCCATGCATCATCTCCCTGGATCCGGATTTGGACACCAGTGATGAAGATGATTCTGGCAGTGGCGATGAAGTATTGACTGACAGAGGTATTAGGCCGTTCTACTGCACGGTAGTTGCTGGATGGTCAGAGGCGGTAAGGTTTGTATGACCAGGTAAAGGTATTTGCATTTTGCAGATGCTTGTTTGTAGTATACACATATCTGTTATGGGTGGGTACTATTTGTTATCGGAGTCCACAAGTGTTAATATATTTGTCATGTTGTTTGTTAATATATGGTATTCATGTTTGGTTTCTAGTATAAAAAAATATAAGCAATATTTTTTTACATAATAGATACAGTTTTTGCAAAATTTATTCTAAATGTTCAAATTTATGTTGCATGGTACGATGAGGTCATGTATATTGAGTTACTTGTTAACATAAATGTCATTGTAACATGTTAACATGTTTGGAATCTTGTTAATATAAGTGTGATGATAGTTTTGCATCTTAGAAATTAAGTTGTATACAAATATGTAATTTTGTTGTGTGTGTCGGTCGTACACTAGATAAAAGTAACTTGCCTGTAAGTATTACTTTTATAATTTGTCCTTTACATTATAATTTTGCTGTCATTTGTGGATATGTATTGGTTTCACATTAATTAGACATTCCTTTCAGCTTTGTGTGTGTACGTATGGACGAGTATTTGTATGTATAGTAATTTTCTTGAAATACTTATCTCATTTAAGTTTTCAGTTTTGCTGCAGTCATTGCAATGAAGGGACCACAACAATGATGAGAGTCCAATGCACTTTACCTATAAAATTGGTTTATTGACGTCTGTGTGGGTTTGACAAAAAGGAAATGTCGCACCCTTTTGGGCCACAAGAGACACCGGAAATGTGGCCATCACCGGATCGGCATTTCACTTAGCTATAAATAAAATACTTAATTTTTAGAATTATTTTGTATAAATGAAGGTGGTGCCAGTTACAAGCCTGGTATACACTTATGTTACCACTTCAATTCACAGTATAAATACACAGTTATTATTTGGAGGGTCTCAGAAGGACACAAACACCGAGTAACGGTGTCAAAAAAAATGTATGTGTACACAAATGCATTTGTTGATATGTTTATATTTTTAGTGTATATTATTTTATTTTATATATACGTAATAGGCCTATGTTGAAATATATTTATCTCCATTTATAAAGGTGCATAAAATTTATGTATACACAAATGCATTTGTTGTTATGTTAATCTTTTTAGTGTAAATTATTTTAATTTTATATATACATAATAGGCCTATATTGAAATATATTTATCCCCATTTATAAAGGTCCATATAAAGCTATCTTTAAATGTACATATACATGCATATACTTAAAATATTTTACTTTTTTTATATTACATTTTTTTATATACTGCCACGTTAAGTTTATTGGGATCATCTACTTTTGTGCAGAGGTGTACTCTTTGCTCCGCTCAGACTCCCTTGTCTTACCATGCTGTTCTGCCTCCCTTCATTCCCCTTTCCCCTTCGTGCGTCGTTATTTTTTTATTTGTCGTGGTTGTTTATTTAAGGGCTTGCATGGCCTCGCTCTACGCTTTAGACATCTACTACGTTACGCCGCTACCTTACGCCTGCAGGATGTAAGTTTTTTCCTGGTGGCTTAGTTGCACTTCACTTCGGTCAGCTGAGGCCAAACACAGCTATCATGTTTTCAAGCGGACGTTTTACCAGTCACGCTACAGAGCGATGGGGCACTTAGAAAACGGCGAGTCATGGAAAACGTTAAGTTAGCGGTAACATTTTTAAATGTTTGGTCATTTGTGTGACAAGTGGTGTTTATTTTTCAATTGTGTAAAGTTTTGTCTATCGGAGCTTTGACATGACCCAAACGATTATACGTGTTACATTTTTTATATATTGTATATTTTACATGATATATACATATAAATGCATATATGTATACATATATATGCGTACTTATATGCATATATATGCATACAAATATATACATTATATATACATCATATATGTTACATGTGTTATATTTAGCAGTCCTGAAATGTAAACATTGAGTTTATTAACATGTGGCAATCACATGGCTGTCACATGGCAGTCACATGGCAATGTTTGTTTACATGTGGCGGAAGGATACATGATGGGCAAGGAAGTAGAACTTTAGCAGGGATTTCAAAAGTGCTCACTTTATCGTGAACGCCCTCTACAAAACAACATTTGCAGGCCTATTCAGAAGAGTTTCTGCATATTATCGCTTCACGGAAAGGTAAAAGCATTGCGTTTTGCGCCACGTGCCGTTGTGATTTTTCGCTTGCGCATGCAGGCCGAAACGATGTGTTTAAGCATTCACAAAGTAAAAAACATCTTGATAATGTAAAGTGCATAGAATCCAACATAAAACTGAGTTTTATATGTGATGCTGGTGATAGTCGCGTTACTCGCGCCGAACGTTTGTTTACATCATTTATTGTGGAACACAATTTGCCTTTTAAGTTGTGCTGACCATGCCAGTTAATTGTTCAGTATAATGTTTCCAGACAGCAATATCGTGAAGAAATACAGATGTGCAAGAACAAAAACTACTGCCATTGTGGGTGAAGTGGAATCTAAAACTCGCACATCGGCTATCAAAATTTTAAAACATGTGCCTTTTTTCAGTTTCTACGGATGGGAGCAATCAGACTGGTGCGAAACTCTATCCGATAGAGGTTACATTTCATCATCAAGAAAAATTAGAAATTGAAAGCCGTTTGCTGTCTATGCCTGTTTTTGGAAGGCAATTGAACTGGATTAAATATTGGCAAACTCCTCCTTCAGAACATAAAAGAAAAGGGAATTCCTTATTCTAACTGTTTAGCCCTATGTGCTGATGATGCCCCTGTGACGGTAGGATAAAAAAAAGGGGAGATTCCAGTGTTCTGAACGAGAAATTTCCAATTTAGTTGTGATTGGATGCGCATGTCAGCTAGTAAAATTAGCTACAGAAAAAACTGCTGCTTTTATTCCAGTGAAAGTGAATGAGATGTTGATGAATATTTTTTATTATTTAGAGAAAGTGAAAAGCGGAAAGAGAAAGTAAATGAGTTCCAAAAACTGCACGATTTAGATACAAAGAAAATCATTAAACATGTATGCAAGCGCTTGTTGTCATTTGGGTAAGTGTTTAGGTAGGTTTATTGAGCAATGGTAGCCCTTGACAATTTTTTTCATGGAAGAAACCACATCTGTACACACCAGAGAGAGAACTGGGTTCCTGCATAGCTATCGCATTCCCAAATTGAAAGATACTCAGTCTGGCTTCCAGAATTCTGAATCTTATGTAGGTGTACATGAAACTGGTCATGATGTTAAGACAAATTGTTAGCCTGCATCATCAAAGAAGCGACAGTTAGGATTCGTTATCAGCAATGTGAAGAAATCAAAGGAAAATAATGTAAAAAAGCTCAACTTAGACGAGAAAAAATACAGGTAAGCCTGTCAGGAAATGTGAAAAAGAATTTTTATGCAGAGAAGACAGAATTTTCATGTTCCTGTCGTGTGATCTGAACAAAAATTCTGTTTGTTTCATCAGAATGTTATTCCTGTGTTTCAAAAAACAAACATTCTTTTGCAATCTGCTGAATCTCATATTCATGTTCTAAAGTCAGTGTTGCTCAATTTATTCAGAAATTTGATTTCTAGGTTTCTCATTGCCTCGACAGTTAAATAATCCTGTGTTTTAGATGTTGACTAGCACAACAAAAATAAACAGAAATCTGATACGTATTTGGTGGTTGGCAGGTCGTTGGAAAAGCTCCGTCAAAAACAGAAAGACTTTTTTTTTCCTGTCTCAGGAAACATTATACATCAGCATGTGATTATAGGCTTTACAAATTTCCCTTGAAAAGTGATGTGTTGTCACATGCTGAAGTGGCAGATATTAATTCAGTTAGTGCTGCTTCTTTTTCAAGTTTGAGGTTTTTTATGGAAAAATTTCTCTGAATCTTGTGTAATGATAAAGAACTGGATTTAGATTCAGAGACAGACACACTGGAAGCACAGTTTTGCTGTTTTCAAATGGAAGACATTACATAAGAACTGCCAAAACACTCTAGCTAGAATAGACACTCAGTGGTCAATATTTGGGCAGGTGGAAAATGTAGATGGTACTTTGAAGTATGACAGACTTTCTCGAGCAGTGCTTCCAATTATTTATATTCCACATAGCAATGATGAGTGCGAAAGAATATTTTCTCGAGTTAAGAAAAATAGGACGCAGTTCAGATCATCAATGACAGACGCAGTTTTAGAAAAGTTTATCAAACTGAAGTCTGCCCAGTATAGGCTATGTTATGAGCAAGAATTTGATTCAAATTATTTTGAAAAGGCCAAATCGACAACATTTATATCATTGCATAACTAAAAGTTGAATGGAATTGTTTGGTAACATGTAATTGACTGCAGTAAACAAATTCTGTTTCTTTCGTATACGTCAAGGGTGAAATAAAATTATTGTTTATGTGCTACTAAACAGTTTTTCTGACAGTATAAAATTTATATATACATTTTTTATGAATGTGTATGGTTATGTGGAAAAGTGTTTGTGTGTGTGTGTGTAAAATAAGGTCCTATATTAATAAAACTGAAGATAGTCTGTGATGTGACTATGAAGAGTGCTCACCTGTATCTACTTAGACAAAATATTTTTTTGTATTGTATTATGCATTTCGTTTTGCCAAAAAAAGGATATCTAGAGTTAATATTACTTTACACAAGAATGTGGCAGTGAAATAAAGTTACCTTGAACAAAAATCACGAAATTAAATAGAATTTACACAACACGATAATCGAGAAATGAAATAAATAAGTGAAAAAAAAACTGGGAAGTGAAATTACATTAAATAACCAAAAAGTTGATAACCCACTGAAATGAACATCCAGAATATTAAATCAATTGACTCTGGATAAAAAAAAACTTTTACAACCTAACGTATTATAGTGGGTGAATAGTGAAGTGCATGCAGCAATTTGTACTAAAATTAGCGAGTATTTTATGTTTTAATTTGTTAAATATGGACTATGTTATTACACAGTGCCAAAATTATGGTTCCTTCAGGTTTGTATTAACGAGGTTCTAGAGATATTTTGGAGAACCACTGTGGCATACAAACGAAGCACAGAAAAGTGACAAAAAGTTTTTTAATTCATAAGTAATGTGCGAGTCCTTTATAAGATGACCTCTCATATTCGAGTAGTTTGGAATGGCTAGCAGGGAACATAATGATACCAGCCGCAGTGGCCTCCCGTTAAAAATACATTTTTAGTAGTGGTTATACATACATTTCCTTTGCGGGGAAAAAAATCAGTTTCCTGAGTTGCTTGAAAGATTCTTGCAATGGTTATGAATGATTAAACGAAATATTTTATACATATTATACAATGATACATATTATACAATTCATTTTCTTTGACGACATAAGCAGTGGCTGCTTATGTCGTCAAAGAAAATGAATTGTGAGACACAAAACAAAAACTGAAAAATGATAGTAGCTGTAGTCAAGAGATAAATATAAAACATATAATAAATCCCTAAATGAATTTTGTCAGATTAATAACAAAATGGAAAACCGAAACCAAAAACAAAATTGCAGAATAAATAATCAAACGAAGAAATTGAAATGTCTAGGACAACCCAAATAGGGCAGCACAGTGCTCATACTGTACAGAAGTTTGCAGTAAAGTGTCGTTACAAAAAATGAGTGATATCTTTAACTTAACATTGTTTGACTATAGTCAATTCAAGGTTCATTCCAACTTTTCTGAAGCCTAGCCACGTGCTAAACTTGTACTTCCAGGATATTTCTCGCTCCACCTAATGCAAACAAAGCTCAATTGAGTCTAGAAAATTACACGGAAGGAACACTGCACCACATTCGTGTGCGCTCAGTTTAATAATATTTTGCATAAGAACTATTTCTTACTAGGTACTACCAACACACCTATTTTATCCCTGTTTTTATTCATATTAGTTATAAATGAAATGGAACTTATGTGTGAAATGTAACTTATTTTTGAAATGTAAGTAAAAGTTCGATTTAACGAAAATAAGGTACTTTTATGGTAACACAAATATAAAACGATTGTGGTAAATGACATAGGAAATAACCAAACACGTTAAAAATGGGGTGAATTTTTGAAGGTTTGTTTAAGAGTGCGAAGAAACCATTAATAGACAATACTACTTTACTTTCACCTTTCATTACCTTACTTGAAATAACTTATTTTTATAACACTTCAGTATAGGCCTTACATAATATTACACGTAATCAGCATTAGTAATTCCTTTTTTGTACATTATTTAATAAATTTATAGATTTCACTAGCGATTGGCTCGTGTTGAGGAAACTGAATACATATTTACTGTTACAGTTGTGAACTGTGTCAGGTTACTTGGCGATATTTTGTCAACGAAGGTTAATTTTGTAAATTGTTTACCGCAGACTTATTGTGCTTCAACTATGGTCTATATAATATTTGCTGTTACTCACAGCTTTTGATGTGTTAAATTCTCAATCACAGAGTATGTACCACGTGGTTCCACTTCGAACCATCGAGTACATCAATAAAATCATAACTATAAAATAATTGTGATGGGGAATTAGTTATATAGCTAAATTCGTATAAATTTTTTCATGGTGGAAACAGGCACAAGTGGGTTGAAAGTAGATTACAAGCATGGCTTTCAGACGTGCTCAAATAACTGTGATTACAATACACATACACAATTTACACCTTTCAGTCCACAATCTCTTGCGGGAAATGAAAATGTGCTGTTATTTTGCCCCTGTGAAGCCAAAGCAAAATACGAGGTTAGCAATGGACCACTGCGATTCACCAAAAATACAGATTAACGCTGGAATCCTTTAGAACTCCCATGCTCAGCAAGTTGGGGCCAGCAATATTAATTTTAACTATGATGTAAAGAACCAATTGAAATATGAAATTGCTGTACCTAGTTGTGTAGATGTTCCTGTAGCAGTCGCATGTAACTCGAGAACACAAAAATTATTAGAATTATTAAATTTAAGTGTTCACTGTGTATGTTTATTTTGATTTTACAGTAGGTCTACCTGTTTATTACCATGCATGCCTACCCATATATGGAATTGTGGGAATAGTGTGGTCTACTTTTTCAGTTTTGAGGTTATAAGTACACGTTTATTATGAGCCACTGCCTCATTTTACAAGTTTCGTACAAACCTCTACGAAACTGCTGTATGCCTGGCGTAAAATATTCCCGTATTATTACCACTACCAAAATTTTGTGAGTGATAATAAAATTTACACGTCGATACAATATTTGTACACGCGACAATAGGGATGCTGTATGTAAAACACAATTCGGTTATTCACATTCCAATACTTCCAAATCACTAATTATAAGAGGTGTTGTTCCAATTGGCACTTAATGAACTGATATCAACTTGAATTAATTACCGTATTTCAAGCAGCTTGCTGAAATTAAGGACATGTATTTTTCCCGCGCTGTATATGATCGATGTGTAATAGTAAGTAATAGGTTAGCGTATTTTTAAATTATAATATTACATGTGAAACAGTACTTAAAATATTGTACATATGAGAGCTATTTTTAAGAACCTTCATTTGGTTAAAAAAAAATTTATTTAGGCCTATATTCGTATTGCATCAGCCATGCTCTACAGCATAAAGTCGCAAACTAAACTACACTTATCAAAATTTACAAAACCCGCAATGGATAATCAGTTAACTTACATGCAAACACTTATATTAGATCAGCGAAACTCCAATCTTGCAAAAGTTTATTCGTCGCTTCATCAGCCATGCTCAATTCTTATAACCTCCAGCCTCCACCAGGAGCACAAGGCCATCAAAAATACAAATGGCGAACTTTTGCAGCCAACAAAAAGGAAAACGGATATCAAACAAATAGTTTTGTGTTGCCAAAAAAATATTTGGTCGCTTCAAATATATTATTTGTTCAAAATATACCACGCGTAATTAAAAATATCATTTTGTTGACATATTGTAACGATTTGTTTGTGCCAACTAGATATTTGGTTAACATACTGCAACAACTAAATACTTGATTGGCACAAATAAAGATGTTTTAAATAAATTATTTGGTTTCGTGAAACAATTTCATTCATTTGGAGCAACCGAGGCTTGGTTGTGCCAACAAAATATCGTTTGTGTGAAATAAAAATCATGCAAACAAATATATTTGGTTTAGTAAAACAAACCGTTTTCTCAGTGCAGCTATTGGTACCAACTTGCACCACTTACAGTCTAGCACTGCATTGTGCTGCAATATAGCAGTCATTGCGCCATTTAGGCGAGATTCCGTGCAGTGCCCATAATTGGGCCAGTGCCCATATTTGGTCGACATACCTTACAAATATGTTTCAAGTATGTCAGAAAATTATTTTCAAAACGCCGGTAACCTAGCTATTTTAGTTTCGTATGTTATATCGTCGAAACCGGGTAATTAATCTCAAATAAACTTTGTATAATGGCTGTATATATTACTAAAATCAAATATGTACCCACAAAATATATTTTGTCCACCATTGTGTAAAATAGTTATCACTTGACATATTAAAATTATGTTATCTCCGAAAAAACAACCGATTTCTACCAAATTGGGCTAACAATTAGCACTATGACAGGCTATGTAATCTAATAAATTTTGAGAGGGTCAGACACACATATTTTCAAGAACGTGGGCGTATAAATATTTTAGATCCGAATGTTTTATCTACGAAACAGCAAAACAAATTTCAACTTAACCTCGCTGAAAGTATCAGTTATATCCATCAAAATTTTCTATGCAAAGCCTCATTTCTCCGACATTTTGTAAGATAGCTCCACATGAAACAATACAGCTTTTATACCGTATCTCGGGAAACAATCAACCGATTTCTTTCCAATTTAGCGAAGGAGATGTATTGTGGTGGGCTATATTAATTTACACATTTTAAGAACCAATCAACCGATATGCATACAGATATCCTCCTTTACCGAATTTGTTTTGCAAATTAGAGTCAGGTGAGTAAATTGAAATTTTTTTTCATATTTGCGGAATATTTCGACTAATTTACACAAAATTGCACACCTACAGAAGGCCAAGTAAATTTACACTTAGTAAATGGGGTCAGACAATGATTTAAAAAATGGCGGCAATCAAACATTTTGTGCTGACCTTATATATTACAAATATCGTGTACAGAGCCTCATTTTAAACAATTTTGTACGTAACGACATTTAAGAAAATAGGGTTTTTATGCCATATCTCGTATACCAATTCACCGATTTCCATGAAATTTGTCACACAAGTAGCGTTATGAGAGGTCATGTAAAATTATGCGTTTTAGTGGCTCAGACAGTTATTTTCAAAATGATGAATTCTAATCACGGATAAGTCACTCGTTTATTTTAATTATCTTTGTACTTTCTCATATGTTTCTGGTTTCATCTCTAATGATTTTGCTGTCAATGAGACGTCAACAACTATCTACCATCTAAGATTTCAAGAGCTCCACTAAAATTTATTTCTACCCATGCAGAAGAAAGTAGGTTCATTATGTATCACTAACTTCTTGTTAAAATACGTGTCCGACCCACTTAAAACATACTAAATTTTCATCGCTTGCAATAGAACCACTCGTTTGCCACATTTAGTAGGAATCGATTGATCGCTTCACGAGCTATGACATAAAAAACTTTATTTATTCATTCTCACAAAATGGCACATAAACGTGGCTATGTGTTTGGCATATTAATTGTAATAGGTACGTCAGTATACAAAGTTTGGTCGAAATTGGCAAAACAGTACGGCAGATGTAGGAAATAAAGCAAAAATATTTGTATGGACGCCATTTTTTTTGCGTATTTCTTCCTGAAAAAATCCAGTTGTATTGACCTGCAAAAGTGAAAACTCCGAACAGAAAGTTGGCATCTCCCCGTCTACCCGCACATAAATATTTCACATAAATAAATACTCAAGTTTCGTATAGTTTTCTGTTTGCGTTGCACTGCTGCTATAATTTCTTTTGTTAGCACTTGATCCGGTTTTCTCTGTCGTATGCGTCTATTTGAGAAAGTGTATGCTCGAGTTTGACTGCAGACCCATTCCCACTGCCGCGAGAGGCCTGGACAAATACAGGACAGATCCCCAGGCAGTTGTGTACTCTGGCGTCAGGATCAATATAAATCCAGGGAGGATTACTGGCATTTCTGCACTGCCGCTTAGGGAGCAGTAGGACATTCAAGAAGGAACACCCATCGTCACGGCGAGGAAACCTTCACTGTTTAACTTCGCCAGGGGGAGGATAAGTCGCCTGAGAATACTGCCCAAGTGGCTTTGTCGATCACCGACGACCAAACTACAGACGTGGTTCAACCAATGGAAAATGCATCGAGAGCGAAATTTTTCTCCTGCCGATTTCTCCTGACCTACAATCACTTGCGAAAATTATTGTTACTGTTACAATAAAATGTGTTTTGCTGACGAAAAGGAAGTTGACATTATTTGTTGTGATATATTTCGATTTCGCCTTCCTTTGGTCTGCCTATTCAGCAAAAATGTTGCTTATCTAAAACTGCCTAAAATTTTGTAGGGTAAGGCAAGTAATACACTGTGGCCATAGGAAGGGGATTTTGTCTACAATGACCACGGATTGCCCTGATGATCAAACAGATTTTGCTCGGCTAACATTTGTACCCACAAGACAGCTCTCAAATATGTTCATGTATTCTATTACAGACCTATTAACTGTCTAGCACACATAATACAATAAGCATTGCCCACTATCTGCACAGAGCAAATAAATAAATCCCATCGATTGTCTATTAGTTAAAAAACGTCAATTGAATATTGCGTTGTAGTTATCGTCTTTCTTGTCAGTAAGAAGAAACAATAGGCGGGTTTTGGCAACGATCTACTTTTTCTTTCCATTGGCGTGTTAAGCAAATTACGATAAACATGGATATCAAAAGTTGAGATACAAAATGCATAACTTTACAGCTTTGCAATTTCCAGTATCTAGTTTTATGTTGTTAATTTGATAGCAACTTATTTTTCAAATGAAAATTTACTTTATACCATAAGTAAAAAATTATTATATGTTGCCTATGTAACATTTTCAGCCGCTGCTTAATTTTTTTGAATACAAACTTTTCTCAAGTGACTGCCATACTAAAGTAAAATATACTTCTATGTTTTTTTTCGCAACTTACATCTACGCCTCGTACCCGTGACTTGGATCACGTTAATGTGTAATTTTGATAACATTTTAAAGTATATATTTTATCCTTCTGAATTCTGTACGTACTTTTAGTCTTGTCGTATTTATCTATCACGATATGCAAAGGTATATAATTACAATCATCTACGATTATCTATACTAATATTATAAAGAGGTAGTGTTTGTAACTTTGTGTGTTTGTGTGTTTGGATGTAGGAGGTAATCTGAGAAACTACTCATCCGATTTTAAAAATGCTTTCACTAGTAGAATGCTACGTTATCACTGAGTGTCATAGGCTATATTTTATTTAAAAAATCAATAGGGATCCCTACTAAAACTGCAATAATGTAACCCAAAGTGTAAATAAATGACGTATAAAATTCCTTACATTGCGTGCGCTGCGAAAACTATTGATGATAGAACAAAATAATGTACTACGGCTTTGCAGGACGGACAGATTCGGAAAATAAAACGTGCTGTGTGCTGCGTACGGCGCCAACCTTAGAAGCTCTACTGGCATTATGGGGGGAGTTACTTTTGTGTTTGCTGGGGATTTTCGGCACACTCCCTGTAGTTACAAAAGGGACGCGTGCAAATATCATAAAGCATGTCTTAAATTATCTCCCTTATGGAGTTCTATTCAACACCTAAATTTGCGAACGAATATGAGAGCCTATCTTGGTGGAGACACGCATAAAGATTTCCCACAACAATTGCTCAGACTTGGAGAAGGAGTTTTTCCTTCTCTAAATTTGGGCACTAATTCTGCTGAAATCATTTTAAATGAGGCATTAGGTCAGATAGTCCACAGTCTGCAGCATCTTATAGAAGCAGTATATCCGGGCCTCGAAAATTTACTAGAAAGAGACTTTCACTGGTTGTGTTCCTGGGCAATAGTATCGCCCAGGAACGACACTGTCAATGAAATCAACAATATCATTATACAAAGAGTTCCCGGCCAAGTAAAAACCTATAAGTCGATTGACACAGTCACCAATGTTGACGATGTCGTCCACTTTCCTCAAGATTTT
This sequence comes from Dryococelus australis, assembly GCA_029891345.1. Classification (NCBI taxonomy): domain Eukaryota; kingdom Metazoa; phylum Arthropoda; class Insecta; order Phasmatodea; family Phasmatidae; genus Dryococelus; species Dryococelus australis. Next base: position 278,421,012 of record CM057009.1, read on the forward strand.
CTAAATTCGCTTAATCCTTCTAGCTTGCCACCTCACGAACTATCATTAAAAGTCGGTACTCCTATCATGCTTTTAAGGAATATAAGCCCTCCTAACATGTGTAATGGCACAAGATTGCTCATTAAAGACTTGAAAGAAAATTTGATTGTCGCGACCATCCTCACCGGTCCAGCAGCCGGCCAGCTGGCAAACATCCCGAGGATTCCCATGATTCCCACGGATTTGCCAATATCTTTCAAACGGTTGCAATTTCCGGTAAAAAACATCGTTCGCGATTACTATTAATAAGTCCCAGGGTCAAACTTTCTCTTTGGTTGCAATCGACCTACGAAAAGAGTGTTTTTCCCATGGCCAACTATATGTTGGTTGGAAGTTGGAGTTGGTTACGAGTTGGAAGTCCCGAGAAACACTACATTTTGCTACCAAACAATAACAGCACGTCAAACATTGTCTACAGAGAATGTCTTAGCCAATAACATATTAAATACTTCTATCTCAGATAAATTGCATTGTAATATATTGTATATTAATATGAAAAATTATAAAAAAGTAAAAAATATAAAATAAAATAGCAAAAAAACTTTAAATTGAAAATTATTTAATTAATTATTACATTATAATGTGCTTTTTTAATGTTTTAGGAGAGTTTACCCAACTTAATTAACACCGGGTTAAGCAGTTTTTTTAATCTTAATTGCACTCGTGCGAAGCCGGGGCGGGTCGCTAGTTAATTAAAAGTTTTAAAAAATGGCTTATCCTTACCATGCTCGTATTACAAAACGATGTTTTATTCCAGCAAATATATGTCATTATTCAGTTATTCATGCCCTTAATATGCAAAGTGTATTAAATAACTATAATTGGGAATGGGAAATGAAAACAGTCAAACAATTTTTTAGTAAACTACCACATATTTAGGCAAACAATAATAAAGCAATTTTCGGTTAGACTTTTACAACCTAAACAAGATACTTCAAAAAATTATAGTATTTTTAAAACACTTAGTACTTTCAAAAATTAAATTCTGGAGATGCCGATTCATTGTAATTTTCACTAAAAGATATTAAAAACGCAATATGAAATCCAAAATGACCAAACAAGCTGTAATATTTAAGAACTAAGTACGTGTGTGTGTATATATATATATATACACACCAAATGGCCTATATATATATATATATATATATTGGCCATTTGGTATTTTTATAAATACTTGGCTAAAGTAAATTTCTTTTACATATTTTACCATGAGTACTTTACATGTTGTTCATTCTGCCCCTAAAGAACAAAGAGATTCATGCCAGTCCAATAAATTTTATATTATTTCTTCCATGATAATATTATTTTATGAATTTTGCGTAAATTTTTCACTGCATTGGCCTTGTTGCTCCTATAGGCAATTTTTGTTCCCAACATTCAGTTAGATTCCTCGGTGTGCTGTAACTGTGCTCTTGAAGAGAACTCAAACTTTTTTTTCTATTAGGGTTTTTGTGTCTCGTTTATGTGACAAGTTATATATTTCTCCATACATTTTCTCAATGAACGTGAGTACAAAGCCATTCAGCTATTTTAACAAGCAGTTGTGGATTTCTAACTGCGTGACGTAAAATCCAACCTTTGCATCTCTATTATTTTGCATTGCTTTAAAAGATAGCCTAGGGTCAAATTTTCTTTCGTGTCTTTCTTTTTCGTTCGTGCATGCGAGAGTGTAGCACATTTTCGTTGCATCCCATCTGCCTAAAATAGCTGCTACGAATTCCCATCGACGGGAAGTGTAAAGAAGATTGGCAGCCTTGCTCGACCTTGGTTCCTGCCAGCGTTCGCCAGGGTGACACTTCAGATGACGCCGCCACACTTCGTCTTACGAAGTCGCCTCTGCTACATAATAGGCAAGTTCTGTTTCAGCAAGACGCGTGCGATCATCCTCTCCCCGCCCCTTGGTAACTGCGCGAACGAACATGACCTAATCATTCTGCGCTTTGAGTGAAATAACGCGTCGTCAGTGGCCCTACTATGCGTAGGGGAAGTGGAACTGTTTGAAAGAATCAGTTGCAGGCTATTTAAAACTTCTCGGGCACAACTGTTCTGACTGGCGAAGAAGTAAACGATGACGACGTTAAAACGCTTCAACTTTTAAACTAGTTTAGCCATGACTTTTGTATCTGCGCTGTTTGAGTACGTAAGGCATGAGAGTGCGAGTGGATTTGTTTGAAATATCACGGTTTCGCATGCTTTAGGGGAAACGCACTCATAGACTGAATCACGTTAACCTAATGACAAGGGTGATTTGTTTGGTTAGCAGCGATATATGGGCTATGTTTATCACTTGGTTGGCTGGTACCGTGCAGTTGTCGGGGCTCCGCAAAGAAGTTATGATTTTAAAAATATTAGCAAGTTAGTACTTTTCCAGCAATTTATGTAATTGTAACATACATTCCAAGTCTAGCCGTATTCTTTTGGCCACTTTTACTGTAGGATAAATATTTTGTAAGAGTATATTAATAGTATTCGCTAGGTTTTTGACGCGTTACTACGGTTTATAAATGTGAAATATTGTAAAATATATGTGGACAAAACTCTAAGCAATGAAACAGAAAACGCATATTCCCTAGTTGCCGTCATACCAAAACCATAATGAAATTTATTTTATGTACATCTCTAAATAAAATACTTAGATTTTAATACGTTCGGCGCATTGAACATCCAATATTAGTTTCATAAATTTTTTTTTTTCAGAAAGGAACGTTGACGTGCATACGTAAACGAATTTACTCATATTAACACTGTTAAATGCCGCGTAGCCTTCCTAAACCACCTTCTCCCTTACTGGGGCCGTGGTGCTGTAGTGGTTAGACTATTCGGTTCCTCCCTCAGCGAAAAGAAATGTTGCAGCTGCTTTTATACTAGATTTTAATATTTAAGACGGAGGGGAGAAGGGTATACTTTTACTAACAACGTTATGACATGTATTCTAAAATATACTAGTAGTATTTAAAAACAGCAAAAACTATTTTTGATATAAATGATAAGTATTTTTATAATTAAATGTATCTGTAATAATAAGATGACGATATCTACTTTGAGTATTTATTGCATTTTACGAATAAAAATTAAAATCGTCACTACAGCTAATGTCAAAATTTGCTTCCTAATGACATCACTTTTCTACTATGGTCATTTTTCAATATGATATGTAAGACGTCTTTATGTTTTAAAAGTTACGTATATAATACAGACTTACATTCGTGAAAATTATTAAATTGATAGTATTTTTAAATTAATTTTTATTGCATTGATTTTGTTACAAGCATTGAAATACGTAATTTTTTATTCTAGGGGCACGTTATATGTGTTGCAAAGAACAAAATTCCCAATTCTGTTGAAATGAAAAATTGGTTGGGACTTTCTTTTTTTTTTTCAGTTATAATATATACAGGATGCGGAAAACTCCGTTTCGTAAATGAGAGGAGTGTTAGAGGGCACAAAAACAAGTATTGTGAACATAGGAACCTTAGGTCTGCGGTGATTCGTTTCGGCGCTACACGCTATCTACTGCGGCGCTGTTCGCGTGACCATCATTACCAAATGTCAGGTAATTCGAGGGTACAGACTGCAGCACACGAATTTATAGTCAAAACTAAGAAGAAAATATTCTGTGTTAAAAATGCGTAAGGGCCTCAGTCTACGAGAAAACCGACATTAAAGTAGATAAAATGACTTTATTTCACGTTGAGCTCAGCGTACATCATCAGCCTACAAAACGTCGAAATGTCAAAACAGGTGTTCGAAGTTTACTTTGCATCTGGTAATGATGGTCACGTGGACTGCGCCATAACAAATAGCGTGTAGCGCCGAAACTAACAACGGCAGACATATGGTTCCTATGTTCACAATACTGGTTTCTGTGCTCTCTCATTTACGAAACGAAGTTTTTTCCGCACCCAGTAGAGTGCAAAGATTGATATCTACTGGAGGCCTCATGTGTGTTGTTATATTAAACATTGATTTAATTGATGATTTGTGTTAAGTTGGAACTGTTGAGTAAAGTAAATTTTGTTATGTACGTGTTAAGCCGCGTCTACACTGGGACGACTGGGCCTGCGACAGTGTCGTACGATCAAGTCGAGTGACCGCCGTCGGATGACTATCACCTGTCTACACAGAGGCGATGTGATGACGTAACAATGTCGCGCGAACGTGTCTAAGCATAGCGTAGACGCAAGTCGTATGACTCAGGAGGTCGAGTCACACGTGTTTCCGTTTTCCACCGAGAGTCGGTCTAAATCAAAGGAAATTCAGTTGACCTGGAACAGCGACAAGTATAGACACGAAGTCACATGAGTCACCCGACCACCGTGTACTGTATCAGTGATCGCGGAGCTTACGCCGAGGGAAGCAGTGTTTTGACAGTGTTGTGTGTGCTGAATAATTCTGCTGCCAACATTTTTGGTGTGGAGAGCCATGTGCAGTGAACCGTAGAAAATACGGCAAAGTTAATTGAACTCTATCGTTCATATGAAGTACTGTGGGACTCTAAAAATATTAATTACAAAGTTAAAAATTCTAGGTACGACGCACTGACCGCTATCAGAACGGTATTGGATATATCAAACATGAGGTGGAAAGGAAAATAAAGACTTTAGTCGGGCAGTTTGCAAGGGAATTAATGAAGGTGAAGACGTCAGGGAGTGGAGCAGACCCTGAATCGATGGCAACATAGACGTATTTTCGGTCGTTGCTGAACACACCACGTGCATCACACAATACCTTATTGGTAACAATAAATAGGCTGTATAAAGAATAGGGAGTGTAAATGTTATTAAATAAGTATAAAAAGAGCAGTATTAACCGAGCGAGGTGGCACAATGGTAAAATGTCAGGAAATATGGTGCAAATTTGTCTCGTATTTCAATGGCAGCTTCTGCGCTCCTTCCAGGAACCGTGCGAAGAGGTAGAAACGACGTTTGGTCCGCTGTACCTCTTCTCCAAATCCTAGTCATTACTTCTCGTGTGTCATTGCACTCTACATCGAAACTTCCAGGTCGTGTGTAAATCCTTGTTGCAATACTGTTTCGTCGTAAGAAGTTTTGTAAATATGCCACTGTTAGCACATGCAAAGAGGAGGTACTGTGTTCCAAAAGCAAAGGCTTTCCTAAGAAACGAAACATTGAAGCTAAAATCCCGAAGGCATTTTCCACTGTTCGTCTAGCTCGACTTACTCTGTAGTTATAAATACATCCTTTCGTTCCCTTATCATGTTGTCCTGGAAAAGTCTTATTATGTTATTCAACAGGAGGAAAGCGTCATCTGCAACAAACACTGATGGAATTTGCAGTGTCCTCGCTGTTAAAGGGGAGGAGTGTGGCAGGTTCGGGTAATTGCCTGTTAGCTGTTTACAGAAACACGTTGCTGCGTAAATATCTCTATCAGATATTCTCCCCTGACAACCAATATCTGCAAATAGAAACTTGTGTGATGCATCAAATACAGCCATGAAGACGATACTATAATATCATTTGTAGTTTTAAAAAAAATATGTACCAGACAATGAAGGTGCTTGAAGAGAGACGCGCTTGCCATCAATCGAACCACATCAATGTAGAAAGTTCCATTGCATGTTGAACTCTCTTTCAATCTGTTCCCATTCGATTGCATTCCTGGGTGCCTGTAAGTAAGAGGGTATTCTTAGTATTACTTTATATTGTCTAGATTGTAGCAAATAGAGTAGAGGATAATATCAGACGCAGCCTATCCTTTCGCATTGGAGATGGTGGCGACATGTACAATAGCAATACCTAGACAGCTGAGAGTGCCTATCACGGAACACACTCTAATTTAGTGCCGCCATCTTGAAGTAGCAAAAATATTCAAAGGCAACCAGCTGTATTGTAATGGGTCTCATGTATTGGTCTGTACTAAGAACCACATGGCGTACTGCTATCAGTTTTCGCCAAACAGAAGGCCTCAGTTTCTGGTATTGTTCTCTACTGTATTTAATTATAGTTACTTTAGGATTATATTGTAGTTGTTTTCTAAAGTGGTTGCATTTGTATGTGCCACATACACGTGTCTTAATGTAATTTCTTGCTCCACAGGTCGTTGAAGAAGAGGATAGCAGTGAAAATACTCCCGAAGGACAAGACGAAACTCTGACAGAGCAACGTGGTGAGCCTGGGACCCAGTCTGACACAACACAACTTGATACACTCCGACAGGTTGCGGATGTGTCTACACCGGGTTCGTCTGGCAATGCTTCATCACTGCAGGATACATACACTCAATGCGGCGTCACATCAAGGCAACCTCCCAAGTTTCGAAGAAATGGAAAATGACAGAACCCAGGGCTGAGGAAGCATTTCAAATAATGAAGGCTGTATGGGAAGGGCGAAAAGAAAAAGAGGAGTACGACCTGTTTGTGGAACAAATCGCTCACAAGTTACTTAAACTTACCAATGAGCAAACGATAAATAACGTCCAACATGTTATCAACATGGTGGTATGGGAAGCTACACATGCAAAATATGACAACTACTGTGCATCTTCAACCACATTCGCAATCCATGTCATGCCTTTCAGCTAGGGATCATGACGACTCCTTGCAGTGTTCCATCATCAAGCGACACGAATTCAACGACATCAACGACATACCTATCTGATATTACTCCTGTTCTTGAAGACATTTCATGAAAGACAAATGTGCAATGCCTTATAAAACATAGACGTTACAAGTTAATGATTGCATATGAATTCATTCGCATGTCCACAAATAGCTTTGTGTATATTAAACATGGTTACATTTAATTTAAGTATGTACATTGTAAAATATCAATTACAGCTTTATATTCGTCATAGCCTTGGTACATTTTTGTATTTTCAGCAACGATAAAATGAATTATATAAAATTGTAATAATAACCACAGTCATGCAATATTATTTCCTCCCTTTGTAACATAACGTAAAATGCTGTACTACTTTTAAACAGTTTGCAGTAAAAGTGGATGTGGCTGCGTATGAATGTAGTACATCAAAATAACCAGATTAGTTGTTATGTAAACAAGTAGAGTGATTTTGTTAGTTATTAACATAACACATGCGACACAGCCTACCTGTATGTAGATCTTCAGTGCTTCTACAAGGGCTTCACACACCTCTTGTATGCACTTTGAAATAGTTGAACGGGATATCTAGAATGTAATTTCCAACGACCTGTACGAATCTTAATTCATCAATGTTATAGCATACTAGGTCTGCCATTAGATCAGTGCCACTGTGTATATTTATCCTGTTTAAAGAAGGGCGCACCCAATGCCGCTGTGGACGTTTCTGTTTACTAGCGAAAACAATGTATGCCGGCGTGGTTACGAGGATATCCTCATCGTCCCACATCTTGCTAACTGAAGTTTTTTTCATCAGATGTAGCCAGGGCAGTCGACATGTAGGGCGACATTGTCTGATGTGGTTAGTGTAGACAGGTGATGGTCATCTGACAGAGGTCACATGACGTGGTCATGCGACAGTTTCGCGTGACCAGTCGCCCTGGTGTTGCCGCAGCTCACGCGATGTGGTTGCGCGACAATGTCGCTTGCCCAAGTCGCTCCAGAGTAGACGCAGCTTTACTGTTACCTGCAGGATGCCATGTGAGTGGTGTGTAGAACGCTGGTTATCTGTAAATACTGTTACGTCTGGCTCGCAAGCTGCGGTAAATGCTAGTGCTGTTGGCTGTGAGCGCGCAGCCGAGTTTGTTGCACGTGACGTCAGGATAGGTGTTCTCATGGACGTTGCTTGCACCGACCTCTGGAGGAACTTTGGATGAGAAGGGGTTGTTGTGACATTACCGCTGGTTGCTGTCGACGTGGAACGTGTGGTACCGTAGATCTGAAACTTGCAAGGAAATGTATTAACAGAATGCCTTCACATTTTATCTGTACAATTTATTGTAAGTTTTGCCGTAAAGGAATAACATGGCCCTAAGTGTTTCTGGGGACTAGGGCTATTTGTAAAATAAAATTTAGTAATATAATCGTACTTCTACTATCTTTCCCATGTGTAATTAAATTTCTGGGTGTAATATACAGAGTGCTCGGAAATTACCCTTACAAACTCCTAGGACTTGAAGAGGGGACTCAGTTAATGATATTTTGAAAGTAACCTATGTCCAGAAACATACCGTTTCCGTACTGCGATAGTTTCAAATAATGTATTTTACACATGACCATCCAGAATACATGCCCGCACAGTGATAGAAAATCTGTGCTGAAATCCCTGTACATGCGTGTTATTAAGGTTTATGTTTGTCCAGACATGACTGTTTCGAGAATCGAGAACACTGTTCCTAGTGAATTTACTTTCATCTGTGAACAGAATGCGACGTGGGAACGGGCTCGTCGGTGCAGCGGTGGAGGAACCACTTGCTGTAGTCAACATGTGGTGAAAAATCGGCTGGAGGTAGTAAATATGTAGTTGTTGCTTATGCAGAATCTCCCAGACTATGCTGGGAACAACACCCATTGCACGCACAATTGTTCGTGTACTCGCTGACGGGCTCTGTTCAATTCGGGAGTTCGGCGTCTCTTTGGAGCACCACAGTCGTTACTGTCAGAGATGAAGGTATCTTGCTCTCGGAGCCGTTGCATAAATCTTGCAAAAAGGGTATGGGATGGTGTCGCACGTTGTGGATAACGCTTTTGATACAACCAACGAGCTGATCTTCCATTACCTTCAGCTGTGCCATACACAAGGATCATGTCTGTGTATTCCGCAAACGTGTAGTGAACCATGTTAATCGGAGACACAAAGGCACATGAATGGGACTCGAGGCAGGGTAGACGTCGCGCACCATCAATTGCGAAAATGGTCCGCCTTTGACATCAACTAACATGGACCCACGACCTGCATTATCGCTAACTCGTTATATCAAGTGTAGATTCTGTGAACGAGTGTTCACCTATAGTCAAAATGCTCTATGACATGAGAGTACGGCCTGTTTGAAGAGAACTTCTCGAGCGATAAAGCATTACGACAATGGTCACATGTAGCTTTTGCAAGATGATACAATGAAGGAAGATAGTCAGATCTGCAAGGGTTCGTTTACTGGGGGCCAGCAAGTGGTCATTAATACCTCCTGCTACATCGATGGATACTCTTTCCGCAGACGATTCTGACGAGACAGTTAATGCTAAAGAAAGAATTAATGTAGCAGGTCTACAGTCGGTTTGTTCGCAACATACACTTGCAAGATGTTCGTGAGAAGTCGACATACCTCAAAGTAAACAACCAATAGCTCCAAGTACTGGTGAACATACAACTCCTGCTAGAAAGAAAAGTAAACCTGATATTTATGATGAAGGAGTAAGTGAAGACGACCATGTCAGTGATAGTATTGAAGACGATGACGAATCCGTCGATGTTCCCACATATTCTCTTAAGTTTCCCTAGACAAGTGGTGTGAACAATGCAGAAAGAATACTCTGCGAATAATGGCTACAAGTATACTGAAGACTCGAATAATCATGTAAAAAGAAGTAGGTATTTCCTTGACTTATATAAACGCTGTGATTTCTCGAACATGAAAGAGGTCGTTTCAATCATCGATGAACTTATGGATCGGTGTTATATCAGATGATGTGATAATCTGCTTACTTCTGAAAATGTAATTAAAAACTAAAAATAAATTATTATTAAAATAATCGTTTTATTTTGTGTTGCATCCTTTTTATTTCTCACAATTTTATAGTGGTGCTCTGAGTACAGGCTTATAAACGTTAAGATCTGTAAATAGAATGATACAAACTTTAGTATAAAAATGCACGGTTTGTTGACTGCATACAAAATATTATTCCGTCGACATGAACATATTTCGGAGACAGCTGGTAAATCGTTTTTTTTTCTTATAAGTATAAATAGAGGTAGATGACAAACCCATGGATTGGTGTAAAGATTTTGAATGATTGGGTGGATTCGTGGGTGGAATTGTAAATGATTGGGTGGATTGGTGGAAAGAATTTGTTTGTGGATTGGGTGAATGATTGGGTGGATTGGAGAATGATCGGGTAAATTGGTGGTTAGAATGGTGAATGATTGGATAAATTGGTGGGTGGAATGGTGTGTGGATTGTGAATGATTGGGTGGATTGGAGAGTGATTGGGAGGGATGGATAATGATTGGGTGGATTAGTGGGTGGGTTGGTGGGTGGATTGGTGAAAGATTGGGTGGATCGGTGAAATACTGGGTGGATCAGTGAATGATTGGGTGGAATGTTGAATAATTGGGTGGATTGGTGAATGGTTGTGTGGATTGGTGGTGGATTGGAGAATGATTGTGGGGATTGGTGGGTGAATTGGAGAGTGATTAGGTGGATTGGTGAATTATTGGTGTCTGAGAATTGCACGAATGATTGTCGTCATAGGTACCCTCATACGAAGCAGACATCGAGCGGTGAACACCAAAGAAGATTCATAAAAATAATTGATATTTTGCAGATTATGTATATTTTATTATATTTACAATAAATTTGGTGTAAAAAATTCTTTATTATATTTTTAAAAACTTTTTATACATGAATAATTAAAAAAAAAACTCAAATTTTAGAATAAAAAATTTAAATAATATGACATTTTACATATTTTGCAGGAATGGTCAGTGTCACAATTTTGTACAGTCTGATAGCAGGCGGCATAATCAAGACTACCTGTGTGTAGAAAATATATAACCAATATGGAGGGGGTCGAAGGAAAGTTAGCAATTAGCCGATCGGAGAGATTTTCGTAGTTGACTAATTAGCACCACATATACTTAAAAAAAACATTAACAAATATGGCTACTACCTGGTGGATCAAAGGAATGGGTCTAAACTGGCCGAACGAATGTGAGAGACAAATGACAAGAGAGAATGAGGGAGACAGAATGCAGAAGAGAAAATAAGTGGAAGTGGTCTTTGAAAACCCTCAGAATGCAAGAGCATGAAAACATGACAGACTGGTTACCAAGATCAGGGTGAAGCAAATGCGGCTAATCGATCGAACGAATGTGAGTTACAAGATGGTGGCATAGTGGCTACAAATATGACTGTCAAATATGGTGGAGTATTGTCTCCCAAAATATCGGAATCCAACATGGCGCTAGCGTGACCAGAATGACAGAGCGGGAAGTTCGGGAATCCAACATGTGGAACAGAGCCCCTTGAAGGAGTTTTCTGGGGAGCCCTTTCCTGGAGCTGGGCAAAACGGGAAATTTTAAAGTGATTTTTGGGTACAAACACGCGATTTTGGGAGAAAAATTCCAAAATGGTAGAATCAAACATGGCGGCCAGAGCCACCAAAACCACATCCTGGAATCCTGCCCCAGCCTTCCTCATTTCCTACTACTCGTCTCTAAAATCCTACAGTTAACTTGGCCCTTAGGTTTTCTTTCATATCTCTTAAATAAATTATTTTGATAAATGTTAGATAAGTTTCTTCCTTCAAAATTAAACACCCTCCCCCCAAATAAAACAAAATTTTAAATTAATTTAACTTATTATGTAATAGAGTTCACGACTTTTAATTTTGATCAATGTGGCGGAGAGGCGTTAAAAAGATGTCCAACGATCCCCTTTTCGGCTACTACCTGATAAGAGAAATGAATAACGTTGTATGTGGAAAATTACTTAATTAATTTTTATTTTAAAAATATAATAGAGTTTAGTTATGGCCAATGCCCGAGCACTTATCAAATTTGTAATTTCTCTGTTGTTGTTGGTCCACGGCCAAATGCTTTTGATGCAAACCTTTGAAGAAACTATAAACGCACACACTTGTATTTTTATGTAAATAGTTGCTGTAATTCAATAATGAAAAGTGCTTTTATGTCGTAATAGCTTGTTAAAAGTGCAGTGGCAATATTAATATTAAACTGTGGTGGAAGGAACTAAAATTTTGAAGGCAGTTCATGATAAAGTGAGCACTTTTAAAATAAACCTTAGAAAAAGTTGCTGGTACTACCTATATATATATATATATTAATAGGCGCACAGAGAGACTTGAGCCCAGTAAAGCTGGCAACGTTGAAGGGAAAGTAGTTCCACATATTAACGTCGAATTAAAAGTGTTTGGTAACAATTTGTGACAACTTAAATTATTTCTTTCGCTTTCTGTTTGCATATCTGTAAAATATCTACTTTTATAATAATTTCACATATCCACTTGACCGACGTATTAACAAAGTGATAAGGATCATGGCAGTGTTAATTTTGCATAAGTTTGAAGAATACAAAACGTGCATAGGAGTAGCTACTAAGCAGGGCTTTCAAAAGTGCTCAAGTTTAGCTCAGCCTTTATAAATAGGGAATGATATATGACTTTCAATAATTGATCCGCAAAAAAGAAAACTCGAGTGGAGAGGGAATCCAGGGTCAGGCAACACACTCCGAGTAACAGGCTTTCCAGATGGGACCCGCAGGTACCCCTCATCCCCGGGCATGACATGAAATGAGACCTTAAGATGGAGCGGCACTGGAATGCAAGGACGGGGGAAGCGGGAGTACCCGAGAAAACCCGCCGGCAAGTGGCATCGTCCAGCAAGATTCCCACATGCGAAAATCCGGGAGTGGACCCGGTGGGGATCAAACCCGGGTCGCCGTGGTGGGAGGCGAGCGCCCTAGCCACTGTACCACCGCTGCCCCATTGATCTACTAATATTACACGTAATAAAGTTCTACACACCTTAAGCTGCACACTGTTGGTGGAGAAATATGCACGCATCGATGCACGGTTGCTGGAAGTGCATCCTAGCGGGCAGGCGATCAACCAGCAATATTTTACTCCGGAGAGAAAAAAAGAACGATATAGGTAAAATAATGTTTGTTATTTTTCGAAAGTCTAACTTTTATGGGCTTTCGCCTGGAAGTTTTGGAGATAGCGAGCTTAGAGGACGGTACATGTTGACAGTGATTTATCACTAAATAGTTTTATAGGTGGGTAAGTTTCAATATCCATTAAACATGAAGTATTTTTCCTGGCTATTTTATGGTTGTATACGCATTTTTTAATGCCTCACACGGCCACTGGGAATCCAGTTCCTGGTATCAATAATTCAGTAACAGGATACTTAACAGCTGAGTGAAATACCGAAATAATTAGCGATTCACGGCTAGACGGAAAACGTGTTTTAAAAATGTTGTAAAATTACAGAGAAGAAAAGCACTAGGGAGACCTTCAAATTATTATTATTTTTTTTAATTAGATCCAACAACTACTTATTCTCCAACAAGGCAACCTGAAATTCAGTTTGCTGTCTGGTGTTACTAAAAATAATGAGGCCATTTAATTACCTTTCATATATTTACGGGTAAACGATATCAAAATGTTTATTAAACGTTCTCTAGCAAGTTTCCCCGATAGCTCGTCTCAATCGGCAATGTAATCCATTCTTCAGATGTACTGTCATTTTTTTGCTATCTTTACACTGGATTAATATCAGTTTCCACTGCAATGACCCTTGTTGCCATTCATTTCTTTTCTTCTAGGCACTTATTTTACCTCACAGAGTACTTGCGATAATCTAATAACTCAATTACTTAAGCGATAGAGTGCATATGTTAATAGATGTATCGCTTTCTTCTCGTAGAGCATACTATAGTGATAAGTTGACCTCCGTGCTTGTGCAACACCTATTATAAAACATATTTACAAAATATGATTTAAATTAATATTAATTTGCTGGAAATTATAAAATATATTGACAGTATTTATTGAGTAATATAAATAATTGATTTCCGGAATTCACAAAGATATTTTTAAAATTGAAAACGTATACATCATAACAATACATAAGGGGTTTTAATTTTTTAATACTTTTGAATTAGTTGCTATGAAAAATTTATTTATTCCCACATTGAACTACATTCCATTCTAAAATTGTTATTTCTCGTATTCATTTTGGTTTCTTTTAACTTATCTTCCCCGTTGTCCTCCAGAGATTTAAAGAATTTTGGGAGACTGCATTAAAATTTAGAACATTCTAAATAAATGCGTTAATTAAAAAAAAAATATGCCGTCACTGCATTTTCAAATTAACTTTCCCTGCCCTCTTACACCAACCGCCGACAACAGATTTTTTCACTCAATATTATATGTGATTCGTATTCGTCACATAAGAGCAACGTATGGCTACGAATTAGGATATAAATAACAAGTTTATTGCAATTAATCTGCTTTACGCCAGTACCCTAAAACATTTGTTGATTTTTTTTTAAACTCGATGTTTTGCAATACGCGGTAAACGGACAACGCGCAGAACACCACGAAACATTTATTTGTAATCAAATTGCGCCTATACTTGAGGAAGAACATCTCCGTGATATTGCTGCAGAGAATTCATTTGATGTGCAGTAAAACCTTGAACAACTGCAGAAACAATTTTATCCATCTGGGTACCGTTATAAAACATGCGGGTCCGACATTGATGAAAATAATCAACTGGGCAATATAACACTCTGTTAAAAAGATAAATATCTGTATTTGAATTTTGCGAAAATATTTTGCATAAATATTAACAATATGATGATCTTCATATTTACATACATGTTAACAATATTATTTTACATAAGTGGGACATAATCACAACAAAACACCCCTAGCTATTAAATAGGATCTATTCCACTAATTGCCATTCAGCGGACGGGTTAAAAAATTGTATTGAAATATTACCCTTACTTTTGAGATGCTAAGCATTTTATACAAGCTGAATATAATGATGACTGGAAATAGAGTACGTTAATAAGTATTTTTATACAAGCTGAATATAATGATGACTGGAAATAGAGTACGTTAATAAGTATTTTTATACAAGCTGAATATAATGATGACTGGAAATAGAGTACGTTAATAAGTATTTTTATCAGTACGCCGTACTAATAAATCTAGTCAATTTTCTGTGAATATAATTGAGCTAATGAGATTTTCAAAACATTGTAAAATAAAATACAGTGTATGAATTTCCTTAGTGGATAGCCAATATGGGCATGTGATTTATAAAATAAATTGACCTAAATTTAAATCAAAACACGTGGCACTAACCTTTGGTTACCCGGGACTCTAAACTGGAACCTCGTTATTTAAAAGTAACTCGTTAGTAATTTTGGCCACTGATGTTACCTCGTAATGTTAATTTTTAATGCGGGTCTTGCAAAATATACCCAACCCAAAGAAGAGCTCACAAATAGATACGTTTAAGCAAAATTTCACTCTGAAATCTTAGTCGTAATAAATTAAGTACAGGAAAAAGATATAATATTTTACACCGAAATTGACTGTTAAATTTATGATAAACGGACATGAATTCCAAACGTTAGTAAAACGTGACGACTTTACAAGTGATATAATTTGCCTCAAAATAATAACAAACGTCCCATTCATTTTGCCTTTTCGTATGTCACAATAACAATTTTATTGTTTTGGAAACACACGAAGAAAATAAATCAAACTTATACGAAGCTGGAAAGATGGAAAACATGGTTTCAAATTATTTTTTAATTGATTCAAGAAAATTTTTATTACAAATTGATGAAAATTGTTTAGATACACAAGGGTAAAAATGGTGCGAAACCTTGAGGTAACACATGACAATACTTTGAAATGTAACAAGGGGCTGCAGTGGCGCAGCGGCTAGAGCGCTTGCCTCCTCCCATGGCGAACCGGGTTGGACTCCCGTCGGAGTCGCTCCTGGAACTTTCAACAGGTGAATATCGTGCAAGGAAGAAGCCGCTGGTCAGCAGGATTTCTCGGGGATCTCCCGTTTCCCCAGCCCTTACATTCCGGCGCTACCCCGTGCCCAACTCGCTTGATCCTCATCAGTTCTCAAGACGTCGTTTGTAAGAGCCTAGACTTCTCCACTCCACCGCACTCAATGTTCAAGCGACACTTCACTTTTCTAAACGAATGCTTTCGTGTTATGATTTTTTTTTAAATTGTAAATGGCAACACAAGCAGTATCAACAAGTTGTGCTGTGGTTATGGCAGGTTTTCGCTTTCAGGCAGCCTTAAAAGGTTTGACCTTAATCGTTTTTCTTGGCCTTTGATTGAAAGTAGGTGGTCTGCACTAAGCCGTGGTATTAAATAGCCGCTAGTGTGTGTGTGTGTGTGTGTGTGTGTGTGAGGGGGGTCACACCCCTCCCCAGCGTCCCATAGGAGAGGACGGGGGTCGCGGCAAGCGGGTATGACTGGTAGTGCGATGCACCGCATGTTGTCCGCGGACACAGTGGCCTTTAGTATCGTCTTGAAGGCACGAAGGGGGGGAGGGGGAGGGGCAGGCGCCCGAGGAGCAGCAGCTTGATTTACAGTGTTGGTGCGTTCGTATTTACTGCCGCTGTCAAAGGAAGGTGACAACACTGGTTACAAATTGGCTGCCATCCTACACAGCCCCTGGCACGCCGTGCTGCAGCGGCCCCCGCCCGGCCTAAGACACGCAGGGCCTGCCGGAGGCGTGACTCGCAGGCCGCATAAACATCCGCGTGGTGGGGGGGAGCGGCGGCCACCCTTGCGCCCTGCTATCGTTCCCTTCCCCCCCCCCCCCCCTTCCTCGCTGGTAAACTGCCACCTGTACATCACCGCTCGCGAAACGAGATCATCTGCGCCGATGCAACAAGCCACACACTTTCGCCCGCCGTGCGCCCGGCGTTACAGCCCAAAAACAAACTCTACATCTTTCAATCAAACTAAACAACTGTTGCTATAGTCTATTCCCGGTTTCTTCAAAAATTTTGATTATAGCATTTGAAAAATCGCCCTATGTTCGACGCGTTTAGTTGTTTCTTAATTATTTCCGTATTACAAGCCTTTTATACTTCTATATATTTCTTTTATAAATAATATCAACAAAGGCAGAGAGGAAATAGGTGTGTTGGTAATGCCTAGAAATAAATATTACTTATTCAAAATATTTTTACATTAAGTGGTCACGAATGCGGTGCTTTGTCCCTTTGATGCAACTCTCTAGACATAGTTAAGCATTGTTTACATGAGGCGTAAAACTATCCCGGAAGGAGAATTTAAGCAGGACTTCGGAAAATTTTTAATTAACCTTGAATGTACTATACATATTCCCCCCCTTCCTCCCCCCAACAGCAAGCATTATTGTTTTAAATTAACTTTTTTTTTTCTCGTATAGGATGTTCACGATAATATGAGCACTTTCGCATAAAACCTCGAAAAAACCTGCACATTACCACACATATACTACATTTTACACTGGCATAAGAGCTACTGCTTACAGTAAGTTCGCAGTGAAATGATAAAAATATTTCTTTATCACCTGACATTGTATTGCATGTGTTATGTTCAAATTCATGACCCTTTAAGCCAGCATTGCTTGTTTTATGCGCATCACATCATGAATTCCCTTACGTGTAACACATTCGCGCTCTTAAATGTTCCACGGTTCCACTTCGATGGCGATGTCAATTTTAAAAACGCGAAAGGAGACAAAATTAGAAGCGAAATCATCTATTAAGCAGTGCTTTCAATGAGGCTCAGTTAACTGTGAATAGCCTATATAGGCCTAATAAAAATAACTTAACTGACCAGGGAAAACGAGCACAATTAGATTAGTAGTTAGTGGCATATTGTCTATTTTTGCTCACTGCAACGTGTATTTTACGGAATTATTATTTGTTAAAATATATATTAAATTGTTTAAGAATGATAAGGTTTGTTTTTCACAAATTTTCAATATTTTTCGTTTACATTATTTTATTATTTCAACTACACGTACCTCCACTGTGCTATATAAACAGTGATCATATATTGCAAATCGTAGAATATCAGTGCAACGAATGGTTTCCTACGGTGACTGACACACGGTGACGTATGTGACATACATTTTTCCACGTCATGAAGGATTTTAGCCAAACACAGAACTCGAAAACAACCATTGCAGTTGCGTAGTAGGAATCTCGTACGGCTCCAACAACGCGGATGGAAAGAGCATTTAGTCTTTTTATTTTATGGACACGTCGTTTCTTTATAAGTCTGTGATATGTTAAGCAAAACGAATAAAAATGTTAGTAATTCCATTTATATAAAATATTTAATAATCTACACTTTAAAAAGCGTAATTTCTATTGCTTAAACAAAATATAGATTTTAAATTTAAATAGCTGCACATTTTGGTAACCTCTTAGTACAAAAAAACTACATTTCTACAAACATGACTTGATAAATAACTTGCATAAAATCTTACAGAAGTTCAAAGTAACATATTAATATGGAATTTAATTTTTAAATTTATCAGCGAAATATAATTTATAAGTTTGGAATATTTTGATAATTTTACTCTCTTTCACATCTCGCATAGTGTTAAAATAATGTTCCAAATACTGTGAAATAATGTAATGTTAAACACTTAATTGGTAGAGCTTGAACATGTTTTCACCCTATTTTTCGTGATTAACTAGCTGCTGAAGTTTGTCGGTCTAATATAGATAGATCCTGTATTAATAGTTTGTCACTTGCAATATTAAAAAACATTTATCTGGTTCTGTAACTTGATTATAGTATCCTAGGTGTTTCAAGAATATACACTGATCCAACATGACTTGACTGAAATGAATAAAGAAACTATCAAATTAAAGTTGTATAATACCATATCTTTAAATACAATGAAACATTTATGCATAACTAAGTAATACTCAACTATATTGTTATCCACGTGTGTTAATCTTTGCAAAAAAATAATACATCTAAGCAGGAAATAAAACCAAGAGATGTGTAATTTATGTACAAATCTCATAATACAGCATACGAACTAATGTTGATTAAAATTTTTGCAAGTGCACGTGTAGTACACTTTATTAAAAATTGAGTACACGCCACTATTTAAAACCTACAACATTATGTAAACGCAATCATCATTTCGATGATAATTTTGAAAAGTTAAATTTAAACTTCCAATTACTATTAATTTTATTGCCAAAAAAATCCTAGCGAACACAAGTAATGAAAATAATTGTTTAAAAACTAAAAAAAAAAAAAAAAATTGTACAAACGAATTAGTAGAAAAAGGACTGAGGGACTGACATTGTGTGTCAATAAGTAACGAAATATATTTTTAGTTTTAAAAATTTTACCTTCTATTCTGTATTATACGCGCACAAAAATAACTCCCATGTTGTCCTATAGGAAACGGAAGCTACCCAAATGATTAAACAGAAATATAAATTCCCATCATGGGTAATACGCTTGCAGCTACAAACACACACATAGTGTATATAAGCTGCATATAAAAGTGATGTTGATTCCAAATGCAACACTAGTGTAGCCAATAGGATGTGGAAACTTCATATGACCTTACTTTCTCCTTGTTAAAAAGGTACAGATTTGCTCACTGAGAGAAAGGTTTGTTTGAGCAAATCAAATGTGCGTTTTGATATGGCCATACAAATTTATTCTGTTGATTCAACCAAATATTTTGTTGTCAGGCAAATTTTGTTGGCACAACATTGTTTGCTTGGTAGAAGTGTATATTTTGTTAGCTGAATCAAATCAGTTTTGCTGAATTCCATATTTGGTTAATTCAACTAAATATTTTGTGCGAGGAATTAGGGTCTATATCTTTATTTGGTCATATGAAAGACCATATTTGAGGGCTCAAGCCAACCATTCTCTCATTGAGGCTATTCATTATGTTCTGTCACATAGCTTGTGGAAATTGTTTAAATTATTCTTATAGCATGGTGAATATTTGACGTTTGTCAGTTGGTCAAGCAGGTCTGGCACGCACTGCCAAAGTAGCAAAATATAGTTGGCCGACAAGTGCAGATCTGATTGTGAACAAGCAGCCCACATGCGGCATCCACAGGCATTCAAGAAGCGGAATGCACCCGAAGATGCATGTAGCACATATGATGAATGATAATTGTAGTATGGTGTGTGTACGCGTAGGCCACATACGGATATTTAACTGTCAGCAGATGTCTGGCAAAACCAGAGATCACCGTAAGTTAACCAAAAGCGGGACACTTCTTGCTGTACTGCCGGCTGATGTCTGGAATACCAAGAGTTGCCCATAAGTCAACCACAAGCGGGCCACTTATTGATGAATTGTCGGCTGATGTCTGGGAAAACAAGAGTTGCCAATAAGTGAACCACAAGCAGGCCACTTCCGGCGTTTTGCTTCTTGCCTGCCGTAAGTAAACCACATGTCGGTAGCCATCTGTTGGTAAACCACTTGTGGCGCAGCTATTGGCTACTTGTGGCCCACATAGACACAGCTTGCCATGCATTTTCAAAACCAAAAAATTATTGTTTTTAAACCAAATAAAATCGATGTATACAATTTTCATATGCGTTATCTTCAGTTTTATTTCACAATTAGTAAATTTCTTTGGATAAACCTGGAATCGAACTCGCAAACCTACAGCCAAGTATAATATCAACGACTCTATTATGTATTCACATACGTCCTTTTAAGTAAATCTGGATACTTACTTCACATACATAATACAGTATTAGCTTTGCTTTATATACAATGTTAGTACACCAGTCAATACTGGGATTTATGTGTTTTGTTTAAAAGACTAGTATTTTAGTTTTGGACTATTTTCAGGTAAAATTTAAAATGCAAATAATGCATTCTTTTTGCGTGTTATGCTCTGCAGGTTTCTGTGGTAAAAACTATTTTTTACTCTTACTAGCAATGCCACGTAATAATTTTACTTCAT
Source organism: Dryococelus australis (assembly GCA_029891345.1). NCBI lineage: Eukaryota > Metazoa > Arthropoda > Insecta > Phasmatodea > Phasmatidae > Dryococelus > Dryococelus australis. The sequence goes on from CM057009.1 coordinate 278,441,704, forward strand.
ATATACATGAAATAGCTATATAAGTTGAATAGGCACATGCTGTTTGCTACTCCACAAAAACATATAGTCGGTATGCCATAAATGGAACATAAGCTTGCTGATCATGTTTCCTCAGTAATAAGGAACAGTTGGCATACCACAAAATTCTGTATGTACTCTTTGGCTAACATTACCCACACATTTTCTACATACTCTAAGATGCCTGTCGGTGTTTCACAGACATTTGCTTGTGCTCCATACATGAAATTCCGTCAGTCATTTTGTGTTAAATAGCCGACAATTTCCCGCATGATGATGCCCAACAATCAGAATTGTACCTGTCTACCACATGAGGGTTTTATATGGAAAAATTAATCTTATTTTCATACTCTTTGGCGTACATCAGCCACAAGTTTTCCACATGTTCTAAGATTCTAGTGGGTGATTCGTTGATGTTTGCTTGTTGGCCATACATTAAATTCTGTCAATCATTTTGTGTTTAATGGCCCACATCAAAAATACTTCCCAAGCAAATACAGTCACTATTGTTCACGTGATCTTATTGTGTACCACATAAGAAAACACAGTCATGTGGGCGAACATGTACCACCTTTGCCAACAGTTGGCCAAGTGTTATCTGCTATTTGTTTGCTACTTGGGCTGTCCTTCCAGATCTTCCCAAAAAATGGTCTGTTTGGTTAAAGTCGGGGTTTTGAGTGGGAAAATAAATATCACCACAATCTGTTGGGAAATGACGACACCGTCAGCCTTGTTTTATGAACCGAAGAAATATTATTGATACAGAGATCAGAACTATTTCTCAAGCCAAAACCAAGAGGATCATACCCAAACCATTATGCCTACAATTTCGCTACCAAGTTACACAGCCAACAAAATACAATCGGGTAAGTAAGTTACCACTCCCCAGATATCACCTGCGTCCACGCACGTCCATCCTTTTGCCAGATCATATTTCTTGACTTGCCACTCCATAATACTTTCCTTTACTGCTCCACATTACAATAATAGTGTTATTTGCGTCACTCCAAACTACTTGAGACAGTAATGCGCGTGATTGTTATCTACCTGGCAGTGGTATGGCCACGACAACCTAGTGCTATCTTCTGCATGCAGAGAATACTTTTAATGGCCATTGTACCTGAGCTGCGACAGAAATCGTCTGCAATAGTTGACGTGGCTGAGTGATTCAGAGCTCGCCTTTCCCGATTTGTCAGTTTCTTTAGCCTACCATAGAGATTCTTTCGGCCAGTGAATCCATGATGTTTTCACTCGGCAGTGCCACTACCAGTGGACCAAAGGACCTTTATTTTGCTTAGAAATTTCTCTGCTGGCATCCCCATATTTATGATCTTTACAGCCATACTCCTCTCTAACGCACGCAGCTATCACTTTTTCTCATGGTGACAGCAAACACGTGCCTGGTTCCCAAGGGTTTGTACCTTCATTTTTATTACGTCCTACTGGCAACTTCACTGAGAGCAATGGGTCGTTTGGTGAGTTTGGGATTAATCTGGTGTACTTTATATTGAACTTTTTTTTATCAAATCTAACATTTGTAATTTTTATTTCTTTAATTGCATTGAAAATTTTCGAATAAATCTGCTCTTACAAAAAATAATCATACACAAGGATGTTTTTAATTAAGTGAAATTAAATGACAAGAATCATATGATTATCAATTACTGAGGAAAGTAATGTGTACAAATTCTGGTTGGTGTATATTATTTGTTTCAATATTTATACGATGGTGATATACATCCTGCCACTTACATAGCGACAATGGTGAATTTTAAGTACCCTTCAAAGCAAAATAACCAACCTGGAAGAGCCTAATAAACATAAATATCAAGGGTAAGTGTGATTTTCCATTTTAGAAAATAAATAATGACGAAAAAGATATAATTTAATTGTTTTGGTATCTAGAGTACACACGGAATATTTTCCCTAAGTTAGATACGACACGCAAACACTCTTTCTTCATCACTAAATTTCGTGTGTTGCTCAGTACCTGTTATAATAAGGGTTGAAATGGCTTCACTACGTTGAGACTAAATTACATTTATTTATACGCTATAAAGCCATTTTAAAACATAGCGAACCTAGGCGAGTTTTAAATAAAGCTCAGTATTTCTGTCCTTTACACAGAATTCTAAATTATCAAGAATTTTAATGTTCTTCATTATTGTCCTGTGTTTAGTGCCAGATGAGGTATGTGTATCACTGCCTACTCCCTTACGTTATGTGAAATTTAAATTTTTAAAATTAAAAAAAAATAGTTGTGTTTCTAAGTTTCATTTAGCATTTAAATGAAATTCATCCAGTGCCGCAGTCGACAAGAGTTTGGAGAAGAATTTTTTATAAGTACATACAGGCATGCAAAGAAAATAAAATTATGAAACCATATTATCCATTCACTTATACAAACTGGAGATGAAAACTCGTGTTGTCGAAAACAAAAATTTTAATTCGGAAACAACAAACACTTTATAGAAAAACAAGAAGATTGTACAATAGCAAAACAGGTCCCAACAATTATGATTATACTCCATTACAACAATCCAGTAAATACGGAAATATTAACAAAAAAAAAACTTTATATGAGCATGTGCATCCTTGAAAAAGACCTACGTGTAGGCTACATTTCAATATTATACGTCCTCTGTTTCCTTGATTTATTGGCCTCTTATTTTTACTTATTGGCTGGGCTAATGGAAAATAATTATATCAGTTGTCGGTGATTAGAGAGCAGGCACTTAAGACGCGTGAGAACAAAAATGCTCCGGTGATGAAAATTAATCTTTGAACCAAAAGTAATCACGGAATCTTCATGAGATTGAACTGTCACTACAAAAAGAAGACAAAGAAATAAGTTGCTAATCACGATGTTCTGGGAACCTGTGATCTCTTACCATTTTGAAGTGAATGTTCCATGTCGTTTTGTGTCATAAAAGACCATAATTCCATAATTCATTAGGTGTATTTCTTTATTCAGTGTGTTATGTTATTTGTGTCCTGGCCGAATTTTTTTTCATATTCATGGTGTTTTTTTCATGCACAACTCCATTGCATTATCAACTGAAATCTACGATATATGGAATGTGATTGCCTTGACTATTTTTACCCGAATTCGAAGACTGTGCAGTAAATGAAAATGTCATATTTTTCTTCACGATGGCCTTATTGGTTGAAGAAAAAGTTCTGCAATTTTGTTTTTCACATACGGAGGGGAGAAAATTAAACTGGGTCTGTACGGAGCTACCTGTAATACGATTTACACGCCATGTTGTGATATGTACCCGGTGGTTACACTCGATCTAGCACTGACTAGTGTAAATAGCAACAACAACAAACAATAGAGTACATTTTTATAATTCACACCGCATCCCCAGCTGTGGTTTTGCACGTCAAATATCAAAGACAAATGTTTTTTTAAAGTACATTTTGGTATATAAATAAAATCAGTATACGAGTGAGTCGTGATTAGAAAGATGCTTTCTTTCTGTTCTAAAATGAATACCCTTCACAAGGAATCGATTGTAATATTATTTTATATGTATGTTGAAGCTTCTTCCTTGTAACATGCAAGTAGTAAAAACCGTATACTCATATTCACCTTCATCGGGATTTAAAGCATAGAATTTTCTTTTTTTTCTCATCCAACAGTAACAATTTAAAATGTTTTTATGTGTGTATTATTTATTATCATAACTGTTGCAGCTCGTTCTTTAAAAATTTACTCCTGTGTCTTCGCGATTGGAAATTGGCGACAAAGTGCCCTAATTAAGTATTTTAAAGACGGAAAATACTTTAAATCATGCCAAAAAAAAGTTGTTAAAACTATGGAACATTTTAAAACTGCGAACATATTAATGCTAAATATTACTTGTTTTCAGATGCACAAGCATACAGATAAAATTAACTGAAGTTAATAATCGTTGATAAAGTTACAACGTGTTATAATTTACGACGTTAAACTACACGTTTATTCGCTGTGCCTACAACAGTATAACGAAGGGGGGGGGGGGAGGGGACAATTGCAACGCTCGCTACAGCGAAGGAGCCTCTTCGCTGGGACGGAATAAATAACTCAAAGGCATCTAAGGTAGCAATGCTTTCCCAACTTGTCGGACCACCTAGCACTGGGAAATATTTTAAGACGTTCGAAGATACAAGATACCCAGCCGAGACTACAGGGCGGCTGCAGAGCATCTTGGGTTGCTCATCTACATTTATAGCTGCGGCGCGTCTGCCTGGAGAATGATGCGAGAACCTTACAGCTCTCAACAAATAACACGTGCCCTTTTATAGCGCGGAACCAACAGCAACGCCCGTCTGGCTAAAAACAAGTGTCTCGCGTCGCCACATTGCTCATTGCGTACACAACTATGGTAAGTTCGCAACAGCTAATGGAGACTGCATTGTCGATCTAACATTTGCGATTTTACTTTATTCATTAGTGCTCTGAAGTAAAGTAACATCTGTAAAAAATGACATATTTAACGTGTAATGTGTAGCCACAAATTTAAGGATATCATGCATAAATAGAGAACTTTGTTTTTTCATTAGTTTCTATAATAAATATCTACAAAAATATTTGTTCATACATTTATTTATATAATTTTGTTCACGGTATTATGTACGACGGTTAACTAAAGTACGGCAAATATAATATGAAATTAGATGAAATGTAACTACTCATTTTTCAGTCGCACTGTAGTATTATGAAAAACGTTAAGCATAATAAGAAGATGATAACATTCGAAATCATACGTGTTTATTTTCTTCATATGATTATTTTTGTTTCTTAGTTTAGTTCATGTTTACTCCTGTGTCATATTGTGTCGTATATTTGGTTCTTTCGCTAGCTCTCTCATGCAACAAAATTTTACAATGAATCTTGAAAACTCTTTTACGCATCTCCGTTATACAAGCTGGGATCTTCTTATTTCAAATATTCGCAACTTGCTCCATAGATGTAACATTTCATTGCCACCCGCTTGAGAACTGCGATACCGAGCAAGGCAGCTCAGTGGAGACACGCTGGTCTCGCATTTCTGGAAATCCAGGCTACGGATCCCGATCCGGTGATCATCCTTTACGATTTCCAGGTTTCCCGAATTCGTACTAGTCAAATGGGGAATTGGTTCGTAAATACAGGACATGGTCGATGCCTCCCCGTTCCTACTTGTCACAACAGCTTCCTCTTTCTTGAATCAGCCTAATTTCCATTAGAATTAACATCCAATAATAACATAAATAATTTATTTTATTCATATATTTCACTCTTTTGTTTACGTTTTATTTTTAAGCAACGTGCATAGTTCAGTGGTAAATCACTGAAGTCAACAAAGAGTACGGCGCGCCAGCAAATATTTTGTTTCCTTTTTTTTCGTAGTTGAGAGCCAATGAGAGTGAAGTGAGGTATGAAGCAGCGCCGGAATGCAAGGGCGGTGGTAACGGGAGATCCCCGAGAAAGCTCGCTGACCAGCGGCATCGCCCAGCACGATTCCCACGTGCGTCCGTGAGCGACCCCGAATCGAACCCAGTTCGCTTGGGTGGGAGGCGAGTAGTCTGACCCCTATACTACCGCGTTCCCCTTTCTTTCAGTATGATAAATTACGTTATTGTTTGTAAACGGCAGAAACTTAATTGTACTACCAAACTAATCAGATGTAAACAGAACAGACGAACTTCATGTTCTCTGCAAGTATTAACGGCATCTTAAAACTGTCCGCAACATTTATTTACGTAAAAATGTTTTGTTCAGCCTGATTTCCTGTGAAAGAAGCTTACGCATTCACCTAGAAATTTGTGAACATTACGTCGAATTATACGGAACTCTGTGTAGGATTTAGTACAAGACGCTTCAGCTTCCACAGTTTTTAAACAAATACAACGTATATACTTTTACAAAATAATGGCCTTAAAAATCTGAAGGTTTACAGGCCATATGTCATACACAATTAGACTATATTCAACCAAAATTTGTTTGCTCTCAGCATGTGTTTAATTAGCTTATTGGTAGTTTCTTCCGCCCGTCATTTTGATATATGCAACTAATTGAAATTTTTTTCTTATATAGCCTTTATGTCACAGCAGTCATGTATACAAGCCCATATCAAATGTGGTGTTCTATTAATGCAATAGGATACACGTAGTAGAGTAAGCTATAATTATTATTTTATATAACACTTGTATTAAAAGTGTGGTCATATGTACACTATCGCCCAAAAAGGAATTGGATACCTGTACAAAATGTTTGTTCGGTGGTTGTCACCCACTTAGAATCTCGTAGGTCCACCTCTTGCGGCTATAACAGCAGCCACCCTGTGTGACACGCTTTCTACGAGTGTTTGCAGGACATCTACGGGGATTCGTCGCCATTCCTCGTGCAACCATTCCTTGAGTTGGGAAATGAATTTTGGCCGCTCCTGATGAACCCTTACAGGGCGATCAAATTCGTCCCAAATATGTTAGATGTTCTTTAGGGTTGAGTTCGGGGCTCTGGGCGGGCCAGTCCAAACAGCGAACATTGTTTTCGGCGTACCACTACATAGTAGCCCTTGAAACATGGCACCTGGCATTGTCATCCTGGAAGTAACACGGGTCCATTCCGTAAAGACGCCACAATATTGGGAGCATTTCATTATCCAGAATGTTACAATAAGCCTCTGTGTTCATGCTACCACGGACAGACACCAGCGGTCCTACGCCGAAGGGCGTGAAACAGGCCTACATCATCACTCCACCCCCGCCAAATTTAATAGTTGGCACTATACACTCCGGCAGAAGTCGTTCCCCGGGTAGACCTAGACGCCACACCCGTACACGTCCATCGGACCGGAGTAATTTAAACCTCGACTCGCCACTTCCCAGAACCGATTTCCACAGCTCCAGTGTCCAGTTGCGACGGTCCAAACACCACCTGAGTCGCCGAGCTTTATTGCTTGTCGTGATATGGGGCTTATGTGCAGTTGCTCTTTCGAAATGTCCAAGTCGGTGGGCCTCTGTACGCAATGTTCAAATGGAAACCGATACTCCCGTTGCTGCATGAAACTCCTGTCAGATGGTAGCCATGGGTTGTGCCCTATTTTTGACAATTTCACGTTTCAGGACTCTGCGATTTCTGTCGGTCAAGATTGGAGGTCGCCCAGAACGTACAGCATTGGCACAATGCCCATCGACCTTCCACTTACGCAGGACTAATGCGACCGTTGATTTGGCCTGTTCACCTTCCGTGCAATCACCCGGCTAGAGAGCCCACTGAGATGGCAGCCCACAATCACGCCCTTATCGAAGTCCGATAACTCTGTACTTCGTGCCATCTCCTTGACAACTTGTTCTACACCGGCCTGCAGCGTATGGCGGCCACACAAGTCTACTGACATACTGAATTACCTATCTTCACGGGCGCCCAATTACTTTTTGGTTGATTTTGTAGTATCCATAGGATTACCTGAAATATGTAGAAAAATTACTTGAGTGTTGGCTGTACTCGATGACACTATTGAATTTTTATTTGTTTAAAAATAATATCAGGTATTATATACACGATTCCCATCTAATTTGATTTAATGTAAGCGCTATGGAACGGACATTAATATTTAAGAATCACAAAACACTTAAATGTGTTTAATGTGCCCTGCAGTAACTGACGTTTTATATCGTTATTTATCGTGCATGGCAGATTACATAATCATTAATTGTTGTATTTTCCCTCCAACAAACATTGCCCGCAACATGTACTTATTCCTTAACAGTTCAGCCTACAATAATCTTTTACTGGCTAACCCTTACGTGAATCTGTTACCCTTTTTTAGTGTTATATTTTGTGTGACAGTTAGTAACACATACCCTTTTCCACAAACCCCCTTTCATTGTTCTTACTGAATCGTATTCTTTGAGAATAAAGCTGTGCTTTATTTAATTTGCGACTTTCCAAAACTCTTTGAACTCCTATTTTACCCGAGATACGTTTAATACCAAATGCCCACTCTCAATTTTTCCCACATTCCTTCGTCTTATCGGTTTGTTTTGCATTAAGGCTCTATAATTAACTCGCTGTCGAAAAGACGCTAATTTCTACCTACCTATCTACCTACAAACCTTTAAGGCAATTTTTACTATTGTTTGGTTTCCAGAAAGAGGTTTGAAATTCACTGTACCACTGGCGTTATTTGTTCTCTAATTATTATAGTGTTCAAAATACAACACCCGAAAGTCACAATTATCCGAATTCTAGAGCAGAGTTTGGAATGATCTTAATTATTTTAATACATGTAAATAAAATTTTAATGCGATGCATAACATATCAGCAACATCAATTTAGTCACCAGGGGAGATAACGATCAGTGAAGGCATAATGGCCCCCTGAGTTTAGTTTTAAAAAGCTCTTCACATTCCAGCAGAAATATTAAATTTTATCTGTTCAATAGCTTGAAACTTTATTTGTAGACAACAGAATTATTTCACTTACTTGCTTAACTAAGTGAGAAAGTTATGCTCTGTTACATGCTAAATTTTACACTGTTTAATTTGCTAGGATATGCTTGTTTTAGAGTTCATGCCAGTTATGTCAGTGTTGCACGCATTCATAGTCATTTTCTATGCAGCTGCCTACGCGCTTTTGCGGTTCCCCCATTCCAACCCTTGGAAGGTGGCTGACCTTGAATATTTGACGAACAACAAAGTGTATTGTTTATTTTCAAGGCAGAAAGGAAGAACATACTATCAGCATAGATAATGGCTCGTATTTGTCGTGCTTTAGTAAGATGAGTTTTGTAGAAAATAAAAGGAATACTGTTTTGTTAAAGACTAATGCGGTGATTATTTTCGATAGAAGAACATCAACACTAGTTTGGTAGTAGCAATGAGTATAAAACATTCTGGTAAGAGCAAGGCATGGTTATCCTTAGCCACAACCACAAAAAAAAAGGCGAGTGCTTCGAAGGAAAGTGGCGTTAGCGAAGAAAATAGTAGTGACAAGAATGGAATCAGGTAGGTGCAAAAACTATAAATAACTGAAATATTTTTTAATGCAAACGGATAAAAACCTTTTTGAATTGAAATAAATATTACGAGAAAAAAAATTCTTCATATTAAGGACGAGGTATTATTTACATGCTAAGAATTTTAAATTAATCAAATCTTATCCCATTCCCCAACAAGACGAATCGGAGCTGAAAATGCAAAATCAAGAGTGTAGGTATTGTTTGTAATTTCGCTAACTCTATTTACTAAATCATATGGATGACAAAGTTCGTTTTCCTAAATGAAAAAAAAAATGGATAGTTTAAATCTTTTTTTAACATTATGTTACTTAGTTTATTTGTCGAATGATAAAGGATATATATAATAAGTGGAGTAATTTAGTTTAATAACTAGTTCTGTTTCACGAAAGAAACAATTTAAGTTATCACAAATGGTTGCCTAGAACTATTTATTCAACGTTAAGATATGGAACTACTTTCCATCTATCGTTACCAACTTTTCTGGGCGCATGACACTCGGTGAGCCCGTTAAAGTATATGCAGACAAGGACAGTGACATATTTCTAAGGTTGATTTCAAAAGTGTTCACTTTAGCGTGAACAGCCCGTATCACCAAGTGAATCCAAATGTATAAATATGAAAATTTTTTTTTTAATAAATTTCTCCAAAACTTACAAATGGCAGTTCAATGTATTAAGAAAATATTAATGCCTCTCTCATGACAGTATCCCAAGTATTTTATTTCATATCTAGAACTTACTCTAGGGTTCTTCTGTTAAAATGCATAAGCATGCATGAAGGATTCCATACACATTAGGTCAGTTTACGTTATAAACACTCATAAATGCTGTTCACAACAAAATGAGCACTTTTGAAATCAACCTCAGGAAAAAGTCACCACTCTTACCTGCATATGTTTTAACGGGCGCACTGAGTGACATGCGCACTGTAAAGTTGGTAACGATGGAGTGAAAGTAGTTCCATATCATAATGTCAAATAAAAAGTTTTAGGTAACCATTTACAATGACTTAAATTATTTCGTTCGCTTTCTTGTTTTTTATGCATAGAAGAGTAAATATTTCGCAGATTTGTAAAATATATACTTGTTTTATAATTTTACTTATTCAATAGACTGACGCATGAATAAAGTTGATTTTACATAAGGCGGAAGAATACACAAAGTGCGTACAAGTAGATCGTAAGCAGGGCTTTCGAAAGTGCTCATTTTACGGTGAACAGCCTATAGAGACTTATCTAAAAAGACATTTAAACTCATGGCTTATTCAAAAGTTTAACCTGAAAATTCGTAAAATCGTAGCAACTTTGGCCAAAGAGGAGGTTTCTAAACTAGCTTAATATTCATTTGCTATGTCGGAGGCTGTCAAGGCATAAAGCGAAACGAAATACATGTGTATTTTAGCTACTAAGGTTCTACCACCAACATTCTTTAGTTAGAAACGTCAAGTGTAAAATATGTTAATTTAAGGAAAACTGTATTAACACATTTATTTTCCTATAAATTCAAATTCAAAATTTCTCCAGTTACTTTTTTGCTGACATAATTTCTATTCCTCACTCAATTTGATCCGAGATATGCCGTAGGCCTACTCACATAAATAATTATTCTTTAGCAAATGTTTCTAGTTTTGCATTAATAGCGTGTTTCAATGAACCTATGAAACATGTTGTCTGGTTATAACCTAGCTTATTTTGAAATTTATGTTTACGTATAAAAGTATGCGCTAAATTACTTCAGAGAATCACTGTTATTCATTTAATTAATACAACGATTTGTGAATTTCATTAAGGACAAAATGAATTACATGTCAACTATTTTTTACAAAGTTCTTCCTCTTTTCCCCATAAATAAGGTTTATTAAACACATTGAAATGCAAGGAAACTATATAAACAGATTTAGAAGTAATTGACATATGTAAGAAAATGCAATGCAAGTTCACAATGTAGCGAAAATTTGGTGATTTTCTGGTGTGACGTTTTGCTTCCTCGTTCGCTACCAAGTATCTGAATATTCATTTGGGAAGAAAAATATTTTATTTAACGCATATTCGATAAATAAATAGCCTAACACAAATGGACATAAGAATTTTCATTTTTCTTCGAAAAATATGCGTTTTGTAAAACACTACCCTGTTTAAAAGGGCTGTCAATGCCTAAAATGACCTTGCGAAACTATAAATAGAAATTTTCAGAGACATTTCGGATCAAGGCTTTTATGTGCCTTATAAGGAAGAACGTTTAACACAACAGTTTCTTTGAAGTTAGTCGTGCTCAACTTAGTTTTATTTAGCGTGATTTGTTATAGCAGTCTTGTTGCTTGACTTTAAAAGTTTCCCACATACTCTAAAAAAATATTTCTTAACTGGATGTGCAGCTGGAACAAAGTATTTAGCGTAGTACTTTAACTATGACATATGTCGTTTGTTTTAAATAATGAGAAAACTATAAATATAATTTCTAGATTGGAAAAAAAAACTTAAATTATATTACGAAGGTGAGATATGATAAAGCCTTAGAACTCTTATACATATCTGGCGTGTAATTAACTGCTTCTAGTGAAACAAATTATCACATAGTCACACGCGTGCTTTACAATCCGCAAGTACATTACATAAAACTCTTTTATATTGATTAAAATTATTTTTATATATTATAATTTTTAAATCTAATTGAACAGCTTCTTGATGACAGATTTTTACTGCAAGGTGAGTGACCCGCGAATGAGCAACAAATCTTCTGGCCAGAAAATTATACGTATAACCTGCTAGACCACGTATTGACAAAAAAGGTTGTTTGTGTCATTTTTTGTTGTTTTTTGATGATACAGCTATAAATGGCAGTTAGTAATGTGCGTTTGCGTATAAGGCTGTGGTGTTAATGGGGAACGCGGCGGCATCAGGAAATGGCAGGATATTCACACGCACCTACAACTTAAAAAGTCAGGCGTCATACAGTCCTGCTTGCTGGAAATATGGCGTTGGCCGTTTGAGGGGAAACCATTGTTTTCTGTGTATCTTCCTAACAAATTGGCCCCTCCAACGCCGTCATAATGTTTGTGACAGAATGCCATCTCATCTCTTAAGCGCTTCCGTCAAGCCATCATCCTTAAACTTGGTTGACATTGGCCATTGACTTGATCTAAAAAAAAAAAAAAATCAATTAAAACTAGCTGCAACCACATTTATCTAACTCTTACTGAGTGTAAGAAGAATAAGAAAAGTCTTACCTGGTGTGAACGCTATCGATGTTTAAGCAATGTAACAAAATAAACCTCATTAAAAGCAAAAATTAAAATTAAAATTAAAAGTAACCAAACAAGACCAAACTTCACTAAACGTGTCCAAACATGGCTAAGTACGATCATATGTGTTCTATGTAATAGTATAAAGACTATTTTCTATACCCATGTGGCAAGCCACAGTCGGCCGACTGTAGTTTTACTGCTGGCTCTGCAGGATAACTGCTGGCACTGAATACTTATTGGTTTACATAAATGGCCCTGTTATGGCTGACTGCTGCCAACGGGACACTTGGCATGCTATCAATGATGCGTTAATGGGATGTTGATGGAAATTAAACTAATGGCTGAGAGTGGGTATACTGCCAATGATCCACAAAAGGCTTGCCACTGTATTCCAGCACTGTCAGCACTTAACGTATCCATTTTTGGGCCATTGATGGCCCAGAAAACTTATGGGTCACGACAACTGGCCCTGATATGGTTAACTGCTGCCACTAGGACTTTTGGCATGCCAATTATGGCACACTGATGGAATGTTGAAGGCAATGAAACTAATGGTTGAGTGTAGGTGAACTACTAATGGCCAATAAATGGCTTACCAACTGTATCTTAGCAATGGCCGCACATAACCTGTACGTATTACTGGTGCAAGTATGGGTAACCATGTGTATGCTATTTGTTGGCTGTGAAGCGGTACATCGATGCACCATTGTTGGTGCAATTTGGCTTATTATGGGAATATGGCTCCCACTCTTCGCAGAGAGATTTTCCAAACTACTCACACATATAGGTAAAATTGTGTGTGTATCTAATATAATTATACATCATATGATACAATGAGTAGATTATTTGTAAATATATAGTGATGGTAATATATATATATGGGAAAATGCTGTAAATACATAATGAGGTGTGACTTCGTGACTGGTATTGAAAAATTTGACAAATGTACAATAACTTAAATTTACTACTACGTATAATTAAAACGAGAAGTTTATATATATATATATATATATATATATATATATATATACGTGTGTGTATGTGTTGGTGTGTAACCACCTTTAGAAAATTAATATTGAAAGACTTTTGTTGTTTCACATTACTAAAATATCCATATATGCCGACAGTATTTTAAAACAAATTAATAAAGCTCAGATAACTTACATACTGCGAAAAATTACACTAAAGGCAAGGTTTTGTTTTAATATCGCGATTCAGGTAGGACGTTTTCTCTCAGCGACAGTATTTTTTTTTGTTTATCTGCACCTTTTTTTTAAAACCGATTTGTCCGCGTGGAAAATTTTAAGGCTATGAAAAAACTGGTGTAATTTATATTATATTAATGATTGTTAATATTTGAAGTTTAATTATATTCTAAATTAGTTGACATACACATAATAATACACAGTGGTGTAATCGTTAGCATGCTTGGGCTCTCAATGTACACATCGTAAGTTCGAGCCCCCTCAGTTCCTCCTGTAAGCGTAAGTTTTTCATGTCTTGTAATGTGTTTAATAGTAAAGTAAGCGAAATTTGAAAGCATTGAAAAGATAGGAATGTCGCAAAAATATTTTTTACGATTTACGCTTTAATATATCGTATAAGCATGGATAGCCATCAGAAGGCCATCTTGTTGCTGTGAAGTGGTACATCGATGGGTCATTGCTGTTGTAATCATATGAGCCATGCTGGAGCCATTTGTGTTCCCCACACCTGGACCAGTTATGGCCAGAGTATGGCTAGTTAATGGTGCGACTTCAGGACCTGCAATGGTGCCGGGTGCATGCCAGCTTTTGGCCAACTTTTGGCCGGCTTGGCATCCGACTGTAAACCGTAAATTGGCCATATGTGTTTTGCTACATGGGTAGAAATTGTATTTATACATACACAATCAGTCGCTGGTATCACCACAACGGTCAGTTCTGTTAAAATTACTGTGTGTCTACGGTGCCCATATTAACAGGACTTAATAAATACATGCAATTTTTCCCCTCGGTTTTAAGATAAACTTACTACTAGAGATTCGTTAACTAGGAGAATGTGAGGAAACTTCAAAACTTTGGCCATTATATTGTCATTATCAAAAGAAGAAAATAAAACTAGTCGTATGTTAATGAAAGTATTCAGTTAGATAAGATTTCGGAGCAACGAAGTTAGTGTTTTCACTGAGCAGGTGGTTTACAGCACTATCAAAAATTGGAATTTTAGTGTAATTTCAAAAAAAGCTGTAGAATAATTTTAAAAATGTAGTAAATCACTTTGGCGCGTTGCACTTCACAAGTTGTTTGGCTACATTTAAAACTTTTTTCGCTTGAGGGCTATTGAAATGCCTGGCAGTGCACAATTTCCCCGTGGATAAAATCAGGAACCGAATTTCAACTACTTCATATTATTCGATAAAAAGATACTTGAAATAATAAAACCATCACATTCCACAATAAATGTCAAGTTGCAAATTTTTCAAGTAAAAAAATCAACATTTTAATATAAATATATAGGAACGACAACAAAAATCAGTGGGCATACATAAGCAAAAATTATTGTTTTTAGATGTAAAAAATCTGATTAATAAAAAATTATGATCAGAAAATTTAAAAAATTATTTAATCTTCATTTTATATTCTTGAGAGCATTACATAAATTTGTTTTGAGAAGGAATTTTCTTCGAAATAGAGAAATTTTAATTTAAAGGAGTTTTTAGATGATATTGTTTTATTAAAGTTAAGGAAATTACTTGGGCATATTTACTAATTTTTTTATTGTTTATATTCCTAAATTTTCTCCAAAAGTTATCAATTATTAAATATTAAACTATATACTATATCAACAATTCCACCATGATAGTGGTGGAATTGTTTATGGACGAGCTTATTAAATAAGCTCGTCCATAAACCTAAACTTATCAAAATATATCAAGTATTTCAAATTGTTCTTGATTTTTCTTTCAGGAATTCGCGCACTGTAAAATCATTTCATGATCCGCAACCCTGTATTCTGCACAGTTTTTGTTTCCACCTGTTCCTTTAACATAAATTTGGGTCTTCCCAAAAGTCTCCTGAAGTTGATGCCTTTTCCCACGCGATCTTCCGAAAAGATTTGTCTTCTTAGTGTGTGTTGCAATAAATTTAGTCCTCTGCCTTGAACAGCTGACAAAACATCACGGTTAGCATAAGTAGAGGCATATGATTTTTCTGTACTTTCTTATGCGCGCCAGCCTTTTATTTAATATTTAGGGCGAAGAACTTTTCTGGCGATTTTTTTTTTCCGAAAAATCTTAATGTCTTTTCTGGGTTTTTGTGCACTTATTTTTGTTACATATGTTGACAGTAGTTGCATAAATAATATTAGCGTAGTAAATTTGAAACTATAGTGAAAATTTAAACACAACACTTATTTTCGAGACAAATAAATATCTATTCGCTTTTGACGACCTGTGGTATATTTCATCTTCTATTAAGATCATGTTCACAATTTTTTTAAAGTAGATTAACTTATTCAGTGTTCATGTTATTCATCTTGAATGTGTACTTTCTGCTGGCCTATCTTGTCACTTTCTTGTACTTGATTTTCTTTATGTTAATGTTTACATTGTCTTCATTGGCTTCTGTTTTACTATTCACTGTTAAAGATAAAATCATATAGCAATAATGATTACTCATGTTTAATTTAATTTATATACAAATAGGGATATGAATATATTTAATATACGTAACTTGATTTATGATCTTTTAATACTACCGAACATGGTTTGCTATGCAGCTAGCATAACTGATTCACAATTGAATATATTTCTTTCAATACTAGCCTTAGCATTGTTTCTTCTTTTCATATGTGGCAGTAATAAATAAGATTAACGTTGCGTACCTTGGTTATGTTTCAAATATTAGTTACTTGTCCAGCGGTTCAAGAACTTGCTAATTTGCAGTGTGGGTAAAAATAAATATATGAGAAACTTATTTTATATAAATTCGCGAAGAAAATTCTGACGGGATATAAATTTCATTTTGACAAAATAGTCTTACACTGTGTTATAAATAAGTGACATGTTTAATATACATAAGATACATTTTGAAGTTTGTGAAATAAATATTTCAACAAACATAGGCTGAATAACTAATTGACATTTAAATCATAATAATTTATGCCTAGTTATGTACTTGGAAAAATCTTCAACTCAGCCCCAGCAAAGGCAAGGTTTCTTAATTGGGAAACCGTTATTGCACTAAATTCTTCCCAATTTCCTGAGTCTGAATTTCAGCGTTCCTTTCCCTTGAAATTTACTCCGGTACCGTTTTTTAAATTTTTTTTTTCTACGTGCTTTCGACCTTCGATTGTGGATAAAGTCGTCGAGCCGTGTAGTTTTATGGCCTATCTAATAATAAAATCAAATTACTCGAAAAAAAAACTGGAGAACTTGAATGTTTCCAAACTGTTGGAATGAGTAATTAAAAAAACACACGACGAAATAAGATCGGCTTCAAATTGAGTTATGGAAGCAATCTTCGAGTAGCGAAGGGGTGAAACAAGTTAAAGTGTCCAGCACGGTGTTGCCTCTGCTTAATGCTAAACGGGTACACGTAGGCTGTCTCAGACATAACGCTTCACCGCTAGGGAAATCCAGCTAAGAATATTCTACTTCAGCTTTCTTTCGCATTGAGGAAATTTGTTTCAGATAAGAGTGTGATAGTATTTAATCCATTTTAATAAAGATACATACTTCCCATCCTAGATACATTTATTGAATACAGTTTGCCAAAAGTACCTTTTCTGAAGAAAGGAGACATTTTACGCGTAAATGCATCTAATGGTTTATACGTATTATGGTAAAGGCCTAAACCCTTTCGATCTGAGCTAAATGTTAAAGTTATTGCATATTTTAAACTGATCGTAAAACTGGCATATATTGTAAGAAATCATTTATAAACAAGCAAACAAGGTTTTATTTCCGCTCGCACTTTACATGCTACACATCAGGCGGCCACTGATAATAATTAGAATATGAAATATAATCTGTAATCAACACTAATCACAACACATGGGAAAAGTTCTCACGTATCGCGTAAATTTGCCTACTCAAAACTGAAAGGAATTTCACGATCAGCTCTGCTTTTCTGTGAGAATAGAAACCGCATCATTCTATAAACTTTGAATTGTTACAACAGATTGAAACAATAGATACATGAAAATACCTTAGGAAGAAAACAACTCTCAGTCTCGTACTTATATATATATATATATATAATATATATATATATATATATATATATACATAAAATAAAACACGAGGCTCTGCCAATCTTCGAAAAACTTATATCCCTAATATTATTGAATACAATTAAATATTGGATAGGTTATTTCTTCACCGATTATTGAAGATTATTTTGTGCATTGTGGAACTTGTGTTAAAATCGCCATCTCAGTTATTCTCTCGCAGTTCACAATAGTACGGCTTGCCTCTTGAAAACTGAGGTAGCAATACCCGTACGGAAACCGGATTTGACTGGTTTCATTCTCTGTGCAACGAAGAGTAATCAAAGGTGAGTGCTTACTATTGTCACCTACATGAAGTTCTGTTAGAACGTTTTGATATTTGCAAACGTTTTTTGTCCCGAGTGGTAAAATTGCACCGCCTAGAACATTGTTGCACTTGATTAAGTATGTCGGTAAACACTCTTTCTTACTATAGCGCCAATATTTCACGAGGAATGATTTGTGTATGTTCATTTTGTGATTTTTCTAGGCATAAAACGTTTAACTTCTCACAAGCAATATTGTGTAAACAACTGACGAACGTAACTGCCAATACTTGAACTTATTCCCAAAATGGACATATATTTTGTCATCTCAGGATTGATTCGAATGTTTTATTTTTCTATTAATTTTGGTTGATTGTATTTATAAGAGTTGATAGTCAAATATACCGCCTATTGCCCTTACACAAATGTCTTGTATTTTCAAACATAATCTTAGCTGACTGTATAAAGACTTATATTATTAAACACGTATTTCAACTCATCGTTCCTTAGCCGTTTGGTAGATTTCAGTGCACTTAAAGCATAAAACCTCATAGCATAATTGATGTGAACTTCATTTTATTAAGTCTTATGTACTTACAGTTAAGTTTTGGAGTGTTGAAAACAATAAAAACGTAACATAAAAAAATTAAGGATATAAAGAAACGCGGAAATTACTTTCATACCGTAATCGTTAAACTGACACATTTTATCACATGCGTGGACAAAAGCAAAATTGGAAAAAAGTTTTTGATTAAAAGTGGAAACAGTTTACTACAAAGCCAAATCAGAGCTTTCAACAAGTGTTATATTCCTGAGTAAAATTTCAGGTATTTTGCATTTGTAGACTTTTGAATCAGTGGAACTTAATAAAACTCGCAATCAAAACGCCGTTGATGTGATCATTTCGCAACATTACCCCATAAATATAAGAAACTTCGATAAGTATTGGAAGGTCACCCCATTACGGAGGTAGTTCCGATTCCTGATTTTACCTCTATCATTTTAGACTTATAATTGTATTTTTTGTGAGTCTGTAATGGCAGACCAGAGGGCATTTTACTATGAGCATGGCCCATTATTACTATAATACCTAAGAAAAATCACTTCGTTTTATATTTATGTAGTCTAGTTTACTGCTCTATGCCGATTACGGTCGTTAGTTGTTTTAAAACTAAACTAAATGAAATAAAGAAAACTGGGTTTGTAATTATATTCAATAACTGATTTCTTGGAAATTTGTTTTAATGGTAATTAAGCTCCATTTTAACATGCCTACAATTAGATCCAACATTATGGTATGTTGAGTCCAGACTGGCATGTTGCGAACAATAACAGTTCGTAACTGCTTTCATTCACATGTCAGATTTTTTTGTGAAGATCTCAAAATTTTAACTGCGAATATTTACCATGAGTTGCAATATATATAAAATCGTCAATTTATTTGAATTATTTAGAAGTGTATATATGGGCATTCATCGCAACAAACGAATGACGAGTATAATACTACTATAGATATATCTCAAAATAATATATATCTGAAGATTAAGTGAGTAAAACCAGATGACGGAAGATAACTTTCGTTTTAATTACTTACAATCTGAATTTTTGTCTTGTCACAGCATAAATCACTGTAGCTATTAAACATTTGTCATAAGACTTATCAGTGTTCTGTCACTAATCGCAAATAAAACACTTTTAGTGAATTTCCGGCGATATTAATGAATGTAACACTATGCTATTTAATGCGCATCTAAAAATATTTTGCAATAAGCTGGATACACATTGCACATTTTGCAGATAACTGTAAAAAATACTCTCCCAAACAATCTATCTTCAGTCACTTAGTGTGAAATTACTTGAAGAAAATCATTTCCACCCTCGTTACATTTAATTAATTTAAAGTTAAATATTGTGAAATACATGTGCCTATGAAAATAGGACATAAAAGTTTGAATATATATATATATATATATATATATATATATATATATATATATATATATATATATATATATATATACATACATACATAGTTGATATTATAACGAATAAAGGTTATTTTAGATAGTTTCATTTTAACCAACTTACTGAACTAATATGATCATTACCAACCGGCACGACAGGACAAACAAGTGAATTACTGCAAAATTAAGCTCTGGGTTTGTTTTCAAGCCTAGTTTGTTAACAACTCTGCTTTGCTTTTGAGATATCATTTGTATTTAATTTTATATTGCGTTACTTTTCATTATAGAAGTGTTTTTATTAAAGAACTTATCACTCTTTAATTTTAAAACAAAGCCGAAATGTATTAGAATAAATACAGTCCTTTAAATATTTCGCAATATTTTAAATATAATTTGCTAAATGTAATGAAGTGTATTCTTCTTTATATAATGTTATTGTAAAATAAGTAAGCGATTTCTTTGAATTGATTCAAAAAGTTTTGATGATTCGTTTGCTTAATATTTCACATTTTTTCTCAACAGGTTACGTCGATGACTATCATTGTTAAAAGAAACATGTTGTGATTTTAATTACTTGCTCTTTGAATACACTCGTATTGTAAAACCAATTCAATTTTGAATTTCGTGCATTTTTTAAGAATTTGTTTAATTCCCACCTTCGTAGCAGTGATCATCGCGGAGCCTCAGTCAGCAAACAAAACTGACACTTTCCAAATTCCTATTTTTCTTGCCATTTCCTTAATAGATCAGTTAGTTCGATTTGGACAGTTGTACAGCTTAATCATCTGTCCTTAAGACAAACAAGGGGATGTTTCCGGAAGGAACGCTGGCAGCGGCAGCGAGGGTAGTCAGCCACACCCTCTTCCAGTCTCAGCGCCAACAGTATCCCTTACACATTATTTACGAGGTAACCATTATCTCATCTTAAGGTATGTTTCGATTTTTAAGACAAAGTTTCCTTACAAGATATTTGATATTATGAAATTCCCAAGTATTAATATCCGTGAATTGAGGTTTATCGGTAAAAAAAAAAATTTGTAGCGATTTTTTTAAAGATTATATATATTATTTAAAAATCAATGAATTTATTAATTAGATTTTTTCTCAAGCTTTGTTAAAAGATAGGAAACGTTATTTTTAGCGTCCCATGTTTATAACCTCGACTTCAGCGCCCATAATTCTATATAACACTTACGCCATACAATAAGTGGTAAAAGCTATTTTAATAAATTCGCTGCTCACCGTAGATGCAGCCAGGACGATCAATGTGTACCGTAGCATGATATGTCATACGCAGTGGTATTTTTCGAAGTTTGATATCGAAAGTGCTCACTTCACCGTGAACCGCCTTCACAGTTTGGTGGAACCATTACCGCTGTCTTGTATTCGTCAGAAACTGAGGACATGCACTGGAACATGTGTAAAAATAACTATATTTGGCCAACGGGAACGGCCGTTTGCTGTTGAAAGACGTCGAGACCTATTTAGCAAACCATACAAAGAATAAGGATTAGTGACCTAACCCATTCAGACCCAATGTACACAATTGTGTACACTACGCGCGTTTAGGTAATTTTTGGTCTGTACTGCACACTGCGAGGCTCAATTACCCATGATTTTACCCGTGGGTAAATGATTCGCAAACCGTTTTGCTGGTGTAATTCATGATTGGTTCATATAACTGTAGGCTGTGACAACGAAACACGAGTTGTTTAGATTTTAGTACAGTATGCGTCAGAACATTTTATGTTTGCAACACCTGAAGCCGTAAATTAAAGTGGGCCTGAAAGGGATAAGAAATTAAATAATCACGCACTACCCCGTATTACTCAGACTTAGCACCCTCAGTTTGCGACGCGTTTAAGCGTCTTGGTCACAAACTGTGATAGTGCAGCAAGCAGATTCCGGGAATTCCTTGCAATACGAGAGCAATGTTCGCTCAGGAACGTACTGGAAAGCCTCGTAAATTACTGACATGGGTCTGTCGCTCAAGACAGCGACTGTTGTGAATGTTGCATATATGTTTACTTGCAATACGAGAGCAATGTTCGCTCAGGAACGTACTGGAAAGCCTCGTAAATTACTGACATGGGTCTGTCGCTCAAGACAGCGATTGTTGTGAATGTTGCATATATGTTTACACAATTTACTACAGAACATCTAAGCACGAGATTATTTAAAACATAACCTACAATATTTTTAAATTGTCTCTCTTTCATTACATAATTTAGTGAAACGATAAATCATTTATTGTTTCGTATGCCGGCATTTCCAAAAGCCGGCCTCATGAATTCGATAGCATTTAAAACTTTTCTTTTGGAACACGAAGGCCCATTTTTTCCAAGTGATCTCCAAGGTTAACTAAACAATATGATTCCATTTTTATACCAATTAAGTTTCTGTTGGCTCTTTTTCAAAATGCACCCAAATTTTTCCCACATATATATATATATATATATATATATATATATATATATATATATATATATATATATATATATATATATATATATACAAAACCAACGTAGGTATAAAGCGATAAAGTATTAATAGTGAACAAATTACGAAATGCTATAATTTAGTAGGTTTAGACTGATTTGCATCAAAACAAAAATGGAACATACTGAGTTACTGTGTGAGAATGTGAAGATTTTTTTTTTTCCGATACTATTATTTTATCATTATTTAACTTGAAAATTTCAAATAACTTCTCTAAGAGGATATATACACACACGCGCACACACGAAGAAAGTGATGTTTCATTATTAAAAGTCTCATTTGGTCAGAGTACTGTCAATGTTTACAGTGCAGAGAAGTAAGTTAAACTCCCTCTAGGAATCTTTATTTTAACCTTTAAATAGCGCATTCAGTGAGTGAGTGAGTAAAGAGATTTGGGCGGCTCTTATCATCGGGGTCTTGAGAGCCTAATTATAAATTAACTAACCTCTTATAGTAGTAGTTTGCTGAATACAGACCAAAATAAATTTGAATTTAACCATCCCACCTAAGTCAGAGAATTTACATATTAGTAATAATTTTATACGTTGATAACATGATAACTGAATATCGGTCTTCCTTAAATTGTGTAGGAAATGCCATATCACGCCTATTTTACATCGAAAAGGCAAATTACTTATCCAGTCAATGAGTTAACCTCGAAGATCTGCCACTATGGATTTATAACCTCATTTGATTTATTGCAACAGGTTGTAAGCTATTTAAATTAGTAAAATTCTTTTCTGATGAAATGCTATGCAACCCGTGCTTTACTTTCACTTTCAAATTTTAGTTCTCACGATCATGATAATATTGAACCTTACGCTATGAAAGTGAATTAAATGGATGTAATAAAACCACGACATAAATTCCATGGTTTTATTTAACATTTTTTTAAGCTGGTTTTGAAAGATGACAGAAAGCGTGACTGGAGTAAATAATGGATTCCTTATAGTCAGCAAGTAATATACTCTAACTATATAAACTTCGTACTAACATATATATCAGTACTTACATAACACGTGACATGTCTAGGAACAATAATTGTTACCGAAAAATTATTTTATGCAGATTTGCATGGTTGGTACTGCGTGCCAGGTACTCAACATCCACTTCTTCAAAAACATTCTTTTCGTTAAGAACTGCGAATGCGTGCTATGGAGGGCCTTTATGCTTCCAGCCATTTTGGCAGAACCAAGTGGTGCGGAAGAAATGGCTCTGCAAAAGTGCACTGCGTGAATGCAATTTACGAAGTGCAAAAATATGAATAGACACCACAAGGGTGCAAAATCCGTAAGTCACGGTTTTGTAAGGACGGAAACAGCACTATCTACAGGCAATAATTGAAAAATTCCCTCCATCGTTCATTATTATGTCATGGTTCATTTTAAAGTATCAACTGAAAAATACTCTTTAAATGTGCTATAATTGTATTCCATTTGTATTTATACATTTCATTATAATTATTATTACAGTAGACCATGTTTGGAAGATAAATCCATAAATATATAATTCATCTTTATAAAACAATAAATCTGCCAAAGTATTTTATGCACGAAATACGATTTTAAGATGTATACATCCAGTTTTGGTGTAAATAAAGATTTTTAATGACTGTACGAGTTGATGATCATCTCACCAATAATTTAAAACGTAATACGTAAACGATTAAATATTCAGACTTCAGAGAATATAACTAGCATTTTCCAGTTATACTACTATTTTAAAAACATTATCGATGACACATAACTGTTATTAATTTCATGGTACAAAACTACTGTTAGTCTTGTGTAAAAAATGTCAGCAAAACAAAATACGAGATTACCCATTAACAAACAATTTTACTGGTCACTGGGTTTTCTGAAGTTATGCATAGCACCCACTACGACATAATATTAAATCAGAAAGAAACTAATATTTGAGGCATTATATTCGTTAGTATTTAATGTCAGCATGATTTCTCTTTATTGCCATACTATAATTCCCAACGCCTGGATATCTCTCTTATTTGCATGTTGAGAGTTTTCACATATACAGATGAAATTACTAAATACACGCGCCATTTTACGACAGCAAATATTCAACAAATTGTTCTCATTTATACAATTGTGTTCACTTAAATAATACAAATATTATCTTCGTTATTATTGTCTTATGTGCACTGTGTAACAAAACATTTTTGTTACTTTCGTAGGTCGACGCCAAAAAAATTATGTTCTGATCTTCTACAAATAATTAACTATATAATTTTCTTGCCAAGCCTTGGGAGAAATATATGTTAATTAGGTTTCCTACTTGTCTAACCGATGACTGCTGACAGAAACACTGAACTTAAACTTGCATATGGGTTCTGTGTTGCATTTGTGGGATTTGAATCCCTGCCTGCTTGCATTGTAAAATGGCGTCAAAACCAACCTCGCCATTTAGGTCATCCTGACTTGAGCACTTTTTATAAGTGTTCAGTTTTGAAGATATGAATTATAAATTATTGCACTTTATTTACGATGAAGAAAAAATTATAACAAGTACGTTTTTATTCATAGTAATATCATGTATACAAATCATGCATTATATTCTCTCGTGGAAAATCCGGTATATTTACAATGTATTTGATGCTTGGAAAGAAGGAGTCAGTAACATAGATCTATTTTACACTCACAGCAATTCCCAATTTTTGCAGTGAAAGAAAAGGAAACCTGGATGACGGGAGGGAAACGAAAGGAAAGAGTTTATTTGCGAAAATTAATTCTTTAAGAAATGGTGGAATCGTTGTTTGAATATCTTACAGATCTTAAGGATGAAATACAAAATTCAGGAACAAGACTTAGTATCACGCAATATGGCATAAGTGTTTTGGAACCTGCATTGAATTTACGACTGTGTAATGATCACACATGACTAAAGAGGCATTGTGTACATTATTTAATATTGAGACAGCAACGATAAAATATCACCTTCAAATTAATTTGTCAGTGTTACTTAAATGGTAATATTAATGTACGTTAACGCTACCGCCTCGCTTTGAAAATCACTAAGTTTGCTTAAGGAAAACTCTTAAATTTTACACCTCCTTAGATTTCTACCCAACATAAATAACAAAAAATTATGTACATTTTTGTGACATACTAGGCCTAATCTCTGAATTACGGTCAAAATTAACCGGAAATCATTTTCGTATACAGAATGAGTCACCACGCCACTAAAATCCTCAGTACTATACGTAAATATGAATCTTCCGTTACATAGTAGAATATATTTCATTTTGCATGTTAATAAATTAACGTCAATTGTTGAAATTAAGAGGTAGGTTTTTTGAAAGAAACATGCTAGTAAAAACTTTACTCTCAAAAATTTTAGATCTGAGACATTAATTTTTCTAATGTTCACCGAAGTATTAATATTATAGCTAAAGTGTAGAGACTTCATTTTAAGACTTTGCAATAACAACATTATCTTACTGAACTCTCAAGTTATTTAATATACGTAAACGTTAAAATTTAACTTTGTGCAAACTGAACTAATAGGAATTATTTTCCAAAAATTTTAAACTTGAAACAGTAATTACAAAACCAGTATCGTGCAGATGGTATATTTGTCTAACATTATTAATATTTATTTAACAATCTATCCTCGTTCTGCTTATTGCTGCCGATATAAAAGAAATCTTTACAAATATATGTTTTATTTTTAGTAGTGTTTCCAGCAGTAATTTAAAAATAGGTATACCAGTTTCACCAAATATATGTTCGAATTGTTTTGTAACAAAATTACATTTAGTTTAAATTTCATCAATGTTAATGCATAATTTGAATAATATACTATATTTATTCAAAATTGGGCTGAAAATGCATGCTGCTCAGCAAATAATACTCTGATTGACACGGAAATTGCTATACTCTCTTTCCGTACGTGAAACTTAATTTAACTCTCGATGGCTGATAGATAAGTATAAGCAGTTCACGGTAAAATGAGCACTTTTGAAATCTCTGCTTAAGATCTACTTGTGTGAACGTTGTGTATTCCTCCACCTTATGTAAAATTAACATTGTCATGGGCCTCACTTTATTCGTGCGTCGGCAAAGAAAAACTGTGAAATTATTACAAAAGGAAATACTCTACAAATCTTATAATTTTTACACTTCTGTGAATTATAAAAAACAGAAAGCGAAAGAAATAAATTTTAAGTTATCACAAATGGTTACCTAACACTCTTTATTGTACGTTAAGATATGGAACTACTTCCCATCCATCGTTACCAACTTTGCGGGCGAATGTCACTCACTGCGCCCATTAAAATATAAGCATTCAGGGACAATGCCTTTTTTCTAAGGTTCATTTCCAAAGTGCTCACTTTATCGTGAACAGCCTTTACAAATGAGTCATGATAAAATTTTTGCACAAAGAGGGCGCGTTTTTATGACCCGCGAAGAACGCGTTGAATATGGGGTAGAGCCTCATCTCGCGGATACACTGGCAGCGATATGACGAGACATTCCATCATACAGGTGGCGGATAGTGTCCTGAGGCACATACCACCATGCTCCCTTCCTGCAACTACACACGAAGACCAGCTAGTGTTTGGGCAGGCCATTGACGGTGTAGCAATCAACATGAATCGTACCTCATACACGCGTAATGGGAAAAATGTGAAATCCTGCCAGGCCAAGTAATGATGTCCACATCTTGTAGAGCCTGTTGGGTGATGCGAGCTGTATAGGAACGAGCATTATCTTGATGCATGATAACTTTGGGTATGCTGAGCAAAAATGTCAGAAAATGGAGTGGCAGAACCTCATCGACATATTGCTTTGGTGTTCCGATGCCTTCAACAACCAGGCGACGTGACCAGGAGCCATAGCTGATGGTATCCCATACCATAAAACATGGTGTTCGGGACGTGTGAAGGTCACAAATCCGTGTAGGATCGTTGAATTGTCCACTACGGCACCAAATCCTGCCGTGACCTTTAAGTACATTAAAATTGAAGCGGGAATGATCGGCGAAGAAAATGCAATGCTATTCCTCTTCCAATATTACTCTCGACATTCCTGCCACAAGTGACATCATGCCGTAGGATGTCGAGGTATCAAAGGCAAATGTTGCAGCGGATGCTGCGTCTGTAGATCATCCTCATTCAAACAGCAACGAATGGTTCTTGTCTAAACCGGCGAATGTAGTGCAGGTACCACAGGCTGCAGGGTCTCTCTGTATGCGGTGCCACAAACTGCCTCTGCACGCCAGACAATACGACAATCTTCTTTGTCTGCAGTGCATATGGCTCTACCAGTACCTACTCTATGTGGCGTATGACCTTTACAACGTGTTACACATAATTTGCAAAATATATTTATGTTGCTAATTTTCTCTGCATTTCATAATCTATAGGCAAAATTAGGGAATTTTTCCTGTAACGCTTTCTTTTTGCAGAAATAAGGGTGCCAATACCCTTTTCAACATTATGGGGGTTGGTTACACGTACACTACCTACACTTTATTAATGATTGCTTTGATTCTGTCCCACAAGCAGTTTCCAAAATATGACAATAAATTGTGTTTTTTCTTCAAAATTTGGAAGCGTCTACCACTCATGTTATTTGACCTGAACCATGTGTTCCCTATTCAAATATTTTTATTCCCACCTCAGGAATAACCTACCCAAATTTGTCGGTATGTTTTAGATATATGTTGTGTGTATACACGCTTACAAACATCGTTTCACAGTGGCGACTGCACGGCCAAGTGATTAGCTATACGACGAGCCAACCATCTTCGTGCAGTTCGACCATGATCCCGTTAAAATGGGTTTATGTGGATATATTCTTCCTGAGCACGACACCATGGTATACCGATCTGCCTCTTAATACGCAGACTTCAGACTTTCCGACATGTTGCATGGCCGTTTAAACACTGGATACTAGCCAAAAGCAACTCCTATATCACATGTTGCAGTAATATTTCTGCGATGCCACTTTAACAATTTGCATTGCACAAATGGTAATGTATGTCATCTACATTTTATTGCAAGTGGACGTCACTTTATCTATGTAGGAATTCCTTGTCCTGCAGTGTATATAGCCTTTAATATGTGAAGTAATTTTATTTTCAAAAAGAGAATCTTGAATAAACTTTGTCCATTAATTAATATAAGGACCTGACATTAAGAACTAATTTCTTACGTATGCGTGGTTCAAAATTTCAAAGTTTTTATTCCATACAATAAAAAACGACACATTTATAGTGTGAAATCTCAACAAAAATAGTATAGTTTCCACAGAAATCTGAAGGAAATTGAAAACAAGCTCAGTTAGAAACTTTATAGAGCTGATTTCAGCTGTGGCGGATAATCCCACTTTACCAACACCTCAGGATCCACCACTAACTCCTAACCCAAACTCTGCATACCCCGCCCAAGTAATCTGTTTAAAGAAGGCATGGGAATCATTAAATTACAAAAACGCAATAGATACAATAAGGAGAAAACCCACTTAACCTCATTTTGTTTCCAGATTTGACCAGGAAAAGAAAAACAATTTTGAATAAAAAACTCAACATATAAAGTAATTCTGGCTGAAATTTTTCTATGTTTTATCAGTAAGTCAATAAAATTTTGTTGCCATTACAAATCTATTCTGGTAATAAAGTGTTCATCATTTTCAAACACACCGAACATGTATTCTATATATTCATTTAATAAAATATACTTTTCAAAACTGGAATAGTATTTCCGACTACTATAATTAACATTATTGTACAAACGAGCTAACTGCAGGCTCTAGATCAGTAGGTCCTCAAGTCATTCAATCATAATGCCCCAATTCTTTTTCTTCTCCCACACACCACGGCCAACACAACATCCACACCAGTCAAGAAGCAGGGGTATTCCTCTCACCATAAACTCAAGATGCAGGTAGTTGTCACTGGTGGTCCACCAAAACTTCAACCATCTCATAGCCAAGGGTATTCCCTTCAACATAAAACAAAATATTTTCGTAATGCACACTGGTCTGCACCTCTCACTCGCATCCTCCCTTTTTTCTAAATTAATTTTTGAGTACCATCACATCAAATATCTATATAAATCACATAATGTCTCAGTGTCCCAGACCCACCTCGATGTCTCTACTACAGTGTTTCTGTCCGGAGATATAACTCTTCTCATTTGTGCCCTGAAATACTAGAGTTACCATTCTTCCCCAAAAGGCGTATAAATACCTCAAACTTACGACATCTGTAGCATTATCATTACTGAAAGACACACTCAAATTCCCACGACCAAGTCTCAAATATAATCGTAGAAAAATTAAAGTACCACTCTTATATTTAATATCTTGGGAAGGCA
Source organism: Dryococelus australis (assembly GCA_029891345.1). Classification (NCBI taxonomy): domain Eukaryota; kingdom Metazoa; phylum Arthropoda; class Insecta; order Phasmatodea; family Phasmatidae; genus Dryococelus; species Dryococelus australis. The sequence continues at coordinate 278,471,273 of CM057009.1, forward strand.
ATACTTTCTCGTGCATAAACACATCTCGTTCAGCGCAGCAGATGTTCGGAGTGATCTCAGGTTAAAGGAACATGGAGCATCGTCTCGCCATAGCATGGTCTTTCAGGTAGGTCGAAGGATTCTGTCTGGCTGACCATCACTAGCTCTCTCTTGGACGGCCTGTCCGAGTCTTACATTTGCCGCTCTCTCCTCGGCCTATAAAATAACTCATAATTACCTTCCCCTTGGAACCCCAAACCTACAGCTGCATGGAACAGGAAACGAGGATAGCCAATAATATTCGAGAATTCTCTACAGCGATTATATCGTATACTGTCAATCAGAAATATGCTCCAATGTCGATTCGTTTGGCGAAACACAATCTCCTTGAGATCCTGCTTGCAGCAACCCGAAAAAACCATCACGATTCATCTCCAACATTCTTCTTCCATAAGACAGTTGACTAGATCAGGATTCCCATTTGCCTCTCCCAAATACCCTGTCCCACTGGCTACGAATAAAATCAAAACACTCTCTGATAAAAGGAAGTTTTCCGCCAACATCATATGAAACCCGAATGGGCACAGAAGAACAATGTGACGAGGAATACTCCGTCACACATTAAATACACTAAGTGGCCAAAAATAACCAGAGAATTATTGCTGTTGAGTACAAAGATGGGAACCATGTAACTAGTATGATATTGTGCGACGCCCTCCCTAAGGGTGTGGCAAGCAGGACTTATACACAGCCCTTCAAGAATCAATCCACTAGAGGATGATAAAAATATCAAATAAAATTAAAGATCTCTGGTTAAAAAGACTGACAAACACATGACTTCCTTGGCATAACATGAATGATTTATTTGTATAAATGTTTCAAAGTTTACACAGGATTATAGAAAATATTCATAATTTATTATTTATCTATATTCCCAATCTTCCAAAAAAATTTGGCACTGATTAAATATCAGATGAGCTCAGAAATGTATACAATGGTACCATTTCCAAATATAAAATACAAATGCCTATTAAAAACTGTCCTAGAATTCTACATATAAGTGGCACTTGAAACAATTCCAAGTTAAATATTGTGTCCCTCTTGTGTCCCTTAACACAAATCCATGCTACTACTGTACTCCTAATTCAGGTTTAAGGGTATTATCATAAAATATTAAAGATACAAATGCCTCGGCGATATGTCACTTTCAGAACAAATAGAAAAATATGCTCTCAACACCTTTTAAAAGCCCACACGGCTATATTTTCATGTTTAGCATTTTCTTATCAATATTCTTAATATTTAAACATTTTTCTTTAATACTGGCTAGATACAAAATCTAAACTTGGAGTATTTCCTGATTCCTAATGTAAGCATACTCTCTTAGTAGTGTACTCACAATACTGACATTGACAATAGAGTCAATATTTTAATAAATTCCAACAAAGACACAAATGACTCTAATTTTTCATTTTATTGCACTTTAAGAATTTTCGGATGTCTTTAAAAACATGGATAATTACTTTAATCACCCGATAGTTATTACAGAAATTTTCTGTCTTGGAATACGGAAATTCCTAATTTTTTTCTACCTCCCATGACGCAAAAGAGGTCATCCTGACAATGGAGAAATATTATTTCACTTACGACATAATTTTTGTACTTAACTGTGAGCTGAACGTCCAAGAGTGCTGGTCTTTGCCTACACGACCAAACTCCTGGCGTTATATACAAAACTTTTACCGAGACTTCCCGCTGTATCATTCCGGTCATGTGACAGCCATATTAGATCCCGCCATTTTGGTAGCCAGTACTCCACCATCTTGGACTGCAATTTTGTAGCCAGTACGCCACGATCTTTGTAGCCAGTATACCGTCATCTTGGACCTCCATATTAATAAACAGTATGTAATTTTTTCATGCTCTTGCATTCCGAGGGTTTTCTCCGAGTGTTCCCATTTATTCCCATTTAACTTATTTCTTTCCTTTCTCTACTTTCTTTCTCTTACTATGTCTTTCATTACGAGAGTTTTCTCCAAGTACTCCCATTTTTCTCTTTTGCATTCTTCCTTTCACTTCTTCTTTCTTTTCTCTCTATCTTTCACCCTTTCCCATTCATTCGTTATTTGTTACTGGAGGCCACCATCTTGGTTTTTTGTTTGTCATTTATTACAGAAGGCCGTCATCTGTGTTTACATTTTTTCGTTTATCCTTTGTTTCCCACACTAGTTCTAGCATTGGCCACTAGGAGTGCTGGTGTTTCTCTAATTCAATTAGTCGCTTTACCAATTACTCTTCTTCTGGCTTTGGCCGTTAGGTGGCGCAAAAGTCGTTCGATTAGTCGATCTCGCATCTGTCTCATGTGCTCGGCCGGTTCACCGCTACGAGTGCTTCTTTTTTACAACTCAAAATACTATCTAGAATGGTCACGGGATTGAACTGCCGAACCTTGGGTCACCAGAATAACGCCTTTGACCACTCGGCTATCGTGACATGCGCTGGGACAAGAGTTTATAATGAATAAATAGTTTCGAGATGAATAAATAATATCTTGCCTCTTATTAAAGACATTATATTTTTATTTCTTACGTAAATTTTAAATATTTAATTTACATATCAATAATTTTTTTAGTTTTTTTTTGTAATATATAATTTTATATAAACTATTTTTTATTATATTTATTAAGTTTTTTATTATTTTGGTTTAACTCCCATATATATATATAAGTGGAAATAGGTAGTTATTGTTACAAATATTAATAGTGTTAATAAATTAAGAATCAAATTTGTTTGTTTTGTTTTTATTAAGACCTCCATCCCTTACGAAGTCGGATATGCCCCTCTGGGGTTTTGTAACAATAATTTCAAACGATGGTCTGGTAACCTGGCCATTTACAGCAGTGTTTCCTTCTTGCAAATACTTTGGTCTATAATGCTTGTTGCATATATATATATAATTTAAGATTTAATATATACACTTTTTTTAATATTTCATTTTTTATTTTAAGTTTTTTTAAAAGTATTTTTAAGTTTTTTTTTACTGAACTTTCTACAGATTCGTATTTTTCAGGCAGATAAGAATATGTCGGCAGAATATATGACTATGTAAATATAAATAACCCCATATTGGATTTTTGTAAACATATATATAAAACTGTATTAGTAAATATATGCCAAGTGTTACATATTATGAACGTTGATTATTCGCACTTTTTTCGATTTTTATTTATATATAATATATATTTTTTTTGCTTTCCCGGACTGAAGAATTTTTATGTAGTGACTTTGTAACCAATGTTCAACTACGAAAATATTTCCTACCCCTATGCTAGAACTTGTAATTTTTTTCCAACAAACTATCCCATAATCATGCATAACAGTTCAGTATCCACTCCACCTAACATAAGATAACCTGACCTAACCTCACCTAACCTAAGATTACATAACCGAATCATCTTGTAAGAACTCTGAATATATTTTATTTTATTTCTCTCGACATTCATTTAACTTAACCGCCACACTCTAGTCATCGCCAGACCCCTCTTCCCCTCCCCTCCTTCCAGTCTTACTTAACAACCATCTCGATAATCGAATGGTAAGTACCAAAACAGATATAATAACTTTCACAATGGCATTAGCTTGCTGCATTCATGCTATTAATAAACCAAGTAATATCCCTTACCATACCTCAGACTTACTGATCAATAATAACAGTCAACTATATTAACTACCATTTCAGTCCATCTAACTCGACCAGTTACACACATTAACAAGCCATATCAGCTGCCGAACCAATCAAATATACCAATTGTATGCACCAACCATGATACCAGAAGATCAATAATATTAATCTAACCATCTACGACACCCATATCGTCTTAATTTCAAAAAATATAATCCAATCATACTAACCAACCATACCAGCTAAGCATTCTGCCCCTCTCATATTAACAAAACTTCCCGTCTAACCATTAACATAACAGCTATACCAACCATAACATCAAACTAACTGTACAACCAAGTCATACTTGTATGCCTTGGGACCTTGTGTAAGACTCTAAATTTATTTTATTTTATTTCTATCGAAATCCACCTAAACCCACAATGGATGTGTGATCATACAAGATGTAAAATTAAAATGTAGCTATCATATGAACATACGTTATTCATTGTTTATTGTATAGATAAGGCTGGTGATATAGGAATACTTATTAATATTTTTAAAAACAGGGTCATTCAATTGCAGTGATGGCTAACAATATGTCTCAAAACAGATGCCATGACATTGACAGCTAACTGTATTCTCGCATATTACTGACACTTGTCGATAGGTAATATATCAAGAAGATATCTTAGAAAGAGCTTTCCAATGTTAGAGAACCTTGTTAATAAAACGATACTGTGCCAGAATAAATAATAAATTCTCTAACTTACTATCAAGACAAAGATACGGTGTCGGAATCGGCCCAGAATCTTCTTTAAGATGTTGGCGATTGGTTGGCTGTGAGCTACCAGACCGATATAACTAGTGTGATATCCATCTGTTATCTTATTTAAGACACTGAGCCATTGTCTTTATCCTAAAGTTAACAATCTGTCTCAAAAAAGACATCAAACAGTTGACAGCTGGCTATCTTCTGGCATATAAACGACAGTTGTTGACGATTCCGGTATCGGGCCGACAAGTTGCTGACACTTTCCTTGCTAGCAGGTTGGTTTGCTGGGCACCCACAACCAACATTAGTTACCCAGGATTGCCTTCGTGATTTCATCACCTTCCTTGGCCAGTCTGATTTCAAGATTTGTCGCCTATGGAATGTGTATGGAGACAGCTGGGAAGGCAGCATTATAAATCAACAGGTCTGCAGCACATGGAGCGGCAGTTACAGTTACTATGTGACGATCTTCCACATAATATCATTAGAAATATCTACGACTCCATACAGCACCGTATGTCCATACGCATCCATGCCACCGGCTATGCAATAATATTCTAAATTTACTTACCAGATACAGAATTTCGTCTGAGAAACGGCTTATTTGACGTTATGTTACTTTGAGTTATTTGTATTGTTCTCATAGTCCGTACCAAGTTTCATCTCTTTTCGAAGGGTCCTTTTAGGTGTGGGCAATATGGCAACGAATCGACATGGCAAGAGGTTTCTTTTTTTTTTTTTTTTTTTTTTTACACCTAAAAAAGTTTGCGTTGTTAGTTGAGGACAGATTAGACTTAAAAAATGGGTTAGTTTGCTTAAGTTGGTCGTTGATCTACATTATATCTGACAGGCCCTGGTTAACTCTGCGCCAAGGAATACCCACTTCATATTTGTTTGACCGAACCATGTGCAGCACGGTGGCAAGCAAATTGGCTTCTTACTAAGGCAGTGGCAAATGAACATTTGCCGACGGCTGGTTCTACAAACATCTGTGAAGTTGAGCGCGGTGCTGAATAATAACGCGAATTTTCAAGGTTTATTGCTATACCTAAAGGTTTTTGAATTTATTTTACTTGGCACGAATTATCGTCTGCAGAGAAGACTTCGCCGAAGTAAAATGTCTTTTTTAATAGTGGATTAAGTGTAAATGAAAGAGATAAACGCAACAGTGGAACTGTAATTACTTCAAAACTAAGGACAAATTCATTGAACGAGCAACCAAAAATTTTAATGGAATTTAAAAAACAGTATTCGAAGCTAACTAACATAAATAAACAAAAAATAGCATTTTTTCTCCTATTGTAAAAACGGACCCTTATCTAAATTATTATAGCAATCTGCTATATATCTGATTGAAGATATTTGTATGAATCTTAAACACCGTGTAAAATATGGCAGACTGTGATGCTACGGTTGCATGGAACACTGAAATCTGAGAAGAAAATATATGGGCCAATTTTCATTATGAAAAACCGTTCCACGGTGACATTAATCGAGCATATGGTAGATAGTGTGTGGGACACCGCAGGAACTACACAGTAGTGTTGTAAAGTAGACTGTAAATTATGCAAAATAAAGTACCACGTGTGATACATCAAGTAATTACATTACGCATTAATACACACCACTTACAACAAAAGCATAAGAGCCGAACTAGCGGTCCACAATAGAGGTCCGCAACACTAATGCCCGGTTCCACCATCGTGGTTCGAAACTCGATCCGAGATCGGATCTTAGATCTACACAGAAAACTGTTACACCATTTGAGTTCAGATATGGACTGGAGATCGAGATGACGTTCATTTCGAACCGCCGAAATTGGCGGTTCGTAATCTCGATCCGAGATCAGCAGCCATCGTCAACAAATGTAGTTTGAAAATACGCCAACAGATAGAACTACGTTCTATTGTGTTCTTGGGAACTTAAAACAAAATTATACGCACTTGAATATTATTCAGTAAAATTTGTACAGCAATAATTCACTTAAAACAGATCAAACATCGCATATCTAGTTCTATCTATAGTGAAAAATACGTCTACTTCCATGACGTCATATATTGCAAACCAACAGCAAAATTTGTCTCATACTTAATCTCGATCTCTCACTTTGGAACCAAGATCGACGAATCGGAGATTCAGAATCATGAAATTTCGTTGGTGCAACACTTTTACGTGGGAGCCAAGATCAAACTGGATCGTGATTCGGAACTAGGATCATTCGATGTCGGATCAGGGAAGATGTTGGTGCAACCGGGCATTAGACAGTCGGGATTTAACATCATATGTTCAAAATGTTCACCACCGATTCGCTGGCATGCAGCCGCACTCTGCAAAAAAAAAAACTTTGCACATTATTCAGCACTTCAATCGTTTCTTTGGTAAGCGGTAGTTTCACGAGGCCTCTGCAACCAAACGGCAATAGAGTTAAATAATTCGTATATTTTCTTAACAGCTTTCGCTTTTGTACACAACCCCGATGTTACAATCAGCAATTCTTTATACGTTGTAAGTCTTATTCGTCATATAAATGGGCAATTTGCGACAAGGAGTGCAAATAGACACACTTGAAATGTGCTGCTTAAATGTGAAGTGTTTTAGCGAATGAGTAAGTGAGTGAGTGAAGAGATTTGGGCGGCTCTTAAAAGCGACGTCTTGAGAGCCGATGAGGGTGATTGAGTATTGACCAACGTCGGAATGAAAGGGGGAAAATGGGAGATCCCCGAGGAAACCCACTGACCAGCGACTTCGTCCTGCCCGATTCCCACATGCGAAAATCCGGGAGTGATCCTGCCGGAGATTGAACTCAGTTCGCCTTGGTGGGAGTCGAGCAGGCTAACCGCTCAACCACTGCGGCCTCAGAAGTGTTTAGTGATAACCAGTATAGAGATAAATGTTTTGAGGAATACTGGTATGTTATTTTCTGTTTAAAATAGTGGTAAACTCATTGCAAAACATTTATGTTAAATAATCGCATATACAGCTTGTACAAATTAAATTTATAACAATGAACTCTCCATTTGACAGTGACGCTGAGTCCAGAAAATTAATGTATTATGCCTGAGAAAGACAATAAAGTGGCACAAGGCAAAAAAAAAAAATTTCGTACAGGTATGCCGAGATGTAACATGTTAATCTGGATGCCTCCGCTTGCTTAGGGAAAGAAAATTTCCAAAATTTTTTAAGATTACTACTAATGAAGGAGTTGGCGAGTGACACATTTAAAAGATAATTTTGAGTAGTTTATTGTACCGGAGGTGAGAGTAAATAATTAATAAATAAAACAGGTCGACAAAATTTCGGTTCACAGAGACTCCATTGCAACAGAAAAGAAATCAATAAACAATTACGATATCAAAACGATTACTTGCCCTACCTGACATCAAGATTTGTAATAATTAACAGTGCACCACAAAATTACGATGATGCCTTAAAATTTTAATAAGATTTAAATAAATAGAATGTTTGTTACACGAGAGCATATAAAAAAAAGAAACGTTATTAAAATCACAGGAATGTGTTAAGAATTGAGTGGAGTGTGTAATGGAGAGATTTGGTCGGCTCTTTACATTGAGGTCTGAGAACCTACATGTTAAGAAAAATTATTTAATGAATTCAAATAAAAATCTACACTGCATGTTTAATACAATTCTTCCGAATAAATTGAAAGTCAAGTAAACATTGTAACGGCATGTAAAAACATAAATAATTATTAATGTGTTAAGAAAAATAATTATTAATTATTTAAGCTTTTACATAACGTTTCTAAGTTTATTTGACTTACAATTTATTTGTATGAGTTGTATTGAACATGCAATGTAGATTATTTCTTGCTTTTGTTGAATTGGTTGTTTTTAATTGTGCAAGATTTGGTTATACTATTCTGATTGTGCTGAAACTAAAAGTCATTACATGTGATTTTCATTTTTGGAACCTATATTTGAGAATAAAGTTGTGTATCAGGGTTTTTTCTAATTGCAAAGGTATTTGTGTTTCTCTATTTAAAATGAGATAGAAAGGAAAAGTATTTTGTACAAATTAAACATGATTTTTTGTAAGTTATAAAGTAAGAGGTTTGTGTTACCATAACTTAAAAAACATGAAAAAAAATTAATAAGAATAATAGGAAATGGTTTTTTTTTTAAGAAATAATGTTTTTTTTACTATTTTTTTATTTATATTCATCTTGCGAGTACTGAAATGATTTTCGAACTTAATTGCATTTCAAATTTTCCTCCTGAATTACTCCGACTAATACGAGATGTAATTATTGGTGCAAACTCTTGTGTGCATAGTGTAATATTGTCGCACAAAACGGTTCCATAAATACATAAATATATGTTATGCAGGTACATTATCCATACATGTTGTGATGCGTTTAAAAAAGTCTCGCTCATTTACTTGCGTTATGAAACAAAGGTGTACAAAAATTGTTGTGCAGTCATTGTACATTTAGGATGTTTATGGTCCAGCAGTTCCAATATAAGTTATTCAGCGCTATTATCTAACAACTTGAATCTACTAGACGCAGAACTGTGCGAAGGTTATTCGATTTTCATTTTCACCAGGTTACAGTCGAATCTTGAAAGTTACAGCTCTGCCACATACGGGTGTGTGTGGCAGAGAAATATTGGTTGTATTGCACCGTAGAATTGCAAAGTAAGAATATGCGTGTTTTATTTAAACTTTTCGACGAGTTTGCTTTCCGCAGTACTTTACACACAGTCAAACAAAATGAAAATTAGCAACAAGGTGCAGGAAAGCGCGGGCCGCGTTTTTTTCTTTTCTTTTTTTTTTTTTCCGAGGCAGTTAAAAACGAAGGAAGGAATGGGGTACGCGAGATGAGGGTTGTGGAATCGCGATATGCAAAAGGGGAGGCGAATAGGAGGAACACGGTGTTGGACGTATAGAAAGGGTTTCAGGAAATCTGAAGGGAATATCACATTATTATTGGCATTTCTTTCTCTATCACATTCGGTCTAGAGAACGAGACGGAGCGAAAATTAAATTTTAAATTTAATCGTGTGGTTTCGAATGTCGGGGTAAAAAAGGGGATGCAAGTGTAATAATACAAAAAAAGTGAACGGCAGTGTCTACTGAATAAATAATTATTTGATTCCGTATTACATTTTAATAAATACATTCTGAGATAGCTTAGGAAATGTAAAGATGGTAAAATTACTTTTGATTATAACAAGCGAAATAACTTGTCTAAAATCTCTCCCGCGTATGATTAATGAACACACAAGCCTGTGATCGTAAAAAGTCAACATTATTAAGAAAAGGCAGTAAGAAATTGAGAAACGGAAGTAAAAAGTAGCGACGAAAAATTATGAAACACACATTTCCCGGATCATGAAATGAAAACGTTAATTGCAAATTTATTTGCCAAAACATGTAATTCTGCGAAGTATTTCGAATGAAAGATTCGTTTGATTCTAGGTATCTATGGCCTTCCTTTTCAGTTAATTTTCTCGCTCTGAATTTGCTATTATATAAAGATACACTCACTTTCTAAAACGTAAATTTCAGTTGAGTATTTTAGTGGATTATACAAGTTTACAAGTTTCAATGAATATTACTATAGTCAAAATAACTCTTAACTAAAGTTGATCCATGAAATTGTTCGTACTATAAGTATGTGCATGTTTGTGGTTTCCATAGCCTAAATTCCTAATTCCATACATAGTTTTGTTTGCTAACGCTACACGGTTATTTTTTTCGAAATTTATTTTTTATTTTCAAACATATGACTTTACTAAAAATCATATTACGGGAAATATTTAGTCAGTTTAGTACGGAACTATATGTTTCATCTTTTTTAAGAAATTCTGACACAATTTCCAACCGCTTGCCGCAATATTAATGTAAAAACAAATTCGATATTTCACTCTAAATTTGAATCAGTGGAAAACGACTGATTCGCAGTGAAAATGACTCCACTTAGAAACAGTGAAATTTTTCGCATCACTAAATCATTCAGCGTAATAATTCCGCTGAAACAATCACTGTTTTTTTCTCACTGATTCTAAGTGGGGTCATTTTCACTGCGCATCAATGGAAAACCACTGATTCGAATTTAGAGTATTAATTTTAGATTTTACAGTATATTTCTTTCTGTCTTCACTTTTCAGCGCGTTTTCTGTAAAAGCGATGTCAATGTGCAATTCAACGTAACCTAACAAGCAATATGTCTGATTATATGTGGCAAATGTTATTGCTAAATGGATGAGGAAACTCTATCCCGCTCGGTCCAATTTCCTTTTATTTGTTTGTCTGTAGATGTCAAGTATTGTTGGAAAATTAATACAACGCAAGTAAAATCCTTGAAATTCTCCTTTAGCAATCCAGCTTTTAACAATTACTTTTAAGATTGCTACCCACATTTTGGAGTAGAGATAACTTTTTTTAGCTCTGTTAAACCAACAAGTTACAAAAGGAGCAGAATAACTGGAATACTATAAAATACACATACAAATGATGTGAAATAACACGACGCAGTTGTAAAAGAACATATTCTGACGGTTAAATTGCTTAATAAAACAGTGAATAATGCACATAAATTGTGTAATTACAATTACAGTTCATCTGCGGTTTTTTTTGTGAGTGAATACTCATACACAGTGGTGAAATTACAATTGCGATGTCTGTGTAAATTTACTTGCCGTGGAGAGAAAATATAAGAATGTTACAGTTAATTTTCTGTTACATAGTAATAGTAATTTTACACCATTCTATGTAAAGTTAGTTGCACCAAGTATATGTTATTTTACTAATTTGTAGGATAAATTTACTTGAACGTAGAGCAAAAAAAATTGACATATGTAGATGTAAAATTACACCGATATCATTGGAGACACTGCTACCATATACATTTAGTGTAAAATTACACAATTATATTTACAGTGCATTATTTCATATGTACGCCAATGAATATTTTTTTTTTAAGTCTCAAAACCCGTAGTATAAAAGTAATAATACAAGGTCACAAAAAATGAATAATATTAAAACAAGACAAAGCTAGATATTGTCAAAACATGTGCAAAAAATCTATAGAAGTCTGCACAATTCATCCATACACATGCACACTAGGAACAATTGTAGCTATAAATCCCCTTTGCTCATAGCGATCTTACCCGGGAGGCTGCTATACTATAAGAGAAGGTAATTTTTGAACATCATATGCCTGTTTACGGCCATAATAAATCAAAACAGAAACTTTTTTAGGTTCAAAAGGGGCATCATGGTAAGAACCATTAATTATGTCATTCTGTCAGAGAGATTTTAGTCAGTTAAAATCAGGCGAGGTGACGAAATGATTACGCACTTGAGTCGCAGTCGGGAGGCCGCGGGTTCTATTCCACAGACTGGATATCCTGACTTCAGCTTTCCATTGTTTTCTGAAATCGCTCCAGGAGAATCCTGGGCCAGTTCCTTACTACAGGCCACGTCCACTCCCTTCCACTAAACTGATCCAATAGTCCTGTCGCCGCTAGTCGGAAGATTTCTCGGAGAGCTCACGTTTCACCCGGCCTTGCATCACGGCGCTGCTCCCTTCTCACCTCATTTCACCCTCATCGCCTCTCAAGACATCGTTGTTAAGAGGCTGTCAAATCTCTCAACACTAGTTCTGCCAGTAATCACATCGCTGCCAACGAGACGCAATTGCTCCAACTTCACTTCACTTAACCCAAACTTCCGCCATCCTGTCACATGACTGGCGTCTACGAAGCCAATAGTAGTTTGTGTCCTGTCCGGTGACCTTGACCTAATTGAGTAGCACCGCATAGTCGCATGTCCGACGTAACCGTTCATTTAATCACATCCTCCATTTGAAATTATCATTCAAGGATACTACAATGCTATGATTTCGCCAAATTGGTATAAAAGCGGTTGAATTCTAACGCTGTACAATTTTGACAACTTTGTTTTCGGGGGACTGATTGATGAGAACACAATCACCCAATCGGGATAACATTAACTTTTCTTCGGACGTGGATTTTTTTTTTTTTTTTTTTTTTTTTTTTTTTTTTTTTTTTTTTAAGTTAACATAGGTCCTTGTTAAATTATTATTTACAGTTCAGTTGATTCGACAAAGAAAAATTATTTACTTTAAATTGATGTAAAATGCAATTCAACTACATACATCTGACTTAGTTTCAAGCACAACAGAAAAAGGCATATTATAAAGTTTTTAAGTAATCGTATGAGAAATAAAAATGTTCTTGTTTCTTTTGACACAAACAGATAATCGAAGTAACCAAAAATGCTACTACAGATCAAACAAATCAGGCAAACATGTGTTTTATGCTTAATTATAAAATAGTCTTTCAATAATATTTTTTAAGCTTTTTAAAACACCTATAGAAAAATGTTCTTAATACAGCACTAATAAAAATGCATAATCTTTTTTCCTCTGTGAGTGCGTACATACTTTAAGGTATCTAAAGTCATTTTTTCGAAAGTAAATAATTTCGTTTCTAAAAGTGAGTTGGCTATATGTTGGAATTTTTATATGAGCCTGAAAACAGAGAAAATGTTATTTTCTTGGATGGCAATAAATACAACGAAATTTCAGTATTGTATTTGCTTCAAAATACATAATTTCTTAAGTTGCAACTTAAAACAGTATATATATATATATAATTATAAAATTATCGTTATATATATATATATATATATATATATATATATATATATATATATATATATATATATATATATATATATATATATATTACCGATAATTTTTGTGTTTATTTTCATTAAAGTTTACTGTACATCGAATTAGAACAAATCATTTTAAAGTAATCACTACTGAAAATATCCTTTGGATATTTTTAAAACAACATTATAATAAAATCATGCCGCATATTAATGCACTAATACACGCGTAAAATAACGTCGTTTCTTAAAAGATAATTTCTAAAATCAGTTGTACAGATATCGACGTAAATTTTAATGACTGCTTGTTGGAGATAGCTATTGTTATCAAAATATTTACTGAAATTATATTTACGTAAAAAACAACTGCTGAAGCGCTACATTTATTTCAAGACATGCGTTTGATTGAACAAATTATAGAACGTAAGCGCGCGTGAAGAGGCGATGGACGTGTTTCAGCGATTTCAGTGAGAAATAGATTCGCAATTAAACGCGAACGTGTAAGTGAAGAGTCACGGAAGCGGGAAGGTTGAAATCTTGTCTGTTTCAGATGGAGATGGTAAAGTCCATTAAGCATTGCCCCTCAGGCTGGACGTACCCTTCACCCTTCCCAAAGTCCTGGAAAGCCCACCCCAACAAACAGCTGACGGTCAAATTTCCTGTCCTTTGCAGCGGTTCTCTTGTGTGACAACCCTGCGTCACCACAGCCGGCTAGCTCAATCGCGAGCCCCTTTGTACTGCGTCCTGAAACATACTTTAGTCTGGGAAAGGTAAAAGACGCGTAAAAATGAGAAGCCAAGAATGGAATATCCTTATTGCCTCGTGGTGCGTGGAGAGCTTCCATATGAAAATTGTCTCCTTTCTCCTTCCGCGTGACATTAGAGGAAAAGGTGGCCGCTAGCCACGGGCGCTGCAGTGAAGCGAAACAGCGGAAGAAATGGCCGCTTGTTTGTTTGCGGCGAGCACTAAGTATTTCCATTAAGAGAGTGCGAGACTGTGCGAACAGGCGCTACAAAAGGCCTGCTGCTTGTGTCAGTTCTGTGGCCGCAGACAAGTAATGTATTTTGATGAAATTTACAGCTTAAGAGGAGCCACAAATAAACTGGCCAAGCCCATGGTGATCGTTCTTTGATCTTGCGTTGCGTGCGAAGTGGACTTTCTCAGAACTAGTGTCCAAAAGCAAGCACTGAGATGTCACATTAAAAAACAATTATGGTCAACAAAGGCCTGAAGTACAGCACGTCGAGCGAGATTAAAGTAAATTAATTATTAATTTCACAGCAGTAGTCTTTAAAATAAGAATGACGCAGTACTTATGTTCATGCAAAGAATGTTTATGGATGTAGATGTATGTGCAAATACACATACACCAAAACTACGCTATAACTAAGTGTGGGTGCTTTGTTAGTGAGGAGACGATGGTCTGTTTTAAAAATCGTAAAAGATAAAAACACCTAATCTTTCGATGAAACGCATTCGAGTTTACAAGTACGGTCGGCGAACGAAATGGCTAACTTGGTGAAGCAATGTGTAACATTTATCTTGCAGCAATGGTTATTTCGGCATTGTCATCAGTATAAAAGAAAACAATCTGGAGAGAACTTTTTTTCATGTGTGGAGAAATGCGCAATAAAAGCCATTGGAACATAAAATTGTGCAAAAATCCTGGGTCTCCACCGCTTGCTGCGACAGCTTATATCGAAACACAGAAAGCAGCTGTCTTCATTTCAAGTTATAGTGCCATTTCGGATTTTCTGAACTGTGAAACATTTTTATTTAAAAAAAAATTTCAGGTATGAAAATTATAAATGTTGTGGTTATAGCAATATAATTAAATAAATAAAATCTCACAAAAATTTGAAATAAGATGGAATTTTATTCGGTGTTGGTTATTGGTTATTCTATATTAAATTATATTTTAGACTATGCTTATTTAAGCCATTGCTAAAAAATTTTAACTTTTTAGATACATGAATCTTACATTTAACATATACATGATGTCTACATGATACCTCCGTGATTACAAATTGCACTTACGAGAAAACTACTTAATGTAGAACATCTGCAGTTTGCCACATTGTCTCAAGAAAATCAGTCCACGTGTTTCGTAGAATGTCTTGAACAATGTAGCTAATGACGTGCGCAATTCTCCCTCTAAAATTAACAAGTTCACGTACAGGATAAGAATAAACCCTGATTTTACAACCAGCCACAAGAAGAAATGAAGAGGGAAAATGTCAGGAGACCATGGCAGCCTCCTAGTTTGTTCATCGCGCGCAATCGATCGTATGGGCAGAGAAACGATCCCATTTACAGTTCACTTAGTGGAGAAGAATTGTTCGAGTAGGGTTCGTTTCATCAACTCACGCCAACACTAATTTTTGCAGTTACCCGAACAAAACGAGGATGCGTACATTGTGATCATGTTAACTTTCCTGCGGGTATAGAAGGTTGTTTTATCTGTGACAAACAGCGTACGTATTTGGGTAGTTGAGCTTTAATCAATCCTGCCAAGTATTTCTGTATCAAACTGTTCGCTTTGTGGTTACTGTTGCGGCACTAGGTGATGTGGGTAGCATCCACACACATGACCAAAAAGTCTTTGTACAGTTACTGGAGATTTCGTGTGTACAAACCACAGAACGCAATGCGCTCTTTAGCACCTACATCTTGCAGTCGACATCTTGTCTTGCTGTGCCAAACGTGAATCGTGTGCAACCGGAACTAATGTGGAAAAGATCTTTTGTCTCTCGTGATGCAATGCTGCAAACAGCGTGGCTATAAATCAAGTATTTTCCTCGTGATCGCAGGTCGTAATCACAGGGCCATGTGGACAATTTATACTCTAAATCTGAATGAGTAATTTCAATCAGTGGAATTATTTTACTGAATCTTCAGTTAATGAGCTGTTATCTACTGGCATATCAGTGGAATGTGTTGATGTTTTACTTCAAGGCCAGTGAAATTCTCTATTTATCACTAGAAATCCCTGCTTCATCAGTGAATAATAGTAACTAAAATTATCACTAGAATTTAGTAATTATAGTGGAGCAATTTCAACAGATCTGAAGTCAAATTCGCTGATTTGGAGCCATTTAAACGATTTCAATGTATGAGTGTATGTACGTTGTAATGTATATTCTGGTTCAGTTACTACTTGTCTTTTTATAACACACAATGAATTTATTTGTTTATTTACACTCTTCATTTGTGTCTGCGTTAATGCTTTCGCCTTCTTTGTACAGCGAAAATGTTTCGTTCACGAATTGTTTAATTATCAGTAAAGATTAAATTTCAAATACCTATTGATATGCACTGAAAAACGTCGAAAGTAAGTAGATCACTATAAGCAAATTATGTAAGTACACAGACTCAACGAGGCTATTTTGTGTCCTGTACTGATCACAAAGAAACGAACAAATAAAAACAAATACTCATTAAATAATTAGTGAGAAACATATTTTTACAAGATTTTATTTAGCTTCACTTGTTCGTTGCGGGAAATTTTGTAAGCTATTTTCGGGGCCACGGTGGCTGAGCGGTTAGCTTTCTCTCCTCCCACCAAGGCGATCCGGGCTCAATCCCCGGCCGGGTCACTCCGGATTTTCGCATTTGGGAATCGTGGTCGGTGGGCTTTCTTTCTGGGGGGTCTCCCGTTTCCCCCGCAATACTCACCTCAATCACACTCATCGGCTCTCAAGACCTCGATGTTACTAGCCGTCCAAATCTCTTCACTCACTCACTGTTAGCAATTTTTGACCAACTTCCACGTAACCTATTGACTTGAAAGTGTGCACACAAACGCAGTTCCGATGACAATACATTTTGTTTAGTCTCCCTCTCGCTACGTTACAAAGCACTTGTACAGACGTATATCCTGCAAGAACAACATAGCAACTACGAAGATAAGGGTCTCTCATTCCCCGCTGCGGATTTCGAAGTCGTTTATCCCCGCTGCGAGATGCTAGTAGGCGGAGTTTTCCGTTCAGTCCAGGACAGGAGAAAATCAATTCATTTTTGTTTACAAATTTCCCTGCGGGACTGGTGTGTAAGTGAGAAAGAAAATGCTGTCAGTCCACTTATTAGTTTCGAAGAAAAAAAATCATAGAAAAATGTACTATGAAATGTTCTTAAAACCAAGCTTTTATTACAGTATACCAAAAAAGGATAAATACTTTTCATATCACCCTTAATGACTGCTTTAGAATAATACCATCATATTATAAAAATTAAAGCGTGGGGCTCTAGTATTGAGTATTAAAAGTAATACATAAGCTAACTGAATAACTGAATTGTTTTGTCTTGACTATTACACCGGTTAGATCTCAAGACAGACTTTGAATTGAGGAATTAGATTTCTTGGAATCAAACAGGGCGATAAAAAACTATCCATGCGTTTATTCTGGAAATTCGATTCCAAGCTAAATAAACAGTCTACAAGAAATAATAAAATATAGCCTTTTATCTCTCGCATCTTATGCTTTATGCGGCGTTTCCATAAAAACAAAATTTATTTATTACACATAAAATTCACAAAACTGTAGATTCCGATACCAGAAAAATAAACCGGCTTTTCATTGCTTGGTACTCCTAATATTAAAATATTTTTCACGGTATGGGATGAAGATAGCACTATTTAAAAAAAATGAATTCTGAATAGTAGCAGTTTTTTTCCAGTAATTATAGGTGTCCTGATCTATATAACGTTTGTAAAAGAATTATGTGAAAGAGATTATTTATAGCATAAACATCAAAATCAACGTCCCACACATTTAAGTTTTAGTTATATTGCGGAATTATCCTAAACTATTAAGAACGATAAAATTTATTGTTTCCTTTTCAGTGCATTTACATTAAAAATTGTTTAAGAAACATATTTTTAAAATTCAGTTTAACAGATTAAAACATATTCACGACTAAGACGTTTGATAATGTCGAAGAGCGATCAATATTAATTTATCGAAAAGGTCACTAAATTTTTTATTGGCACATAAACATTTTAACTGTCATTAAATAGAAGGATTTAAATTTTTTTAAATCAAATAAGTATACATAAGAGGCACAATACTTCTCCTTACTATTATTTTTCGTTCGCATATAAAAGATTTTAAAATTAGTTTTAAAATTGTTTACTATCAAAAACCTTTCCCATTTCTTTTCAGATCATTCCAAGAGCAAGCAGCAGACACTGCAAATGACGGGACAGTAACAAAAAACTTTGGAGTGTAATGAGTGTGCTACTCCCCTCTCCGCCAAAAGTATGCAATAATGTAGTTATCATTGAAGATTTAAAATCTATCAACTAAGCATTTAGAACTTCTGATTGCAAGGGTCTTCTTTTAGCTGTGTAGTGAATCAACGGCTCTTTTAAAGATTTTTCGTTTAGAAAATGAGATTCATTTTTGTATGAAGGTATATCAAACTGTAAATCACAATTTAAGTCCAATTGGTTTCATGATGTTTGTGCTGGTCTATGAGACCCGCAGCTATTATTCCATTTAACAACCAACTTTTAAAATGTTCATTGATTTTAGCCAAACTTTAAACTATGGTTTTACATGTCTGCAATTGAATCTCTGGCAAATGATCTCAAAATTATAGTGATAAAGTGTAGTTAAACTGAAAAACATATGGTGTTCCATTTTAGAGAGTGCATAACAGTTAACAGAACTTTTTATTCTCTTCTTAAGTGAGATTTTGGAAAAAGCGTTCTGTAAGAGAAAAAATTAAATTTTGAATGAAAACGGCGAGTAATGTAAGACAGTAATAAAGTGTTTAAAAAAAAAGCAAAATTTAAATATCGGAGTTACGTCATTGTTTGTGAATTTTATAAGAAGAGAAATACTCAGCACCTGAATAAGTTAGCGTTTAAGACTGATGTGAAGAAATTCTTGTATTATATTAGTTATCAATCGCATGAATATAGCGCAGAATTTTGGGGAGTTTTGATAGCTGGAATTTAAAAATAAGTAGATAAATTATGCCGAGTCTGGCACAAGGGAATCGGCTACCATAGCCGTAGCCACCAGGCCATCATATTGTGTCGTAATATGTCTGCTATCTTGGATGATTTCACGACCGTCAAAATAACAGGTTTTACCCCAAAATTACATTGATTAATTGTTGATTTCACCGCAAAATCTCCTTTTCTCCTACAAAGCAGAAAGAAAAGGAAAAATTTTTTGTCGAATTATTTTTAACCCTATATTTTCCGCACTATTCGTCAAATCATCAATATGGATTTGAAGCTCTTCGATGTGTTATCACCAAACTAGCAAGTGTGATAGGGGTCTTCAATGTGAGAGCTAACAAGTTCTCAAAGGCGAACTGACGGCTCCGAGTCAAACCCAGTTTACCAGGAGAGACAGCGTTGATTTTTGTTTACATTATTAATCTTGACCGCAAGCTCGATTTAACATGGCACTGACCTTGACCAACCATAATCTTGGGGTAACCTTAAGCTAAAAAACCAATTTATAAAATTATAACCATTTAAAATCAGGGTGGAAATTACATTGCTGGCCCCGACCTCCATGTTCGATATCCATTACGATTGCCTCGGGTAGACTTTAACACGAAAACTGAGGAAAATTAAAAAATTAAAAAAATCAAACAATCTGGAATTTACAAAAAAATATACATAAAAATTAAAGAAATGCAACACTAAAAAAAAAAATTGAGAAAAATTTACAAATTTTGGGAAATATCAGAAAAATTGAATAATTTATTAAGGACTTATTTGAAGGAGGTCCGGGAAGATCACAACCACTACAAGTACAGCGACCTACAGACGATTTACCCCCACCCCTTTATTACATTGTCTACTTAGTCGACCCCACACGACTCCCCCCTTCCAAATAATCATTATCTTTACATCACATCCAACCAAACGAATCCCTTCAGCCCTCATTCTTATATTTATCAACGAGATCTCTACCCCGACCACTACCAGTACACTGTACTAGCAGTTTAACGAGGATGTCATACTTCATGCTTGCGATTGTCTGTTGGTCACTTGGCATATCAACATCTGCAGATAAATAATGTAGTCAAAGTTATGCCACATCAGTTATTCATCTGATGCAAGAGGTGACACGTCGCTTTCTCTTTCCTCTTTGTTTTCAGTATTCAGTCCAGCTGGTAACTTATTGTATGTTCGACTCTTCCATTATAGAAATTCGCAATGTATTTTCGGTCATACTCGTAATACGCATAAATTTTCCCAACAAAGATGTAAAAATATGCTTAAATATTTCAAGTACATTTTCGGAATAGCGAGCTACTGGAGTTTGTAAGTCGAATAGAGGCATTCGTTTTTGGAATGCTTCCGAACAGCATCTCGACTTCACCTTTAGCACTACCATCAGTGTCTCTAGCTGGATTGCCTACTTTTTAATTGTGTCATTCGCAAACCATTAGTATTAGGCCCTTGGATCATGCAATTCACAATACCTGCTACAAGCTAAAATATCTCAAGCAAACTATGTCGGAGGAACTTTTATAATTATAGTTAGGCACCATTTTCGAACCACTGGAGTTAGAGTCATCAACCTAAGAGCTTAACTAACACTCCATACACCGATATGATGCATAGGATGATAAGTGATTTTATACATTGTCAGTACATCTACTTTTTCTAAACCAGCCTATTCAGCTTAGTGTAAATATTTCAAAATATTTTATACTAACTGTAGTCAACATGGCCAATAACACAGTTACCACAATCATGGAAACATACCAACCTACAAATAGGTTACCGAAATTCAAGGCCGATCGTTTACACAATCTGATATTAAGACCGACCAGAATACACACAAGACCAATAAACCATACAAAATGAGCATACCAAACAGCAATGCCAACGACTATATCCGTCATACCGACAGGCCAACCTGACCAAACAAAAAACCCAGCTTATAAGGTTAATACGTTGTCAATACCAATTGACAGGACCAATCAATAAGTAAGACCAGATCAAACGCCCTTAGCAACCGACTAGGCCAACTGGCCAACAAGGCCGATGGTCCATATCAATTGCCATAGCGAATAACCATACAGCCTGACCAGGTCAACTAGCTGGTCAGATGGACCAGCCTAAACCAGCCAACCATACAAACTCCACATATAAACAGGCCATACTGAGAGTCCTCAGAAATAAAACCTTAAATATCATATATCAAATACCACACCTCGAAAACCATGCCTCACATATCAGACATAAAATGGTCAAACAGTCTTCAAGCAGGTCTCAGTCGAATTTAAAGAACCCTATAAAGACATTATATATATATGTGTGTGTGTGTAAAATCATAGCCTGCATTCTGCATTGTCTTGCAGAAATTTTCATCTGTAATAAACTGTAACAGCCAATTGTATACAGTAATGAATTTAGAACTCTTTCATAAAAAATAAGGAAATGTTCATGAATATAAACACATATTACTATAAGAACAAAAAATTTATTATTGTAGCTATTTAATACACTCGATATTTGCACGTCTCAGATGCTTGCAGATCATGGATAGTACCTAATGGACTCACTTGGTATAACTCCTGCCCTTAATTTTAATGGTGATTGAAGATGTCTCCTCAATTTGTGAGAAATCTTCAGCTATTTTGCAAAGTGATCTAAAGTGTGAGTTTATCAGGATTTTCGTTTGGGTCTTCGGGAAATTTAGAGGCGTTGTTCTTAGCATAATCTGCTTTCTTCATGCTTAAAATTACAGCAAACCTGATGGGGGATATGTCAGAGCATCGAGAAAATCACCATCGCATTCAGCATTAACACTGTCTACATTATTGTATTCATCAACTTTCTCTTTTCCATCACACAATTGCAATACCTTGTTAGTTGTGGTTATTTTTGGTGACATTTATCTCTATATATACATGTGATACTTAAGTCTTCTGAATTTTGTCCAGTTTTCATGCCTGTTTAGCAAGTGTATTTTTGGCACAAACTGACTGTGTCGCATGCTGATCGTCGCTTGTATAGTCTAAAGCCCTCTCGTGTTTTGCAAACATATGTATTTTCCATGCATTAACGGGGTCCGCGATGTCTACGTGCACTTTTCCTCAGCTGGCGAATGAACAATACACTTGCAGGCCTTGGTGTATTTATTTCCGTTATCACTTGAAGCGAACTGTCTACAAAATATATGACAGCTAAGAATTGAGCAAGATCGGTTCTTCAAACAGTCACTCTTCTCATGTCTCCAGTGATTACAGCTCCTACTAATAATGTTGGCAAAACAGCAGAAATGCTCTCCAAGTAGATAATGGCCAGTCGGTGAAGTTGTACTCGACGGACATGAGGCACTTAATTTCGCATAATCAGTGGAATTCTGAATCTTTATTCAAAAGAAGTCATACACTTAGAATGACTCCTGCATGCAACTCCTTGCAAACTGTCCCATGCTGGCTGACTCCTATTGACCAACTCCTGCGGACAAACACCGGCCGAATGACTCCTGCCTACTGACTCCTGCAGGCGACTCCTGCAGGAGTTCATACAAACCAACAATATGGGCCAACCATACGAAACACCTACACCAAACCAACCAGGTAAAAATCCCTGCAAGAATGACTATTGACACCAATGGGCAGAACCAACTGTACCAACTGATCACAAAAAGCAACTACTCAAGCCGACTGTGCGAACAACCATACAAGCCGACCATACAAATCAACCATATGAGCCAACCATACAAACTAAACATATAAACTGGCCATACCAACCAAAATAACCGGTCATACCCAGCATCAATACAAACTATCCATACAAACCAACAATACCATGCAACCATACAAATCGTCAATACCAGCCGACCATGAGAACCAACCATACCAACTATCCATGCGAACCAACCATACAATACGGACATATGAGACAACCATACAAACTAACCAAACAAACCAGCCATAACAGCAAGAGATACCATCCATTGCAGCAAGGGATACCAGCCGATCATACCAACCAACTATACAATCCGACCATACGAACCAACAATACTACCCGAACATATGAGCCAACCATAGCAGCCGAATATATTTACCAACCATCCATAAGAATCAACCATACCAGCCATCCTTAAGAATCAACTATATCAGCCATCCATAAGAATCAACCATACTAGCTGACTATACGAAATTACATAACAACTTTCTATTTTGGCTGTAAATGGCCATACACTTATCGATGCATACCTACATTATCGTGATCAGAAATGATGCCAGCAAATAGATGAGCCTGGAAATAATAGTTCGCAAATTATATTCACCTTTACCTATAAAAGATGTTATTGCTTAACGAGATATAAGTACATTCTCGTGGCCTGAAATCATTCTTGCATGCTGAGTTTCACAAGCCAGTCCTTAACAGCATGCTAGTTATATTCATCTGTGCCTATAAAAAATTGTAGGAACTGGAAGTCGCATGATTTCAACACGACTTGAGAAAATATGGCCGCTACTCCGTAAACTTGCGTGGAATGGCTGCAATATTTGGACATATTTATTTGAAAATAATAAAATAATTCACTTTGGCTCTGGAATAAATTATATCTGATTTAATATTCAATTATTATTGAAAAATATGAGTTCTATTATATGTCACTTGATATACTTATGACTTTAAAAGTTTTGAAAATGCAAACAATGATATATAATGAATGTAATTATATTTATGTGCAAATTTTATAAGCATTACATCGTATGTTCAACTTTCTCGACAATTTTCGCATTTGTGAACATGCCCTAGCCTATAATTACATTGGTTATAAGAAAATTGAAATTAACTGACGAAAAAACAGATAAGATCTGTTTGGTACATAAAAATTAAGTATTTTTACTAAGATGTGTCGAGTACAATCTGTATGCCTTCTATATAATATTAAAGCTCGCCACTCATTGCTTGCTTGTGTGGTCTAAAGAACCCATCTAGTCCGATTTTTAGCTGGTATAAATGTTTCAGACAATTCTGTTCGTGGGATTGGTGATTTATGCAACCGAAGGGTTGTTTCAAATTTATCAGTCTTGACGACTGTATTTGATGGTTAGTCTGTCTCGTCGATTGGTATGACTATTATGTCCATTGGTATTGCTGGTTTGGAATTTAAATCTGTATGGTTGGTTACTCTTGAATTTGATAACATATCTGTAGGTTGGCATGTTTGCATGTTTGTTGTAACTATGAGGTTGCCAATGCTGACTACAGTTAGTAATATATTCAAATATTTTCACTGATATTAATAGCTAATGAAATGCTAGGGGAGCTTATATATAACAGTAAAAGTATTGAAAGTGTATCAAGCGATAATCTAATGAAGTATATCGGTGTCTGAAATACTTAATGGCTCTATCTCTAATGGTTCGAAAATTGTGTCCAACTATGCCTATAAAAGTACCCAGATTAAAGTTTACCATACTGAGGTAATTCAGCCTGTACTGGCCTTGTACAGTGAACGTTTCAAGAGCCTAATATTAATGGTTTGCAAATGGCGTTATTAAAAATGTAGGCAACCCAACAGGAGTAATCAATGGCACCACCAAAGACAAAGTCAAGACGGTTGTCGCAGGCACGCCAATGACGAATGCTTCAACTTGATTTCTACTCTCCAATTTGTCGCTGTTCCGAACAAATACTTTAAATATTTATTTATATTTTTACAATGGATGGGGAAATATAATATTATGACGAGCATGCACGAAAATACCCTGCGAATTTCTTTAATGGAAGAGTCGAACACAAAGGAACTTACCAGGTAAAGCAGAAAATATCAAGAAATAGATAGCGATATGTCACCTCTTGCATCAGACGAAGGACTGTGACATGGCATGACTTCGACATACTATTTATCTACAGATGTTGACATGCTAAGTGACCAACAACCAATCACGAGGAGCATTGTAATATCCTCATACAAATCGCTAGAACATTTGACTGGTAGAAGTCGGGGTGGAGATCAACATAAGGTTCTAGAAATATTAGAGTATCATGATAGTAATTTTATGTTTTATGAAACAACTATTACGCAGATGGAATTTTTCACAAGATTAAATTTTAGTCGGTATGGTGGTTCCTTAGGTGTAATATATAACGTTAATTATTTGGTAAATTTAAATTGAAAAGCAGAGGACGACTGAGGCTATTACCTCGCGATTAAAGGAAATACAGTAAGTATTTCTGTTAACTAAGTTTGGCTTTAAGAAATAAATTATGAAATATAACATTAAAATAATATCACCGTCATTACAAAAATAAGTAAGTTTTGTATGACACCTTTAATGTGGCATTCCATACCACTTATTGTATGTTGTGGAAATAAATTGCTGTGTTTCTGAGGTAGTGAGGAATTGCAATGAAGCATCATTTTGCCGGTGTTGTTATTTTTCGAAATGGCATTCTTATTGTGTTATCAAATTTGGTTTAATAGAGACAATAATTATGGCTATCATGTCATGTTAGTTACAAATATGTTTGATGTTTACAGAGATAGCGTGAAACACAAATTATAATAAGGTCTCTATTCTGAAAACAAATACATTATTACTTTAAAATCCCATGGTTCAGGTGGGATACCTGATTTCTCTCTGTTTG
Organism: Dryococelus australis; assembly: GCA_029891345.1. Taxonomy (NCBI): domain Eukaryota; kingdom Metazoa; phylum Arthropoda; class Insecta; order Phasmatodea; family Phasmatidae; genus Dryococelus; species Dryococelus australis. The sequence continues at coordinate 278,496,947 of CM057009.1, forward strand.
TCAAGTATCATGGGAAAATTTTTGGTTATTCCAGAGATATATAAAGCTCATCAATTCAGATGGATGTAACTTTCAAAATGGCGTGTAAAATATGTTACCATTACGATAATTTAATTTTCTTAATAAGTAGGCCCTACTGCCAGCGCACTGCGTTTGGTCTAAAGGGTCTAATTGTTAGTGACATATGCAAAATAACCTAAAAATGTAAAATTTCTTCATATCGAAAATACGCCAATGGATAACTACTGTAATTACATTTTTAGTATGCTTCTATAACACTAACTGTTATCAATTTTTGGCGAAAATCGGTTCAGTATTACTTGAGGTATAAAGTAAAAAGTTAAAATTGTTCAGGTAGTAGAATCCTACAAGACTGGCAACAAAAGAGGCTGCGAACTAATATATTAAAGAGGAACTGTGAACATAGAAAATTTGGTTGAAACAATTCTAACGGTTCGGTATATACGACAAATTAACCTAGTAGACTATTAAAGCTACCGTTGTAGACCATAGAGTTGGGTTGAGAAGGTCGGTCAATGCTCAACAGTTGGGTCTTGAGCACCGGCGAAGGTGCAGTGAGTTCAGAATGGAGCAGTGGTGGAATGCAGGGCGGGTGGAACAGGAGTACCCCGAGATGACACGCTAATCAGCACCAAAGTTTCACGTTTCCGACGGGAGAGCCGAAAGGTATCAATCCCTTTTCGTTTTGGAATTATGTGGCCCCTATTGCGAAATATGAAAGGATTATATATATATATATATATTGTTGTACCATATTTTAAAATGGCGTGCAAACGAGACTGTATATCAGAGTATTTAATAGATGCAGTAAATACTGACAATTTTGGCTCAAATAAGTTCAGTGACTGGGTAGATACGACGTACTAACCTATAATTTTTAAAAGGCCACCAATTTGAAATAAGCTTTTGATCTATTAAAAAATTTATTTTTCAGATATGACATAGCACGAATTTGTTTCAAATGCCCGTAATTTTGCAAATAAACACCCGGCACGGCCGAAAAATATAAAAGACGTGTGTCTAAATGTTTAAGGAGTTTTGTGAATTTTGTTGAACAGGTTCAAAAGATATTGGTGTAGACCCACGGACACAAATAAATGCGCTCACAGAAACACAGATAGGATGGCGATCTCATAAGTATACATTCCCTTCGAGCGTAGACAAAACATTTAAAAAGTTAACAGTTTAATGGCTTTCAAGCTACTGTACCGAATATTAGTCTTCGAGTGAGTGAGTGGCGAGGGGTTTTTCGCAGCTCTTATGATCGAGGTCTTGAGAGCCGATACGGGTGAGGCGAGTTGAATATGGAGCGATGCCGGAATGCAGTGGCGGGGGATCTCCGAGAGGACCCGCCACAGTCAGTGGCATCGTCCGTCACGATTTCAGCGTGCGAAGATTCGGGAGCGAACCCGCCGTGAATCGAACCCGATTCGCCTGGGTGGGAGGCGAGTAGTCTCACCACTGCACCGCCACGGCCCTCCTTGTAACACCGAGGCTCCTGACCATAAACGTTCTGTTGGTCCTTACTGAACGTATTCAAACCTTGTGCCCAAAATGGTTCGGTCATTGGCCTAAATACGACTGCAGTCATTTTCCTTCGTACCACCTCTTAGTCTCACTGCAACTCCATTTTATAGACGTTATGTAAGTATAATTATTGAGTGTTTGCCTATGAGCGCCTTTGTAACATTGATCGTATGGTGCTGGTGGCCAAAATACGATATCTGTGATAAATACGATATTAATTTTCCATAATTATAATAAATAGGTAAACAATACACGGTTGAGGAATTACGCTCTCTTCAATTTGTTGGGTTTTTGTTGAGTACAGTACTGTAAACTGACATGCTACAAACCAAGTACACTACAGACGTACGATTAGGATTACGAAAATCTGCTTTAATTGTGATCAGTCTGACATTTTCGAAGACAGGGTTAACTAACCTGAAATGTTTAGAGTCCTGAGATATTAAAATCAAGTATGTGAGTCATTTAAATCATGTATGTTTACATGAACCTTTGTAGCACTAATTGAGCGTAAAATTTGGCAAGAATCGTTTAATTGGTCCCGTAGATATGGTACAAAAACCCCATTTTCTCATGTGGTGCTATATTCGTAAATGGGAGACAAATAATATCGATATTGGTCATAGATACTGCTAGCCTATAAAGTTTGTGTGAAGTTATTTCAAACATATGTCATACTGACCTAAAATATTTACACTGCTGGTATATTAATAATATTTTACTACCGTCTGTAGTCACAGAATGTTAGTAGAGCTAAATAATTATAACTTGTCACTTGAAATTGGTTGGGATCAGTTGACTGTTTCTCGAGGAATGACATCAAAATTTAATTTTTATCATATGACTCTATTTTGCAAAATAGTGGAGAAAAGCGGCTCTGTATAGACACATATGAATGTCATTAAATGTAATGCCATCATACAGCGTTTAGTTAAAAAAATTTACATTGTTTTGTAGATATAGTATACGATGCAAACATTTTATATGGCTGCCATTTTGAAAATAAGTGCCTGAGCCAACATTAAACAAAAATTTACATGGCATACCGTAGTAATACTTGACTGCCAAATTGGGGAGTAAAAGGTAAATTGTTTCCTGATATATGAAAAAATCTTAATTTTTTAATTTCTCACAAGCTAACAAAATGGCGTGCAATAGAGGCTATGTGTAGATGTATATTATTGCTGTAATAGTTGAAATTCATTCCATTATTCAGTAAATATAGAATACTTAAGAACATTATTTATATGTTCGCTATTTGAAAATAAGTTTATGACATTGTTCAGCATTCTAATTTCCATTCCATGCCGCAGAACAACTTGTCTGCCAAATTTTGCAGGAATCAGTTGATTGTTTTCCGAAATAAGACTTAAAAAGTATTTTAATGTTATATTTTCAATATGGTGTACAAGCGAGACCTTATAGAAACATTTCCTTTTTTATAATAGTTACTGCCATTATGCGAAATTAATTTGGAATTGATTATTGCCTTATTTCATAGTTATATCATACTAAGCAAAAGAACGTCATTTTTAAAATAAGTGCCAAATCCCCTTAAATAGGTTTAAACATAAATTTATATGTATTTCTGTAGTATCACTTGACTGCTAAACGTGGTAGTAATCGGTAAATTGTTTCTCGATATATAACCAAAATGTTTTTACGCAGTACTATCTTACAAAATGGTGGGCAACAGAGGCTGTTTGTAGACGTGTTAAATTTTTGTAATAGATACTGCCAATATACAAACATTGAGTGAAACTGGTTCCAAGGTTTTGTAGATATAGCAAACTAAACTAAAACTTTAAATGGCCACCATTTCGAAAACAAATGTCTGACTTACTTAAAGCGTACCAGTTTACATGGTCTACCATAGTACTACTTATCAGCCATATTTGGTAGTAATCAGTATATATTTTCCCAAGATAAGACAAAATCTTTATTTTTAATGTGATGCTATTTCACAAAATGGAAAATACTAGAAGGCTATGTTTTTTTTTTTTGTTACAGATGCTTGCAACACTCCAATTTTGGCTTAAATTAGCCCAAATGTGTGCAAGGTATAGAAATTAACCTAAAATACTTATATAACCTCTATTTGGAAAATAAGTACCTCAAATATTGAAATTACAAATTCTTACATAACCTACAATAGTATTACTTAAATTCCAAATTTGGTGTTAATAGGTCGAGTATTTTCCGAGACATGGTGTACCTAAAAGCTTTAATTTTTAATGTAGAGCTTCCATCCAGAATGGCTGACAGACAACAATATCCTAACAATACTCAAATTATGTACTACCAAGACCCAAGTTTGGTTTATTTCTGTTAAATGATTGCTGAGATATAACCTGGCGCCCTAACATTTCCATACTCGCCATTTTGAAAACATTTATCGGGCATGGTTGAAAACTATGGAGCTGTGCACATAACCTTATTTTATGTTATGAAAATAAAAATATGCTACCCACACTTATGTTTCAATAAAATTTATTTAATGATATCTGCAGTTGTATGTATTCTCTGAAATACACATTTAAATCAAGTTGTACTGCATACACAATTTTTATTATATTAATATTTACGAATTTTACTGGCTGGACTTCAGAATTTTTACAACTTGTTGAGCCATGGAAAATGTCCAAATCACAGCTATATCATTGCGTATTAATTCATTGCCTTTAAAACCTGCAGGTAAATGTTACAAAGTTGTGATATATACATACATGGCCTTTAAAAAATCATTATAGTCAGTAACAGCTTTTCACGGTTAAAACAAAAAAACCTTGTAAATCCGTTTCTTGCTCTCACATATGAAATAGAAATGCTATTAGAAGTGTCAATGCCATTTCGCATGCTCGTACATCACTTTTGCAACCAATACGGCACTCACTCACCTACATATGCGCATCCATGAAAACATTGAAACATTAGAAACAACTTTATCACATCTTTGTAACTCATGAAAATCATTTAAAACACAACAATGTGCAGTATTTATAACATAATTTCGAATGTTAGACGATGTAAAAGATATTCCTAACAAACACACAAAGTCCGTCCATTGTCAATGAGCCACATCATCAGTCGTGACAACTAACTTCCGAGTTTTCATTCGCCCCGCCACTGAGGACGAGGATGACGTTTTACCTGTGCAGCACGTTAGCTCACAAATGCAATTATTTTTGCACACATTATTATGCGTCTGCACGAGACCGAGTGAACGTACCGTGCAATTGCTGGGTATGCGGACCATTCCGAAGTCACAGTGGCCCGATATAGGAATAAATGGGTGTGTAAGGACATTAACCACACACGTAGTGAAGATTCCTGTCAACCAATACAGGCCACACCGAAGAGGATCGTTGAACTGTACGCCAAACATTATGCGACCTCATGACATCGACGTCTGCAATCCGAACTATTTACTGGACACTCTACAACACCATGTGTCATCCCTACCATGTCAAGCTGACTACCACTAGCTAGACTACGGTTACACTGTTCCATGCGTAGGTTGCCGTTAACAGCAAACTCGAGGTTGTGTCATTGGAGCGATCTCATAACCGAGAGGCAAGTAGTGATAACGAGTCCCGTCGCATTATGTTCAGCAATCAATCTCGATTTTGAATTACCAAGTGTGACAGTTGTGTCCAAGTGTTGCCACTGTCAGACATTTTTACATTGATCCTCGCTTTATGTTGTAGGCTGTCATAGGCCATTACTTCAGGTCACATATTGTAGTGATTCAGGGGATCCTGACGAAATAGCGGTTCGTCAGCGACATCTTGCGCCCTCTTTCCACAATAAAATGCATGTTCTCATACGGCACATGTTATGGAATGCCTTCATCATCTCGAGGTGTGTCGTGGCCAGCAAAGTATCCCGATCTGTCCCAGACAGAACATTTGTGCGATAAGCTCTGATGTCAGCTCCAAACCAGTGCCTATGTGCAGGATATCGAGGACCACATACATCATCTGCTGGGCAACTTGTCTCAGGAGATAATAAATGCCTCTAACACTCCGTGCCAAACCAAATTGGCTCATGTATCTCAGCCTGACAGACTGCTACATCAAACTGACATGAGACCAGCCCTATGTCCATACTGCCGATTTGTTTATCATTGCAGTTTCACTTCATCTACACTATTCTTTGTAGGTACTTAACAATTTCGTCCGATTAGTGTAGTTATATTATCTCTTCAGACATGCTGGGAGCAGACACTCGATAATTCTATGTAATATTTAAATGTAAATATGTCTCTCCAGTTTATTGACGATGTTGTACAATAATAAATGTCTGCATCTTAGTCGTATATTCGTATTCACAAGAAGGTTTTTTGTATTTTAAAGCCGAGATTGTTTGGCTTTCAGAAAATCAAGAAGATCTCGTTAGGCTAGCTCACAGTGAGTGTAACCTTCATGAAAAAGAGAACAAAGGTACTTTTCCGTAAAACTGACAAAATTGTGTTTATTTATTCCAATTTTTCTAAACCTGACCAGTATCATGGGAATATGTTTTACGCGGTCAACTTTTAACACAACAGCGCATGTTAATCTCTTATGTCTTCAGTATTGGAAAAACCCAGTATTTTGGTTTTATTTGTTTCAATACAGAAGAATTGTGATAGTAAAAAGATAATATATTTACTTAATGCTAAATGTCATCCAATTATACTCTCTAAATTCTATCCTTATCATTCTCTATGGAAATTCAGAAAAGATAAATACCATACCCAAGTTTTAGAGAAAGGAAATTTTCTTTTAATTTTATATTTAGAGCTTATATATAATAGGGCTCTTGATTTAAATTTAACAGGTTCCGTCTCATGTGTTTAAGGGAAGGTGAAAAAATGGTTAGAACATTATGGGAATAAAAAGTTTCGAAATAAAATTCAATGACTTTTTAATGCTAACAATGCAAGATATAAAATACATTTTATGTCTAAGTTATTCATTTCTAAATTAAATACATTTTAAAATATTAAAAGTAAGACAATTTTCAATCTAAATCACTAACATTTATTATCCTTAGTGGGATTACTAATTTAACATCAATATTTTCGTATATAATTTATTTCGTATAATTCGATTTTATTGATAGTATGATTTATTACATAACAGTTCAATTTTTTTTTTAATATTTTTTTCCCCACAATTACAGTCGGGGGTTAGTTCAAAATGAAGATTTTTTTGCCAACAAAAATTGAGGGTTTTTTTATATCAGGATGTGCGAAAACTGCATTTAAATAAACATACCATTTATTTTGGAAAAAAAGTCCCCATTTTTATTCATAAATATTTTTATGCTGTATATCATTAACATTAAATTAAGAACCCCGAATATTTAAAATTTTATTCTCTACAATTTATAAAACCAAATGCAAACAATGTCGGGCATACCGAATTAATTATTGCATAACTATCTATCATATCAAAACTGAAAGCTATAAAACAAGTCCGTACTTAAAATAATAAAAACTTCTAGCAACCAATAATATAGTAAAATTGAATTATGTTTATAAAAAAGTTTCTTGTATTAAATTTCTTCTCAAAAACTGGCCGTAAAATTTCAGTTCGTTAGTAAATGTTTGCCCAGAATAGACACAATCTGTAGTAATTACAACCTGTCCATTTTAACTTATTAAGAAAAATGCACAACTGAGAACCTTTACAAAAAAAGTAATGTTACATTGTATTTAATCAACCACAAAGCTAAAAAAATTTCTTTACAACAAATTATACCTTCAGTTGTGTGAAATTTAACGTGACCATTAAACTGTAATAACATAAATAAATAATGACTGTCTACACACAATACAATGGAAGTAATTTCCTTTTGCCGTTTTTTCTTGATAATGCTTTGTACAAATACGTAGAAATTATGATAACATTAATTATATCTTACATAATATTTCCACTATAAAAATTTATATTCTGAAAATAAAATGAATTAATAATAATAATGAACATCAGTTGTGGATTCTTTATTATAATTTACAGGTTTGTTCCTTTTCGCAAGTTTTAGTTGTTTATTAACAAATGCGTGATTTCGGAAAAGAAAACATACACTGTTAAGTAAATATCTACAACATTAGTTTTACGGATAGTATAAAAATATTATATACTTCAATTTCAAAATTAAAAAGTAAATGAACCCTGGAACTCAAATTTATATAAATAACGATTTATTGAAAAGTATCGAAACAATAAAAATACATACTGTCTTGTAATGCAAAAGCAACATGCCCCTTAAATAAATTTCGTAGGAAGGAAATAAAAGCATATAATGTTACTGAAGAGGTTAAATATGTCATTTCCAATTGTGTACCTGTTGCAAAAATAATTAGATTATCGTCCGATATCACCTAAAATATAGTTGCATTTTTTTAAACAATATTATATCTCTGATAACCAAATACGAAAAATTAAAAAATGGATTCAAATGTTTACAGGAACATGTATCAAAAACAAAACCACTAAAGAAATTTAACGAAACACTCGACCTTGCAAAAGAACATAAAATTTTGATAATAATAAACTTACACAAAAATAAATATTATAAATATTCTAATGCCCTTTCTACATATTTGAGCAACCACTTACACACATCCACCCCCACACACACTCACATATATTTGTATATTATATATATGTATAGTATTTTATTAATTTCACTCAAACAATTAAAACAAAATATTGCTTTATTTCCGAAAAAAAATCAAAATATATGCAATAAAAATAATATCTGGAAACATAGTAACATTTAACTTTTTCGTGATAATAACCAAACACTTACGAAAAAATAAAATTAACTATTAAAACTAGAATAATATAAATCAACTTAAATTATAGATATGTTTGGGTAAATGATGTATGGAATCCTGTTCAGACATTTTAAAATTTAAATGGCAGGAAGAACATTATTATAATAAAATTGAATATTACCAATAACTTAAATGTGATATGTTCTGAATTTGTAAATCATTACGAAGTTTTACCAGACATAATAAGAGTTTGGAGACTTCCCCTTCATTCATTTTAGTATTCATAATTTGATATAAAATAACCTAAAATAATTCAATTTTCCTTAGTTTCTTCTTGTTGAAAATTATGGAATTATGAAATTATTTTCGTAAATTTATAGAAAATGATTAAAGTTAATTAATATTAGTAATGTGTAAATTAATCACATTAAGCAAAAAAAAATACTGTATGATCTACCGAAACTATCAATATCGGAGTGAAAAAATGAAGTACCCTAGATAAATTCATGCAAAGAAAAAATTAAATCAAAATTAACACTAGTTAACATAATGCAAAACCTCTACAGACTCCACGTGTTACTGTGTGGTGCGGCGTTGTTAATTTCGCTGTTATTGGGCCCTTTTTTAATAATAATATTGGCGAACAGTTACAGTATCGGCCGCTTGGAACGTGCAAATATTATGTCCATTTCTGGAAACACAACTAGCGCAACTTGCAATTTCAGACGTGTGGTTTCAACAGTAGGGCGCCACCGCTTGATCTCAATGGCTGGTTTAAGGGAATTGTTCCCCGACCGCGTGGTCTCATCACATGGTGACATCAGGTGGCCCGCAAGGTCGCCAGATCTGAGCCCTTGTGATTTCTTACTCTCGGAACACTTCAAGGCTAATGTTAATAAAGTTTAAGCTCCGATGTAAATATAAAAATATGTATTTTTGTTAAGGTCTTAGTAATTGTATTAAAAAACACCACATAAAATCATAATATTTATGATTTTATTGCAACTGCTGTATTATTAATCATGTAACTTGTATTGACTTATAAATCTTGCAAAAGGGCGGTGTTACTGCTTACTACAATTCTGAACACCAAACGCATGGAAGGTTTACTCGCTTATAAATATTATAAAATATTCCAGCTAAAATTCCGATGAATAGTTATCGAACTCTTTATAGTTACTTATAAAAGTAACAGCACACTTTATTCTCTACATTAAAAGATAGTTATGTCTATTATAAAAAGTTAAAACGCAGCAAGCCTAAACTGTCTCAGCTATAATATTTTACTCACTAATGTCTGTGCTGTGTATTATTCCTTGATGGCAAATGTTCGTGAGAATCAAACTTTTATGCTCGCCTGGGTTCCTCACATTATGTTAGCTCCGCTGAAGATATCACACACTTTTGGTGTAACTTAAATTTCCTTTCTTAATGTTTATGGATTTCCACGTAAGAAAATATGAAAACAGGACGTTGGTCATCCGTGCCCTTGACAAAACGACGCGAGATTACGGCTGCACGTTAAGTCTTGGTTAACTCTCTATGTTTACTATGAAACATTACAGTTATTGCGTTTAGTATTAGCTGGTATTTCCTCACAACGTACTATACAATGGTAGCTCGTAACTTTAAGCATTTTTCTTTAACGTAATGGTTAACATCTAGCTCGTCATTTGTAGTGGGTTACGTAACGTCTTCAAAAATGATCAGTGATTATAGCCTTTCAAATAAATACCAAAACAAAAAGTTGGGAAATAAGGGAAGGAACGGAGGAAAAAATAATCTTTCTCGAAAACTCTCGGCCTTAGCCACTACTTTAGTCTTGATGGAAAATTATGTTATAGCACCGCCATTTAGACTTCCATAAACGAAAAAAAGGATCACTGTCTGCAGTAAATACCAATAAATGTCCCACGCCAAAAGGTATAATAACAGTTAGTTTTAAAAAGAAATAAGATAGAAGAGGGGAAAGGAAAGAAACTAAAGTTTGGTTTCTTTGACAAGCCTTTCGTAGTTGACAGCTCGTGTTCGACCCTTGTTGGTCTGTCGCACACTGTATGCCGTGAGGTTCGACGGCGCACTCACATAAACTGGTTGTCTAAATAGCCCATTACGTTCAGTACGACCTTGCCAATATCTCGATTAGGTACGTGTAAATATATTGTTCTTGTTCGTATTTTACTTCAAATATTATTCAAAATGTTTACTACAACTGTGGATAAATTACTATTTTATTTGCGTCATTTCTTACATTGTGAGGTAATAGTATTCGAATTAACTTAAGTTAAGTCTGTTAATTGTTATAAAAGCAAACCATAAAATATTTAAATCGCATATGAATCTGGAAATCGAGCATTTACGTTAACAAGTGTAAGTGCTGCAATTTTTTATCCGCGACTATTACAGAAAGCATGTTAAAGATTTTAAATTATTCTTTACTTCACGCATTAAATATTTAGAAAATATATTTACCTATATGACAAACAAATTTTTGATAGAGCACTCCACTGTCGTCACAGGATATTCTTAACACTTTTCCTATTTGCTTTTGGAGGTCCAAAAATAATATTGGTTTTCATGCAATTTTCTACGCTTATTTGAAGTAATCTTACATTTTAATTATTCTACGTTAACAAAGCTCTGCTTGGGATACTGTGCGCTCTGCCACAAAATCTCTTTTACACCATTTGCTAGCATTTTTATCACTGTAATGCTTACAACTAATGAATGTTTTCGATATTATAGTACAACCCTTACTTCCATGTTGTTTATAATGCGTAATGCGAAAAATATGAAGATTATTGGTTGTAAAACATTTGAATTATGTGATACGAAACTACCCCTAAGTGAGCTGGTAAATACATTTTTTTTATTTATTTTTTTTATTTTTTTTATTTTTTTTTTTTTTTTAACTCTGTAATGTTGTATTATTTAAGGTACACGTACTCCATGACAACATACGCTTGGAATTTTCGTAAGCTTCACATTTTCAATTTTATACTACCAACAATCCTCAAACAGACTACTGGAAATACATTAATTTAGTAAAATTTATTCTGTATAGTTGCTCACGTGGTAAAACCAGGAAGGCAAACATTGGATGATGACTTTAAGTGGAAAAAAAACACTTAGCAAAGCATACTTATTCTCTTGCGTGTTACTGGCAATGATCATTAAGTAAAATATAATTCGACTCCTCGCAATTTATGAATTTCTCTTTCGCTCAACAAAAAAATTTTTAAAGGCTGTTCACGATAAAGTGAGCACTTTTGAAATCAACGTTAGAATAACCTCACTGCTCCTTCCTGCATAATATTTTTATGCAGGAAGGAGCACATTACTAGACGTGCCCCTAGTAATGTTGGTAACGATAGAGGGAAAGTAGTTCTATATCTCAACGTCGAATTAAAAGTGTTAGGTAATCATTTGTGGTAACTTAAATTATTTCTATCGCTTTATGTTTTTTTTAATGCACCAGAGTGTGAAAATAAGCAGACTTGTGTAATATTTACTTTTATAATAATTTCACAATTTCACTTTGCCGACGCATAAATAAAGAGATGAGGCCCATCACAATGATAATTTTACATAAGGCGGAAGACGTCACAATGTGCATATAAATAGATCTTCAGCAGCGCTTTCAAAAGTGCTCATTTTACCGTGAATAGCCTATAGCATATGTTACATATAATCAAAACTGTGGTGTTTATAATATTGGCTTTTAAATTATTTACAGTATTATTAAAACAAAAAAAGATTTTCTAGAATATTATACATATTTCATGTACTGCTTATGTAAGTAAAGGACTTTTATCCTCCCCTCCTATGTATGATTAGGAGGGAAGAATCTCGAATTTCAGCATGTTATTACAGTAACAAAAATTTGGTTAGTTTCTTTGTCACGATTACATAGAATATAAACAATTAACTTGAAAGCAGAAATTCTATACCAGATTTTGAAACACAAACAAAAAAATTAATTCTCAGGTTTCGTTCTAATTTTCTGACTGTAATGGTTGCGTAGGGAACACAGTTGATTACCCGAATTGTTCGACATATTCTGTATGCTTTCATTATTTATTAAATTAAAATTTTTAAAAGTTAAACATTATAAATTCTGAAACTTGACAGTCTCTTCAAAAACTAATCCTATGCATTAACATGCATGATTATGAAATAAATAATTTTGAAATAATGTACAAAGTGGGAAATATAAGTAATGTTATGAAGCAGTTAAATATAAATTATTACTAAAACCATGGAAAATTTTATAATAACATCTAGCCTCCATTATGGGCTTCAGTTATTCTTTATTAAAATGTAAACTTATTCCACCACAAAATTATACATGCAAACTAAAAATATTATGAAAACGTGTTATCAACACAAAATAAATTAATAATTTTAATTCACTGCTGTGAATTGCTGAACTAGAAGCGTCTACCAATCATTTATAATTTTTACTTATAAATTTTGCCACAAACACGTAAAATATTAGAGTCCGAAATGTTTTCTGTTTCATTACGGATGAAGATTCCATTGTCTTCTGCTTAGCCTTGCCTTTATTGCGTATGTAGGAGGGGTCGCTGTGACGCAGCGGCTAGAACGCTCGGCTCCCACAAAGGCGAAAAGGGTTCGATTCTTGGCGGGGTCAATCCCGGATTTTCGCACATGGGAATCGTGCCAGACGATGTCGCTGGTCAGCGAGTTTTCTCGGGGAACTTCCGTTCCCGCAGCTCTCGCGTTCCGGCGCTGCTCCGTACTCACCTCACTTCACCCTCATCGGCTCTCCCAAAGCGTGTAAAAAGTGTGGCAAGAAAGTAATAAAGGAACATGAAAATTGAAAAGCCTAAAAACAGAAAAAAATTTTACAGTGCTACAAAAATCCGCCTGTTTATGTGAAAAAATTGTGAGCAGCGTTCAATTACTTCATATAAATAGTTGAAATATTTTGATCAACAATAAAATATATTGATTTATTATGCAAAATATAAGTACTGACTGTAGCAAAACGCTTCCTTAAAATGAAAATTTAAATCTGGATTTTTTTTTTGCTTGGAGTCTCGGAAATATTAATCGTAGGCAGTCCGAGTATCTCAGAACAAATGGAGGAAAAGGGAACATATTTATAATAGATATTGGGAGCCGCGTCCCTTACTTTTCTGTGTTCAGTTTAAAGGAGGACTGCTGTTTCTAAAACAAAGTGTGGTATATTTTTCTGGCCATTAATACCGCCTTCAGTTTTCGACACTAGGAGTAAGAGGGAGATTATTATCATGCAGAGCAATGTCAAGTCAATGGGCAATCGACAGAGGTATGTGGTTTCTTGGTAGGGTTCGTGAGAAAGAGCCGCGGTGGGGGAGGGGTGTGGGGGGACGGCCAAGGGGTGGGCTGGCAGGTTCCACCTTGGCGGCTCGGCGGGTGGTCAGGGGTGGCGAGGTGGCGGGGCTATCACGATTGCTTTCCATTCGGCTCGGAGTGACAGCGGCTCCCGCCCTGCTGGGCCCCACGCCATCTGCAGCACATTATCTGCGCTCACGCCAAATACTTTATGTGAACAGCACTGGCTCGCCTGCCTGTTCGACACTCGTAGCTGTGTTCCGTTACCTGCACTCATGCTCTCGCTAGAAAAATCTTCCCTGCACTGAATGCATACTTGGCTGCACAATGGAATGGAACCAAAACAGTGCGTTTATTTAGCTATGTTGGTTCAGAATGAAATAAAGAATGCATAACATGTAAACAAATTTCGCACACCATAACCTTAGTTGGCGTACTTAAATAGTAACGTAATTTTCACACATAACGAAACTTAAACATACTAAAAACTGCACCAATTCAACTACTACATACTCGCCTACATTAATTAAAAGTGCCGTTTAAGATCTCTCAACTTTCTAACCTAACTTGTGACACGTTCTCTCCAGCACTTCGGGCTAACTTGACGTCATCGCACGAAGGATTTGTGCTCTAAACACGTGCAGTTGATGCGTGAGACTAGCTGGAAGTAGAATGAATTATGACGTAAACAGGCGCGTCTCTACACAGGTAACGGAACAACTTATTTGCGCATTTTCGACACTACAGAGGGGTTGACTAACAACTGCCTATATCTCCCTCAGGTGGACCAACCACCGCTGCATCGCTAGGCGGACACTGGGTATGATTGACACCTGACTTGGACCGGCGTCGCTGCCCCGACCTGTTGGACGAGTCGATGACTTGAGAGAATGCGCAAGAACCTTCCAGCTAACACTTCCCTCAGCATGCCCCAGGGCGTGAAGAAGGTTATAGGCCAGGGCACCAACGATATAAATACGACCACAGTGGGAGGGTCGGTAGTCCGTGTTAGCCACCTGACTTTATAAGGTTCTGGATCAGGGTACTTACAATATAAATACTCGAGTGGTACGGAGGGTGAGGTATCCGACGAGGGGAGAGCTACTGTGTATGTGAACACTCAGGGCGTTCCAGAACATTCCGAACAGGAAAGACAGGTGAAATCTGAACCGAAACAAGCTAGGTCTGAATGGACGAGTGATACAAAATGGACTGTAAATACTGGAAATATCGTATCAAAAGCATAATTTTTAATCGTTTTTATTAGGTTCTAATAAACTGTTTAGAAAGACCTATTATAACTATTTGATTGATTATATTTCTGTTTGGTAATGGAGATTATGTAAATATTAGCAGTACATAGCAAGTGTTAGCCATTGATATCAAGATGTGTAGTTTGGAAATGTCTTTTGTACATTGCTTACAAATAAATTATGAATTTTAATATCTATTTTATTAAATTAAGATCTCTGTCGCTTAAAGAAACTGTCCATGACCAGAGGCTTTGAAAGTTAAAACACTGGTGTTAGAATTGGAATGGAAGCATTTATTCTAAAATACGCCTTGGGGTGAATACCGGCACTAGTTCATGACCGTCGTCGATCTAAATGGTTAACATGATGAGCAGCAGGATTATTACATTGTGGCTCTATAGAGGGGCGCAGGGGACCTTTCTCTGGAGGAATGCTCCATGCAATGTCATCGAAGTCAGCTTCTTCGTCTAGGCTATCGCTGATTCAGAGGTGCGTTAAGCTGTACACCTGGCTCGGGCGCTGGAGGTGGAGTTGGCAAGACAGGCATGAGTACTTGCAGTGATACGAGCAGTTACCTCAGAGCATCTGGCAGAGGACGCTCAGTATTTTGAGACACTGGATCTTCAGGAACACGTGGTCTTCTCCAGTTTTGCTTGCCAGTTGGTCATTGACGCCGGAGCGAATGTAATGATGGTAAGACTAAACATCCTCGGGCTTTTCCCCCAGCGATCTTCCGACGACAGCATGGAATCGTGCTATTTGACTACAGTAACAGACAAGACCAGGCCAGTTAAAGGTAATAGGAGAGTCCTCTTAAAGATCGGTAACCTCAGTATAGAGCTTGTTAAAAATAGGGATCGTTATATAAGATTTGTATTTATTACTATTAGCTTAATAATGTGACAAAGAAAGATCCATCGATTTCCAAGGAGTAAAGATACACTAAGCCGCCTAGTAGGTTCACAATAGTTTTCTAGTTTGGACATGAAGAACGGGTACTGGCGATGCGAGGTGGCTCAAGAATACATATAACAGACTCTCTTTTTTTCCCTAAGGGAAACTGGCAGTTCAAGTTAATACCTTTCAGGCTATGCAATTTGCTTCCACCTTTGAACATATTTTTTAAAGTTCTCCCCTTATACATTTGTCAGGTGTACCTAGACGATATTTTGGCCATAAGAAGGACATTTTAAGAGCACATAATGCTGAGACTCTGTGTTTCAGAAAGGAGCCCCCACCAACCTGTAATTGGTTAATAAGATTGCCACATTTTCCAAAATAAAATTTAATTTGGTTATATGTTTCGTTGGCCCGCGGGATTAAAATAGACACCGAGAAAACCAGGGCAGTGAGAGATTGGCCTCCAACAACTGACTAAAATGAATTGTGCTTACAACCGCCGGTTTGTGCCAAGTTTCGTAACGATCGCCGAACCACTGCATGAATTAACTGAAGTAAAAAGGTAATTTTCATTGCCTCAATGAGTGCGAAGAAGCTCTTAATAAATTCATTTAATTCTTATTTATTTCCAATTCCTTGGCTTCCCGAATAGCGGGGGTGAGTTTGTTCTGGGTACTAATGCAAGTGAAAAATGCATTGGGCCTGTGTTATCTAAGATTTATTATGGATATGATACACCGTTAGAATACTTCAGTAAGGAACTGCACAGGCCTGAGAGAAATTATTGCCTGACACAGAGAGCTTCTGTCTGAGGCGAGGGTAATTACACACATTCGCACTAATCTTTATGGCAGACACTTTATCCTAACAAATGAAAATGCTTTATTAAACTGGCTACTAAATTTCAATAAAGCCAAATATCAAATAGTCCGTTGGATACAGCACCTGCAAGAATATAACTTGAAATACAGCACAGGCCTGTACGCCTTCACAGCAATGCAAATTCACCTTCCAGACGGTATTGCGAACCATCCTGTCGTCAATGTGAATGCCAGAAAGTAAAGAATGGTTTATCATTGAAGGCAAGGTTGGCGAGAACTTAGGGCTCTATTTTTTGGTGGTCACATTCATATGAGGGCATTAGTAATGAGCAGCTAATTGACTCAATGTTGCATCCGATACTAGATTGGAAAGAAGTGAATGTCGGTCATTAGGCAGGAAATATTCAGTCTGAGCCCGACAGTCAAGGCAAACTGGGTACATTGGATTTCTCATGTACTGAAGAATGGGTTGGTTTGGAGGAACTAAGAAAGTAATGATGGGAACACACATGCACTTGCAATTGGTCCTTCGGGAGTGCAGAATCCCGGAAGTGCTAAAACACTTGTATAATAGAGCAGCAGGTGGAAACTTCGGTGTGAATAAGACCCACTTCATATTTCGACGAGGTTCTACTGGCCCCATTGTCTGGAGGATGTTGAGAAGTGGTGCAGTCTTTGTGATGCCTGTATTGCAAGGAAGGGTCCAAGGATTAAGAGACAAGGTCCCCTTCAGAAATGCAATATTGGAGCCCCATTTGAGAGTATGGCAGTGGATATTCTAGGACCCTTACTAGTTACTGGTATGGGGAAATAGTTACACTCTAGTAGCTCACGACTACTTCACTAAGTGGCCTGATGCCATACTATTTCCAAACCATTAGGCTGGGACAGTAGCATGTCTTCTCCACGTTTTGAGTGACACCTGAGCTTCATTCCACTTTTTCAAAGAGGTAACGAGGATTTTATGAATGAAGAAAATTCGAATCTCAACATTACACTCTCGGTTGGATGGGATGTTTGAGAGGCTTTACCATACCCTGGTACAGTACCTGGCGAACTTCGTGGAAGACAACCAGAAAGACTGCGACTCCAATGTATCATTATTTTCCTAGCATGTCGTTAGGCAGTCCATGAGTCAACGAGAGTAACACCTTCAAGGATGCTGTTTGGGAGAAACCTCCGCATCCCTTGTCACCTGCTTTTTGAACGTCCAGTGGAGGAAGAAGCAGCCACCGCGAAAGTGCCAGCAAACTACATCAAAGGTTTGTCGACATCCACGAGTTTGCCCGGCAGCACTTTAAAACCAACAATGACATACTTATAACAAGATATGCCTGGTGATCCCTGAAGACAGTTTTCAACAAGGGCAGCTGGTGAGGCTTTACAACCTTTATATATGGTAGGGCTATTGCCCGAAGGTGCATAAATGCTGGGAAGGCCCATACAGACTCCTGAAGAATATCTAATATTTGGTCTGCCAGTTTTATCAACAATGCTCTCGGGCGAAGCCTAAATTTGTTCACATCGACCGGCTGGCAATCTACGAAGGCCCAGAAGTTGGAGAATCTGTTTGGGTCAAACATACTTGAGGTAGAGACAGTGTTATGTGCGGCCAGATTTGACACTGTTTGGGGTGACTCGCCACTAACTGCCTTTATCCCAGGGGGCCCATATACGGCTGCATCACCTGGCCGGTATGATTGACAGCTGACCTGGACTGTCGCCCCTGCCACACCCTGCCGTAGGTGAGAACATGAGCAAGATTCTTCCAGGTAACACTTCTCTCGGCAAGTTCCGATGCGTAAATAAGATTCTGGGCCAGGATACCTACAATATAAATATAGCTGCATTCGGAGGGTCAGCAGTTTACGACAGCCACCTGACCGCAGTGCGGCCATTGTCTAACGAAGATATCGGCAACGAGGGACTTCTAAGAAAATGATCAGTGACTAAATTGGGTGTGAAAGACAGCTGCGGACCTGTGTGCGGTGGCTATGAACGAGAATGCGAGAGTCCTGCAAAGAGTGTGGTTTCCAACGAGAAATGTGTAACTGCGAATGGGAGTGCTCGGACAGGAAATACTATTTATATCTGAACTAAAATAAATTGGGGACGAAGTGTCGAAAGATACAGACGTAGGGGTAAATTCTGTAGCTCTCGTTTAAATTTTATGTAATTTTTAATAGTAATTATTAGGTGTCAATAAAAAGTTTAGTGGGACCATTTTTTTACTATTCCATACAATTAATTTCAATTAAGTGACGGACGAATATGTTAATATTAGCAGTAAATAGCAAGTGGTAGCCATTTTGTTAAGATGTTAAGTTCGGACAATTTAATTTGTAGTTTGCATATAAATAAATTAGGAATATTTAATTATTATTTAATTTAATTATTATGTCTGTTCCATTAATAACCTAGCTACGGCCAGAGCCAAACAAATTGTAACAGTTCGCTGCACGTTCCCTATTTTCAAATCGCTTTCTTTTCGTTTGCTTTGGGAAGAGGCTTTTCGGAAGGAGGACGCAAAGGGGTGCACTTGTTCATCCTCCAATCAAAGTAAGATCCACCAAAGTCTTTACATGGTAGCCAATAACTGTATATTTTTATAATTCTTATACATTCAATATTGCTAGAGGTCATTAACTAATTTAGATGGCAATGTTAGTGGTATAACTTTCCTGTGTGATATATGTGGATACGAATGAAAATGTGGACGTAAACACAAAATAATCGTTTTCAAAACTGAATTTTGGAAAGGGTTCTTTATCCAGCACCAGGGGTGCCAATTTCTGCTCATGAACTTGACCAAACCCTGTCCCATCTAACCTAATAAAAGATACCAACGCCCCTGCTTTATGGTCTTACTCAGCTTCTTTTTGTGGTTTAAGTTACTTACTAGGTCCCATCGCGTTAACCACATGCTACGCAAAAACTACATCCCAAGTGTTTGTAACAATAGGAATATCATAGGTTTGCTGTTGTAAAGAATTTCCATAAGTAGTAGGGCATAGTTTCTTCTGGCGCATGATTCGGGATGAGGAGGGTGGGAGCCAATGGCCGCCATCTTATAAAATTTCCCATTTTTACCTAAAAATCATTATTTTTAATCCATAAAGTTCCTGTTTTTTCCTGTTTTTCCATCACCTCATAATATGTATCAGTGCCTTCACACGATTGGTACACTGAAATAATGCTAGACGTGTAGGACAGATGTGTGCTTAGGATAAGTGTAATTTTTATCAGGTCTATGGTAGGTTAAGTTATGTTAGGTTATTTCTGATTTTTTTTCTGGTATTTGGTAGGTTAAGGTAGGTTAGATTTTTTTGGGCTGTAGTACGTTAAGTTATGTTAGTCCGACAGACGGTAAGAATGTGTCGTGTGTTAGTCTGGACTATAACAATTTGCTTGGGACACTTGGGTTAACATTGATGACATGGTTGGTATGTTGGTGATATGTTTTCCAGTATATCTGTATTGCAATTGTTGGTGTATGTCGAATTGTATGGACAGTATGTGTGTCGGTGAGTCCTGTAACTCTAAGGCATGCTTGAGTCAGAGTGGCTGGTATGGTACCTGTGTGCGGGTATATAAGCAGTCGGGGGTTCTAGTTATGAAGCTTAGTTTAACAGTGGCAGTCGTGAAACATTGTCGTGAAGAGAAGAATATATGGCCAAGGGTTCTGGTTGGACACTTGCTAGCATAAACTGTCTTGAGCTGCATATAAATATATTATATTCCCCGCATGAAACATGAGCATGCTGTTGTAAAGACACAATGTGAATGGTGTGGGGAATGGAAGGATTCTGTTTTTATGATTGTAGTCTGATATATATATATAATTTATATGAGAAAGTATTTAATTTCTCGCTGGTGTTGTATCGTGCCTACTTCACCTGATATATAGAGGATACGATGGCGCTTGGTTTATTTACATATACATATATTTAAAAAATAGAGTAGGATAATTATGCCTACAAAGCAGTCGAGGCAGTGAATAATTAGTAAATTCTTACATTGTGTGGTATTTAGTCATGAAGTAGGAGACCGGAAATGTATTAATTTAATGGCAGAGTTTTACATAGTTCCACTTTACTCTACGTGCAGTTCAAGTAAAACTTAAAAACATTAAAAGAAGAAATTTTAAAATCGAATAATAAAACTGAAATAAAAAATACTTCAAAATATGCTAAAAAAAATAATTATTATTGCTATGATAGTCAAAATATTTATTGAGATTTTTTTTTTTTAATTATGACAAAATACTTATTCAACCTCCCACACATAAAGCATGCAAGAGCATGAAGTGGGCACATTTTGTAGGAAGGAATGAGAAAATGAAGGAGATTGGGAGGACCATGGGAAAACCACCCCCACATGGAATGATAGAGCGTGAAGTGAAAAATGATTTACTGGCTACCAAGATGGTGGCTGGAGGAACCGGAATGTTTACATAATTTTTAATTTTTTTGTAAATGTTTTAGGGAAAAAATGAAATTTAAGGAAACAAGTCCATTTTTGTTAAAATAGTTTATTTCTGAAATGATTTTGGTGTTGAAAAAAAAAAAGCTATTTTGAGAGAAAATTCCAAGATAGCGACCGGTCGAGTCCAGCTCCCTATCATGAGTACTGTGTAACGATTTGGCATAACATATGACTATAAAATCGATATTGCTCTCGAGAAGCTTGACTCACAATCTTAAACATTGTCTTTCTGTGGCTCGTTTTTGCACATGAGAGGCTTGATGCTGTTTTAAAGAAAAAGTTAGTGAAATAAGGAAAACTTTGATGGGAAAAAAATATTCAGTGAAAAAGACTGATTTTTAAGGAGAAACTAGAAATTTTTGGGGTTAAAAACCAGCAATTTTTGGGTAAAAATGGTAGCATCCAAGACAGTGGTCATTAGCTTCCCCTTCCTGTGCGTAATGACAAGGAGGGTGTAACTTTTGAACTAAGTAGTGAGGAATGAGTGATAGCACATATTCAAATTAACGTTCATGAACACTTCAGGTTTATTAAATATATTGAAAAAAGGGGAAGGACTTACACCTTGTATTTAGATCGTTGAATCTGGAGATGTTTCCTTTATTACTACCCTCTGATAAAATCATATGGAATATTAAATCTAGTTTCACAGATATAAAAACAGTCAAACTTATCATTATACAAACTTTAACATGCATTTCGCAATATTTTGCTACAAATATGTACAAACAGTTCCAGGAAACATATTATTCAAAAGACAGCACAGCAATCTTAGATCCTGAATATTTTAAAAATAGAGCATTTTTATTCGTACTTGACATTAGTAAGCTAAACTATACGTTTTCCAATAATGTTATCGAATCGCGAATTGAAATAAGCACGAATGCACACATCCCGCCAATACTCAATCTTATGCCTTATTCATTCATGGCAGATTAGTATCATATAATGTCCGAGAGAATTTAGTTAAGGCGTTAACGCAACTGTCTTCAGCCACTCTTCAACTGTTATCGGGTAAACATGTTTTGTAATATACAAGACTTCCAAGCTTCAAATAGATTAATCATTAAGGAATTGGCCATTACTGACTTAATAACATTACCACTTTTTTCACATTCAAACAACCGTTTGACTGGAAATACTTAAGTCGGAAATTATAAACAAACAAACATGTCGGTTTCAAATAATCTCCATGGTTTTGTATATGGGAGTGGATGTGTGGAGTATGAAGACATACCATGTATTTGCACCACATACTTCAAAGACGAGGAGATATTTGTGTGTGGAGAAAATCAAAAACTTAGTAAGTGTGTGGAATTGAAAAATAATTGATATGCAGAAAGAGTATAATTGCCCCTCATTCAAAAAGTTATGTGAAATGTATGGTTACAAAATTCCCCGTTCATCTCCGCAGGTGAAAATTCTCAATAAGTGTTTTAATGGTCGCTACTGATGAATGGCGGCGAGGAGGAGGGGAGCCCAGCTGAGTCTGGAATTTAAAATTAATAGTTCAATGGTTATTGCAGTGTGTGTGTGAGAGGAGGGGGGAAATAGAGGTGTAAATAGAGGAGCGATTCATAAAAATTATTCAATACAGGTTGTGATGGAGACATTTAACCTAGCAGTCGAGTATGAGATGTTGTAAGTAGGATATAAACAAGTTTACATTAAACTGCACTGTGGTATTTAACAACTACGAAAAAGTACAGATTATGAACATTGGTGCTAAACTTTAGATTCACACCAAAACCTATGTTCGACAAAGTAAATGTCTGTGAGTATTGTGCTGTGCGATATCTGAGATCCTACAGCGAATTGCCATGTGTGCTATAAGACTTAATTGAAAGCAGTTATAATGAAGTGGCAGTGGAATGTGGTATTGGTAAAATCACCTTGAAATTAGTTGTGTAGTCATTTGGAACCCCATTCATTGTAATGAAGTATGTAATGGTTTTAAGCACACATTCAATGGCCAGCAAAAGAACCTCCTACTTCCATCTGTATGCAATTGATGGGTGTGTGACATCTTCTAATCTTATCCCTACTACATCAGCGTCTAAGCGCAAGTATTCTCTCATTGAACATGGGTATCAATTACAATTTTCTTTTAAGAATATGTGTGAAAAAATTATTCATTTTTCATATAGATATGGTCCTGGATTCATGTTAACAAGTAGTAAACCTTGTATAATTGAAAGTAGCGTATCTGAATGTGACAGTGCAAATTGTTGTGTAAATGAATGTAGGCCATATATGAGTGAGAAAAATGTAATGTTACATTTAGGGGGGATAACACAAGTTATCTTAATAATAAATACAGTAATGGAAACATGTTATTTAAAGCCATTTTAGTACTTTGAAGACTGTACATATTTTTGAAGCTGTAAAAGTGTTAGGTTACTGGCTGACTAATTTGTTTTGTGCATAGTTCCTAGGAATAGCAAGTTCGAACCTCATACTTCTTTTTTACAGCTAAGGATAGTAGAAGGTAATAAGGAATTCAATTTTTCATGTATTTGTATTGAAAAATCGAATTATATTTGTACCGGAAAATCTATTTGTAAAATTAATATTACCAAGTTATTTTCATGGTTTTTGCAATGTAAACTTATTCGTTATTATTTGGGGAAAAATTAGTGCTTGTTGCCAGTTGGCTTTCATATTGTAAGGATAACATACGTCCATCCACCAACCATAATGTGTCCATTACTTATGGAAAATATACTATGGACTATTCAGATTGGTCTAATGGAATTTTGAGACAATTTTCCAAGAGTTGTGATTTCATGTTTTAATTGAGAATCACATATCCTCTGTTCGGAAATGAATATATCCATGAATTAATACAATGTCCAGACTTAAATGTAGGTCTGGTACATTTTATGATTGCAACTAATACTTTGCCTGCAAGTAAGGATGAAGTGTATTCATACTTTCAGGAAACCTTTCCCGATTTGGTGGAAAATATAATATTTGCATGCTCCTGACTGCACTTGTAGCTGAATGTAAGAAATGTACACATCTTTACTGTTTTGTAAATAATTACATTTTTCAAGTGTAATATATCTCAATGTAACCAAAATGTTTAATTTTTAAAGTGTGTATGTAAACTTTTGTGTAAGTAAAATGTTTAATTGCTAAAGTATATTGCATTGCATAATTTCTTGAATGTAAAATGTTTAATATCAAAAGTGAAATGTATGTTGCAAATGTGTAAAATGTATAATAAAAATGTATGCCATCGTGCATTTTCAAAAGTGTAATATATTTATTTGTGTATTGTCAAAACTGTAACTAAACTTGTATGATAGGAGTATATGTAATTTTAGTATATAATAAATAGGTTGAAAATATAATTTTTATTTGTTTTATGACTTACAATTTCCTTCCCACATGCATGATGAGAGCTTATAAAATGATGATACATAGAAGTTTGAAGTTAACACCATAACTTTATACGTACCACGTAATATTAAAAAACAAATTTACTAACATTACATTTGAATTGTAACATGAACACATGATCTGCATGTAAAAATAAAAAGTGAATACTCTAAACTACTAATATTGAAATTGAAATGTAACACGAACACATGATATTCATGTGATCGACATTCAAAGAATGAAAAGTTAATAGCCTAATCTACTAACTTGGTGTTACAATTGGTTTGTAACATAAAATTTGACTTATAACACGAACATGTAATCTTCATGTGATCTGCATTTAAAAAGCTTGGACACGAACGCATGATCTTCAAATGATATACATTTCAATGAAATGAAAAATTATCATTATAAATTGGTATGGATTAAGAAATGTTACAATTCCGACATATTAACTTTCCAATTGTGTCGTGAAATATTAACGTTAAGAATTTGATATTTTATTATGAAATGTAAATTTGAACATTCACAAATAGTTACACGAAACTATTAACTCTACAAAAAGGTTTGTAGCAAATTGAACTGAAAAGTATGTCAAGTTAAGAATTCTATTACAATTGGTTTGAGACACATAAAATTATTATTTAGTATGTGACATGTGATGTTAATATTCAAAATTATTAGTTTTAATTTAAAAGAACAATATTTCAAAAGAAATAGTAACATAGTTTTGGGAAAGATGCATGGTCTCTGTGTGGTTCCTAAAACACAATCCGACCTTCGCATACCGACCCTGCACATGCAAACAAAGCATTAGCAGCCTGCCCGCTCGACCTTGTAATAAGAAAGTTTTTAGAGAGCTGTTTTGAAACATCCGACATTCCACATTCCCATCTCGCCTGCACAAACAAAACATTCCACAGCACAACCTTGTATACGTAAATATTTTTGAAAGCTTTTAGAAAGTGTCTATTGGAATGCCTTGCTTGGGGTCAGGTTACTTACTTTTATAAAAGCTTTTAGAAAAGTCTATTGGAAAATCTTAATTAAAGTCAGGATGTAAGTATAAAAGGGGGATGAATTCCCCACCACTTTGTCAGTCACTCTTTGACTGTTGAGGTGTTCAGATGGCTCCTCGCTCTGCAATTCAATAAAAAAACTAGTACTTAAGTTGATCACTTACCGCCAAAGGTTGAACATCTCCGTGCTCCTCAGAGTAAAAGGAGAGTAGCAGTTGTTACTGGGTGTGCTTTACTGGCACTCTATCGCATGACAGCCCACCAGAACTGCCCACGCTCTCACCAGTGGTAGTCTTTCAACATCTACTATGTAAAGGATTTTTAATGTAAGTAAAAATACTTTTAATTTTTTTTAAACTTAAAATTAGAGTTCTAAATTTTTTAATATTAATTTTTTTTTAACTTTTTTGAAAAATTTAATTCTTTGAGCTTTAACTTGTTTGGGCATTAACTCTTCTGAATATCAACTTATTTTAATATTTCATTAAATCTTTTCTAATATTTCTTTGGAACCGTAATATGTTTAAATTCTTTTTTAAGTTTATGATTTTTTTTTACTGGCCATATATAACTGTTATATTGTAGGGAGTGCTTTGGTAGAGTAATTGGTAGGTTCAAGCATCTCTGGTAGGTATTCGAACCCCTTAGGTATAAGAAGGGATTAGCTATAATTTATGCTTAGTGTTACAGGGATTGGTTAATGGGGAATATGCATTATGTAGAAACACATTTTTTTTTAGTTGTTTCATTCGGCTGTAAATTTTTCAGATATTTTTGCATCATTTCATGTCTTTAATTTTGTTTTGTCATTTGTTTCAGATTGTATCTTTGGCAGTTGGACTAGTTGAGTAGGGGAAATGTTAGTATGACAGGGCCCTCAGTGAGTAAACATCAGTTGATTAGATCAAGGTCAGAAAGTTATTCTGATATGACCAAATCAGAATAATATTCAATTTCCAATTAATCGTCGAGCAATGTTAGTTCATCATCAGACTTGCTATACATATTTTGGGATACAATGTTTAATCGGCGAATCATGGAAGCACGGATAACCAATGCTCATGTAGATTTAGATGCAAACTTTGCAAGTTTTTCCTATACTCAATAGAGCGGGTTTATTTGCTGCCACATCCAATGTTTGCATATCCTATTTGTATCCAAACATCACCAGGTTCTGAATACACAAGTATTGTCGACTCCTGTGGTGTTAAATGAGATCAAACCTTTTGAGGAGCACAGTAGTATTACTATTCATGTCTATTCTATGAAAGCAAAGTTAGGAATATTTTTGACGAATAGTTTGACAATGACAAGGAAGAAATGGTCATCCCCATCTGTGTATCTCCTGTATGTCATGAGCACCATGTAGATATGTTGGCTATTCGTGCCAGTGGTAATACCGGTCATTTGCATTTTGCAGTAATTAAGAATTTGTCACAACTGCTTTTAACAGTATTTTGGATAAGAAGCATTACAAAAATATATTTGTGAGTATTGCCGTAACCAATAAGGACTTATGCTAACAACACGATGCTGTGCGATGTACTTTCACGACTGAGCACAAAAAGTACCTTGAATTCATGGATTTTTCCAATCAGCAAATAATGGGTTTTGTTCCATACTGCGATACTAAAGCTTATCTGAAAACCATCTCCACGTGATTACCAAATAACGGTTCAAGTAGCACCACAACCATCAACAAACATGTTCCATATGATTGTAGCATTCTGCTCATGCGTGCCTATGATTCCAGTTTATCAGAGTATAACAAGTTTGTAGGTGAAAATTGCATGTACAGAATGGTTAGTAAATGAGTTCACTTGACAAAGTGGGTTGCAGACACATACAGCATAACTGTTCCAACGAATCCATTGACAATAACTGAGGTAGTTGGACTTACTGTTCAAACAATTTTGTCATATTTATAAGCTGCTCGGTGAGGATTTTATGGTTGGTCACGACCATCTCCGGTCACAGTCAGAAGCCACGCACATAATATATGTGATCTATTGTTCAGACTTAAGTAAAACCAACTTGTAGCTGTATTTCATAATCTGCAGAATTATAATGCCAACTTTCTTATGAAGCCTTTAGCTCTTGGAAATCGAAAATTCTGACAATATCAAGGTGATTGGAATAACCTTGTAAAATTACAAATGCATCGCCAAACTTATTTCCCATGGGAGAGATTTGCAGGAACATATGCAATATGTGCCATTGTGTTTCATTGATTCTTTTCAATTAATGAGTGCATCTCTGGAGACATTGGCAGGTAATTTGTCTCCCGCCCAGCTGAGAAACACCCACTCATAGTTTTCAGACAACGCACAGTTAGATTTGGCACAAAGAAAGGGAGTATTTCCTTATGACTTTGTTAAGTCTATTGAATGTCTTAATTGTACCTCACTCCTGCCAAGTATGCATTTCATAATATAATGAAAGGTGAGGGCATTATCAATGCATAGAATGCATTCAATTGTCAGGATTTGTTGGACTACGCAATTCAGTTTTTATGTGTGGACATGTGTTTATCTGATATTTTTTAAAAGTTTAGTTTGGCAGGTTAAAGTCTTGACTCCACAATGTATGTGACAGCTCCCTCCCTTTTGTGGGATGCTGTGTTGGTAAAAACTGGTGTGTGGCTGGAGCTGATCACTGACATAGATATGAACCTTTTTATAGAATGCGGGGGTCACTGGTGGTATTACAGAGGTTTCCAAAAGGCACGCGGAAGACAATAATATTTACATGGGAGAAAAGTCCGACCTTAGCGTGGCAGACAGATATATTTCTTACTTTGATATTAATGGC
Source organism: Dryococelus australis (assembly GCA_029891345.1). Taxonomy (NCBI): domain Eukaryota; kingdom Metazoa; phylum Arthropoda; class Insecta; order Phasmatodea; family Phasmatidae; genus Dryococelus; species Dryococelus australis. The sequence goes on from CM057009.1 coordinate 278,525,277, forward strand.
CTGCACAGTCATACTATGAGATGCAAGCTACCTATTGGTAATTTCGAGTGAGTTGAATTGGATGTATTTTCAATGTAGGATTTCGCCAACAAGGACAATGATGGCAACACATGCTTTTTCGTGGAAGTTAATTTGTCTTTTCCTAATGAAATTCGTGAAGTCCCAGCTGATCTGCTTCTTGCCTCAGTCTCTGGCATACCTCTGAATGTCAAAACTAAGAAATCGTTTTAAAGTCTCGCACCATGGAAGAATTGTGTTTTACAAATGGAAACACTGAAGCATTACTTGAAGTATTGGGCAAACTCGACACAGTTCATCGCATACTGGGCTTTGAGCAGGTGTGGGTGGCTCTGTACAACATGTTCAATATTGAGAAACATGCTCAGGCTGCAAACGAATTCGATAAATCATTTTTTAAACTCGTGAATAATTCCATCTATGGAAATGCTTTGCAGAATGTATGCCGGGAACAGGACATATATGTCATATCGAGATATGAAATGATTTACAGGGTGGCAGAACTTATTGGGCGACCTGTTTTCAAGATAAGACTTTTTATTGATTAAAATCTAGTCCATATTGGACTGCAAAGACCTCTGTTATGTTTAACAAGCCTTTGTATATTGGTGTTGCCATTTTGGACCATTCAAAATTATTTTTGTATAACTTTCACTATAGCTACATGAAACATATATTTATTCAGCCTCCTTTGCATCTCCTAGACTGTGAAACAGACTTCCTAATTTATGAAATTCACTGTAACAATGTCTAAAAGCAAGAGTATTGCCCCATATTTTGCCCCACGATTCACTACTTATAACTACACACCAGATAATCTGCAAAAGTTAACAATGTTGTACAAAGGCATTAAGGGAGTGATGAAGGATTAATGCACTGGTCGCATCCTCACATATTTTGTAGGCCTGCTCCCTAAGTTTTGCATATATATTGTTTTGAATGAACAGTGTGTGTAAAGTTAAGGGGGTAAAGTGTAACTTGTTACAGTCACTCCTGTATGAGAAGTATTTAGAATGCCTAAATCGAAATTCGGGGGTTGTGGGGACCCAATTTCACTTTAGTTCATGTGTTCACAATGTTTTCACTGAACAAGTGATCAAGGTTCTGTTGTCAAGTACTGATGACAAATGTTACATCAAGCTGGGCAATGTGTTGAATTTGCCTTGGGACACTATAGATCCTATAATTAATTTTTCCCTACTTACCAACCACGCCTGTCATAACATCTGATAAACGTCAATCTCCAACAGCTGTCACAACAACATATGTGTGCTAACCACATCATATGACAACCAGTTGCAACATCATCTGCCAACCACCATATCTACTAGACACTTCAACTTCTACCATCTGCTGCGAAGTCTTAGTCGCAGCTCAAACAACACTCTACAAGAATCTCCAATGAAAACAACATTCCCAGGCGTGAGAACTATTTTACTGCAGTACTACAACTAGTCGCCAGCATCAAAGCAGAGGCCGCCGAACTGCGAGGCCACATGTCTACCTATTTGCCGTCCTACTGTGACGTTGATTCACTTGGAAGTCCACATCAAAACACAGTGACAAGTATGTGCCATTCATAGTGGTTCACTATATCTATCTGCTACTTCATAAACAACATTAATCAGTGAAGGCAGTTTTACTGTTTAGACACAACATCGTCACAACGGATTCACCAACATCGTTCACCAGCGAGGCCAGTTTTACTGGTTCACTACAAGTGTATTAAATCCAACATCATCGAAAGAAGGGTTGTCACACAGAGAGGGTGTGTGCACCCCAACTATGTCCCTGATGCCTGACCGTATCTCCAGCTGTGAGGGCTGGTCTCCAGCATGGAAAAGAATATTTCGTTAAAGAAGAAACACGATTTCCCGATTGTGATAAAGTAATACAATAATTGTGCAAGATTTTTGTATATAAATGAATATGTATATAGAAAGACTGAACCAGTTTAATATTTTCGTGTGAGTTGATATTGTATTTTGATTATATAAAATGTTGAGTACTAATAAAAAGTAGTTATAACTAACTGTTATTTTTACCTTCTTTTAAAATGTATAATTTCCTATTAAACAGGGGAGTGACACTTCAGAACATTGCAAACACTTTTGAGGTTAAATATTGTTTGTTGTAAAACTGAAAGTCATCTTTTAAAATAATATTTTTTTAAATTATAAAACACGAGAACAATCAATTTTTATAACTATTTTCTTAAAAAGAGATAGAATGGAAGTGAGGAATCAGATATCGTAAAATAGTTATGTAGCTAATACTTACACTAATGTGTTACAGGTTTTTAATGACTTATTTATTTACTAAGATTGTCACAAAACATTTTGAGACAGTATAACAAATAAATTGAATACAATACTGTGAAAACATTAGTTGTAAATTAGTTAACAGGAGGACTTACACGTTAAATGTTTTTGCGAATAAGAATAACTGACCACTAAGACAAATTTGGGGATAAGTTTTACCAGTAAAGAATGTACTGAAATAGTGTGGTGAAATGGATATGTGAATGACATCAAAGTATAATGTTTTAAAAACAAATATATGTAAGTCAATGGTACGTAACAACGCTAACCAAATACGTGTGTTGAAAACACATGTAGAATATTGGAGCGGGGCACAGCTCTCCATGCATTCTAGGGTTCGCACTTGCCTGGCAACTGAGGCGGTTCTTGGTTGTGCTGTCCTTAGTGGTAGCATCACAGTTACCCACGGCGGGCAGCAGAGCTGGTCAGCAGCCGAGTAGTAGGCCGACGGCCTGGAGCGGCAGGGGATGTCGCTCCTTTGGCGTGCCCGTCTGAGTAGTGCGTGCAGGAGTGGGTCAGCAGGTGATGTGTTTGTGTGTCGGGCAGTGCCTTGCATAGTAGGTGTGGTCTAGTGACCCCGAGTTAAAGTAATATTATGAAGCAATATTAATTCAGAGAAAGTGTAGTACACAGGGGGTTACACGAATAAGCATGGCAAAACAATTACATACTTAAATTATTAATATATGATTTTTAATAATAACTTAAACTACTTGTAAATTTGGAGTAGCTGGAGAGGTGTGGCAGGTGATGTGTTGGGTACTGGGTCGGTGGCACTTGCCTCCTCCAATCCATCATGTGATTCGGGACATAATAAAGAATATTAGTGATCTGAAGGTTAGTCGCGAGTGAGCAGTGGTAGCAAGCATATGTGTAATAAGTGTCGCTAGATGTGCAATTACACAATTGGTAATTGTGCTATTACTCTCGTAATTAGTATTTGTAATTACTTACTATAATTGTGCATACTTCATATGTAATTACTTATTGCATATATTTACTCCCATTGGGTGTTTAACGACAAACCTCACCTCCAACCTATACTAACCTCCTCATTTGCAGTTCGGCAGCCAAAGAGTGAACATATGTACTTACTATGTAATAGCACAAGTGTGCAATTACTAATTAACATGTATGGGAATCGAACTGAGTAGCACCCCGGGCACTGTTCACTACGGTTACCACTTTAGTGGTAGTTCAACCAACAGCAACCCACCAGACAGCATTGGTAGGTATTCCCTCAAATGTCCCTTGCGTCTGTTTTGCCTAACCTCAACCAACAACCAAACACAGCACCCCTGGGGACAGCGGTGGTGCAGTGGCTAGGGCTGTCGCCTCCCACCACAGCGATCCAGGTTCGATCCCTGGCGGGTTCACTCCCGGATTTTCGCATGTGCGAATCGTGCTTGACGATGCCGCTTGCCGGCGGGTATTCTCGGGGTACCTCTGTTTACCCCGCCCTTGCATTTCAGCGCCGCTCCATCCTAGGGATCCCATTTCATGTCATGTTCGGGGATGATTGGCACCAACGGGTCCCAGCTTGAAAGCCCATCACTCGGAGAGTGTTGCCTTTCCCTGGGTTCACTCCCCACTCAACAGCGATGGAGGGGTGAGTCAATGGCCAATCACAGCGCACCTCTCTCTGTGAAGGGGAGGGAAGGCGGAAGGGGCGTAACACGTTGGTCAATCACATCATAGTTTAGGGATTTGAGGTGGAGTGGGTAGCCCTTCATGGTGGAGGGGGTTGGGGGAACACACACTAACCAATTTTATAAAATGTCACTTGTGCCACTCTTGCTCTTTGTGTCCAGATCGCCTCCGCTCCTACTACTAAGGTATGTGTCAGTTGACACATGACACATGTCGGTTGACACGCGATTAACAGTGGATGTGCCACCGGTGTTTTTGTTTCCTTGCTGTGTGATTTTGTAATAAGAATGGATACAGAAATAGAAGTCGATAAAATAATTTTACAAATTTATGAATGGCCTGGATTGCGAGACACGTCCTCAGAGTTATAAAAAGATAGAAACAAGAAGCAGGAAGGTAGGATCCACGTTTGTGCTAATTTATTCAACGAATTTGACAACAACAGCAAAAGAGGAAATAGTACTTGGTACGCAAATTGGTATTTTATTGCTTCATATGATATACATAAATTATATTTTCATTACTCGTAATTATATACAGTCAAAAACCTATGTAACGAGACATTCTTTCTTCGCTGTGGCTGTGTAGTGTCACAGTACTTGCCCAGCATTGCTAACAAATTAATTAGCGAACGTATCTTGGATTCTCTGCACATTCGTTCGACTGGTTCGACTTGTTGCATGCTGTGCTTCTTAATCAGTATCTTCAAAAACTTCAAAAATTAACGTATCTTACCATTTAAATCCACCGCAGTCACAAGCTAAATCGTACAGTACCCAACTGGCGTTAACTATTTCGTCACCCCACTCAAAACTAATGTCTAAATCTCTATGAAATATGCACCATTTACTGGGTAGAATTCCAAACGTGCATTCTACATACCTCCGAGTTTGTATTAAACGATAATTAAATAGCTGTTTTTTCCTAAGAAGTAATTTCCTACAGATGGTGTAAGTACAAAGTTAGTAAGACCTTAAGCTGCATCCAAAACGATCATGTAATATATGACAGATGTTGGGCCAGCGAATCTTTCCGGCCTAGGAATGCAAGGAGTTTGCTGAATAAGTTCTGTTTACAGAGATGAATTCGAAAGTATATTGGAATCCGAATCCTTTCCATATTAACTGATGTCCACGTAGATGAAATAGTATTTTGAATCTGTTAGTGCGAGCAGGAAAATTGAAAATAAATGTTCGTAATGGAAAAATAGGGATTCGCTGTTGTATAGTTTACTAATTCGGATATGTTTTCTCCGTCGACTGCACTTGTGACACCGACAAATATCGCCGGGTCATTCATCATGTAAATTGATGCTGAAACACGCTAGGAAACTTTTCCCAAAAAACTACTTATGCAACTGTTTATATAGTTATAACTTATAAATTATATTTCTTTCTGAGCAATTATTTCCTAACGCACTCTAAGCAATATTTTTCATATCGCATAAAATCTTCATATACATTTGATTTATTTTGTCCGTGATGATATAAATGTTCTTTTTTCCAGAAAAGGCCATAATCTCAACTTGCCGCACTGTACGAGATGGTTACGTCAAATCAAAGAAACGAGAAAAATAATCACAGAGGAGCGGTGCAGAAACAAGACTTGTATTATGAGACACTGAAAACAGTGCAAACCTTACCACTAGTTGTAATGAAGTGCCCGAGTCCAACGAAGCAGCCGAAGACAACTGCACAACTGTTATGCCAACAGCAGCTCGGAAGGGACATGCAAACAAGCGAATGCTACTTCAGATGCCGATCAGGAGATACCCAACTACCTGAAGAAAGCGTCGGAAATGTTACAGCCTATATTCGTATAAGTACATATGATGATGAGGAAATGTCGTTTTTGAAGACGTTATCACCGTCTATAAAGAGGTTGGATGAGGCTAGATAATTTACTCTCAGAATGCAAGCCATGGTTTTGTTGCAAACACTTCACTCATGGAACCCAGTTCATCACAGCCTTCTAAACTTCCGCAGTCTCAGCATTATTGTGATCCTCAGGGAATTTTCCCTTCCACATCTTGGACAGCCTGTCTAACGTTACCTGAGGACCTTTCAACCCCACAGCCCCACTTTACAGTCTCGCGTGCCATATCCACACAATTTCAACCATACCACTCCATCATCTTTGCAAGAACTCTCACCACGTTTGACACCGCAGTATAGTGGGTGCAACGCAACATGCATCGATGTTGATGATTTAGTTCAAGAATGAGCACTATATTTATATAATTTATATAATATAATAATGAGCATGGAGCAATGCAGGATTGAAGGACGGGGGGAAACTGGAGAGATCCCCGAGAAAACCCGCCGAACAGCGGCAACGCCCGGCACGATTCCCTCATGCGGAAATCCGAGAGTGACCCCGTCGGGAATCGAACCCTTTCCGCGTAGGTGGGAGGCGGCCGCTTTGGAAGAAGAACGTCCGTCGATTTCGACGGACGTTCTAAAATTGTCATATTACGATAGCACGTAAACTACTTGCACTAGAATTCTAAACAAACCAACACAACTGAAATTATAATTCCCTCTAGATTTATTTTCTTGATGTTAATAGGCATTTTTCCATTTGGAAAAAAATTAACTTAATTGAAGAAATGCACATATTGGCTCAATATACATCATTATTAATCCAAGATGTTCATCCCGATATCTTTGAAATCGCTGAAGGTATCTAAATTTCTATTTTGAATTCATGAGTGACACTATGGGGCTCATAAGACACCCTCTTTGTTTATTCCGAGATGTAATTCTTTACTGAGTAAACGATATTAACTTTTATTAACTTTAACTTTATATTAAGTTCAGTTTTTATATTGGATTACATTTTTTTCTCCCAATAGCATAACATTTTATTAAGCGGAAAGTTCACTGGCGTGATAAGTTTGAAATAGAACTCTTTTTTTCAGAGATAAGGGGGTTTTCATAGGTGTAGTATGCATTTGACTGTAGTTGTGACGGGGTGGATTGCATCATAAGCTGGGTTATCTCAGTAATTCGTTACATTTCGGAACAGACATAAGCGTTGTCGTATGAGCACCGTAGTGCCATTTACGAATTCCAAATCAAAATTTCGATGCCTTCAGCGGTTCGGAAGTTATTTTAGGTAAATGTCTCATCTAAGTAATCATGTATATTAAGAAAATAAATATATGTTCATAATAGCAGGCGTTTGTATTTCTGTAGAAGGGAAGAGTACTCACTAGGGCTGGAGGGTGAGTTGTGAAAATTGCATAGGGTGCAGTGGTGTGCATTAAAAAAATAAGGCGATGATCTGTAAGTGTTGCGATTTTTTAATTATAAGAACAAATACACACACCATAAGAGTGTCTATTACTATATTTTCCACTTCAAATGCAGCGTCTACTTTCACTAATTAGAATATTTCTGTAAATAAAAAAAGTTTTAATTATGAAATTGCGTGTAACAATGTTGCACTATTTTGACAGAAATTTTATTAACTATAGGCGATCAAGTGAGAAAATTAAATTGTGAGAACTCGTGGCCTTGTTTACGCTTCTAATTCAAATGGTATTACAATTTCAGACAGAAAAATTCATTGCCTGTCAAAATGGGTTTTCCGAATGACAAACTTCCAAACTTGAAAAATGAAATACCAGGAAGATTACGAAACGGAAAGAGGGATCGAGCGGACCAAGTAAGAGTAAAGAAGTGGTACAGTCTTGCCACTTCTTAATGATGCGTTCTCGTTTTTTGTTGATGGACCTAAAGATTTACCAATAATAATAAGCTGCACGAATCAATCTTCTATATCAACTCGCGAATCTTTACAACATGCTACTATTACATTTGTCGTAGACTTCTCCATCCAATCCACTACGAGATCATGAAACCAGCAAAACCAAGTCACTTTGCATGTTTAAGGCGATAGTAGATGCATGCTCCTATAGATGGCGTTCCACGAGGGTGACCGTGCTTAGAAATATTTAAAATAGGACGAAGACGTAGTACAGTACAGTTGAGTTAGAAGGAGAGTAGTTTCCAGTGTATCACTTCGCGCTACTGTACTACATGCAGAACTCATTACAAAGTAGTACACCCACAACCAACATTGTCGGAAATGCACTATTTATGTTGCATACTAATGAAGAAAGCATATTATATTTTCTATCGCTTTTGAATTCTTTGCTGGAATTTACGTACTTAAATGTTATATAATATAGTTTAATAAGCGTCTATTTTAAATAGAGTTTAAGCGCACACCCATCCTGGGTGCTTCAGAAGGCACATTTTACAAAAAAAAAAAATATTAGCAATACCAATGTAATAATTGCTTTGGTTCGAGTGTAATAAAGCATTATTAATGATGTTTTTAAATATATATAATAATTATTATGAACATCCATTTCAGACAGAAAAATTGCCATGTTCCTAACAATAAATCTGTTGGAATGACGCTGACGATGATATTAATTTTTTTTCTATTTAAACGTAACGTTTTACGAAAATATAAATTTAATCAGCGTAAATGTGGTCTGCAATTATTAAAAACTGAATGATTTTCCTGCATTCTGAAAAAAAGGGGCCATTTCCGTCGCGGAGAAGATATTTCAGGAAATGGCATGAAAATATTAGTTAACATATGAACATATAAAAATCTTTTTCCAGTGTATTTTAACACACTTCCACAACTCAGTCGTAATAAAATCACATTTGTATCTTACATTAGCATTATAAAACTATGTACTTCTCAGTATTTTCGTCAATATTTTATATCAGAAATTGCTTCTACTTATTTAAAAATAGGATTTAAGGCACGAAACCAGCAATGTTAAAATAAACAGAAAACGTAGCGATATAAAATAAGGGGGTTTGATATTTCGCCATGAGAGTTAAAATCCATATAAGAACTGGCACTTATATTTGTAAAATAAGCATGAAACATATCCCTACTGATTGAATGCTGGTGCTACAGTTAGCTACAAACTGTTTCACACCGACTTGAGGTGTAACTACATTTTGAATGAATTGCGAATTTATAAATTAATCACCCACTGTTTCACTCAGTATTTTCTATTCGTAATAATGTGCTTTGAAACAGAAATTCCGATGTATAATATTCATTAAAATTTTCAAATAATATCAAGTTTGGAAAAATGCTAAAACTTAATATTCGTCAAAATATTCGTTGTTTGTTTGACGAATAAATAAGAAAATAATTTTAAGAGTTCTGTCACGGGATAGGTGAAGAATTCATGTATTAAAATAAAGGCAAGGATATATCACATAACCAAATATTTAAAAGTATATAGCTTCAAAACTCACGTGATACCTGTGGAGAAGACTACAGTTTATATATATTAATGTTAACACAATTTATGGCGTTAATTTTTCTGTAAACCTGTTCCCCAAAATCCAAAATGTGTTAAGTTCTCGAAAAATGCTAATCAGGCATTTATATTGAATTATTCGTCCACCGCCGTATATTATAATGTATCCGTAACACAAAACTACAAAGAAGACAAATATATTGAATGAAGTTTACACTCGCCTCATTACACCGTTATTTTATACGTACATTCCGTCATACCTTTTTCTCTGACGAGGAAAGTTCTCTTTGGTGAAGCTATCACTTCACTGCTTTATTCTTCCTTTACAATTGCTGTCGTGTAATAATAAAGCAAGTTAGTTCAGGATCAGGTAAGCATTTATGAAGTCAACTTTTTAAAAAATAACATTACTCGTAAATGCGTGTATTAAAAATAACCTTTCTTTATAATGGCCGCTAAGGTCTTGTAAAGAATTTGGCAACCCTGGTGCTGCAGAAAAGCCCCTCTTCTCAAAATTAAGATTTCAAATAAATTAATTCAGTAAATTATACACACAAATTACTTCCTACCCTCATATTTTGGCACAAAACACTTATCGTAACCTACGAGCACTACTATTCAACGGGATAATTGATCTCCATTTCTAGTCATATAGATCAAGCATGAAACTAGTATTCTCATGGCAACATTCCCCTCTCCGCCGTGAAGACTTTGGTGTCCCTGGTAAGACATATCAATAGGGACGTCACTTACCTTCTTTTTTCAGTTAATACACAGGTAAAGGAAAGCGGGATCTTCTACAAGCCCTTTTAGTTTTGTAAAAAAAAACATATCATAGACATTAAGTAACTTGCGAAACGAATAATTTAATTATTTGGCTACGTGTTTATTTTCACATTCAATTTTTTTGTTCTTGCGTAACTTTCCTAATAAACGTCATTATACACTTATGCTTCCGAAAATTGCAGCACCAGAAAGGAGCGGAGCTAACGGGTTTGAAATTTACAGTGAACGTATGTAACGGTAATGCCTCAAATTGGTTAACCTTGGAACAAAACTAGACATTACGCCACTGAACATCCTTGGAAGTGGACATTTTTAAACTGCTTCCCCTCCATTTCCTATGCCCTTGCTTCAAGTACATTTTGCAGCAGTGCAGGGGAAGTATTTAAGTACTTGAAGTTTTTATTCAAAATTTGACGAAAAATTGTGTGTAAACTTAATTTATTCAATTGATGGTCTGTTGTTTATGCACGCATGAATATGAACTAACATGTTAGTACCACAGTTACGTTCGTAAAAATTTCGCAGTTACAACACATCGAAACATGAATAATATGATCGGGTCCATGCCACATATATTATACATGATGGAAAGATACAAAGTCTGCAGAAGAGTAGTTCCTCATCAGCTTGACTTGCAAATGTGCATAGCCAACAGCGAATATCCTTTACACACATCGCGTTGGTCACGGAGCACATTGAAAAAAGACATACTTTGGTGCATCTTTCATCTTAAACAACTCGAAATAAAAACTAATATTGATACCAATAAGACATTTTTGACAATAACTGTTAGGTAATACCATTAATCGATTTATTTATTATTCAGGTCGTAGATGAGTTAAAAATACATATTTACAAGACAGTGCAATGGTAATCTTTTAATTCTCATCTAATTATTTATATAGTTTAGAAATTATTTAATTTCTGCCTCGTATGTGCTTCAGAAAGGTAACAGAAAGTTTAAGATTAGGATATATTACTTTTTTTTTTTATAAATAAATATTTTATGACATCACGTTTCAAATTCGCATTTTTACTCAGCTATTGGCAGCCCTGCTGGTCGGCGAGTTTACTGGGGAATCTCCCGTTCCCCCCGCACTAGCATTCTGGCTCTGCGCCAACCTCACTCCACTTCAACCTCATCGGCTCTCCAGACCCTGATGTTCCTCAGCTCAGTTTTCTTCTAATATGACGGAGAATTAATGGTCACGTAATAACATGTTTGGTTCGCACTTGATAGATTATGGGAGCTATCCGCTCGACTGCAGAGCGAGAGAACACTGATAAAAAGGGTTCGTTGCATTAACCAAAGATTTTTTTTGAGCAATAAAATTAATTGATTGTATAGGGGCAATGAAATATTTTGTTTTTGAAACCAAATAATTTTTTTTTGTTCTTATTTGCTTGCCCCAATCACTAATATTTATTTAATGAAACAAAATATTTGTTTGGCTCTACGTAAATGAAAGATTTTCGGTGAATATAAAACAAGAATGCCCGACCAAAATTCACGCCTAGACCGTTTGAGCCGGAGCGTTACGCCATGGTGACGTCAACTATGCTCTTAAATACATACAATTGAAGTAGCGGACAACGTGAGGGTATAATATACTTAAATTTTTACACTTTAACTTTTTATTTTCCTATTGAACTTCTTTCATTAACATACTTATACCATTATTAAGCATCAATAGATGCACTAACAGACACCGTCACTGCCCTAATTGTCACAAAAAATACAAACAAACTCTCAGCTGTATTTCCGGATGAAGGCTATCAAGTCAGTGGCCAAACAAATATATACAATTGAATCAAACAAATATATCGCTGGCAGTCTAATATTTTTTGGCCCAAATAGGGATTCTGGTTAGTCAAGCGTGTAATTTGTTAGATCACTCAAATAACACTGCTTCTATTCAAATTTTGTTAATCAACAAAAATATTTCGTTTGAGCAACTAAACATATTTTCGGACCTATTCGGAGAAGTAATTTTTGGCCGGAACAAACTCATTTCGCCCGCCCTTCGATGTCCCTATTCCAGATAAATGACAGTGGTGCTCTTGTGTGCATGCTCTCGCAATTTCCCGCATGTTTTACTACATCCATTGTTAGTATTATTGCACACACTTGATAAATATTACTAATGTTTATTCAAATGCGTTTGTATAGTTCCACAAGGGAGCCGGGGAAATCATGACGCTATTCAAACTCTCCTCTCGTTTGGGTTTGTTTGTGGAAACTGTACTGCTTTTAGGCAAAAATTCCAAGAATGTCCACGATAAAGTGAGCACTTTTGAAATCAACCTTCGAAAAAAGGTAGTACTCCTATCTGCACATATTTAGACGGGCGCACTGAGTGACAGGCGCCCAGTAAAGTTGGTAACGATGGAGGGGGGAGTAGTTCCATATATTAACGTCGAATTAAATGTGTAAGGTAACCATTTGTGCTAACTTAAAATTATTTCGATCCCGTTCTGTTTATTTTTATGCGTCGAAGTGTAAAAATTAGCAGATTTTTTTAAACGCTTACTTTTCTAATAATTTCAAAGTTTCACTTGATCGACGCATGAATAAGGCGATGAGGCCCATGGCAATGGTAACTTTTCATAAGGCGGAAGAACACACAACCTGCATACAAAAAGATTCTTAGCAGGGCTTTAAAAATTGCTCATTTTACCGTGAGCAGCCAATAGTAGGCGTGCATCATCTTACCGTGTTGTCAGTGTTGAGCAATGCTTCGACTGGCAAATAAACTGAAGAGCACTATTCTTCACTATTCTTGAATGCAGTCCAGGCGAAGAACACGACGGCAGGAAGGAATGCTTTATCTCTGTTCGCAGATGGAGTGTCGGTTGTGCTGTGAAACGTAACGACGAAGGCAGACTTCCCTTAATTATTGCCGCCTGGAATTAGAGTGGAAGTCGGTAATTATGCGTGCTTCGTATAGATCAGCTGATAAGTATGGTCGAGCGGTCGCTCGTATGCTGGTTTGATGACGACCCCGGCCGGCCGGCCGGCCAGCGTGTGACGACGAAAGCGACAGTTGGCCAAGCGATCAGGACTGCAGGGAAATGCTAGAGGTCTGCCTGCAGTCGCATCGCTCGCGCAGCCTCTCTTGTTCCGCGAGCACACGGACATCTTTTGATGTCTCGCAGACGTCGAAGTGAAAGAGGCGTTGTTCGTATTTTTTATGACTTTCCGTCCAGGATTGTTTTAATTGTCTTACAATTACCTAGAGGCTGTTCAAGTTATAAGTGAGCGCTTTTGAAATCGACCTTAGAAAAAAGTCACTGCCCCCTGCCTGCATATATTCCAACGGACGCACTGAGTGACATGTGCCCAGTAAAATTGGCAGCGATAGATGGAAAGTAGTTCCGTATCATAAAGTCGAATAAAAAGGATTAGGTAACCATTTGTGACGACAATCATTTTTTTTCCGCTTTCTGTTTTTTTGTAATTCACCGGCATGTAAAAATTACCTGATCTGCAAAATATTTACTGTTCTAATAATTTCACCGTTTCGCCTGACCAACGCCTTAATAAAGTGATTAGCCCCCTGGCAATTTTAATTTTACATACGGTGTAAATAATGCATAACGTTCATACAAGTAAATCTTAAGCAGGACTTCCAAAAGTGCTCATTTTACGTGCGAACAACCTTTATTGTCGCGTGACAAAGTTAACGTTTTACGTGGAAAGTTTTAAGGGATAACGTTTACTATGTTGGCAGTCAATAATATTAGGATTGTGAAGAATAAATAATATTTCAAATAATGAAACTCGTTTTTCGCTGTAAGAAGCTCATAACAAGTCGACTTATTTAAATAGGCTGTAACTGTTAAATATATACGTGAGAAGTTTTGATAAAATGAAAATTTGAGTCTCAGTGTCAATTAATAAGAGCTACTGAAAAAAAAAAAACTGTTGTAATAAACACTTACGATAAGTTTGTGAGGAAATCATTGAACAAGATTTCCATTTTATGTACAGGACTTGACACAGGTAACTGCAGTGATCGACTTTTATCTATAATATGGTTGCAACGACATAATTATGAAGTACTCTGGGAGCTGACCTATATGCACGGATGACTGTTATTTGAGAAACTGGTGATGATCATGACAACTAGCCGAGCAGAAGAGATGGGAGAAACATAATTACGATTGTGAAATACAGGCAGTCACACAAAATAAATCTAGGGCCTAGTCTTTATGTTTCTTGCACACAACGCGTACGTTATATGTTATTTGAAACTGTCTTGTTCTGAAGCGATTAATTGATGTAAAATAGCACGAAACTAATTGTTAACTGAAATGCCAAGTGATCAGAAACTTGAGAACAGCTGTCTAGTACTTCCTAGCTCAGTGTTGTGAAATTCTTGGTTTTAGTTGGTTATTGAATTCATATAGAACGATTATTGTCAAGTAATCGGAGAAATAATCACTTTTTTTGGATATGTATTCTGTTGTTTTGAGTCAACGGCAATGACTAAAATAAAAACGCACCACGTTATTCAGGTTTAAATGACTGAAGTATTACAAACTGATTTTATATATGCACTGCGGATTTAGTTTTGATTTAATTTTCGTTGTGTCATTTTCTACTCCTCGTTTCCTTTCTTTACAAACAGGAAATTAACAATCATATATTATGGATCTATTAACTCAACAAAAGGAACCTTTGGAACTACTTTCCAACCATCGTTACAATACATGCATGGTGGGGCAGTGACTTTCTTATAAGGTTCATTTCTAAAGTGCTCACTTTATATTGAACAACCTTTATCTCCTGTCATCACTACCTCCGTGGGACGAGCGCCTGTGACGTGGAGTGGGCGAGGGTTGGCAGCCCTGTGGCTCGAGTGTTCGGAAGCGTCTCACACGCAGAGCGGAAGTGCAGTCGACTTGTGCGACCGCAGTACCTGCGTTTCCTCTCGATATCCGGTTCGCTCGACCGGCGAGCTCCCACGACCTAGCCTGGGGCCTTATGCTCGAAATCGTTCGGCTTCCGCAGGCCATTCGACCCGAGGAAAGTGACGAACCCGCATACGGCTTCATGTGTGCGAGATTTGCGATGCCGGAGCGAAAAACTCCCGCATACGTGTAGGCCATTCGATTCGGGCCAGCGTGGTCGTACGCGAGTTCCAACATGGCAAGCGTCCGTGTTGTAGGCGATCCACATTGCTGTTTTAATCTACGATTCTAACGATTATAAGGTAAGGAGTGGGACAAAATGTTACGTCGTACAACAGAGGCTTCATATCAAAATCATGTTTTGGTAATAAACCGTGTTAATATGCTCTAAACGTACTTCACACGGTTACTGGAAAGATACGGTACAAAAAATGGTTGATATTGTTATATACAGTAAGTAGCTGTCGGTCTTATTACCGCAGTAGTGGTGAAAGAGCTCTGCCGTGATGGCTCAGGGGAAGAGATGCCGACTTGTAGTCGGACGGTCGTGAGTTCACTCCTAGGTGCCTCCGACGCGGCAGATTTTCTGATCCCGTGCCACACCGGGAATCTGTCAGTAAGTCGGTCTCACTAGAGCTTCGTCAACGTCAAATCTCACAACTACGTCAAATGAAGGAAAACTGAAGAAATAAAAGTGGTTAGCGCTGCAGCTTACAAATTCAAAGTTCCATGCTTCGAATCTACTGTAGGTACAATTTTTTTAATTTTTTTCCAATTTATACATCTTGATTAGTTATGTTATATAGTCACTATAATAACGAAAAACTTTTCTTGGCGATATTTACGCTCAATATGTCATCATAAACGAGAGATAAAATGGGAAACAAAACTCTCCTTATAGTGAGTGACTGCTGAAAGTTATTCGCTATAACTTAAGCGTCGTGTAGTGACTTTGATCTTTGTTCTTATGGTTATTTATTACATCGTGTACAGTCTTTTCAGGATTAAAATTCTGTTTCTGTCACTTGCAAATGTCATATGACAGAGTATGATGTGAAAAAGTTTCGTTTGTGCGACAAACTAATCGCGTCTACAATATTTTAATACAAGAGCTTGCAATGCGACAAATACTTCCGCACGCAATGTATATATAACACTCTTACTGTGGAAAATCGTAAATGCTGCTCAATTGCAAATAAGAAAATATGAGACCAGAGTCAACTTAGGCAATATTTAAATAATTTACAGCAATAACTGAACTCTATGTGAAAATCAGCTGGTCTAATTTCAAATAAACAGCAATCAATGTCTTAACAATTATTAGCCAGCACCTTGCACAAAATATCTTAAACATAATTTAGCATAGTAATAAATAAGTGTAAAATTCGAATACATTGCTTCCTTACTCGTAGATCCAGTACAAAAGAACGGTGAATTAATTTTGCTTCATGATGACTGACTTGAAGAGCAAGTTATAGTTCCACGTGTTATTAAACTTCCAAATGATTGCGATAAATTTGCTATTATCGACAAGTGACAATATTTTTGTACAAATATCCCTGTTTATATGTACCAATCATTGTTCGCTTAGAAGACGTTCTGAAGAAAGACATACAGCGAACTTATAAATCAGTGACATTCAGCATCATGATAATCACTATGCTTACAGTGACTTCAAGTGCAGCCATGGTAACGTATCTAAGTGTAAGTAATTTTAGCGGAAGAATGTATGTATGTGTACCGAATGCATATAAATAAACAATTATTGTGTCAAAGCTTTCGAATGATCAGTGACTAATGGTTGAAACACATTTACACACACTGCTTATCCAAATGTGGTAATATTAAAATATATTTTGGATTAAATGCCTTGTTTTCACTTACACTGAATCAAATTGAAGACATCAGTACACATGTTTGAACAGTAACCATCTTTTTTTTTCAATTATCAAACGGAAAAAAATATGTGAAACCAGATACATTTATTGAACAATATTAATTTATATACGCCTAATCAATATGTATGTTAAGAACCCTGGAAAAAGTTTTATGGGAAAGACATTATGTCTGCAGTAGCGCAACATACCATACATCAACAAACATGGAAATTTGGACATGATAAAAAAATTAAATGTGTGAATAATTAAATTTAATTGACAAACTCGAAAGAAATTAAGTACAGCACATTTAGATTGAATAAAATGGTGCATAAGCTACCTGGTTTAACCAAAAAATTGTAATTGAGAAGAGAACGTGAGAAAAAATTAAAAAATTTTTGAACTAAGTACAGTAAATAACTTATTTTTAGGATAGTATCAATTCACCAATAAATATATATATATATAAATTATCCTAATTATTTCACTTCTTCTACTTATATTTTACAAATAAAAATATAATTACATTAACGACAAAGAAATTCATCATGCACTTGATAAATAAATATGCTCTCGTATTAATAAAAATATGTAGTGATTGTTCGTTGCAATTTGACAGATTGAGTTTGTATTTGAAGCTATATTAGCTGCCGAGCAACCCTGCAGTACGGTTTCCAGCGTGCAGTCGCATGCGAGATAGCCAAGTCACTCGGCTCCAACCGGAACCACTCGGCTTCTATTCCGAGCGAGGAGCAGACCCGAGTGGTTCCAGCATACCGATATAGTGTCCCGTTCGGCAAAATACCCCTAGACTATAGGCTGTTCACGGTAAAGTGAACACTTTTTAAGGCCCTGCCAATAGGCGCTAACCACTAATAAATATATTTTATTGTAACGTCAGGTATTAAATTTTCATAGTGGTGAAATTTATACACTGTGTTTATTGGTCACATTGCAGTGTTTATATTAAAAAGCAGCAGGAAGATGGAAATTGGATGAAAGAAAAAATTTATAAGGGCCTTAAAAAGTGCTCACTTTACCCTGAACAGCCTATACCTAACGTTTTTTTATTCGACGTTAGGATATGGAACTACTTTCCATCCATCGTTACCAACTTTACTGGGCACATGTCACACAGTGTGCCTGTTAGAATATATGCAGGCAGGGACAGTGAATTTTGTGTAAGGTTGAGTTCAAAAGTGCTTACTTTATCGTGAACAGCATTTGGCTACTGGAAGCTCCGGCGTAAGGCCCCTGGGTGGGGCGACACCAGCAGGGAAAGATAGCAGGTTGTCGCGACGACACAAGACGGGGAAATGTTCCCCGGCGCGCCGCTGGCCTTGTCGAACTGCACGCACCAAGGCCACCTCCACCTCACAAATGACGGAGAGCAGGCGCTTCCTCATACCTGGTCTGGGCGCCCCTATCTTCCCCGGCCATCCCCTACCCGGCCACGAATAATGTATGCCGCCCCTCACGTCGTTTGCTCGCTGAGCTCGCGGCCTGATGCCTCGCTGCGGTCCATTCCAAATCTCCTCAAGCATTGCTCAATTTTTACTTCCAGGATGTTCCTCCGCCTCATGCAAACAAAGCTTAACCGTGTATGGAAAACTGCACCATAGGTACAACGCACCGCATCCGTGCGCACTGTCTAAAAAATATTTTACGTAGGCACTACCGACGTGTTTTTATTAACATTAAATAAAAATTAAACATTGCGTTTTATAAATGAAATATAAATCAAAATCCAATATATTTAATATTAAGATACTTTGGTGTTATTTTTTGTCAGAGCAAGTATAAACACTCGTGATACGTGATGTATTTAGAAACAAGCGAATACGTCATACATGGGGTGATTTTCCAATCGTTTGATTCAAAAACTGTAAAGAAACAGCGAATATACTATACCAAGCCAACGCTTTGATTTTTTTTTTTGAGCTTATTACCTCCTCCTTCCTCGACTGCCTCGGAAAATAAGCATTTTCCTTTCGGTTTAAAGGTTTTACGCCGGACACTGGTTCGATTCCTCCCACGCGTATCTTCCACCAGTTTGCCGTCCTTTAAAATATGTTTTAAATTACGTTATTGTGTGTCACCGCTCGACTACAAGGTATGTCACGAGATAGTTATGAGCTCACGGATATTTCAGAAGAAAATATAGAGGCCCTAAGTGCTCTCTTTGTAGCAGTATTAAAACACTGAGAGACTACTGCTGAATGCTCATATAGTTCCTGTCACAATTCTACGCGAGACTTAACGCCCTTTCACGGGATCAAATATTTTTGAATTCAATTTGTTGAACTAAAAAAATCACTTCGTTTGCCTTTAGATGAATGGCATTCAAAAAGCTTTCAAGTCTCCACATCAAAACTTATCGCTAGCTTTTTTAATGAAACGAGTTAAATACACGCCAAAAGTAAATTTGTAGAAGTATCTGCTACTCATGCACGACACGAAAATAATTGGTTGAACCACAACAAATTTTCTTCATTTTGTTGTACATTGTCATTTCGAAAAATTTGCGTTCTTATTTTGTGACAACTTTAAATGTGGGCGCACAACTTTATTATTATGGGATTATATATATTAATATTGTTAGCAAAGCTGTGATCGGCGACTGAAATTTTTGATTCAAGGAAATATAGAACATTTATGTACAAAATTAAATCTTGAAGGAAAACGAAACATTCAAGAAATTAAACGAGAAAATAGCCTTAATTATGATGTTCTTATGACGTCAAAATAGCATTCAATAAATTTTATTAAGTAAAAATTGGAGGTAATTTGAATAAAACTTTGAACGTGTGGTAGGGACTTTAGAAATTTTTTATTTTATTTTTTTTTTAATATGCGCTGCACAAAAATTTCGTTGCCATTAATTTTGTTAACTTCACAAATACATCTGCTGAAAGAATTATGATAATGACAGGACGCCAAGATCATAGTTTTATGGCGTCCTTATCATCCCAATTAGCAAGTGGAGGGCTGTTGTTCTTTGTATGAAACGCTCTTCTCAGTTAATCAGAAATTCTAATAATTATATGAATTGATAAAGGTGTTAAAACTGATCGTTAACGTACGTCGTTTATTCAAAATACTTGAAATATTAAACGTATATTATGTACAGTAACTCTATAATAAAACTTCAAAAAACATTATATAAATGTAAGGCATTTCGATAGTAAAAAACTATGTCGATGTGCAAACATGTATGCTACACTAAAGGACATTATATATTTTGAGGCTTTATTCTTACTATAATACTTAGAGGGAAATATGGGACTTGGTTGGCCGAAATATTTTAAGGGTATTTGAAAATAAGAAAATCAAATAAGTGTCTTTTGAAAAATTTTCAAACTGGAAATTACCTCTGATAAACCGCAAGGAAATAACCTTATTATATTTACACTCGACGTAATTAAAATGCGAACAAATTCCTTACCGCCCAAGTAGTTAAGTATTCTTGCGTGCAATTTCGCCAGCTCGCAAGTGAATAGAAGTATTCCTCCGAGGTCCGAACTGTAAGTAACATAATACATTTCATAACTGGAGGCCAGAATGCGGAAATGTTTGGGAAACAAAAATTTTCAAAGCGTGCATTATAAATGAGGCGCGCGGCGCGCTTTGTTGGGTCGGCGAGGCCGGAATCGTAGGTAGCCGCGGCCGGCTCGTAAATGCACAACGCAGAGCAAACGCAATTAAACATAACTCGATTCCTTAAAGCACCCGCCTCACCCATCTTCCATTGTGCCTATAATTCATCTGAGACCGGGGCGCGTTGGCTGTCCAGCGCATAAATAAGTTAATCGACTGCCACAATAGTACTTTACTGTCTAGTTTAATTTAAATGAAGTTTAGTTTCGAGTCTTGAAAGTTTAAACAGTTAAAAGTTCATTGTGCACGAGCCGTGCGGTGGGGGGAACTCGCCTTCGGGCGCGAGTATTTGCGGTGCTGGCGGTCGGGGCGGGCCGCATTGGAACTGACGCCCCACTCGACCCGCCATTGTGCGGATGTGTGGTCATTTCAAGAAAGGGCGGGGAAAACAGTGAACACGAACACAGTTGGGGTCTCGCCAACCCCCAACCCCTCTCGAACCGACCCACCACCTCAGCTTCACACCATGAACACAACTCGCCGCGCCGGCCACTCCGCCCACCTAGGGGAGATTTCAATCCCCTCGCAAATACTCTCGGTCGCTTGCGAAGCCACTTCACAGGTGTCGTCGCTTCCTGCGAGCCCCAGGACTGCCCTCGAACCGCTATGCTTCTGTTATTTCACGCACGCTCGCCGCCACATGGACCCGATCATCGCCCCACCAGCCCTCTGCATTCCTACATTTTGCTTCCACGGGGTTTTTTTTTTTTTTTTTTTTTTTCCCTCGCCTACACACTGCCAAATAACATGCTTCTTCCATCTTGACTCGCCGACCTCTGTGGCATTGCTGGTAAAGGCTGTTCACGGTAAAGTGAGCACTTTTGAAATTAAAAAAAACACTGCCCATGCCTGCATATACTTCACCGGGTGCACTGAGCGATATTCGCCAGGTAAAGTTGGTAACGATAGACGGAATGTAGTTCCATATCTTGACATCAAATAAAAAGTGTTAGGTAACCATTTGTGATAAACGAAATTATTTATTTCGCTTTCTGTTTTTCTAATGCATCGGTGTTTAAAAATTAGCAGATTTATAAATTGTTTGCTTTCCTAATTATGTCACAGTTTCACTTGACCAACGCATGAATAAAGTGATGCGGCCTATGGCAATGTTAATTTTATATAAGGCGGAAGAATACACAACGTGCATACAAGTACATCATTAGAAGGGCTTTCAAAAGTGCTAATTTTAACGTGAACGGCCTGTGCAGGCTGTTTACGGTAAAGTGAGCAATTCTGAAAGCTCTGCTAAAGATATGCTTTGCTCCTCATTTTGTATCCTTTCGCCATATGTAAGCGTTGCATTGTCGTGGGCCTAGTGAATTTATTCATGACTAAGTCAATTGAAAATGTGACATTGTTAGGAGCAGAAACGTTTTACTAATTTACCAATTCGTACTATAATCCCCATAATGCAAAATCCACTAACTTTTTTTGCTGTAAGTTTGAACACGACACTCTCAATACAGCATCAAGACTCGGAACTATGTTAATTAATTCTCTGCCAACTTATCTGGGAGTGTGCATGTCGGCGTGTACGGTGACAGATGTGCGGTTAACGGACAAGGTTGATGCCTTAAGTGTTCGCTTCACCGTAAACAGACTTTACAGCCTGTTAACGACTATAGACTGTTCAGAGTAAAGTGAGCACTTTTGAGGCGCTAGGTGTTTTTTCTCTCAGCCATTATTTATACATCAACACCATTTTAAAATAAATATTGCCATTTAAGAAATATACACAGTGTGTAGATTACACCGCACTCGGAATTAACGTCTGAGGATAGAATGAAGGTATTTTTATTGACTATTATTCCAAACGAGAGGGTTTTCAAAAGTGTTCACTTTACCGTGAATAGCCTATAATTGAGCAGCCTCGCAACCAACCTTTGAAGAACGTCACTGCCCCTCTATGCATATATTTGGACGGGCACATTGACTGGCCCAGTAAAGTTGGTAACGATGTTTAAACGTTGAACTGAAAGTTTCAGGTAAACATGTGTGGCTTCTGAAATGATTTCTTTTGTTTTTGTTTTTAATCCATATAAGTGTAAGACTTAACAAATTTTTAAGTACTTACTTTTCAAATATTTCGCGTTTCAATTGACCGACGCATGATTAAAGTTATCAGGCCCATGTCAGTCCTAATTTTACATATGGCGGAATAATACACAATGTACATACAAGCAGGTCTTAAGTAGGGCTTTCAAAAGTGCCAAGTTTACCGTGAGCAGTGTAGGGTGGGTTGTGGACAGGTCTAACTTTTGAACACTTGATAAGGCATGTATGTATATGTCTTCCTCTAGGACACGAGTTGACGATGTTCACATCGTGTTACACCGCCAGTAATTCCAAGGAACATATTTTCATATGAAGTATATTAAAATTGTCGATTGCGTTTGTTGCGAGTTAAGGGTTTTCATTATTAGTACAGCCATGTAGTTAAGAAAACAAGGAAAATTTTGTGGCAGTATAAGAATAAATTATCAAACAAACTATAGCTGAGAAATGTTTCCTCAATTATTTAAAAAAAGTATGGCAGATGCAACATAAATATGGAAAACATAAACAGTTCGAGTGACTTTTCAAGGAAAGATCTGGAGAGACTAGATAGACTTGCAGACTTCATAACGTAGTCTGATTTCTATGTTTGGGCTACTTCCTTCTCCGTACATAGTAGTTTTGTACACGCCAAACGGCAGTTATTTCTTGCATTAACCAAGTTCTGAGTAGCTCCCTTAAAATGGCAAGTAGCTGCTCATCGCCACGCAGCCGACAATATAAAGATATTTAAAGCGTCCAAACGGTATATTAAAGGCTACAATGTATTTAGATTTTTCTGTGAAACGTCCCTTGTTCTCGACATATGAATATGATATTAATTGATTTTAAACAAAGTAAGCAAATAATTTTAAGGTGAAATAACTGCCTCAGATTTCTTCATTAGCATGTAACCGAATGCTAAAGAACAATTTTCACTGTCACTTGTTTAAATTAACCAAATTTATGTATGAAAATTCCAGGCATTGAAAATGCAATAAATGGCACATTCCATCGACCATAGCAAACGTTATTAAGAGTTAAAAATTTTCACGAACCAAAAAAGGAAATATGTTGAAGTAATTTAATTTCATCGTTGAGATTTCCAAGCCCGTCTAGGGTATTAATAATTCAAAAATAAGGCTAATTTCATTTTTCAATTAGTTGTAACTTTCCCAAAATTTTCTGAGATGAAAGGAAACACGTTTTCTTTAAGTTGTATTGCCAATAGTCCGGACATATCGTAATGTATTACACGATATATTATTATGCAAATAGTCTGGTTTTATACGTAATTAAGAATCGGCTTGGAGTTGCAATATATATTTAAAAAAATTTTCGCCAAGATCGGTCAGTTTCTGCCCGGCTACTCGTTTGAACGAGATTTTGAAAAATTTTAATTCCAAAATAAAATGCTTTTGGTTTATTAAGTACCCC
The DNA here is from genome assembly GCA_029891345.1 of Dryococelus australis. Classification (NCBI taxonomy): domain Eukaryota; kingdom Metazoa; phylum Arthropoda; class Insecta; order Phasmatodea; family Phasmatidae; genus Dryococelus; species Dryococelus australis. Next base: position 278,549,276 of record CM057009.1, read on the forward strand.
TCTTGGCAGTTTTAAAGGTTGGATTCCATGCTGATTGTCCTCGAATAAAGAAACTAGAACGAAGCTACATCGCGATTATGATTCGTACGACAAATCTTCTGCATATTATAATGCTATCTGGGGTTGTACTGTAAAGCATGATATATTTGTATTCATGGGTAATAATAATCCTAAAATTCTAACCAGTTTTTCAGGCTTATAAAAATATGTTAAATACAACACATCATATTAGTGATTAAATTTCAGTACCACAGTAAAAGCAAGAAGTTATGGATATAACTAATGAGCCTACTTTCCTCTACATAGGTGCAAATGATTTTAATAAAGATTTTATAAATCATTAGAATTTTTCTTTTTTTAATTGTTCGCATTGTCATGGAAAAATGTGAAAATTACATCATTTATATTTTTTAAACTGATTTTACATTATAATTGCATTTTTCGTAATATTTACCTGTATTTTTTAAAGACCTTTCTGCATTTTTCTAATTATAAATAAAATCAATTTAAATAATTCTACTTTCTTATAAAGGTATTGTTTCCTAAATGCATGACCGTTCTTGATAAGGCCGGCCAACCGAGTGCCTCGCGGTCTTTGGTCTTCCTTCCTTTCCCCCCGCGCAGTACCGACCGACAGCCCTGCATTCTTCACATGTCACAACAGGCATGGCTGACTCGCAGACCTGTCGGCGTGTGCATGAGTGTATTCTTACTAGGCTGGGTGACTTAATTTTCGTACAACAGTAACAACCAATTGAATAAAGTAAAATAATTTAAAAAAAAATTTTATTTTTTTAAATAATGTTATGAAATTCGAGTTTTTTTTTTTTTTTACAAAGTCCTGCCTCGAATGTACTTTATAATAATATTTTATATACCTTCTCGCGTATGGAAAATTACATCTTTAAATTCGTAAATAAATGCACCCATTGGCGATTAGCGCACTCTAGCAGGCGATGAAGGAACTACATAGACGATGGTTTCGAACGAATGTGAGACAAGAGAGAGATGAAGATGAAAGGAAAGATATAAAGAGATGGAATGAGAGACAAGAGAGAAATAAACAGATGGATTAAGAGAGAAAACATAGAATGACAGCATGAAAAAAGAGACAGAATGACAGAATGACATCACTATCGTATGCGCCTTGAAAATACGAATCCGATGGTATACAAAACTTAATATTTACAACTTTAATTTTTTAATTATTAACAATATATTTAAATTTAAAAATATTTATTAAATTATTTTATCTTATTGATTACTCAGATACTGCACTGTTTGGTCTAAAAGCAATAACGAGCCCCTCAAATCACCTGAATTGTCTCGTTTTTGCAAAAAGAACAAACGTGGCTCGCTACTGTTGTTTCTGGCACATAGCATCTTTTAAGGAAAAGCAGGACATTTTTAAGGAAAATCGGGAAATTTTTAGGGAAAAAAGGGACATTTTAAGGCTTTTGTGGTTTATAACGTTCGATTCTGAGAGAAAAACGGGAAATTTTCAAGATGGCCGTCGGCCGATCTAGATCCGGACCCTGGATCCCGTTCATGACAAAACTGTGCCCTAGTACTGTAACATTTTGAACGTTTGCGTTTTGGAAACGAAAAAGGACAGAAATACATAAAACTGATTATTAAATATAATAAACTAACATCAACGTCAAGCAAATTAGACAAAGATAAAACTTTTAGTTACTTATTGAAAATGTGTATTGAATTCGAAAGATAAAGGATACGAATAATCGAATTAAATTCAAGTATTACATTTTTGCAGTACATTTTGGAAGAATACATTGCCTGAAGAAAAATTCTTACAAAGTCTCTCACAGGAAATACTCAACTCAATTCCACCAAATTTAGCAGGTATTTAATATGTTATTCTAAATCCTTCTTTTTTTTTTCAGCAAAAACGCATGACTACCAATAAGAATATTAAAAAAAATAAAGTACTAGACAATATTGTTTAAAGGGAATGCACACTTAGTTTAAACATTTCTTGTTTTTATATGTTCTCAATTCTTGTCTTAAGAGATATTAAAATGAAATAATGCACTGGTGAAAAAAATGTCTGGGATCCTAAAACGAAGTTATAGTAGTGTCTTTGTTGCTAAGATAATTCAATGAAATATTGATGTATGATTTCATTCCAACTGTAGGAGTAAGTGACTTATGTAATGAATTAAATGTATTCTTATGACAAAAAGTCTTTTGACGAATTTCTTGCGTTTCATTAGCCCAATAAACTGTCGGGTACACGTCAATAATGAGTTTTTTAATCAGATAGTTGCTTTTTGATCTGATAGTGGTCGTTTTAATAATGCCAGTTTTTTGTCTGTCAGTGCAATAATACTATTTTTTATTGTACAGTGACTGATAAATATTTGTCTGTAATATACTGGAAATAAAATTTTCTATAAAATTCCACAAATCATAAAACAAATGTAATTTCAACGTTGATTTATTACCGTCAGTGTACTGAATTGTAAGAATTATTATATTTTTAAAAGCCTTTATGTTAATCTTACTTAAACTTTAGAATTAATTCAGTATAGATGTATGTTTAATTATGCGTAGAAAGCACGTCAGTTGTCATATAATTCTTATTCTATTTCTAATGTATGCACGACAATTGATTAGGTAAAATATATTTTATTTTTACAGTGGCGGTTAAAACGTCTCAAATACTGAACAGATTATAAGTGTCACAGAAAATACGAATGAATTTGTTAACGCTATTTTAACATTAATACTTACTCCACGTAAAATGTTTATAAACTGAGTTTCGATTTCAACTTCAAGGTAATAAATCCTCTGATGCAAAAAAAAAAGACGCGAAAATGTATATGAACAATTTCAGCTACAGAATTCTTAACTAATGTTAAAAGAAGTAAGTATTTCAAACACGTAAAATATCTAATAAAATAAGAAATTTTCCAGAGCTTACACTAACCGGAATAATTACACATTGAGAAATTCTCAAGAAAACATTAATAATTATATAAAAATTTGAGTCGTCTATCATTTTTGTTGCTGGGTTACATGTTCCAAAAAGTTATAAATTTCTTTTCTGCATTTATGCTGTGGAAGACGAGAAACGGTGAATTTAAGTATCATAACTTAAAAAGTATTCTGAGATCGTCTTCAGTGTGGGTTATTGGTATCGGTGAGCAAAACACATTTTAGAGTGATTAAAATCACAAATATTTCGGATTATTTAACAATACTAGGTAAACCACAGTGTGTTTTTCGGTGTAGAAAAACTCCGTAAAAAAATGCCGGCATTTTTTCAAGTAATAGGACTTACAGAAAATTGACGTATCTTATTTCACACTTCTTTGCAAATGTTGCCGTGTACTCCAGTCTGATTTTTGTATCACTCAACTAATCGAGGATATGATTACTTAGCGAACTTGAAGTTGAATTAGGACCTGTATTACGCAATATAGTTACACAGCAGGTTAAAATTTAACTGCCAGATTGTGCATAATAGTGTTTTACGACTTATAGTTATTGCTAACTAGAACTGTTATCAAGGGGTTAAACTATATATAGCTTCAAGTGGTAAACAAGCATTTGTACCTTTAAATAATCTTCAAAGTGGCATCTCAAACATCAGGTGGTGCTGTGTTTATTATACGCATGTTGATTTTGGAGGTTATATAAAAATAAGAATTGCTGTTTAAAACTATTTTGAGTGTTATGTTTAATATTTCTGCAAAATTCAAGCAAACCCAACGAATGTCGATAACGACACACAATATCAGTTTTTGAAATTGTATATTTTTAATGAAAAAAATTTGGGAAAAAAATGTTAGCCGTAGGATTATCCTCATTTTGATGAATCGGATGCCTTGAAATTGGTGAAATAAAACATTTTCCCCTTACATTCTCGAAATATTAAAAAATACAATTCAGAAACACAGGCACTAACCATAATCTTGAAGGGTAAGAAATAAGTCACATGCATTGTGATATCTTGTCACGAAGTTATGCTAGCTGTGAGAGGGTTGGCAGTTATAATTATGAATAAACACTACATTGTAAGCCTGTGCTTATATTGCCATGCGTTTGATAACTAGACATTTGGCGAATTCTAACCACCGGAAAATACAATGTCATCTGATCTGATTAAGCTGTGCAGCAGCATACATTAGAGTATATATTACACTGATTACACTGTAAAATTCTATAAACACTGTAGTAAAATGAGAAGATTCAACATCTAAATATTAATTTATATCCATTCATGATTCAAATTCATTCCTTGGCTGTAACTCACTGTTAAAGTACGAATAGAATAGTTTATCTATTCCGATAAATTCCTTAGAAACATATCACATATAAACCATTGTTTCGGGGCACCTGAAACATTACGAACACATAAAATATGTAATGTCACTGGAATCGTTAGTTAGTTTTTCAAACTATACACTCGTTCTGGTACATACTAACCTCAATTTTGAGTTGTAAAAAACGAGTCTCATGCATTGTGGTAAATTGTATGGAGGTTGAGCAAGCTGTGCGAGGGTTGATATCACCACTGGCAGCAATAATTATGAACAAATATGTTGTTCGCCTGTGTTTATAAAGCCAAGCATTTCATTGTTAGACACTTGGTTCACAGTTTTAATTTAATTCACTTTTGCTAAAGAAGCATTAAACACACACACACACACACACACACACACACACACACACACACACACACACACACACATATATATATATATATATATATATATATATATATATATATATATATATATATATATATATATATATATAATTCAAAACACAACTCGCACTCATTACTGACAACTCAACATACACCATAACACCAAAAAAATTGTGACTTTTATTGCCAACGTATACAGTAACGAACTAAAACCTTGGAATACTTATCTAAAGGAGAACTTAACTAATGTAATAGCTATTCCATAATAGCTATTCCACGCATTTATCGAGAGTTCTCAATACAAGCCCTTATTTGTATAAACCTCACACACGGCCATGCCTTACCCCAGATTCGAACTTAGTACCCCTCGCACCAAAACCTGGTGTGTCGCAATCTATGCCATTGAGGTCGGTAGTGATGTAGCTTGTGGTACAAAATATCCTCAAATAGTTTTATACTACAATAATTCTAAGCCGAGATTGTCATTTAGTTTTACCATAGTAAAGGCTATACAAATTATAAACGAAATGTAAATACAGATCGCGATAATGACGATGAAATGTGTCTGTCCACTCGAGAAAAAAAATTGAAAGGATCAGAATGTAATTTTATGAATAAGTACTGTAAAATTTGAGAAACTCAAAGAAGCTCATGCTTAATGTGCATGGCCCTTTAGCGCTGCCATTGTTTTCGTGAAATACGAACTCGCCCCTGTTTTTGTCGATAGGAGGCGACAGTAATTATCCCCCACCCCCCCTCCTTTCTCGACGTTCATTTCCACTGCTGCTACTGTGTTCAAAGAGGGAACGGCTGCTATTAATCGTGGGTCCGTGAGTCACGGGCATGACTGTACACATTATTAGATGCTGAAAGATGATACCGCGACAATAATTAGAGAACACTGGAGTCGAGTGTTTGATGGAAGCAAATTTTCGAGGATGTGCGGCAAGGATGACCTTCTACGTTTCCTGTAAAGAACTTTATGATGTCATTCAGTCATTAGTGGAGCTCACATCTGCTCGGTGTCTGGGTGTGAGTGCGATCGCGTCGCTGATGTGGGTACGGGGCGAGTTGCTCGCTCGCGCTGCAGCCGACCACCGATATTCCAGGCAAAACCCACGCCGCTACGACAATAAGCCTCTCCTAAAACAAACACGCCCTCCTTATACACTACACGCGCCTTCGTGTATTATTTACAGCCTCGTCAGCTATACCACCGCACTGTACCAATGAGTTGCTGGCAATGCTGATCCCCAGAAACTTACACGCTATTTAACAAATACCGTCAGGGGGAAAAAAACAACATATATTGACAACATCTTTTACTACGCGTCCACAGACAACGGTTAACCAGCATTATACGTCAGCCTGAAATAAACAACATTTATGTAAATGACAGTCAGAATACTATTACTGCATCCTGGAAACATCTTGTAACTAAAATTCCGAGTCACGTGTAATGAAACGCACATTTCTAATGTGTATTCCTAGTATGTAATTTAGTTATTTATTCTGCGTTATTGGCATTAACAATATTTCGGCATGCATTACAAATTTTAATATTACCTTTACTTTGAAATAAGTGGTCGTCAGTTGTAGAGTATTATAATATGTTCCTGACTGGATATCTGAAAAAGTTACTTTAAGGTTAAAACACTTACGACGGGCTTATGTAAGCATGTTGCAGGTTACAGAAGGGAAGCAGTGAGATTCCAACAACTAATTACTGCGATAGGTAATGTAACAGTTTTTGGGCTTCTAGAAAATACTGTTCAAATTTTATATTGCGTGATGAAAGAATAAAAACTCAAAAACCCGCGCAGGGTCGTTCATGAAGTGACCAGTATCTCAATTTCCGCAACGGTTACCGGAGGTCGTGGTCGCTAATGACGTCACGCTTACGTAGCGAGGAGTCTTCACCGATGCTTGTCTGTTCACAGCAACCAGCTTTACTCAATTACCTCCAGTCCATAAACAAAAAGTGGATATTCAGTTGTTTCGGCGTCTGCAGTAGTCGCACCTCTCTCCCCCCACCCCTCCCCCCAAATTTTTTAAACTTTAACTTTACTTGCATATCCGTATTACACAAACCAAATACTAATCAGATTATTGCAACTCATAATAAATTTGCCATTTTGCCAAAAATAAAGAGTGAACGTTTACTCTCTTTAGACGTAGAAAGAAAATGTTTTTAGTGTATTTTTACTATCATGCTGTTACAAATTCTCAAAACTTAGTGGGCTATAACAAGTTCGTTAAAAAATGGAGGTCATGACTAAATAAAAGAGTTTATTATAGTTACCTAATTTTATTTACAATAACTAAAATTCTCACAATAAATTGATATCGCTTGCTGTTTACAATTAATGAATTCAATAAATCCAATTTACAATTACCTCAAATAAATTAACGTAATTAATTAATGTAATATTATACCCAATAGGCACCGTATCAAAACCAATTCAATTATTTATAATAAATTATATGCCCATAGTAGTAGGGGTGGGGGCGTCCTAAATCACTTACGTTTAATTGCACTAGTGATCGGTTTAATTAGGCCAATTAAATTGATTGGATTAAACCAATCAAATTTTTAAATTAAGATAATCTTAATCTGATTAAATTATTCGTGTGAAATTAATTTGATTGAAAATTTTATTGATTGAATTTTAACCGAATGATAAAAAAAATTAAAATTTTTATATCTATACGATTGTATATTGGGTATGCGCAAGAGTGCCATAAGCGTGATTTATTTATTTATTTTTGGAGAGCAGCAGCATCGATGCTCACTCTTGGATGGCTTGCGGTCGACTGAGGTGGGTAGGTGTGGGAGATAGGGTATATATGTAGTATGTAGTAGTGTTACAATCTATATATTTATGGGTTAAATATGGTATGGAGTGTGGGGAAGAAGGAGAGAGCTGGGCGTAGGAGTTTCTTCCCATTTGCTATCATTGTAGCACTGCGGTGGGGGGTTGAAGGAGTGAGAGAGCACGAAGACACATCTGCCTTAGCCATTGTCAGACTGTTTACTTAACTTTAGATACATGTAACTGTAGATTTCGGAAACGCATATTTCGAAACGAATGTTTTAAAATAACGAAGAATAGTATTTCGGCGAAATCAAATATTTACCAACAGATTAAAACAATGCATATTTAACAATGAAACATTACAAATAGAACATTTTTAATTAGAAAATAATCATCTACGCGTAACGAATAACTAGGTTACCACAATGAAATATTCTTATTATCGAATGAAATACTAACAATAATCACTCCTCAGCTAGCACCAACAGAACATATTTAATTACAAATCAATAAAATGCACATACCAAATGAATGACACAAAAGGTCATTCCATGCTCATTCCATGAATGAGCTAACCACACACATATTAAATGAAACTAATATAAAGCAAAACAACGACTTTCATTGAAACACACTAGTCATACACAACCTGAATTATTGCTACAACAATGAACTTAACAAAACCAAACAGGTATCCTATTTACCTACCAATCTAAGTGTCATGAAGTAAAGACTTACTTAAATGATTCCGAAAAACACACATGTACAAAATATATATTAATATTACAAGTCCTACAACATGCACATAACAACTCGTAACGAATGAACCATATGCATTCATTTAAACACAGGAACGAAATGTCCAACATACGTTCCATGTAATCAAACCACTTGAATTAAACCAAACGAAAAACACATGTTCAAAATACGCAAACTTACTAACGAACTAATCAAAGAACGCCATACCTTGAATTATACTTACGATGCAACGAAGTAATTAACCAAGAATCTAGGTGTCATAAAAACTCTTTAGTAAAATTATGTTTCACCCTAATCTGCTCTCAGCTCTACAGTGCACACAAAACGTTTGAACTACGTACACAATGATTTAACTATCCCATATAATTTGTAAAAAAATCTCAGAAATACCTGACGACTTGCATTAAATCACAAAGAAGTCAATTCACATAATCGCACAAAATAAACAACTGACAATATTTCCACACATTCCCTGGAAAACTTAAATAATTTTTAAAAGCAATGTTATCTTTAATCATAATAGACTCCATAAGCACACAACGTTTGAACTACGCACAAAGTTATTTTACTATCACATATAATTTGTGAAAAATCTCAGAAAACTACAAATACCCAGAACGATAAGTCAATTCACCTAATCACACACAAAACTACACAAAACAACGTACCCCATTCCCTTGCATTCCCTAGAAAAAATTAACTTTTAAAATTAATTTTTAAAATTAATTAATTCACTCATATCACGAACGGCATATTCACAAATGCAATTTACCGCTCTGTATATTTTCCTTAGCATGAGAAACACATTAAAAATATTTCACTTTTAACACAACTTCTGGTAAAGCCTAGTGCATTAAGCTTACTGAGTCTCGCATCGCGTTGCATACAAAACACCGGAAGACTTTATCCAGACATAGGTCGACCTCAGAATTGTAGTCCATGCTCACGTTACTCCGATAATACACGTTTTATTAAAAAAAAAAAAAAAATTTTTTATATGATTTTAAATTGTATTTGTATGGTACTAAGAAAAGGATAAGTATGAGCGTTTTCCAGCCACTGTCCACTCAAACCAAGCTCTTCTGCAGTACAGTTCACGGAATGCTCCCCTATTGCCTTGTCCCTCATCGGACACTTAGCTTTAACATGTCCCTTTTGTTTGCAGAAAAATCATACCATCTCTTTCGACCGATCTTCCTTCCCTACACTTTCACTTATTTTCCCTGTTTGCGAATGCCAGGAATGGGTCTTAACTGCTCCTTTGCTAGAATTGTTGCCTGGGGTCACTGAAAAAACTGACTTTTTATTAAAACAATCTTTGGCATAATGACTGTTCTTACCTCAAATAATACAGTTTTAGAGGGCCCTACTTCCTTCTCTGTGGCCTTTTAACTCGGGACCCATTTTCTCTAACGAACAATCTCTCAAGGTATGCTTCGCATATATTACCAAGGACAAAAGTTGTAACATAGATGGAGGCTTGATGGCAAAGGCAAAGAACGACTATATTTCGGGAGAAAATTATAAAATATTATTTGGGTAATATAATCCTCTGCACAGGGGTACTCAAAAACACCTATCAATCATACTAATTCCTGCTCAAAGTCCTACATTGACTGGCTCGGAGATTGTTTCTTTTCCAGTAGCTTTAGCCTTAGGTAAGCAATAGCAACTTCACTTGCTACTTGATTCATACACGCACGCAGGCAGGCAACTAATTCCAAGACTGTTTTTTTCTCGATTTTTCGAGTTCAATTTCATTTAATTAAGGTCAAGGCCGATAACCAACATGGTGGCTAAATAGACAGCAACTGTGGCGACTTAATCGATAGTTAATACACTTGCATCACCTAGCTTTTGAAAATGAAACAAAGGACAAACAAAAAAACCAAAATGATGGGTGGAGTTCATTCGACAGAATAAGCAAAGGGGAATGGGTAGTGGAGGTGAATTTTAATACAATGTGATTGATTGGAGGGGGGTCAGTCGTCGATTGGATGCGGTGTTGTGGGTGACTTCCAGAAATGTAAGTTTTTATAAATAATTTTTAAACAATAATAAAATATTAATAATTTATTTAAATATTTTTCATTACTTTTTTATAAATGCTTAAGAAATTTTTGGTATTTTGAACAACATATTTTTTGGGCTCAAGGTCAAATGTTACTGGGTTACGGTTAAAGGTTAAAATCATCTGGATCCAATACAGAGGAATTAGTCAGTAACATAATATGATCGCTGACTTTTATGAATTTATTCCATTTTTACAATTTTATCTTGAGTTTTTGTTTTCGAGGTCATCCAGGGTCACGGTATTAGGGTCAAAATCTTGGGTAAATGTTAAGGTCACCTTGGTCAAACATGGTGGTTGGGTGACATCTAAACATGGTGGCTATTCGGTTTCAGTTCCTCGTCCCCTCTAAGTCAGCACATTAAAAAATTTAGTTTAATAAATTTTTTAAATATTCTTAACAATTTGTTATAAATAATTGGGGATATTGTAATTTTTTTGGGATTTTCGGGAATTAAACGAAATTTTGGGAATTTTTAGGTTCAAGGTCAAAAATCACTGTGGTCAAAGGTCAACGTCAAGGTTACCTGTATACAGTATGGTGGAGAACATTGCTGATAGAACCAAGATGGCTGATGGTCAGGTCTGACTCCGGACCCTGGACCTCTTTTATTGATTTGGCATGTCCTATGCCTATAATACCATTGTGGTCATCACTGCTCTGCCCTCGAAAACGATCCCCTCGAAAACGATCCCCTCGAAAACGATCCTCTCGAATCCTTCCGATGGATCAGAAATTTCCTACCGGGGTAACGTTTTTGCAGCTGGGGAATCGGTCCTTTTCTGAGGTCAATACAGGAAATTTTAAGGAAAAATTAAAATTTGAATTAAATAAGTTACATTTTGTGGGGAAACTGGCCGTCGTGGGAACGGAATGACAGAGCATGAACAGTTCCGAGCTCCGCCTTCAGAAGTTGATGGCTCAGACTTCTCCAAAGTCTCCTACTATCATGTTTATGAAAAACAAAGTAACCTGGGTTTAATATATTATATAATAACGTCAAACGTAACTGATTATGTACGAGAACAGAAGTGGTTTTTCTGATTGCGAGATTAATGACGATTTTTACAGGAGATTCATTTCCACTAACACCAAACCAATGAAACCGCCTCTTCACCTAGGCCATACAAAACCTTGAATCATATCCATTCTTCTCCATTTGACCGATTCTGGGTCAATTAATTTCAAAATCTGCATTCACGTGCTAAATATCATAACACTGTTAAAGGAATGTTGGGAAATCTGGAGGAGAGGGGTGGTAGGATACTATTATTTTCCATAACATCTTCCAAATTTTATAAATGTTCCCAAAATTTCAACCTTGTACAGTGGCTTATGGATTGTGTATTCAATAGCATTATAGATATGCCAAATAGAAAACATTTTGTTGTAAGTTAAAATTTATTTATTCGAAATGGTCAAAAAGTCATAAGAATATGTTGATTTAGTACTAAATCGAATAAGTAGTTTATTATACGCACACGTAATCTAAATATGCCATTATTCAATACAAAAAAACCTCAAATATAGAGGTATTTAGAACACATTTATTTATTTCTGATATAATATTTAACAGAGAATGGTAGGCGTTGCTAGACCGTAATTCTCTGCATATTGTTTAAAATATACTAAATGTTAATTATATAGCAAAAGTTATAAACCAACTCCATTTCCAAAGCTATTTAAAATTTTATGCCATATCCATGCGAAAGCATTCCTAGGACTTCTTATGATTCTTGTCTTATGTTATACATGTTAAAGAGTTTATAAAATAAATGCTTTTAAATTTATAAACGTGACGAGTTCATAGTTCCCTTTCATTTATGGCATTGCAGATAAATTGAAACTTTCCATTAATTTTACTAATATGTAAATAACTGGGTCGTCACAAGTTTTGTGGCTTATGTTATATCCATGAGTTACAAAGTGTTGACTGTTAATTTCGGTAGCTGTTCTCAATGTTTTTTAAGAGCAATATGTTATCTATCAACACATGCAATGGCGTGCATACGTGCAGACTCATTTAAAGACACGGCCAATTTAGCACTGGTTAACAATAAATATTTGCTCAATTATGTTTCACCACGAAGCTATAAACATTTCCGAAATATCCTTCAACCATACGTGGTTAATGTTTACAAATCGGCTATTTATTTACTTTCCCAACTTTGACAGTTATTATGAAGAATATACAATATATAAAGCACTTCGTGGAAAATTACGGACGTACTATAGAAAAGTATGAAAACTACACATGTCCACTTTATGAAATCTTTTTATTACCCAGAATAATGACGGAGGAAACACAATTTTACAAAACGAAGTGACTGTGTTTACAGATTACTCACAACTTGTAATATAAAGGTTAATAATTTAATTCACGAAGTTACTATACTTTAACCGTATCTGCTATACGTATGCGAAGTATACACATTTTCAAAGGTATTTTTGTATGTTCGCAATGACCTCATTTAATCATCTTTTCCCTGTAGTTATCGTACATTTACATAACGATAATAGGAGTGTTTCCCTGTAGTTATTGTACATTTCCATAACGATAATAGGAGTGTAAAACAATTTCGCTCGCCTGTATAGAATAAGATTCATTTAGTTGCGTCCACTTGAAAGTAAAAAAGGAGAATATATCTTTAGTTCTGTTAGCTTATCTGGGTTACTGGTTTTTTTTTTATTATTTGTCCCCCATTAATATATGTTTGTAAGTTTTTTTAATTTGTCCTTAATTGCCTTCAACAAGTAGGTTACATGTACTTCACAGAATGTTTTAAAAAATTCTAACTTTTAAAATGAGGTATTATGCAATTAGGGCTATGAAAATTCCACAGAACTCATATTTGACATTTTTCGCGATAAGTCGAGTTTTTCACGCTCAAAAATACGATTTTAAAGTGAATATATAAACATTTATTATGTGTAAAATTGTATTTTATAGTCATACCTTTCGTAAAAATTACACTTCGTATATAAATTTCAGAAATATATATAATGCTCTACATTAATTTTTCCAGTTTATCGTTCTTACAAATGTTCAAAAGCACAGCCCCTTTAATGCATAACCCTACAAGAAGGGACCGTGTACACAATACACAATACGACATACTGTAATGAAACAGTAACAATTTAAGCTCGAGTACAACCAAATTTATAACTCTACAAAGCAATAATCAAAACTCTAGTAATTAGAATGTTTATCATGATAACCTTATGCTGGAACAAGAAAAACTAGTAAATCTTCCAGCATCGTTTGATTTAAGACATCTGCATCCTGAACATCAAAAATATAAAAATACATCAATATAGTTTTAATTGATACTTGTAAATAGAATTTGTTAATACTGGTACTTTATTACTACAATTTACTGACAATATAAATTTAAGACCTGTTGTAGTGAAACCAGCTGCTTGTGCCAAAAATTTTCAGAACCATGAAGTAATACAAATTACAAGAAAAGTCCAAACATAAACCGTAATTAATTTGGTAATAATGGTAGGAAATACAACATTTAACGGTACTGAAAAGCACAGAGAAAAAGACTGCATAGCAGAACGTAGATACAAAGTCAGACACCCGGAAAACACTGATAAATTTGGATGAACTGTTGCCCATATGTAATGTAAAAGGTGTGCAATTTATTATAATGACATCTGCATTGCAAACCAAAACTCGTAAACCAAAGGGCATAACATATTGTTGTGATAACTACAAACTATCGAATGTGTAAAACGCAGTGAATTCAACAAATTATTATTTTACCACTAAAATGGCGTGCCTTTGAACGTCATGTTAGAGAATTTCAACTGCATTTGGAGAAATGTTTATTGTTCGATAATTTGCATTTACAATAACAGACTTCGTTTTCATAATAGTTGGAATAACTATCGAATATTGAAAACACTGTGTATGTTTAGTGTTGTGTAAATGGGATTACAACAGTAAATCCAACACAAAACCAATTTTTATAAACAGTAATGAAGTCAAAAGTACAAAACATCGCAAAATGTTAATTATTTATTTTTTTAAATATATTCCATTATACATTTTTAGTATGATTGTTGTTACAACCAAAATTACAGATACGTAAACGAACTTTCTACAAACACGAAGAAAATATAAAATCGGTATACCTAGCTTTTTAAATTCTTGTAAAATGTAGAAATAGTGGGATATATGTAGTAATATATTTCGAAAGTATTGATCACATTTGCAAATCACCTGTGTATTAATAGTACAGCTTTGAATCAAAATCATAAAGTTTTTCAACTACAGAATACATAATCGTAAATATATTATGTACGTACATTGAACTACATCAAACTGTACGCCTCTCTAAGAACAACTTTTGCAGTCTTACTCGTCACCAAGGTGGTCCAGTAGTATTTCCGTTTAAATACCTGTTGGAAGTTCTTCGCATAACTGGTGATAAATCCTGGGTTCATGTCAAAGCTGTAGCGAATGTTTATTTTCGTATCAAAGTTACCAAGCATTTCCTGGTAACATTGAAAAGGCGCTTTGTTTCATCATTCCACTTTATTCTTTCTTATAAGTGGCACGATGTTATCATCCAGGTAGTCCAATTCAGCAAAAATAAATTGTGGTTTAGAATTCCTGTAATAAAAGAAAACCCCACGTTTATTTTTATATTTGAACGTCTTTGTTCGGTCAATCATTGCCGTTCCAACTTGAGTTTGCCCATGTGGCAATGATGAACTGCTGCTGGTTTTTTGAAGTTCGAACTGGGACTGAGCAGCATTGAAAATACGAAAATTATCATGAAGTAAGACTGTGGTATTAAAGGGCTGCGGATGGGCAATTCTCATGACTTGTCGCCAACCTTCCAGGATATATACTGATATGTATGTTGCTTTTACTCCGATTTTCGAATGAACCGAGTCTGCCTCCAATTGAGAATTTCCCGGTTCGAAAAATACGTGATTAATGACTTCCAAGGTTGGATGAACTTTAACTGCATAAAGGCACATCACTCTGAAATTAGAAGTTTCTTTTTGACCTTCACAACTTCTTACATTAACAATTCTGGATGAGCCATTATATGCTTGTGAATATAGGTTGATATTTCAACGCTTTATCTTGTTCCTTCAGTCTCATCCCAAGTTTAGCGTTAAATGTCTGCAGTCCCCAAAATTATAAATAGAGAGGTTACACACCGCAAGTTTCCGTACATAGTAAAAACGTCCGGCTGCTTCTTTCGGGATGGCCTGTAAATCAATATTATTTTCCTTGGTGCTTACTTTCATGCAAGATTTCATGTGTGTGCTTCTTCGTATGGAGTTTTTTCAGCTTCTGGCATGCCGTCAAAAGTGGATCAAATTTTACAGACGACTTTCATCAGTTTAAGAAATTATTTTTGAGAGTCCTAAATATTATTCTAAAATATTCATAAATGGTAGAAAATATTATCTCTTGTGTGTATTTTTCTTCGTAAATCCTGTACATAATTGTGATGATCAGTTGAGGATCAAGATAGTGATAAGAGGTAGATTTCCTACAGCAGTACGATTCAACAGGAGGAAAGGAGAGAATGTGCTGTTTCACAGACCCATACAAATCGCGTTCGGATGGTGATTTTCTTTTCCCACTATATTCTGGTAGTCACCTGGATTCAGTTATTTCAAAAGCACCTTTTATTAGTCACTTACTAATAATCCATTGTTAAAAAAAATTCTCTACAAGCAGTTATTTTCTCCCCACTTCACGTTAATTTGTATTGTTCCATGAACATTTTTCTTTATTTCTCCGACACTACTTTTCGTTTGCTTCTTTTTTGAGCTGTATGGCTCACCACAACATTACGTTGGTCATAAAGGGAGTTCAAACCATAAAAAACATCGAAAACGTACTTTCTGAGCTCGCCTGAAAAATTCTCGTAACATTTGGGCTTTGGGTTATCTCGTCATGATGGTGGTCTCATTTGTTTTACCTCAATAATTTTACTCTTTACAGTTCCATACCTTTGTCCCTTTAACAGCTTGGCTTTATTTATATTTCGTTTTCAGTTATCAGGATTACGTACTCTTTTTTTTGGGTCCTGAGACATCGGATTCAGGGGTTTCAGTACAAGGTCTTGGGAGTACTCCATTAGCTACATCTAATGGAAATTCCTCAGCACCAGGGTGTGACGAACTCCTCCTGACTGTGTCTGCATCTTGACCCTGCTCTTCATTATCTTCAAAAGCTGCAACTAAAGGACAATTTGGATCATTATGTATTGTTGTTGAACTTACGGTTTACTCCCTGGTGTGCATGCTCTGGCATTTGTAACACCTAGCAGTGTCAGAGCAAGGTCATTATTCGGATCTCACTTATCGGCGACAAATAAATACTATTAGATTGGAATGTTGCAAACAGTTAATGTTGTTACTAATATCTCTGTGTTGTGTTAACTACTTCTGTTCCATTTAAGGAAAGAGATAAAGTTTATTAGGTACATATATAGCTGATAATAAGAAACATATCTTACTGATACTCTAAAATCCTTGAGAATTATTACGTCGACCTTGCTTGTGTTACTAAAATGTTAATGCCACTTGTAAAAAGTGGTTCCCCGACACGTAGACCTTGCCTTATTCTCCATTATGTTGATGAATTTGGAAAACAATGTAAATGTGAAAACTGTAATTGCGTGATATTCTAACTGTTGATCCTTAATTAGCCGAATTATACAATTAACATAACTCCCAATAACCACTTACATCGATACACTCCTCTGTTTCGCTATTAACGCCTTAGGTAAAATAAAGATCAAATGGTAAAGCCTATCTGATTCAGAGCTGCTGCTGCCATCGCCATCTGTGCGTGATACACTAGGGGAAAATGTAGGATCAACATGAGCATCGTGATCATAGGAGCTCAGTCGTAAATATGTGTAGAAGAGTTTATAAGAGTTCTGACTACCATCTAAATTACATAACACAAAGAAGGCGATTAATTAAAGACATATTTAACTAACCTTCATTGAAATCAGCAGGTTCTTCTTGTGGAAATGTCCATTGCAGTTTATCACTACTCGAGAGCTCGAGGTTATTATTGATTTATTCCAAATGCGTTGTGCTTTCACTACGACGTAAACAATATTAAACAATATTTCAGTTCCCTAGCATCATGTTTATACGCTTCATTCTGAACACTATGGAAAGTATTAGTAATGATCTTATATTAATACAATTAAGGCTTCGAAATAAGAGTAATTTATATACCATAACACGAATACTGCGTCACAGTACTACAAACTAGCGTCTGGGCGTACGTGAAATCGCTGTCATTTTCCGGTGCGGAGTGTTGAAGTGCACGTGACGAAGAAAGTATCGTAGTTGGAACGACTGGATCATTCGCAATCGTATCACATTCAAGTTATGGGACAGATGAGTCTCTCAACCTTCTCGTAAACTCAGCTCGACGACTTTCCATTCTACCCCTCACACATACGTTGTGTGTGACGGACTACGGTATTACTCGTTTATACCAGTATGAAGACAACCAACACACTGAAATGAATTGTCTGTCAGGACCTGTGCATGGCGAAACGGGGCTTACTAAGACCAATGCGAGTTGAGAGTGCTGTAGCTCTCATTGCACAGACATCTCCCTGTCAGAACAATGCCAGTTTGTTGTGGTTTCCGGTAACATGCATGCCTTAGTGCAGTACTCCTAAGAGTATTTGCTAGCTTCTCTCTGATAGACCAGTTGCGTATATGCAACTGGTCGAATCTGCCATATTGGACACTTTATTCGTGTTTAACAGCTTGCAGGTGGGCTACAATAGCGAAGTGTCGAATGTGGCACATTCGTTACACTGCAGTGCATAGAATTCAGGCAGCTCCCAACAAAATCTAACGAATATCATATTCGATATTTTGCCATTGTTAGAGGCGAGCATTTTCAACACTTTACAATGGACAGTGAGAGCTTCCGAGACCGACCAAGCGGTTGACACTTGCAACTGCATGCATCACCTCCGAGGCATCTGTAATCTACCGAAAATGAAAATTGTGATTTTTCTCATTCAATAGTCTGCAGCTGTCACGACGACATAGTACCGTTGCAGATGATACAGAATCGAATGTGCAGCGAGGGTGAAATTGATGATTTTATGGGTTACAACTAACTTTTCGGTATATTGCAACGTCGTGAGTGTACCATGTCAACAGCTGGGGACATTTGAATGAGGTAGTATAGTGCGGTTATATGAGGCCAGTTGGATGGTTCGTTGAGCAGCTTCTCACTTGGGTCGTGCTGTTAGCACCGTAACACTTTGTATTGGGGGCCAGGCATATCCTAAGAAGTGCAGCAGCAGCTTATCCTACCGCAACTTAACACACATTCTGTAAGGCATACGTTACAATTTTCAGTGTCTCAGAATAATATCTGCTAGCGAGGAACGATGGTTGACTACAGTTACGCCTTCCTCAGCTCCAGCTGTCTTCGACTCTAAATCATCATGCGACATGGTTGCAATGGTGCACCGACGAATAATGCTTCACTCTAGATGTTGACTATGGTACTATAGATCATGGCGTTGGAAAAGGTGCACGTCGGCGTCAGGTGCATAATCATATAAACCATAGGGCTCATATACCTGGAGTTATGTCTTGGGCTGTCACTAGCATGTCACGAACAAGTCTTGTGTGTGTGCAGGATGCACTGTAAGGCCACCGATATGTATACGAGGTCGTATTTCCCCATTTCCTATAATCTATATCGTGTCCTGTCCACATTCTGCAGCAGGAAAATGAGCGTAAACGTACTGTGGGCACCGTGTACCACGCTCTACGAGGCACGGGCTCCATAAACTGGCCTCTGAGGCCACCAGTCCTATCACCAAAAGAGTATGTATGGGACCAGCTGGTACGCCGTCTTCTCCAGCACCCGTGACCAGCCTAAAGCTTCAATAACTCCCTTGGGACTTTTAGGAAGACGGGCGTAACATACCGCAGTGCAATATTAGGACTCTGCACACTGAGAAACAAGTTGTTCTAGTACACCTAATATATTTAGCGAAACGATATTTTGTTGGTGCAACCAAGCTACCGTTCCACCAAATGAACGAAATTTGTTCACAAGTCCAAATTATTTATTTATATCAATTTTGTTTAAGCCAAACAAATATTTTGTGGTTTCAGTATGTTATATAAATATTTAGTGTTTAGTGCGATATATTTTGAACACAGAATTTGTTGGCAGCGACCAATGATTTTATTGGCGACACTAAATCATTTGGTTGGTTTTCGCCTCCTTTGTTAGCTGCGCATTCAAAGCAAACGTCCTTTATTAATTTAGAAGTCCGTGCACAACGTTGTCTTAAGAATGGCTGATGAAATAACCAAGAACACTTATGGAAGATCGGAATTTGACTGATCCCACGTCGAGTGGCAAACCGCATTGCCTCCAAAGGAGGACATACTTCATATTTGAAATTTGGTTCAACATAATTGTACTGTTTCTCTCCCCCATTTGCTAACAGAATTTGTCAAACTACCTGTTCTTGCTTAATAACGGAGAACTTAGTACTTTGCAATTCATTCCGTAATATTTTGGTAACGCCTTCGATGTGTTCCAACTACTCGGTCCAGCATTGTGCATAAAAGCAAAACAGTTCCTCAAAAATGAATTTTATTTATAAAATATCTTAAAGGGGAAAAACCATAAAAATTACATTAGCAGATTTTTTTATCAACATTGTAACATCATTTAGATTTCTCACATAAAAATCACAATTAAAGATAATGATTATGATATATTAAAGGAAAGACAGTTTGTATTTATTTAAAATAATAAACTTTTCTAAGTCCATGGACTTTATACAGTGTCATTGTTTGTAAACGATTAAAATAGAAACTACTAAAATATTCAATTTTGCCGCAAATGGGTGGGATGCTAGTGACCGTCTGTAGTGATAAAATAAGAAGCTAGTAAATTAAAATATTCTGCAAAAACCTGACTTCAGAAACTAAAAGTGCTGGCCGATACCTATTAAAAGGTCTTACCTGGAGCAGTTATTTCTAGCGTACGTTAACTCCCGCAAACACAATCTAAATCGGCTCTTTAGATGTTCTGGATTCCACCGGGAACTTTGAAATTTCGAACCGTCATGCTGGTCCCAAATGTGAAACGAAAACTACACTAATCTACTCACTCACACACTCACTATCGCGCCCTAGCTTTTCCTTCTTTCACGTTCGGTTTAAGCATGGCGGTATCCCCTTTATCAACTTTCTCCGCCCAGTGCGTTCGAGTGTGCACGGACTAAATTTTGGGAAATGTCCGGTATCCAGAAACATTCCCCACCGCCTCGCCAACGAACGCAAAGGGCGTTGCCGAAACCACACTGCAGACTGTCGGTACGTTCTCATTTACACTCACACATATGCAATACATAGCACATTCTCTCAATTCCTTGACCTCAAGGTCCTTCCGTAAGTTTCCTTCTCTAGTTCCGGTTCCATCCATCGGCCTTGGTCGTCATCGGTTTTGGGCAGGTTTCCCCGTCCAATTGCGTCTTATCCGGGGATGACATGAACCATGCGTGGTTGAGGGGACTGCGGTTGGAGGCGGTGGTTTCCATGATTTTTCTCCCCATTCTTGTTTTTCCATCCTGAGTTCGGCACAGTCGAGAAGGGGGGGCCTATATACTCATTTTCGATCCCCCTCCCCTCACTGGATATTAGCAGGAGGAAAAAAGATTATAACAGTGTATAATAATGAAATAAACAGGCTTAAGGGCACATTGCAATAATGATACTGAATTTCCGTAAGCCGCCGGACATAAAAACATCTAGCATACAATCTACTTAATTACTATTTGTTGAATACTTTGTAAATGGATTGTAATAAATCATAACTCTGCCGTCAGAGATGTTGCCGCAATTACGCAAACGATATGCTGACTGATAAAAAATCTACCGAGCATTCTGCAGGTTAAAATGTGTTACAGAAAAAATCAGCACACATTGTACGTAATATTTTTTATGCAACTATGTTGAATTATTTTCAGTGGTCCGCTATTTCATATTTTTAAAAATATCGACATGTCAATAAAGATATTCTGTAATAGGGCCAGAACAACTTTGGCCAACAAGTGTTTCAAATTAGAAAATTTCCGCCAAATTTGCCATTTCTTCTGTCATCACTGTCTGTGGGTTCCAACAAAACATATTTTGAAGAGTGATGTATAAAGGCCTGCAAAATTCGCGTTATTATTTGGGGACACGTAAAATTTAAACACGTGTACATTTTCAATACGTTTCTAATTGGAGCATGGTGTATATGACACGTCCTGGGTAACTCTGCGCCAGTAAATGAACGCTTCATAACTGTGTGCCACAATCACGTGCAATTCAGTTAGGAAGGGTGTGGCTTCATATCTTTGCAGCAGCCAATGGAGAAACAACGCCGGTTCCAGTGCATACAGTAATGTGAAATTTAGCCTGATGCCGAATAATAACGCGATTTTTGCATGTCTCTAGTGGTGGAACGTAGTGACTGAGTGAAAAAGATATAGGCGGCTCTTGACAAAAAAACTGATGAGGGTGTTTGAGATGAGTATAGAGCAGTGCTGGAACGAAAGGGCGGTAGAAATGGAAGATCCCGAGAAAAACCCTCGATCAGCGGCATCGCCCGGAATGATTGCCGCATATGGAAATCAGGAATTAACCCGGCCTGGGATTGAACCCGTTTCGCCTTGGTGGTAGACGAGCAGGCTAAACCGCTCAGCGACCGCAGCATCTTATGAGATGTAAATATACAGTACGTATATAATAATAAAACTGATATTTTAACTTCACGAAACTTTTCTCTCGCAAAAAGCAGCAAAATTGAAATAAAAGGTGCATAAAACATGAACTTATGATACAGTGAAAAAAATGCATATTCAACTCTACAAACACATGGCACATCTTGAAAGGATCTCGCCAGCTATGGATAATGTCCAATGTAGGCGCAGGGTCAATAGAGCCAACTGTTATATATAAATACATGTAAATGTAACAATGCACAATTAGATTGCGAAATTTCTCATCTGACAATCCCACAACAAAGCATTCAACTTTCTTCACAGATTCACCGTTAACGCATGTTGGCATAAACCTTTATCAACTCTCACTGTGGGAACACTGTACAACCCGTAGTCAACCAAGTAGTAAACGGTTTTAATGTTTTTTTCATCTGCAAAATATATTTCTAGTGATATTACGAATTATATTGCTCTTTTCTGTTAACAGCAGAGTATTCATGCAAACAGTAAATAGATAGTTTGTGAGTTAAAACTTTCTTTGATATGAAGTTTTTTAAAAGCCAACTATATGGTATGCTAAGATGTATAAATTATAGTCATCACCTAAAAGTGTACGACGTAAGATATTTTTAATTTTTTAAACCATAAACACCGTCGGTAACAGAAGCTAAAAATTGTAAACAGTATGGAGGCGTGTGAAACATAGAGAAAGGAAGAAAAAGTTTGCGATACCTGATTTTATTGCGAAGCATGTTATTACTTTTTCCCGTAATTTTCTAGATATGCCTTATTTCGAAATAAAAAATTTCTCAATGTGGACAGATTAGAGTCAAGTTTCGACATTATATTTGGTAATGAGAAAGTACCTCAGTAATTTCCCCATGTTTGCCTAGGTTTTTGTTGAGTTGCGAACAGTTTCCAAAGTGTTCACAGGCTACGACGCCATAAAACTCAAAAACTCACAGTGGGTGGGTGTAGGCCTGTATATTTAGGAACTCACTTCACCGAGTAAGATGTTAACGCTTACTAAGTTTGGTCACAGTCTACTATTACATCAGATGTATTAGCATATACAGGACGTGATCACAGAAAAAAGGTTTCACGAGCCGCGTATCGCGTATTGTAGTCAGCAATAGGTTCGCTCACCCCCCCCCCCCTCTTCCCTTCCCAAGCCGAAAAGGATTCGGTCACCGATGTACACTGTGAAAATTTTTCCTTTATTCATTGAAGTTGTTAATGAAATATACACACAAATGTTCGAAAACGCTGTCTGTAATGACCCTAAACTAGTAGAAATAACATTTAACAGACTACATAATTTAAAAAGACTAACATTAAGAGAATTTGTAAAGTCGCTTCGCTGCGATATGAATACCTTCTTTTAATCGGTTACTTATGTGCCAGAAATATAGGTGAATGTTGGAAGTGCTGGGCCAAGATATGCCGTTTTTTGTGTTAAAATTCGAATTTCGAAACAAGTTATGATATTTTATTCCTTACATAAAGAACTAAACAAACCTCCGCTTGAAAACAAAACTTCTATTTATTTGTAATCCAAATTCCTAAACCGGAAATAAAAAAAACTTACATTTAAATTTAAGCATATTCCGTGAATTGCAGAAATTTGCGTAAACTTAGCGTAAACCAACTTACTAAAAAATACGGATTACCTGTTTAAGTAAGACTTCTGGACAATTTTTCCCCAGG
This sequence comes from Dryococelus australis, assembly GCA_029891345.1. NCBI lineage: Eukaryota > Metazoa > Arthropoda > Insecta > Phasmatodea > Phasmatidae > Dryococelus > Dryococelus australis. The sequence goes on from CM057009.1 coordinate 278,573,070, forward strand.
TTTTGCCGTGATTCCACGGAATTAATTTCCTAACAGTGAGGTCGGTTCGGACTTTCTTGTATGTTAAACTTTATCGACGTTGTCGATGGCCGGTGGAGTTTGTCAGGATTATCATATTTCTCCTGTCTCCACATTTCATAGCTTTTTCATAAGATGCGCCCATTTCATGACATTATTCCAGAAACTGGATCGCGTACGAGTCCAGCCGCAGACATTACCCTTGCAATTAAAGATATAGAGGGTGCATTTTCGGCTAGTTGTATTGAATACAGTTTTTCCCTAATGGTTTTCTAATTTCACGCCAAGCCAATAGTGGCCCAATTTATTGATATGAAGCTACATAATTACTTGCTAAAGGCTGTTCACGACAAAATGGAGAACTTTTGAAATCAACCTACGAAAAATTGATCTGCCCCTCCCTGCAAATATTTGTACGGGCACACTGAGTGACACGAGCCCAGTAAAGTTGGTGGCGATGGATGGGAAGTAGTTCCATATCTTAACGTCGAATGAAAAGTGTTAATTGTGACAACTTAAATTATTGCTTTCGCTTTCTGTTTTCTTATACACCGAAGTATAAAAATGAGCAGATTTGTAAAACATTTACTTCTATAATAATTTCTCAACTTCACTTGACCGGCCCATGAATAAAGTAATGAGGTCCATGGACATGTTAATCTTACATAAGCAGGGCTTTCAAAAGTGCTCATTTTATTGCGAACTGCCTTTAAGTACATTATTATCCCTACTTGCCTCGATGCATACATTAAATGAAGAGAATGCATATATATTTATCTCATAACAGAGAAGTGGCATCGTATCTGACTAGAAACGTTGGGGTGCGGCTGTATTGTTGACACGGACGTTTGTTTTGCGTGAATACGTCGACGCTGACGCGCCTGGACGCCTTGAAGTGTATATATATATATTACGTTCCCGGTACCGCTTCGCTCGATCATGTGAAGTTTTATGGTTATCGCTGGATTGCTTTTGAGATGCTATTTCCGGCCGTATACGATTTCTGTATTTCGACTTGGCTTTTCGACGAGTATAGGCCGAATTAGTGTTAAGTTTTCTTAAATTTTTAAATTAAACGAGTACAGTTTCACCATATCCACGCCACACAAATATTTTTATACACGCAATCGATTGATCTTGACGAGAGCTGTCGGTTGAAACTCAAACGAGCGTCATAGCTTCTCCTAGTCAAAAGTTACACTACGCGGAAGTTATGAGATGAGGCGCGATGCTTCGCAATCCTCACTCAACGTAACATTCTCTTTGATCCTTTGGAAAACGAGTGATGTAACTGTATTTTGAATGTAGACTATAGATTGGTTAGGAGCTTTAATGCCAAACTGTATCCCCGATTTTATCATCATCGGATTTTCTGGATTGCCTTTCACACAGCATTGTCAAAGTATAATGCTGTCACTTTGACCACCAAACCAATAGGCCCTAAATACCATGTTGAGATACATCATACATAAATCGGCATTTTTGACTTGAATGTTTTTCTTGACTTCAAAGTCATTTCATGCGTTTAAAACACGAGAGCCACGTCTTGTCGAAGAGTTCCATTTGTCTGCTAGGTAATATATTCCTTACTTGCATCAGCGCTTTCAATTACTGTGTATAAAATGGAGGTGAACGGTTTAAGATTTGGCGAGGCAGTGGCAGGTGGAGTGGAATTAGGAAATGGCGTCGACCCCTTGCCAACCTGCAGCAAGGCGGGCGTGCGTGTCGGGGGAAGTGTCGTCGACCGAAGTGGTATCACTGTCGACTGCGCCAGGAAAGCAGTGTTGCCAACCACGCCGCATGACGGCCGGGGTAACAGACATCATGTCTCACGCTCGACACCATTTCCCCTTGCTCTTAGCCGCGGCGAATGTCGCAAGCAAAGAGTCACGCTCTGCAAACGGCCAGCTCCCATGTGCCGAGGAGGCGGCCTCCTTTATTGCGATCGTTTTTTTCTTTTGTTATTGTTTGGCCCCGAACTGCGGCCGTACGTACGCTCGAGCATGCATGGGAAAACTCTCTCTCTCTCTCTCTCTCTCTCTCTCTCTCTCTCTCTCTCTCTCTCTCTCTCTCTCTCTCTCTCTCGCTCTCTCTCTCTCTCTCTGTGTGTACGTGTGTGTGTGTGTGAAAGCATAGGGAATGACTGGGAGACCGTATCAGATGTGAGCAATAATTACTCAGCGCGACGTGGAGCACTAATTATGTTAGGTGTTCCAGGATTCCTTCTCTAGATTACGCGATCGCTGTAACGGAACTGGCGCTTGCTTCAACGACGGTGCACCATGGCTACATTCTGTGCTAATTAGGCGTGCGGCTGTGCTATTCTGTTACATTCACCTCGACTCCGCAGAGAAGGAAAAGGTCATCATCCGAGTACAAAAGTACTTACGTTCCTTCCCTGCAATTTGAGCGGAGCCTCTCTCCTTCCTCTATACTTTGAGGTTCCCCATCCAAAAAATTAAAAATATTGATTGATATCACAAAAACATTTCACATGTTCTTCAAACCAGAACCATTAAGTTCTTCGGGAAAAATTCTCAAACACTGTACTTTTATTGGCTGCGCTGTACTAGACTATTAAGAAATTATGTAATAATGAATATTCAAGGGCAAGCACAATAAACAAAACAGAAGTTAAGATTTACGAGTGGTTCTTCATTTCCTTCACTCTTCATTCTTGTAACATTTCAGCCTCATCACCCGAAGACATCAACAAAACGATTGCACTGGTATAATAATTATTGACCATCCTGAACATGCCACCCTCTTTTTTGTCGCTCTCTTCTACTAAGGATTTATTAATTATTTAATTTACTTCTACGAAGCGAGAGAGGAGAGTTTCAATTAAAACGCAATAACAATCCTATTTCCCAGCAACAATGTTCAGACAGACTGCAGCTTGCAGGAGATCGTAGGTTTGAATTCGGCCATCTGCACAGCTGCTGATTACACCAAGATATAATTCACAGCCAGTTTAGAGCTGATATGGTACATTACATTCCCAGGAATACTTGCCTACCCTCAAGAGAGTCCTTCCTAGCTTACATTTTCAAGGCGCCGCAGATTTGTAGTGGTCAGTACAATCGCCTTCCAGCACGGTGAGCTGGGCTTCATTCCCGGCGCTGTTGAACCCGGATTTCCGCATTTGGGAAACGCTGTAAGTTTCTTCCCGCCTTTGCAATCCGTCGCTACACCCTCACTTCAACTCTATATGTACTGAAAACCTCAGCTGTTCAGCACCACCAAATTAATTTATGGTTGTCAGTCATCCTACTACCGATACTTTTATGGGCTATGGGGAAGTCTCTCTATGCTTGGATTTTCTTAACGCAAAATCAATGACTGAGTTTGTGCTCCTTAATTTATTTCGATAATTTTTATTTTACTAAATGTGCATTAAAATTAATAAATCCATTGCATGTAGCAATTAATGATATAATATACAGTTTTTGAATAAAAATTGTTAAAGTCTTTTCGAATAAAAACGTTTAGAAAAAACAATATCAGTACATATGCAACACAATTAGTTTTAAAATTTATAAAAAGTTAATACATGTAAATTTTAAAAACAATATTCAAAAACTACCTCCTTAACAATTTTCTTCCGAACTTCTTCTTCTTAAAAGATCCTGTTGGAAAATGTAATTTTTTTTCTCCATATACCTATAGTTTTTAATATCATAAAGTTGTAGACAATATTAATTAGTTAATTTAAGACAAGTGTTTTGGCGTTTTATGGTTTACAGCCCAGGTTATTTTAGGAGAGTTGGCAATTTTTAAATAACAAATACACTGAGTCAACTATTTCTGAATATGGTGGTTGACGGCATTCATATAACTTGTAAATAAATCTGACGTTATCGAAATATATTAAGTAGCTCAAATTATGTTTTTCATTTTATGTTTTGTGAATTCGCGTACTACGAGACCTTTCCAGGGCACTTAAGGAAATAAAATATTACGTAAAGGCGAAGGAAGAAGCCTTATATGCTAAAATAAATAACACATCATACACAAACACTGTGCTAACTCCAGACTTCACTATCAAAATTAACGCTCTATTCACCTCGGCAATGTAGTCAGCTGACAAAATTCTTGGAGTATCCTGTCCGTGTACATGTTTATCACCGTCCATTTAACATTTGTGGAGTTTTTTCAACTACTGTGATATATATTTAAGTTGTATTATAACAATGCTTTCACTAAAATAATCAAGCATTCTTGTTTTGAGCACTGAGCTACCAAATCAATAAATCCGAAATTCGTATTATCCAATATTATATTATATATAAAATTTACATCGACTCAATTGGAGTTGAGTTATATGGGCGGCTTTTAAGAACGAGGTCTTGAGAGCCAATGAGGGTGAAATGAGGTGAGAATGGAGCAGCGCATGAATTCAAGGGCGTGGGAAACGGGAGATCCTCGATAAAATCCGCCAACCAGCGGGATCGTCCAGCAAGATTCCCACTTGCGAAAATCTAGAAATAACTCGGCCAGGTATTGAACCCGTTTCGCATTGGTGGTAGGCGAGCAGGCTAACCGCTCAGCCACCGTGACCCCTACCGACTTAGTCATGCAAATTAAGGTAATTCTATGTGTGTGTGTGTGTGTGCATTTTTCTGTTGTGATAAATTATCAATTTAATATACAACAGAAAGATGTATCACCGATTACTAAATTAACTTTCTATTGCGCAAATATCAATATTTTTGTAATCAATTCCTGCGCCTATCTAGTAAACAAAAAATAATTTATCACACAAATAGTTAACCCCAATCTATTTCAAACGACTCTTTCTTAATGAATGCAATATTTTTGTATTGTGTTTCCACCGATGACCCAAATGTACAAGGCCATTAATTAACTTTTGCAAAGACAATTTCAATGGTAACTATGGAAATGAAAGGTTATCCCTGCCTTGAATAAGAAACAAGCAGTGAGCTGACGCAGCTTACTCATCTGCTCCATCTTAGTACATGATCAGTGTAATTTAGATATGTTTTAGTAAGTGTGCAAATAGCTTCCAAGCAATTGTCTTATACGTATGCCTATCTCAGATGAACTAGAAATGTAAGGTCATTGTGTTTTTTAAGGCATGTTTATGAGAAAATAAAGTGCTTGCTGGAATGAAATATATATTCTTTTGTACCAAAAACCAAGGAAAAACACACGTTACACAGTTTTTTTCAAACCGACTACAGTATATTACTTCTTCAAAGAAATATTTCTTTTTTTTTTTGTGTACATTTTTTTTAATGCATTTTATTTCATTCTTTACGATTCTATCTAAGATATTACTGAACTTTAATGCTGTAAAGATATCGCAGTATATACACCATAGAGCATACACACTAGATAAAATTTATTTAAGATATGTTACTAAAGTATGAAATTACCACTGACATTTCTAAAAATTTCCTTTCAACCTCTTATTTAATTAAATCGTTTTACTTTATGGATACATCGTATATACATGTAGATAGGGCCTATATATACATACATATGTATATATGTGTGTATATATGTATATAGGCTATATATCTACAACTGATAAAGCTTTGTTATTAACAAGTGTTTGATGTCGGTATTAACGCAAATAAAATATTTTTAGAGGAAGGTTACTTCAATTTTGAGTTTAATTTTTTTAATACACTTAACTGCGCAAAACCGTTATTAATATTTGTATACTGGATATCCGAAATTTTTTGGCATAATTTTAAAGGGTGGTAGGGCACGCCGAAACAAACATTTTGATATGAGGAACACGTTTACGGAAAAGCCCCCTTACCATGCTACAGGCATCAAACAATTTGAATTGGGTGCGCTGCCTGGGCCAATTACAAGTGGGCTGGAGTGGAGCCGGTCTGCGAGCAGACAGCAGACGACAGTCCCTAATCCCCAGCGATGGCAAGCAGCTGATCGCAGTATATAAACAAATAGATGTGAATCATGGCTTACCTTTACAGATGCGGTTCTTACATGAAAGCACCCCCGTCCGTTTCACTTATGCTGTACGAGAGCATTTGACTTCCCGGTACCATTGGTGGGGCGAGGAGGTCCTGTAGCTTGGCCTCCCAGGGCTTCTGATTTAATACCCTTAGAAACTTTCTTATGGGATCAGGTCGAAATTCTTGATAACCTAACACCCGTGGAGAGTGAGGAGGACGGCAATGCCAAAATTCTTGCCCCTGCCACGAAGTTCAACCAATACACTGTATTTTTGACACAAGGTTTAACAACATGGTTAGCCGCATTAACGCCTTTTTTCAAGACAGATTATTGCATTTCTCGCTTCTAAATTTACCAATCCTCTGCAATACTCACCAATCATCCCCATTCTTCAGCTCTGCAAACCTTAGCAGTCCTCAGTAATCCTCCTCAATAATTCTTACCAAAACTCAGCATTCCACAACAATCCTTTTACATCTTCAGCAATCCTCACAAGTCCTCCGTAATACTTCTCGCCAACCCTCTCCAACCCTTCGTAATACTGACCAATCCTCACCTGTCCTCAGTAGTCCTCCTCACCAATCCTCACTAACCCTCTGTATTCATCAACAATTATCAACAATCCTTTGTAATCATCAGCAATCTTCACCAATCCTCAGCATTCTTCACCAATCCTCAGTGATCATCCTCACCAATCGTCTACAATCCTCCTCCACAATTATCTGCAATTCTGCTATGCAATCCTCACCAATTCTCTTCAATACTCACCCCCAATCCTCAGAAATCCACAACAACAATCCTCAGAAATCCACATCAACAATCCTCAGCAATTCTCACCAATCCTCAGAAATCCTTCGCATTACTCACCAATCCTCACCAACCTTCAACAATCCTCACCAATACTCAACAATCCTCATCAACCTCACCAATCCTTGGTAGTCCTCAGAAATCCTTCGAGCAATCCCAGTCCCTGGATCGATCCTTCGATAAATTATATGGTTTGTTGCCTCTTCCTTCCATTAATGGAACTCCTGTCCCCTCGGACGAGCATGCTTTAGGATGTTCCAGACAGACTTTTTTGAAAGGGATTTAGTTCATGGTCCCTGTTTTTTTTTAGATCCAATCTCCTGAAGCAATTCCTCCTCCTCCTCCTCTATCTCCTCCTCATCCTCATACTCCTCCTCATTATCATCATCATCATCTTCATCATATATAATAAAAGCAGAAGAATATAGCTTTCATAAAAGCAGGGACCCATACACATTGCCCACCTCGAACATTGGTTAAACAATTAAAGTCCTTTTAGATGACATTATTTGAGAAATAATGATAATCCATCTGCTCGAAGTATCACTCTTTAGGTAGGACAGTGATCCATGTTCCAGTAGCTGATGTATAAAAATGTATCCACGTACGCGAATTTATTTTTGAGGTTTGTTTCTGAGGTTTCGTTTTGAGGTTTCGTTTTCGAGATATGTTTGACAACTGGTCAGTTGGCCTGGTAAGTTAGTGTGGCCATTTTGTATGGCCTTCTCTGGATGAATTATTTTGTGAAGTTTTGCCAATATTTGCGAAGATTTGTTAATGTTTTGCAAATATTTTGCGAAGAATATCTGTTTTCAGATTAAGTACGAGAATCTTATTAGGATACTGTTTTTCGAGATCTTTCATCATCGATTTGTATAGATGGGTGGTATGGTCGGTTGGTATTATTGGTTGGTTTAATCAGTTTTGCAGGAACTGGTCTCGTCAGAAGCCAGTCTTGGGTTCAACCAGTCTCGTTGGGAACCAATCATGAGCGGAGTTAGTCTTAGGTAGAGTTAGTCTTGGGTGGAAATATTCTTGGGCGGAGTCAGTCATGGATGCAGTCAGTCGTTCGCTAGTATGGTTGGTCAGTACAGTCTTTGTAATAATCAGCTACTAAAGTCAATCGTATGGTCTATGATTTTTTCTCGTTTCTTTTTAGTTTCAAGGTCATTGGCAACATTGTCAAGGTCAACAACAATTAGCATAGTGGTCGTAGTCATCAATGTAATTTTTCCCTCGATTTTCATGATTATTTTTCCATGATTTGCGATGTTTCTCGATTTTTATGATTAGGAATGGGTAGGTGAGGGGTGGGAAGATTGGCTAGGGTGGGGTGGTGAGCGGGAGGTGTGAGTGGGGTGATGTTATATGTACCTCGATATTTAGAATTTTTCGATTTGTTCGATTTTTTCCATTTTTTATCGATTTTTTTATGATTGTGCTGTCTGATGGGAGTGAGGGGATGTGAGTTAGGCTGAGTGGGAGGATGGGGTAACGGTATATGTTCCTCGGTTTAATAAATATTTCTTTGTTTCCGATTTTTTGACTTATTTGGGTTTTTAGGGGGATTTTTGGGTTTAAGGTTATCCAAGGTCATGGGCTTGGGGTCAAGGTCACAGTCATGAGAATCAAATATGACGGTCGGGTGGCATTACAACATTACTGATGGTCGGATTCGGCTCCAATGCCCCGTGCCATTATGCCCGACTGCCCATTACCATTCTATTTTCATGACACTTCGAGAATACACATAAATTTAAAGTTTTTAAATATGTCATGTTATAAGTATTATGTATCAAAAATATTTCTCAAAAAATATTGACCTAAATAATATGAAGTTTATTGCATGTGTGTGTGTGTATATATAAAATACAGCATGTCCCAATTATCTTGACCACCCACAATAACTCTGTAGTGAGATTACAAATCAAATGTGATTCATACAAAAACTGTATAACTGGTAGGAGGAAATAATACTTTTGGGGAGTCAGCCATATAGCATTATTTATTTGCCAGACAGCGAGATACGAGTACTAAAATCAGTTTTTTTTTAATCGCACCATGTATTTACTGGTCACACGTTCAATGAAGCTCGTCAAGACCTATTTAAACATGTAGCACAATGTAGAGATTCATTACGTGAACCCTAGACATGACACAGTAAGTGAGTTCTCTACTGCCCGTTTGTAGTACCATCCATATGGGTACTGCGAGAGGTAGAACAGTCACATTAGTTGTTCAAAGTGATGACCATTGGCAGAGATACACAAGTTTAGTCGCTGGATGAATGACAAAACTGATTCCTCTATTGTTGCCTGCCGAAGAGCATTACAAACACACACAATGTATTCCTGCATTTTCTCGGGAGTTGTTGGAATTTATCGCTAGACAGGGCCTTTGAGGTATCTCCAAAGAAAAATGTCCAGTGCGTTAATGTCACGAGACCGCTCAGGCGATTGAACTGGTCCTCGATGACCAATCCACCTACCAGGATATTTTCGGTCCAGAACACGACATGCATACACGGCATTATGTGCTGGGTATCCATCGCGCTGGTACCACATTAGCTTTCCGTACGTTAGAGGTATCTCCTCCAGAATTCCAGGAATAATTGTTTGTATGAAGGTGGCATACTCCCTGCGGTTTCGGTTATCATTCACGAAATAATGCCATATAACATGATTGCGAACCGTCCCAAACCAGATATTAACTCTCCATTGACGCTGATGGCCCACCTGTCGCAGCCATTATGGGTTCTCGACGGCCCAACAAAGTATGTTCCTCGTATTCACTTGGCCTGAGTTAGAGAACGACGATTCATAAGTGAAAAACCACATCCGGAAAAAAGTTTGGGTTAGCGAAAAATTGAAGATGTGCCCAATGACAGAACTCTACACGATTCTGGAAATCATCCCCGGGCAATTCTTGGTGTAAGTGTACATGATAGAGATGGAACGTATGACGCTTAGAAATGCAATGGGCACTCGTTTTCGGAATGCCAATTTCAGCTTCAAGTTGGAGTGAATTGACGGGCGGATTAACTGCTTCAGCAGCGAGAACAGCAACCCCAGCAGCTTCATCTCTGCGATTTCTACGACGATTGTGTTGCTGTGGGTTCCAATTGCCTGTTTCACAAAGCTTCACAACGAGACGGGAAAACATCCGTCTGGATGGTGGGTCTTGTCATGGTATCGCTCTTTATAAAGTTGCTCCGCCTGGCCAACCTTCAACAGAATGAACGACGAGTGAGCAAACCAAGCTATTGATAATGGTAATAACAGAACTGTGTGTATGTGTTTTAGTACAACTCACATGAATGTACTAAACTGTACTGTAAAATAATACTAACATATTCACCTGCTAACTTACATTCTACATAGCTGAGCAGCGTTTCTGCCTTTTCGTAGTGGAGTACATTTCTGTTACTACAATTCTCACCTTGCAGTGTATTCGACTGCACACGGATGACTGATTGAGTAGTCGTCACGTCATGTATTTTAATTTGTTTCCTCCTAGCACGAACTCTGTGGAATGGGGTAAGTAACTCTGCGTACCTGCACTGTCTATATCATATCTACATAAAATGTAGACCGTCAACGTCACACTTTACTCTACTTTGCAGCGCAATCGTCCCACAAGTTATCACATAATGGGTGTTCATGAACACTTACAAGTCCCAATGTCTGTGGCTGTCTTTAACGATAATCTGTTTATTAGACTGGTACATTGTGATAAATTCCTGAATAGGTCTTGACGATCTTCACTGAACTTTTGACGAATAGATACATAATGCCATTAAAAAAAATATCTTAATACTCGTAGCACACTAATAAATAACGCTATAATGACTACTCCCCTGCAGTATTATTTCCCCCTTCCAGTTATAAAATTTTTGTATGAAAGGTTTTTTTCATTTGGAGCCCCAGTATGGAGTTATTGTGGGTGGTCAAGATAAATTGGACAACCTGTCTATACATATATTCATATTGTAGCGAAGTTTAAGATGGAAATTTAAAGATAATTGCAGGCCATTTACACAGCTGGGTTAAGGAGCCTACCTAGGTGTCTGGTGATTTTTATTTCAAAGATTTATGCTCGAGGTGGGTATTGTGCTTCAAACATTTTGGGCTAGTATGTTGTGTAATGTTAAAACTGCTTCTTGCGAAGAAATGTGGATGTATAAGAAGTAGCAAGATATGGGATTTCTGGCATAAATTCCAATTATATTGTTTTATTTTGGTGACGCAGATTAAAAGTAATAATGTTATGTCAAATATTCTCAATATGTTTATGCTAAAAGAAAGTGATTGCTAATTGGAACAAATAAATGAAAATCGAATATTCAAGCAGTAAATACTGACTGGAACTGCAACTAATTTTGACATTGTGCTTAGCTTACTTTCCAAAGGGACGATAGGAATATGACACCACTTCCATTTCTGTAGGACTGTGTCCCCTCTAAAAACGTTTGAAGCTATAAACAAACTGTCACCAAACTCGGAACACCTAAGTACTTAGTAAGTACACCTGGCTTGAAAATTTAGGGTGCTATGTCATATCTCAGCAACCGTTGAGCGATTTGAAACAAATTTGGTATTTTGTCAGTGAAATTAGAGACGGTTATTGTTGTTGGTCCTCCATTTTGTAAGACATCATTACATTACAGCTAGAGACATATGCAATACTACTGAGACTATTTCAAATATACACATGCCGTATCAAGGACTCAAACCCAATAACCCACGCACAGTAGTCTTGGCATGCATTGTTACGTATTTAATACTTACTAAGCTAAAATAAGTAAGTTGCCGCCATTTTCGACATATGTATATGACTTAATTAAAACATACCAATTTACAGGCCGTAACATAGTACTACTAGTCGGCCAAATTTGAAAGAAATTTTTTGATTTGTACAAGAGATGTGAAATAAAAATTTAATTTTTTCACAACATGTCAGTTTGCAAAACGGCGGACAAAATGCTATGTATTAGCATATTAGATGTTCGTAATAATCACTATAGCATGAGAAGTTTGTTTGAAATTGACTAAACTTTGTTATATGTATAGGAAATATCGGTTATCTAAATATTTTAGATTATTTTCCGTGTAGTGCTAGCATCCAAAATGACATAGCAATAACAATGCCCTTAACTAATATTAATGTTTATACGATGCACCTTCAGCTCACGAAATCTGTTTTAAATTGGTTAGATGGTTACCGAGGAATTATATAGTGTCCTAAATATAAAAAGGTCGCTATTTTGAAAATGATGTTTATAATTGGTCGAAAGCTGTAATAATCAGATGTTCTCTCTAACGACTCTATGTGTATCGAGTTTGGCGAAATTCTGTCCCCGGGTTCAAAAAGCACTAAGGATACACACACAGACACACAGTCAAGAAAGTGAACTCATAAGCCTTTATTTCCTTCAGAAAGTAGACTAATCAAGCTTTTAGATCATCTCTCGGAAACTAAACAACCAATTCCCACTCAATTTGGCATGTAAGTATTATTATGGTAGGCCTAGGAAACATTGGCTATTTTAACTTATAAACTGCTTATTTTTAAAATCGCCGTTACACAAACATGTTAAGTTTATTTTGCATACCTACCACACCGTTTGACCACTTTTGACTAAACTTGGTATGCGGTAAGTATATATGACTAACATCAAATATGTCAACATTCTTTTTAGGTAATTTTTTAAAATAGTGCAGCATTATAAAATTAAAAACATTTATATGATTATCCTGTATAAACCAAATAATTACTACAAATTTGACAAACTAATAGTACTACAGGAGGCCAAAAAAATTGTATTTAATCGGTAATTCAGACAGTTGTTTTCAAAATGGCGTCTATATATATATACTATAGCTTAGTATGTTATTTTTACTCAGTCATACGTGTAATTCCAACCTAAATTTGTATGATGGCCGTATATATATATATATATATAACTATAAAATGTATCTACACAGAGCCTTTCTTAGCCGCAATTTTGTAAGATAGCTCAAAATTAAAGAAGTAAATTTTTCTCATACTTCGAGAAACAATTTAATTATTCCTACCACATTTGGAACGTAATGGTACTATGGTAGGTCACATAAACTAATATATTTTAATAGTGTCAGAAAGTTGTTTTCAATATGGTGGTCATATAAACATTTTAACTTAGTATGCTACAGCTATGAACCCATGTAATCGATTTCAAATTAACTTTGTATGCTGCCAATATCCATTACAACAATTATATTTGTCTACGCATAGGCTGTTCTATCCACCATGTCGTATGATTAGGACACACGAAATAATTCAGGTTTTATGACAATTCTCGATGAAGAACGTACAGAATTCTGTAAAATTTCACAACCAAGTAGTATTATTGTAGGCCATGTAAATTTATTTACGTGTACTGAGTGGGTCAGGTATTTTTTTTTTTTCAAAATGACAGTCACATATTAAACATTTTAGCTTAGTCCACTATCTATACGAAACCATGTAATAATTTTCAATTTAATTTGGTATGCTTGCAGTACATATTACAAACATCAATATGTTCATTTTATAAGATAGTCCCACATGATGTAAATTAAGATTTTATCTAATTTCTTGGGAAACATCCAATCAACACCCAACAAATTCAGGCGACGAACTTAATTTTTGTAGCCCATCTAAATTTATATGTTTTAAGAGAGTTGTCACATATTTACAACAAAAAAATAATGTAAATATTTTAGCTTTATTCGTCCTATGCCCAAGTAATTTCAACTCAACTTTATACACTTGCAGTATCTATTTAAAACATCATCTGTACTGATACATAACCCTTTGTTCGCTATTTGTGAAAATAGTATCACAAGAGAAAATGAGGTTTGTATGCTATGTCTCACGGAGAACTCAATCAATTCTGGCCAAATTAACACTCTATTAGAACTACTGCTTATAAATTTGCATGGTTCAAGTGACCCACATAGCCTACATGATTTTCGTAATGACCGCCTTGTAAATATTTTAGGTTAGTAAGCTCTGCCTACCAAAACATTAGACTGAAAATAATCCTACTTCCGTCATGCAATTCGTTGCCTGCCAGCTTAAGGGGAGTGTGAACCTGCGCGTCCAAGGTCAAGAAGCGAGGGAGCGATACGAGCGACACGAACACGCACGCCTAGTGCCTTATCGCTCCTACGCGCAAGGCGTGCAGTGTTTCCGTCGTTGTCCTGTACTGTGCAAATCAGATCTGTAACCGTGAGATTTTTTTACATGCAACGAAAGCCCACAGTTTAAACTATATCGTTATGTTTGTACTTTTCTCATGCCGCTTAAGGAAACTGCATAGACAAGCTTCAAAAATACGATATTTGACCATTTTTATGAATTTTTTTATCCGTGAATGTAATTAATATGTTAAAAGTAAAACCATAGAGTAATAGAGAATAGTTTCTTGCCTTTTATAGCAAATTATCGTGTATACGGAACATATATTTACCGAGATACGCCAATACGCGCAAACAACGATTTCACAGAAAATGTTTCACTTCACACTCCTCTTAAGGTACGAGGAGTTCGGTGTTGGAGTCCCGAGTAAGGCACACTTCAAAATACAAATACACATTTGTAATTGTCTCGCTTATATGGTTTACGTTTCTGGTTCCATCTCTAATGATATCTCTGTCAAAGAGAAGTCCTGGCCTAACTATGATCTACGATTTTAAGAACATCATGGAAACTATGTGCTTCCATGTAGAGTAAGGTTCGTTAGTTATATCAGGAACTTCTTGTATATATTTTTTATATTAATTAAAAATAACATTATTGACAACAGTTAAGACCTCGTAAAACTACATATAACTATCCACCTTTTACTTGATACATACACTTTTAAGGCCATTTATATGAGCAAAATAGGACACGTTAGATATATAAAATTACTGACGAAACTTGAATATCAGTCTAGGGTTATTTGTTCAAGGTAAGTGGCTTAACCGCAATACTGGAAACTTTGTACACTGTCATAGAGTTTAGAAAAATTGTACCGATTGCTAATTCCTTGTTGCGGTATTTTCAATATCATTTCATAAAGTATCAAAAATGTTTTCATTTTTTTTAAACTTTATTTAAATTAGTCACAAAATTTAGCTTCTATGGAATTGACATAAATTACTTTCATCTAACGCATTAACCTGAAGTACTGTAAATATCATATTGAAAAATGTAGTAGTGAAAGTTGTTCGGCAGGCAGTTTTGGAGATTTTCACTTACTTCATTACAACTGTGTCCATTACATATGAAAATTCCGTGTTACCTTAAATTATATTTGTAGAGATTTGTTAAACCTAATATAAGTAACACATTAATAACATAACAGCATTACCGCTTAGTTATTTATGTGTATTTCAGTATAATTTGCTAAGTAAATTACCGGTACAGTGTATACTCAATTCCTCGAAAATATTAAATTTTAATCGGTTCTGCAGTTTCAACTATAACATTATTAAAAAATTGTGTTTAAATATAAGTTCTTGAGAAATATAAATGAATAAAACATGAATATACAAAAACATTTCCTTTCAAATGATCTGTCTCACCACGTCTGTAAGATGGAAATACTGAACTGGCCTTGTTGCGCTGCGATCTGCCAAGTCTGAAATCTATGCTAAAAACGTTGAAAATTATAATATTAAAGCACAGTATCCGATGCTTCATGTTACCTCACGAATGCAAATCACTGAATGTATTAGCATTGTTAGAAATAAAAATTTCGAAACATTTCCGAACAATGTTTCGGCATTTATGCTATCAGTAGTTCGTAGTGGGAAACAACGTTCAGATTTAACGCATATATTGGTGATACTGGGTAAGATGCGTATTTTTTATAAATAAAAAGAAAATATAAAACATAGTGAACGATCAATAAAAGACATTTTATCGTATCGAGTGATCAGGCGAGTCAAGTCCATTTTAAATCGGAAAGAATCACGGGAATAATCGCCTCTGATTTGCGGCATGTAACACACGAACGGCGACCTCATCATTCGCTTTCATTATGATTGCTTAAGCATTTGTAAATTGACATGGTAACTGCTAGTACATCCACTCTTAACGTTTGAAGATGGGCTAATTTCAACTTTTTTTAATTCCAACCTTGTTGTCTTTATTTTCCGTTTTTTGATTCGCCGGTGGTGAAATTCGAAAAATTATTGACTTCAGACTAGAGATTCAGTATAAAATCCTTGCTTGTTGCTTATCCACACCGCCTTTTCTTATGACCGAGCATATACTGCCAGCCACCATCCTTACAAATCGTCTGGGACCGGTTTACAGTTTACAATCGGTCATTAAGTAATCACATATTTCACTTCGGACATCTATGCACTCTTAACCGCAGCAAAATTTCTGAAGTACGCCAAATGTTCGTGCTCTCTGCACTGCATGAAATAAACAGCAGGCGAATCCCACGTCGTACTTTTTGTGAAAATACCATCGCTCATATCATATTACTGCAATTACGTAAATTATATAAGCTAAACGTAATTACGTGCTTTTGGAATCAGCCTCTGAAAGAAAAAAATTTCCCGTGACTATAAATATTTTAACACAAGCGTTGTTAGAATACTCGTGGTAAAGTTGGTAGCCAATCAAGAAAATAAATTGTAATATTAAAAATAAAGGAAGTGAAAATCCGTTATTTCTTATTATACACAGAAGTTAAAACTAACGTACACTGAAAAAAATATATTGTGGCGGCCACAAACATATTTTGTTAGTATTCACCCTGCCAAATTTTTTGGTGTGTACACAACAAATTTTGTAGCTGCCATAAAATATGTTTTTTAGTGGCCACAAAAGTTTAGTGGAGTAATAGGGGTAATTTGTTGAGCAAGGTGAGTCATTAGTGGAACCAAATGGGTAATTTGTGGAGCAAGATGGGTCATTTGTGGAGCAAGATGGACCATTTGTGGAGAAAGATGGGTTATTTGTGGAGCAAGATGGGTTATTTGTTAAGAAAGATGGGGAATTTGTGGAGCATGAGTTCAAGCTGAGCAAAGAACTTGTCTAGAATAAACTGTTGAAGATGTAACTGAATGGTAATGTGATCAAGGAACTAGACATAATGTCTGGTTAAATGGCTTTATAGAAATTAGCTAGGCCAAGTAGATACACAAGTTGCTACTGTGGAAAGGACTTCACTTTATTTATGAATATGGCGCAAGCCAATGATTGTACGAAGTCTACTGTAGAGTTTGCCTCTATGAATGTACCTTCTCCCATTGCTGGAAAATGATACAGAAAACAGTGTTGCTACAGTGGAAAAATCTCCAGCAATAGCTGCCATGCTCGGCGACATGAGAGAACCGCTTGTACAAAGAATACTTTTTACCTGATGAAGCATTACGACAATGGCCACACACAGTTTATGAAATATGATACATTGAAGAACCACATCAAGAACTGCAATGATTCTCCTTTGAGAGCTGGCAAGTGATGTCTTCAATACCACCTGCTGCATCGGTGGGTACTGATTCGTCAGGCGATAATGATGAGACAGTAAGTGCTAAAGACGGAATGAATGCAGTACATTCAGTTTGTGTGGAATATACAATTGCAAGACTTTCTCATAAAATCGAGGAACTTCAAAATAAACTGTTTTCGGTGTTAAACACTGATGATGACCATGCGACTCCTACAAAGAAAAATAAATTTGATATTGAGAATGAAACAGGAGGTGAAGACGGCCATGAAGACAGCATTGATGATGACAATAACGACAGTGATGATGAAATATCTGATTAGAAGGATAATGATTCTCTCGATGTTCCCACACATTTCACCAACGAGTTTCCTTTGACAAAAGGTGTAAAGAATGTAGATGGCAGCAAGAACGCTCGTCGATAGACTGAGATATTTGATTTATCTGCAAGAATGCGGGGATCTCTCACGCATTGTTGAGTTATCTTCAATCATCGATGAACTGAAAGATTGGAGTTATATAAGATGAGACTTTTGGCTACTATCCATGGGCTACAAACATTTGAGAAATTTAGAAATCGAATCTACAAAACATTTATTAAAGATAGAATGTATCTAATAAGTAAATACATTAAATTTAGGTATACATATATAGTAATGTGTGTTCAGTTTTTCATACAGTTCCTTCTGCTTCTCTGAAAGACTTATTAATTCGGTGGTGTAAACAATCGATTGCGAGAGTCTGTTTTAGATAAAATTTATGTAAGCGTATGCAGGAAGAGAGCTATGGTTCGATCTGAAGTATTATATATTTCTCGGGTCGTTTAAAATTGACGAGTTCTGTATGGCGAACGAATGAAATGGGGAGGATGTTTTTGCGGAATGTTTCGCAACTAGTTGGTTGGCCTGGTCAGTTGGCTTGGTAAGTTAGTATGACACTGTGTAATGGTCAGCTGTGGTAGAAGTGTTTTGCGAAAATTTTGCGAAGATTTTGTGTGAAGAGGTTAGCTACCAGACTCTTATTAGAGATTTTTTTAGAGATGGACTCTCATCGTTCGTATAGGAGAATGGTAAGGCAGGTTGGTATGTCGTTTGCTCTAGCCAGTTTTTCAGGAACTGGTCTCGTCAGGAGGTATTCTTGGGTTCAGTCATTATCGCCAGGAACCAGTCTTGGGTGAAGTTAGTCTTGGGTGGAATCAGTCGTTGGCTAGTGTGGCTAGTCGGTATGGCCCCTTGTGACCAGCTAGTAATGATAAATTGTATAGACTGTGATTTTTTGCAATTTTTCGAGTTCCCTGTCACTGGGGTCATGGTCATGGTCGACGATAACCAACATGGTTGATAAATCGACAGCTCCTCTGGCGGTGAAATCGATATCTAATACACTAGCGTCACCTAGGTACTGAAAAAGTAAAAAAATGACAAAAAATATAATATGGTGGGTGGAGTGTATTCGACCGAAAGAGCTCGGGGTAGGGGGTAGGGAGGGGAATTTTAATACAATTTGATTGATTGGTGGGGGGATCAGTCGGCTGCTGGACATGGTGCTGAGAGAACCTCCGGAAATATAAGTGTTTTAAATAAATTCTCTATAAAATTTTAAATAAATTTTATTATAATTTTTATAAATATTTGGAAATTTTTAATTTTTATAAAATTTTGGGAGATTTTTGTGATTTTTTGGTTTGAGCTCATGGTTATGGGGTGAAGGTCGAAGGTCAAGTTGAAGGTCACTTGGATTCAATATGGTGGTTGAGTGACGACATAACATGGCGGATGGTCGGCTGCAGTCCCCCGTCCCCTCTAAGACCAAACATTCTAAAATTAATGTTTTATGTTTGATTCATTTTCAAATACATTTTTAGTATTTTTTTATAACTTGTGGAAGTATTTATAATTTTTTGTTAATTTTTTGAATATTTTTGGCAATTTCTTTGGTCACTGACATCCACCATGGAGATGGTAGTCAGTAATGAAATGTGCTCACCGACTTTCGTGAATTTATTTGTTTTTTTTTTTTTTTTGGATTCATGATCATTTCAGTTCATGGGAAAGGGATAAAGATCATGGGTAAAAGTCAAGGTCACCGACAGCCAACAAGGGGGTCGTAGTCAGTAATGAAATATTCTCGTCATCTTTTATGAACGTTTTCAATTTTTGCATTTTTTTCTAGATTTTTTTCAATGTAATTGGAGACAAGATCACTGGCAACCGACATGGCTGACAGAGTTAGCAATGTAATTTTTTCGTCGGTTTAAAATTATTTAAGATTAATTAATTTTATTATTTTTTATTTTTTAGAATTTTGGGGTTTAAGTTTATCCAAGGTCACGGACTCGGGGTCAAGGTCAGAGTCACCCATAACCAAGACAGCGGTCGCGTGATGTCATAACATGGCAGCCGGTCAGCGCCCGGCACCTACTTCGCCATTCCCTCATCATAATCCTACCTACTATAATGGTGTACAATAAGTGTTTGTAATATGCTACAAAAATAAAATTAACACTATCCTCCATGAAAACAAGGATCCATTTCCGAACAATTGCTCTAGGACATCTTTTTTTTTTGTTCTGAAGCTAGAATCGAAAATTCCTTCCGAAATTTGTGAATAATTTCCTATTTATCCCCGAATTTTAAGAAAGATCATAGACAAGACCGCGAGACTTCGAATGTGGGATTATTCACTTTGTTCTACTTGGCAATTTTTCACGCACCTAGACCTTTGAATGTATTTTATCCATACTCCGTTTTTTCCCACATAGTGTATGCACCGAAGGCTTTATTTTTGTGAGGAATGTTAGACTTGACTATTGAATACTGATATTTTGATATTCATGCCAATACACTCATAAAATTGACAGCAGTTTTGCAAAGGCATTGATACACTGCTTTATAAAATCGTATTATATCACTACAGATGAATTAACTAGTAGAACCTCGGTGCATATTTTTTATTCTTAGTGCAGATATTATTGTTTGGGAGTATAACAAATTGCCACAGACATGTGTTTGATTTTCGTTTGCTAAGATTACGCAAGCTAATAAATTAGGCAAGCTCATCTTCTGTTAACTCCGTACTTCGTAGGACCTGGCCCCCTTTGTTAGTTTTCTTTATATTACAGGCATATTATCCTGTCACGTGTAAAAGTTGATATTACCATGAAGCTTTCAATCAAGGGACAGAAAATATTGAAAACACAAAATATTACTATTTCTTCACTTTTCTTTCTGAATTCTATACAACAAAACTAAAACCAATTCAGTTTGCCCAATATTTTGGTGATCACGCTTTCAATACAACGTACGTACATGGATCTGCGTTTCACAATTTCCTAACAGCAGATATGCCTGTCAGAGCTGAAATTAAAATAATGATATAATGGTCAGCTTTATCTCAAACGTTTATTTCGAAAAGAGCCAATCAACAGAGAATCAAGCAAAATTAATTTGTCTGCAAACAAAATTTCAATGGCTTAAATATTATTGAAATTGTGATTACTGGTAAATTCGGACAAGGACAATCTTAGAATGCTTAAGTTAAATTCAGTTTACATTTTACAGAAAACCCCGTTAAGAATAATGACATTTCATTCTACACAAACGTTTTTTATTATGAGGGTGTCTACGAAACATATCCAGTACAATCAGTTCACCTGTTAATTAAACTTTCAGTTACTGGTTAGCAGGAATCGACGACGAATACGATAGTTATGAACTTAAAAAAATTATAAATAGAGACATGGCAAATCGATGGCCTACGGGAAGTGTGGTGTCCGTTCCGTATAATTTGATATCACATAGATGGTTGTGACGGAAATATGTGACGAAGTTGGAAGCAATGGATCATGTTATTGTGTCGGCAGTGTGTAGTATCGGTGAATAAGAAGTACTGTCTTTAGCAACGCTATACTTTGGTAACTAGTGAAAATTGTGTGGGACCTCAGGTGAGCTTTGTCCTACTGTACAGTAGCAAACTTTCTCTATTACTGGCATGACGGTCAGTGGAGCCTTGTTATAGGTGGTCTTAGTTTTAGATGTGATATAAGGAGCATTGAAGGCGGAAAGATACCGTAATATGTACTACTGCCCATGTGCTAAATCGCAAGCACTTTAAGAACAAGAAAATGTCACACAAATCTAGTTTTTTTATCAACTTATTCCGTGGTTTACTTGTAAACCTAACATGTAGCTCATAGAACATTTGTGGTAACATAGAGACACTAGCGCCCCCAAGTTGAGTTTTATTTAGAACATAACTGCAGGATAACATACAGAGTTATTTAATTACTGTTACCGCGTTATTAGTTTCTGTGTAAAATCACACTAGTTTATCGTATTTATATTGTAATTGTTCTTTCTTGGTGCGCAAATTTGTAATTGCATTGAGAGTGCAGTAATTTAAGTTTCAGCAGACTAAAATATTCCTGTGGCAGTAGTTACAATTAAATGAAATAATGATTAAAATTAAAAATATTTTAACTACAGAATTTCAAACTTGTGTCAGATCTGCTTAAAAGCAGAACTACGTACACCAGCAAAAAAGCTCTTATAGAACTCCCAGACTTAATTTTTTAAGTAGTATGTACAAGGAAAAGTTTATGTTCTTGTCTGGTCTTTAAAAGTACAAAAATTTCTACGAGAACCTCGGATTCAGTCAGCTGCTACTAGTTTAAATATTTCCTGTATCATTATGTCATTCTCTACGTAAACGCACATGCTAACTTAATATTCACTAAACAGCAATTAAAATAATTTATAATTTTCTTTGATTTTTATTTTTGATTTATTCGTTTATTTCGAAAGGTATGGTGGTTATTCACGCGCGGAAAAGGCAAGTAGGTTACAGCAGGTGATCTGAAAAATCCTTATCTATGTTACATTTTTTTGTTAATTTTCAAGACATAACGAATTTTAGTATTTAGAAGCTAGCATTTAAATCCTGCACTCAGTTAATAAGAAGTTACAGTTTTGAAGGCAACCGAATGAAATGTAATTTAACTTCTTGAATATGAACGAGGTTCCCGAATCTTACAAGTTTGCTCGCGCAATCATAAACGCGCAAAACTACATAATCTTAAGCGTGACTGTTTTTTTTTTTACCAGAATATTTGCAGTGTCTGAGATCAAATCAAATGTTTA
The DNA here is from genome assembly GCA_029891345.1 of Dryococelus australis. NCBI lineage: Eukaryota > Metazoa > Arthropoda > Insecta > Phasmatodea > Phasmatidae > Dryococelus > Dryococelus australis. Next base: position 278,595,459 of record CM057009.1, read on the forward strand.
GTCATTGTAGGTAATATCATTGGCTCAGTTAATCTTCCCCACTTTGGTTAGCTTCTTCTGGAGTAAATATAATTTTTAGAAAACGCTTTTACTTAAAAACTTTATGCTTTATATTGATTTGCTCGATGCAAAGTCCGTCCCAAAACCTTCCCAATTACGCAACCAGTCACTTACCTTCCTCACTACAACGAATCTTCGACTATATTTGGTAATCACTATAGTGATTTGCGATCCTTAATATTTCATATTTTCTCCCCTGCGTACTGAACCCTCTATTAACACTTCTACTAATAACATAAACATAATTAAATTAGTAATTTACAAAAAAATATAGCATGTATTTGGATATATTTTCTCACACGCACACGCTCACACACGCGTAAAACACTTTGGAAGGAATTGTGTGAGAGATATATCTTAAACTCAGAGGAAATGTGTTACGGTTTTTATTAATAAACAATGGAATAAACAATGTTATTTCGTTATTTTACCTCGAAATATTTATCCGATAAGTCTCAAATATATTTGTGTTATAAGTAAATATTTGAGATAATATAAACTAGTAGTACAGATATTCGGGACAAGTAAGATGTTAGCACCCTTTATTTTATAAAAGTAAAATATATCTCCTAAATTTCTATAAGATGATAGGTAATCACCCTCGGTGCTAAATGTGACGAATAAACTACCAAAATGTGACAAGAAATTAAGAAACTGTAATTTTTTAATCTTATGTCCTCGAAGTATCTGTAATCTAAACTGCCGAATACCGAATTTCTTTACCATTTATGTAATTCTATAATTTGGATGTTTTGTACATGTTTTTAAACACTTAAGACGATTATAACAATGTAATACTTTAAAATCAATTAATAAAATATTTTATTTTGTTTCACTGTAAGATGTATAGTTTTAAAATTTTTTATATGGCAAGGAGTGAGGGTGAGCCTAAAAATATCATTTTTTTTTTTTTTTTTTTTTTTTTTTTTTAAGAAACAGCTCAAGTGTTAAATATGTGATTTTGATTATTCAAAAACATTACATACTCTTGAGAGACAACGTTTTTCAGATTATCTTAATGCATGGCTAGTACTTTAAAGAATTAAATATCTAATCAAAAATTAAAATAAAATAAATTTTAATTTCAGGAATTTGTATATTTAACAATTAAGAATTTTATCGTTTTGAACTATATCGAAAATTCTAAATAAATTGTTTTGAGAAATAAAAATATTTATAACGTACTTAATAAAACTTAATGTTTCGATAGTGATAACAAAAGTACAAAATACGTAATTTTGCCTATATTTAGCACTATGAAAAGAAACATACTCAGGCGTTTTTGACCTTATCTATGATCTTTAAACACGGTGATATTTTAATTTGTGAACTCCAGCCTATTGAAATTGTAAGCGATGCGTTCGTCTTGGTATACTGTATTTTTTTTATTAAGTAGAAATTTATTGCGAAACAAGTCTTATTGGATTTTAATGGCTTAAACACAAGTTCTGCAATGTTGTAAAATAGACAGACAATAATCCAAACTTCAGAAATCTTTATCAGAATGAAGTAAAACTACGTTATAATTTTAATGTAAAAAAATTCTGTGGCTGCGCCATGTCAGAAAACTCGTTTCATGGCAGTTTCTAATTGCTGGAAAAATTTAATGAATAATATATTAACGTTGGGGAGTGGCAGGAGGAGGAATGTTTATCAATGTGTTATAAAGTAAATACTTAGAACTTGGATATACTTCAGACGTTTATTTTAAATAACTTAAAAATATATAAAATTATTCTCTCATTACTAAAATAATGTAATATCATAGAAAGTTTTTTATAAATATATTTTTTTTTCTTTCCAGAAACGTAATATAAAGGTTAGACTTGGTAACTAAACAAACAAACACTTTCAGATTTTAAGAAAGCTATCAGCCAAATCGGTTAAAGTATTACACTCATTGCAAAATAATTGAACATACTGTAAAATAAGTTAAGTGCATTTCAAATTACGAAAGGAGTAACAAGTGCTTCTATAATACCTCGAAACCTGACCCAAAACATAAACAGATTACTGAGCAAACTGCACTCAAAAGTCCGTTTGGAAATAATAGCCGCCGTGAGGTCCGGCACGACACATGTTACACCACAGACGTTGGATAAGATAATAAAAGTCAGTACGATATGTGGTCACATCGTAAAACAACATAATCAGTAAACAAGTTCCCATGCATAGAACAAAATCTTCGAGCCATTCTTGGGGCATGGAGCCCATTCTTGGATGTACTGGAGGTTATATGATAAGACTGAGATCGAAGGACCAGGCTGGAAAACTCAAACGGGCGATCGCAAGTAGCAAAATATAGTTGGCCCACAAGTGCAGATCTGATTGTGAACAATCAGCCCAATGCGGCATCCACAGGCATTCAAGAGCGGAATGCATCCGCAGATGCATGTGGCACACATGATGAATGATGAATATGGTATGATGTGTTTACGCGTGGGTCACATACGGATATTTAACTGTCAGTAGGTGTCTGGCAAAGCAGGGTTCCCCGTAAGTTAACCACAATTGGGCCACTTCTGGATGTACTGTAGGCTAATGTCTGGCAAACCAAGAGTTGCCCATTTATCAACCACAAGTGGGCCACTTCTTGATAAACTGTCGGCTGATGTCTGGCAAAACAAGAGTTTCCCATAAATCAACCACAAGCGGGCCACTTATTCTTGGTGAACTGTTAGCTGATGTCTGGGAAAACAATAGTTACCCGTAAGTTAACCACAAGCGGGCCACTTCCAGCTCTCTGCTTCTGGCCTTCCGTAAGTAAACCACATGTCGTTATCCAATTGTTGGTAAGCCACTTGTGGCCCAACTATTGGCCACTTGTGGCCCACATAGACGCAGTTGCCATGCATTTTCAAAACCAAAAAATAATTGTATCTAACACAAATAAAATTGATGTAAACCATATTCATATGTGTTATCTTCAGCTCTGTTTCACAATAAGTAAATTTCTTTGGAGAAACCTGGAATCGGAACTCACAAACATTTAGTCTACAGTAAAGTAAGCTCTCAACTACTCTACTATGTATTCACATATGGCCTTTTAGTAACTTCACATACATAATGCATTATTAGCTTTGCTATATAGACAATGATAGTATCACTAGTCAGTACTGGGATTTAGATGTTTTGTTTAAAATACTAGTATTTTAGTTTCCGACTACTTTCAGGTAGAATTTAAAATGCAAATTAATGCATTTTTTTTTTGCGTGTTATACTTTGCAGGTTTCTTATCAAAAAAACTATTTTTTACTATTACCAGCAATACCACGTGATAATTTCACTTCGTATATACATGAAATTAAAAAATCAATTGAATACGCATATGCTATTTGCTATTGCACAACAACATAAAGTCGGTATGCCATAATTGGAACATAAGCTTATTGATCAAGTATCCTCAGTAATAAGGAACAGTAGGCATGCCACAAAAGGCGGTATGTATCCTTTGGCAAACATCACCCACACATTCTCTACATACTCTAAGATGTCTGTGGGTGTTTCACTCACATTTGCTTGTGCGCCTTATATGAAATTCCTTCAGTCATTTGGTGTAAAATGGCCCACAATTTCCCACACGAAAATGCTCAACTATCAGAAATGAACCATTCTACTACGCTAGGACTTAATGCGCAAACATGATTTTATATTCATACTCTTTGGTTTACATCAGCCACGCGTTATTTACATACTCTAAGATGCCTGTGGGTGTTTCACTGATGTTTGCTTGTGGGCCACATATGAAAGTCTCCCAGTCATTTCGTGATACGTGGCCCGTAATTGGCCACATGATGAAGCCCATCTATCAGAATTGAATATGTCTACCACATGAGGGTTTTATATGGAAAAATTATCTTATTTTAATACTCTTTGGCATACATCAGGAACATGCATTCCACGTTTTCTAAGATGCCAGTAGGTTATTCACTGATGTTTGTTCGTGGGCCATACATTAAATTCTATCATTTTGTATTTAATGGCCCACATAAAAAATACTTTCCAAGCAAATGCAATCACTATTGTTCACGTGGTCTTATTGTGTACCACATAAGAAAACACTTACAGTCATGTGGGCTAACATGTACCACTTGTGCCAACAGTTGACCAACTGTTATCTGCTTGTTGTTCGTTACTTGGGATGTCATTGTATTCTAGGCAGACATCCTTCAATGTACACCAATTTGTAGGGCCTTTGCCATCCATTAAAATGATATGTGCACTTTTTGTACATCTGTACCTCGCCGGTAAAGTGTTACGACCAAACACATGGAGGAGTTTATGTTAGCCAACTATTAAGACACTTCTGACCAAGATGTCATCATCTCCATGATTGTCGTATTCTGGGATGTCAGCTAGACTTTACTAACACCCCAGTTCTTGCCGGAATTCATTGCGAATACTGAACCTAAACTCGTCCTCGATAGAAAACAGCCCAAGTTTTACCTGCATCAGGTTAATTTGGCAGTTTAGTGGACAGCAGTCAATGGTATGAATCATGCAGAACTCCGAGCATACAGTCCCACTTGATACAAGTGTGGCTATGCAGTATAAACACGAAAATGGTTCCATCATACAGCTGCTCTCAAGTCCTTATCCAGATTGCCTGTCGTGCTCTGACTATATTGTCTAGCAATTAGGGCCAAATAATTTTGCTTCTCGTGACACTGTGCTCCTTGAATGTCCACTGCTGGAGGATCTAAATACTTTACTATCCTGGCGGGAGCTCCTCCACATACTACAAATGAATCTGTGCCGAGCTTGTGGAACCATAATCTAAGTTTGGCACATCTCCAGTCTTCCTCTCATAACACCTATGTGAACTATTTGAGCCATTCATTGTGATCAATTTCACACGAAATGTACGCCAAGAACACACAGTGCACCATCTGCACCGTTCTGTTCCGCTTATTGCTATTAGTTGTTAGGCAATGTTATAATGCCAAAATTAACCAATTAGGCAACATTTGATTTTCATTTCACTGTTATTCTTAAATGTTTAGACATGAGTGAATTTCGAACATAACACAACATTTAGAATACAAACAAATCTATTTCTGAAAATGTTGGTTAAGCTGACAAATATTTTTGTTTAGAAAAAGTTTTTGAAAATTTAAACTTTTTTAGGCATGGGCAAGACAAATCAGAAAGATTGCTTTTACAGCCTGGTGTTTAAAAATAAAACTATTATTTGTGTCCGTTTTAACTCATTTCTTCACTCAAGCCATGCCCTGAAAATTTATGCTCGTCTAACTGGTGTAAACCATGCGCCCGCAGTTTTTCAGTCATTCAGCTTAGAGCCCCTTCACATGGGACCACCGAGTGACGCTTCTTAGAAGCGCTTCCGTTGTTAAATGCTGGATGTAAATGGGTCTCTCACACGCGGCCACAGCGGCAGAAATGTGGCGCTGCTGATGCTCCCGGTGGTGTGCTTCGCCACCGCTCACGATACACAGAATGAAATGGTAGCCTTCACAGGTCGCTGCAGCCACGTCAGTGTTATGGTGGTCCGCCAGTGCCGCTGCCTGACGACAGTAAACCAGCGACCACTCTACAAGCAAGTGTTGTGTATGGATGTGGTCATTTACATTTCATATTTTGTGGTAGATATTGAATGACATGGCGTCAGAAACAGTAAATGGAAACATGGAAGATTTCATTAGTGAAACAGAAAAGTATCAAGCGATATGGGACCAGACCAGTGACTAGTATAGCAATAAAATTGCTAAGAAAATTGCTCGGGAAGCTGTTATCCGTACTTGATCCCAACTTCAGTGATCTAAGCACAACAGAGAAAACTCTCTCGGTAAGTTAACATTTAAGTCCTCTTGGAGAGTTCTATTTTTAATTTATATGTGAGGATATTAATTAATTCTTTCTATACATAAAGTTGATCCAACTATTCAATGTTCTCTTTCGTGGAGCTAATTGCACAATACATTCTCTGTACGGAAATGTTCGTTGTTTCAAAACTTTTGGTTGCCCCAATAATTTATGACCAATGTCATCAAAACACACTGAACATTCTATAATGTTCACCATTGGCGTATCTAGGGGGTGGGCAAGGGGGGCCAGTCCCCCCCCCCCCCCCCCGACACAAATCCTGGCAATGGCACTAATGTTCATCGACACAAAAATTACATAAATAATCTATATTCTACAAACGTAATGTACAGAACTTAGAAATGACCTACAGCAAACACACGACTAAACATTTTAAAATATACCTTTGTACACATCAATAAAACCGCATACCGTTATGGAATGTTGCTTACATTTTGCTGGCTATAGCATATAGTTGAGGTATTTTGCAGTTAATGTCAATACAATAAATTGTGTTTATTAACAATTAAATAGGGAATAGTGGACATATTTTAAAATGGGAAATAAACATATTTGCATGTTATAGAATAGTAACAGTAGTACAGTGGTAAATGTGAACATCTTGGTAACTCTAAAAGAAAACATCTCGCTCTTTTCTGTATTCATTCTTTAACAAAAGAAATGTGTTTTACTATTCCAGTATCTGCACGTGTATTTGGTGGTAGTTGTAAACAGTCTCAAGGTTCTGTTTCAACGTTGTTTTGCTGCACTTGAAGAATAGCAATTTGTTATGTGCCATTTCAAAGCGGAACACTATGTGGTGCGATTTCGACGTAATTAAACTTGTATACAGAAACACTGATAATGTTTATTACCCTGACAAACAGGTAGTGCACTTATGCAAGAATATAATGCATTATATAGTCAAATACAGTATTTGTTCAATCCATTCCTTTCTTCCCTTCACATTACGTCTGTGTTATTATACGCCCAGGTTATTGACATTCACTATGCCCAGAGATTACTGCACATCAGTAAAATGCATTCATCTGGTAATGAACACCAATATATGCCCTTAAATCTTTTGAATTTGCCTTTCTAATGCTGCTTCATTCATAAAATAATCAATGAGTATTGCACAGGTACACCTAGCATTGTTGCCAGGGTTACAGTTGTCTACAGGCATTCTTTCTGCAAATTCTCGAATGGTCAGTGTATCTTCAAACTTTACACCATCTCGTTCCCTCACAAAGTTATGAAGAAGGCAACAAGGTTTTATTATTGTTTCTGCAAAGTCTGGCTCAGTATTGATAGCACGATGAAAGATTCTCCGCCTATTACTCAAGATTCCGAAGCAGCATTCAATTTATCTTCTAGCTCGGGTCAGACGATAGTTAAAGACTTTCTTCTCAACTGTCAAAACCTCCCTCCATAAGGCCTCAGAACGAACTGAGAGAGACCAAAGCCTTCATCGCCAATTACCACATAAGGTACTTGGTCATGTCGTTGTTGTGAAAGAGATCTTGTGGTCTTGGTGCTGGAAGTTTAATTTTGTTACTTTGTAGTTTTGTGTAGAGTCTTGTGTTTTTGAAAGTAGTCGAATCTGAGACTTTTTCGGGATCACCGACATCAGTGTATAGCAACCTGTTATTAGAGTCACATGCAGCCAGCAGGAGAATCGAAAAGAAGTGCTTGAAGTTCCAGTTTAAAGAACCACTGTCGTTGGGTTTAATTATCCTTATATGTTTACCGTCAACTGCGGCAACACCATGGGGAAAGTTGAATCTTTTCTCAAAGCCAGCTGCTTTTTCTACTAGCAATTGTACTGTGATAGATGAAGAGCACTGGCCCTTGTATGAAACCCATATGGCAGTACACACTTCGCGAAGTATCCCCGATACTGTTGACAAACCGATGCGGTAATCGATGCGGTAATCGATGCTCAGATCGCTCATGCTGCAGCCAGTTCCCAAGTAACTGAAACAAAGATAGATACATTTTCATGTAAAGCTTCGTCCCGAATTATATATGTATGTATTTCTTTGTTTCAGCTAAAAACTATCAACGCAAATGGAAAAGTCTGCGGAATTCATACACAAGAGAAAAAGCTAAGCAAAGAAACGAAAACCGGTCTGGTTCAGCAGGAAAATACAGGAAACAATACATTTTCTACGAATAGGTTCTGTTTTTAGAAATAGCAAAAACTACAACTGATGACGGTCTTGGTGCAGGCAGTGGTGAAGAGGACAATGAATATGAAGACGAGCAAATATCAGAAGTAAACGATACAAATAATCATCGTATCAGAACTGCAAGGAATAAGAAGAGAAAGCCGATGATATAGATGCTCAGGTTCTTAATATTTTGAAAGCAAATATATTGTCGCCAAGAAAGTGAGGAAGCGGATGATGACAAGCTTTTTTTACTGTCATTGCACTCAGACTTTAAAAAAATACCGGAACATATGAAGCTTGATGTGAAAAGTCAGATCATTGGAGTAATAACAGCAGCCACACGACAGGCTCACTTTACAGGCCCTTGCCCCACAACTGTCCTTTATTCTACGACACCAAGCAACCAACACTACAATGGGTCTGCCCGACAGTACGTGACACCATACAAGACTGGTTACGAATGTTATCAAGATTCCCACTCCCAGCAACCAAAGTCGACATCAGTGGATCACATTCTCACCCCTCTTACAGGCAGTGGTGTTGACACCTCGTCTGTCAATAGTGAAGTTTCTGATTTGTTTTGAACCATGGTGATGAATTGTTAAACTTCTGACTCGGTGACTTCTTGAATAATATTAAGAACTGAGATTTGGAATTTTAAAGTGTTGTTATAAAATAGTTCTTACATTGAAAACAATATGTATACCCGGCATGTGAATGAAACGATTGTTGGATTGAATTCATTTATGTAAATACAGGTTGAAGTAGTGTGTGTTCTTCATACAGTTTAATAGTTTAAACCTTTTTCTTATTTCTAACTATTGTTTTCAACTTATGACTGTTACAAATGTTGTTTCGACATTTGATCCTCGGTCATTATATAAATATAAAATAATTGAGTTACACAACTGTTTATCTACATTGTTGTGTTTAATTCACTAATGTAAACATAATTATATGTTGAAACTAATATGTTGTTTTCGACAAGTATAATAAATGGAAACTTATTACCATATATGGCAATCGTTCAAAAATACGTTGATTTCTACAGATATTTTATGTGAACATAAACTTACCTCAGAGATAAAGCGAGTCTCTGATCAGATGGTATTGCCTCTCTCATCACTGTGTCCTGTTTACGGATACTCTCTTCAATCATAGATAGCAACTTGTAGAATGAATTTTTCGACATGCGGAAATGCGAAAAAAACTTGTCCCTATCTTGTTGCAAATCGTCAAACAAGTTGTGAAACAGTCCCTTATTTGGCCTTTCCATAAGCAATGGATGTACCCACAATCTTCTACATTTTCCCTTACTCTTCTTTCTCTTTATAAGCAGGCTGACCAAAATGAGATCACCTTCAACATCCATTGTGCTGCACACTGTTGTATTTCTTGCTTCACAGCGTTGTACGAATGTGTGACGATGCCAACGCGCGTCTGTGGCGCTGTTAACGCGCGGCTGTGGCGCAGAGAACGCGTGTGAGTGGCGCCGCTAACGAGCCACTGAGAAGGGCTGCAAAGTGGTCTCGTGTGAAGGGGCCCTTACGCGCCGTTTTCTACTCGGAGAGACAAGACGATTAAAAGAGAGCCTTACCTTACATGCACAACTTCGATGTGAGAGGCGGGCGAGCTGACATTAGTCCGCAACGGCGCAGAATGATGATGCAGCCCGTTGGTAGGGAGCACAGAGACGTCTGATTCCACGCAATGGTTGTGAACATATTTGGCGTGCCTCTTTCCTCCTGTCCCTGGGGATGCCATCAGCTGCTGGATGATTTCAATTAAAGGACCAGATCTGTGCAAACGTTGCCGCCTTAGTCATCAGAGCGGCTGATGTGAAGGGAGTGGTAGAGTTCTGTGCCCTCCCTGCCAGTAGTACTGACACTTGTTTACACTTGTGTTCTAACATGAAATTGGGGCTCTCTTTTGGGGAGTTCTCCTGGTATTTTCTTAAGGCGCTATTGCCAACACCAAAATTCACGTTACCAAAATTCTGTTGCGGTGCGGGGTAGAGTGGAAGAGTCTCGTAATATCGTATGCAAGACACAGAACGACCGATGTAGGAACAATGATTGTGAGTGAAGTGTCTGCACTTCTTAGTCCGTGCGGGCGTATTCAGGTGCCTACGATATCGCAGGTTTCTATGTAAGGTGTTGGAACTGTTGTGTCTTATTGTAGCGAAGTTTTAAATGGAAATTTAAAGACTATAGCAGGCCGTTTACACATCTGGTTTAAAGCATGCCTTATTTTCCAATGAATTTTATTTGAAGGGTTGATGCTCGAGGTGCGTGTTGTGCTTCAAAAATGTTGTGCTAGTATGTTGTGGAATGTTACTGCTTTTGGCAAAGAATTGTAAATGTATATAAAAAGCAGCAAGAGATGGGATTCTTGACCTTAATTCTAATTATAAGTGTTTGGAAGGCATTATTTATAGCATTGAATGCAATATATTGTTAATTTACCTTAAGTTCATGTGTACTAATATTGCACCGGAATTTTGGTTGATATATAAAAATAACTGCGAGAAAGAGAGCGCGGAATGCAAATTTAAGAATATGTGAAGACGCTTAAGGCACTTCTTTAAGGAGATTAACTGCTAGTATATAGATTTCACGGGAGTGCGTACATAAGGCAAAAAAGTCAAACATAATATATTACCTTTTACTTGAATTTAGGATGTCATGGAACTGTCTATAATGTATGGGTCAATATATCAATTAAAGGAAATAAGCAATTTTTATTTGTTTCCTTAATATTGAATTTATTGACTTGCTGAAAGATTTGGAAAAGTCTGATCAAATATTCCAACATTAAAAGAAGCAACCTGCTGACTGTTCCTTCAAGAACGTCTTTTATCACCTTAAGAATGTATTTTAGTAAGAATTCTGTATATCTTTTTAGTGTTGAACATTCATCTTAACATCAACCGAGTACTCACAAATGTTCAGCGAGCGATACTGGAGTCTCTGGTTTTCGGGGGGTTCCTAGGAGTACTCCCGGAATAACCAATAGACCCACTTAGGTTTTTTTTTTTTTTTCAGAAAAATACTGCACTGCAACACCCAAGTGATTTAGAGTCCATTTGGAGCTGGGAAGAGGGAGGAGGGCATTTTGAGGATTTGTGATAATTGGAAGCAAAACTTTGTCAGGCATGTATTTCACTCTTAACTGCATAGCTCCCCGCACCATAGTTTAAAATATACCTTCTTTTAAAATCGGATGAATCTTTCTGAAACTTCATATACTATTTTCTGCCACAAGGAAAGCTATAGTAGTTAATACTTACCTGCACGTTATTACGGAATCACGAGCTTGTTAAATAGCAATTTCTCATTTAGTAATTGCGAACTATTTTTCACTTATAGTGTTAACACTTCTATGAGTTATGACAAACTATTTACTTTTTTTTAGTTATACAGAAAACTACTGACATCTTTATATCCTTTGACAATTAACAGAAATAATGGCAATTGTTTTGTATAATGTTTTTAGGTAAATTGTTATGCTCTTCGTGCATTTATAGAGTATTACATTTAACAAAGAAGTTAACCGTAAACCAACTGCATAGCATTCAAGACAGATGAAAATGTGGGTGTTAAATAATAAACCAAATACACATATATTTTTAACTGACTTTTATCTATACCATAGATTTAATTCTCCTGTCGAGGTCAGTTGTGTCATGCAGCTCTGGGCAACTCATAAGCAAGTTATAATGTTATCATTTTATGAAATGGGTTTTCTTATGCTTTAGGATGAATATAGTTATATCGTTTGAATGGGAGTTGTTTACAAATATCAACTCTACTCTTCTGAACTTTCCACTATGTACACGAGTTCTCGGATCATCCGAAAATACACACTCGTGGTATTTGTCATTTTCTTTCTACCTCGGGCCACCGCCACATTTCAATACAATTCAATTTGGGGGATCAGTTAGAATGAGGATTTGTTTGAGGTCGTCTTTAGAAGTACCACAATTACGATATTAATTTTAGAAGTCCGAATTAAACGCTTAAGTAACTTGTCATATTTCTTCCGGAATGTCAGTTATTTGAACCCCGACTGTTAAGTGATCCATATAGTGTGAGTTGAGTTGAGACAGTCAGGCGGCTCTCAACAACGAGGTCTTGAGAGCTGATGAGGGTAAAATGAGGTGAGAATAGTGCAGCGCCGGGACGCAAGGACGGGGGGAAACGTGAGATTCCCGAGAAAAGCCGCCGACAAGCGGCATCGTCCGGCAGGATTCCCACTTGCGAAAATCCGGGAGTGGCCCGGCCGAAGAGGTTTGCCTTTGTGGGAGGCGAGCAGTCTAACCGCTCAGCCACCGTGGCCCCTCCATATAGTTTTAATTTAATAATAGCATCAGGTAAAATTGAGATTTTACTCTGGGACGAGGAACAATTTGTTGTAGTATTCGTACACGACATATTCTTCCGAGGTGAATGAACTGCGATGTAGTGCCGTATACCCATATCAAGCCCTAGGTACGAGTTTTCGCCTATGTTCATCACAAAATTAGGATCATGATGATAGTAATAATATAAAAACTGGTAAACCCTAGATTGGTTTCGCCCGAGCATTGCAATACAGCAACCTCAACTAAACTATGTACTAGTAAACATTAACTTTATTAATGTACACATTTTAAATACTGAACAACTTGCGGAATTTATTATTTCAAGTTTTCTAATTTTGCTTTATTGAATCTTATTTGTCCGAATGTTCATACAATTACTAAACATCAATAAATTCGCTAACAAAGATTCTACTCCCCTAATTGTCGCAAAAAATTCAAACATCCTTTCGAGTTGTATTTTCTATCTAAAGCCGAACACATATATACAGTTGATTCAACTAAGTAATTTATTGGCAGTTTAATTTATTTTGATTTAACACAGAAGTTTTGATTACTCAAGCGTGTATCTCGTTAGATGAACAAAATTAATTTTGTTGCTTTTGAAGTTTCGATTACACAAAAAAAAAATTTTTGGGGCAACTAAATATATTTTGCGGCCCTATAAAAAAGTATTTTGTTGGTCCGAACAAAACTTTCTCCAGTGCATGTCTTGGTGTGCTTATCCAAAGCATCTCATTAAAAAGCTGAACAAATACTTTTATCAAATTAATTAACGTGCAGGACTCTTAATTTGAGTAATCCAATTGCAAAACTCTGTAAATCCACTTGTATTAGCAAATTAGGTTTTGTCACCATTTTAATCACTATACCATCCTCTAGAAACGTAAATCCTAAAACAAGAGCAGAACTGCTCCCAATCGGTGTAAAATCGACTCTAAAAATCGCCCACAGATTTAGAATTAGGTGTATCATCTATTGGTTGAGAAGAATAACTGAGTGAATCCACCTCCTTTATAATTAAGCAGCATTAGGTATACCCTTATCAAATATTAATTCCCATGAAACTTCAAAATTTATTACGCCCACGTACTCAGGAACAAAGGTTCGTGAGCACTGTATATTTTTCTGGTTGTTTATTCCTATGCGTATATAGCCAAACGCGTAGCTTGTAAGTTACTCAGATGTGCATAATTAATGAACATCAGCTGATTTTAGTGCATGCAAACCATCTGTATAATATCAGATGGGTGTGTCGGATGTATTCAAATATCAGGGAAAAGTATTTCGCTTGGGAAAAAATGCCAGCAATCGAAATTGGGAGGATGCAGTTGTTGAGGTCACCCGGCCACAGAGTCTAAGGCCCTTTCAATTTGCTTCTGTTACAGTAGTTGTCATCACTAGAAGTAAACTTGGTAATGTGCTCTTGTAAGAGGAGAAGTGGCCATTTAGAATGAAGTTTGGTGAAGAGAAGGGAATTTGCAAGCGACACAAAACGTATTCTTGTAAGAAACCAGATGTCAGAGTTTGAAATATCTTAAAAGAAGAGAAACTGAAGGACATCGATGTTCTACTTAGAAATAATTTTGGTCAAACCTGGAAAGATAATGGAGATCTTGAGTTATACAAGAATCTGATTGATCCTCAAAGCATACCATATCTGAAGAATGAAAAAGACGACTCAGATTTTGAGATTTGTTTTAAATAGGTACATTAAGTTACTTGTGTAGTAAAAAGAGAAAAGTGTTTAGAAGCTTCAAGTATCTTTCCTCCTTTACGTATGTTTATTTTATATATATAGTTAACATAAATGCTAAGCAATAATTAATTTTTTTCCCGCCATCATCCATGAAAGGTCAGCTATGAATTTAGTTCATTGTATTGATATCATTTGTGCTGAATATAACTTTGGAGGAGTGTTTGCAACCAATTTCTCTTTAATTTTAACAAATTTACTGTGTATCATTACATTGATTTAGTTGCGCCTTGAATATTTATTCATGTTTTGTTAAAGTTATACCATAATTAATAAATACAGTACAAATCATTTAATGCAGAATTAGAACTCAGTAAATGAGTTGGAAAATTCAAATTATTTTAAGAAATAATACGAATTATTACGGTTTATTATTTTCGCAGTTATAAGGAAACGCTCCTATATCGAACATACTTCTACCATAAACCTAATTTTTGTGTAGCCACCAACCATACACAGATGTTTGATATGTTTACTGACAAAACAGCTATGATGCACTTACAGCATTTTGCTTCTGGACGACTCAGTTCATGTCGTCCAGCATTGTAAACGGTGATGAGGACTTGATCACAGTAGCAGAGCTGGCTGCTACACGACGATGATGAAACACTCATCGCGGAGTGTTTATGGGCCATCACTCGTCAAAGTTGATGGCAGGTCATCGTACGTTCAATGGCAGGCCATCATACGTTCGATAAAATGTTCAAACCAGTTTATACAGCTTCAAAAAAAATTGTTTTCTCTTAACAACCACAAAAATTCCTATACATTTGTAATGGTCGTGCAAGCAGGAATAGTAATATTTTTTTGTAAATATATTTATGTTACCGTTTCTACATTTATTCAAGAAAAAGTCAAATGAGTAATGGAACTCCAAACTTTGAGTAGGTCTAGTAACAACGCTCAACATTTGTGTATTCACAGCCTGATTTAAGGCAAATCTTCCTAATCTCTCAATAAGTTAAAATATATTCATTACAGTTTAGGAAGTTTACTATAAATACTTTTACCGTGTATGTGCGGTCATATTATTGGTACTCAGTGACAGTCTGCTATCACACTATGTTTAAAAGGTCATGCGATTGGAAAGAAATGATGCTTGGAAAGCTAAAAATATGCCATACGGCAGTCAGTTTGACGACTTATGTAGAAAATATAACATTTGTTGCATATTTTTCTCTCAGAACTGAAGAGGTGTAAGAATGTATCAGGTATATTTCCTACTGTAAGATCAGGGAACTAACTGGCATCCCTACATACCATTATCCGGAACACAATATGAAGCTACATCTGAACCAGATACAATATCCCATTTGGAGGGATCTCGAATTCACGTATTTAGTTTACGTCACACTAGTGTAATTGATAATAAGAGAGCGTGTCGTTTGGCAACGTAAGTTATGCTAGTGGTAGGAATCTTTTTGGAAGGTTGTATATGAAACGTGTTGGAGGAGAGACTTTATTTAATTTTGGCCCCCGTTGACAGAAAGACTGGTTTTTCAAACCGACTCTCCGTGTCACCAACCTCGTAAAGATACGTTTGTAGAGTTACATATAACTTGATTTTTTTACTCAGTCCGATTATGGGAATAAAATTCGATGTATGTTCATAGCTATATACGACATGGCTTTCTCGTGGATAGGGGCCGCGGTGGCTGAGCGGTTAGCCTGCTCGCCTCCCAACAAGGCGAACCGGGTTAATCCCTGGCCTTACAGAGAATAATTACACTAATCGACGCGTCAGTTATCCTAACCTACATTAAATCTTGTCATCTAGGTTCGAAATATTTCTGTCAGTTATCAAAGAGGTAAAAACACTCTGGTCGTTTCGGTTTTGGCTGAATATCAAACAGTTTTTCTACATGACGAACATGTGATTTTTAATTTCCTCTCCTCTAGCTGCTAGGTCCCCCCCCCCCCCACCCCCCCAACAGCAACACCTTCAAAATTCTAAACTGGTGCCTCAAGGTCCAAAACTGCCTTAGAAAACTCGGAAATGGCCATCTATTTTTATTATATCTGAATAAATGGATGGTCAGTAACTATTTTTATGCAGTCAAGTTTATGTTTTTAAGATTATGTGCGTTGAATTTAAAGAACCAAAGAGAAAAGTAGAAAATATGCAACTAACATCGATAAATTGTACTTATGAAAAATGAAACGTTATCTTTTACATATGTGACTTAAGATCTTTAACTTAATAAACTGTGTAGAGCTTCTTAACCAATAGTAATTCATATGTGCACCTCAGATTGAAAGAAAATAAGATTATACAGGGCAGATATACACTGACACGCTTGCTTTGACGTATTGTGTTACGCCATGAGGCATTGTTACCCACACCTCATGCATAGCAATTATAAATCATGCTTTCTAAACCAATTATACATACATACGTTACGTCCTGATTATTATGGTGAATGTTTTGAAACAAATTTTTGAAAAATCTTAGAATTTCTAAATGTTAGTTTATTTGTTGAATTGGCATTCTCTGGGAGTTTTCCGATTACTTGAATAAGCATCTACAGATGAATGCTGATTTGTCAGATCATACACATACTAAACCACTATTTTACTTTTATTTACCAAACGAAAATTCACTTTGAAGCAGAAAAAACAACTATTAATTTAAAACCAAATCTACAACGTGTAAAAATGCACACCGAATTTTTGAGTATGTTCCTAGCACACAGTCGAAATCATATCCAGATGCGTAAGGTCTACACAGATAATTTAAAAAAAAAAGGAATGATGCACTGATCTGTCAAAACACGGGTTATACTTGTCCAAACTTTTATATAAAACGTTATTTTTTTATTTAAAAAAAAGAATTTAAAATACTAGAAAATTATTTTTTTCAATCCGACAATACATGCATATGAGTTTACGAAACTCGTTTTATGGATCCACATTAAAATCAAGAGAAATTTAAGGTTCAAATCAGTCAAATTTTCTTTATTTTTTCGGCTTTAAGGAAGCACATTTGTTGACTTAAATCAGTCTCTCACTTCGTTTCTGAAAAGTCGCTTCTCTACCAAATATCCTCTTATGAAAACACAGTTTTGATAACTCTCATTATCAGCGTTTTACTCACATTCCAATTCAGTAGAGATAGGTTTTTAAATACATGTATTTTTTTATATTACTGAACGCTTCGCAGTGTGGTACACTAACACTATAAGCTAATTCACACAAATCATTGCATTTTTAGGGGTGGTATGGTCATTTCATTAACGGCATGAATTTAATGGCTGCTCATTACTTTTTTACTGACTTCAAGCACGAAAAAACTGATAGTATTCTCCTGTCGGTGATATTTACCTCGTGCAGGTATACTTTCACCGAAGCAGATGTTCGCCGTCTTCGGCGACAAACGGCAGTTTTCACAGCTGAGAGCTTGGCGCCACACAAGCTGGAAGATCAAGTGGTGCTCGGGGACGCGCAGGCGAACTCTGGTCGAATAACACTGGCCGTGATTAAAGATGGCAGGCTGAGTTCCGCTGACCTGCCCTTCTTCGGCGCTCCCTCCCGCTCGGGTGACAACAGCGCGCCTCGCGGTTAACGGCACAAGCGCCGCAACGAAGCGCGGCTAACTAGACCATAAATTTCGGGCAAGAACATCAAGGACATTTCGAATACACCCCATCGTGAAATACGAGGTGCGAAACTGCGAACTTGAGAGCAGACTGTATTTAAAGTGAGAGATTTGCCGCAAGCGCTGTGTCGAACACGCCCAAGCGCACAACAACTCTGCGGCGCATTATTTTGCACGTGGAGACCACAATATTTCGCTACTGAATAATAATATGTAACTCGCGTAAAAATTATTAATT
Organism: Dryococelus australis; assembly: GCA_029891345.1. Taxonomy (NCBI): domain Eukaryota; kingdom Metazoa; phylum Arthropoda; class Insecta; order Phasmatodea; family Phasmatidae; genus Dryococelus; species Dryococelus australis. The sequence continues at coordinate 278,613,465 of CM057009.1, forward strand.
CATTATACAAATGCATAAAAAAATGTTCTTCAAAACAAAACATTATTTATTAGGTAAACTTTCGTAACGCAGTCTTAGCAAATGCTGTATTAATCGTGATGTTACGCTATGAAAACAGCATAATCCTGATCAACCCATAATTAAGTGACTTGTTTGAAATTATTGTCGAATATTTTACAGAAATTAAGTGTGGCAGTTTTATTTGCACGAATTTTTAAAGCAATATTGATATGTTCTATGCACTAGAAATTGGTTTGTTATTATTCACGACTTCCTACTGTCAACACTGTGCATTAATAACCAAGAAACTATTAAAGACAATATGATGAGACTGCGTGTAGTTGATGCCGTACGGAAAATGTTGAGATTGCGCGAGTGGGTGTAGCCATTATGCTGTCAGTTCTGTTTGAAGCCTAGAGCAGCGGCACTGCAGAGGTAAAAGAGATGGCGCAGTTGACAATGTTTTCTTCGAGCAACTTAAGTGGTATTTTATGTGTTATTAGAAATGTGAGATCATGATTGAGTTGCGGATACGATGGTGTATAAAATTCTGTACCGCGTCATCACGTGTAACAACGCACGATAGCGTGAACAGTTTGAGAGGGACGAAACTGTGTGTGATGTGAAGAAAGGATGATGCGGCAGTAAGAGAACGGCAACGGACGAAAGAAGCGCGGAGTCTGTACTGCACACATTCTTGTATCAGGTGTCCAGCGAATTTTAAATGAAGTTATTAGAGGCCTTGAATTCTCATATTATTTCACGCTATGAATGAAGACGACCCAGATAGGCGGGCCGAAATGTGTGATTTGTTGTTAATTTGTGCAACGACAACAAACATTTTACTGACGTGATTGTATAGTCCAATGAGGCTGCCCTTAAATTGAATGGAACTGTCAACCACCACATCTGTGTGTACTGGGACAATGAAAATTCCCACATTGTGGTAGAGTACGCAGTTAAACTTCCTGGGTTAACAGTGTGGCGCAGTAGGTCTACCAGAGGACTTGTGGAGCCATTCTTTTTTAATAGAACTGTAGCATTTACTTCAATAATATTATGCCAGTTATTTGCCAACTATACCCAGACAACGATTGCTTTCCACGTGAATACGTCTTTAAATTTGCAATCATAGCGTGAGGCAATCCAGAAAATCCTATTATAACAAAATCGGGGCATACAGATTCGCATTGCAGCTCCGAATCTATCGCCTACATTCAAAATTCAATTACACCATTCGATTGCCAAAGGATCGAAGAATAGGTTACGTTGAGTGAGAACAGAGAATCATTTGGGGGGGGGGGGGGGGGCTTTTGAGTTCGTTTCGCCATGTCTCATAACTTCCGCGCAGTATAACTTTTGACTAGGAGAAGCTACGACGCTCGTTTGGGTTTCAATCGACAGCTCTCATCAAGATGAATCGATTGCGTGTACAAAAACATTTGTGTGGCGTGGTTATGGTGAAAGTGTATGAGCTTAATGTAAAAAATTAAGAAAACTGTACACAGTTTCATATCGGCTCTCAAGACCTCGCTGTTAAGAGCCGCTCAAATCTCTTCACTCACTTACAATGTCGGCCTATACTCGTCAAAAAGCCAATTCGAAATACAGAAATCATACACGGATGGAAAGAGCATCTCAAAAGCAATCCAGTGGTACCCATAAAACCCCATATGATCGAGTGACGCGGTGCCGGGAACATAAAAAAAAAACATCAAAGCGTCTTAGCACGTCTACGTAGACGTATCCACGCAAAAAAAAACGGCCGTGTCCTGTTATGTGTCAGCCTCGTGAAGTGAAATCTAGCACCCACATGTACTTTCATTCCATCACCAGGAAAACACATGGCAAGGAAGGTGGATCGGAACTTCTGTGCGTAGTTGGATTAGAAATGCTGATAAAATAAAACCTTTTGGTTGTGCGCTCCGATTTTACATAAGTGAATAATGTAGTCAAGCTTTTAGTTCAAACTAAACACACATGAGCAAAATTAGAATTCTGCTTTATTGAATAAATTTAAATATTCAGTAGTTTTGTTTTCATAACTGTGTCATATAGGAATTAATTTTTATATTAATTGCGTGTTTTGTGGATAACAAAACTGTTAATACTTTATACATAAGGGTACTTGATAAAATGATAAAGAGAAGACACAATTACGGTAACTCTTATCACATATTAAATAAATCCTGGTACATGTAGTGAAACAACAAATCACTTCAACATAAACAAATCTGAGTATTTAGAAACATGGTTTATAATAAATATTTTGTATTTGTTTATATAGTTATTCATTTAATTATATATAAATATGTATATTGGCTTTAAACGGGTACCCTGTACAAAGTAAAAAAAAGAAAGGTTTTACCAAACGTTTTTGGACACATTTGTTACATGATTACTTACTTGTCCATTAAATAAATAAGATTAAGAACCTCATCATTTGAGGTTAACAACGCCTCGAGCACGAGGTCGTTAAAAAGGTTAAATTACCTGTGTGCCTCGTGGGCACATTCAAACTAGTAAAATAATTTTAGGTTACATTTTTAATAACATAGAAACGGAAATTGAAATATTTTGGTGCCAAAAACAATGTTTATATGTTTTTTTTTGTTCAGTCTAACAGTTTGAGCAGCACGATCCGTCATGCACAAAATAATGGAAATGTATCACTTGATTTTTGATGAACAGAAGCGGGCAGAAGTTAAGAAGTGAAGGAAAACATTTGGATGCAGGTTAAGCCACGACTAGAAAATCAGAAACACCCCGGGAAGGATGTTGCGCCAAGGAATATCACATCCCACAGGCAATATGAAGTTAGGATGCCGTTAGTAGTTGTACACGAGAGGGCTCCCCGAAACTCTTGGTACACGAGTAATATAAAAAAAAAAAAACAGAACTAGAGTAAAGAGAAAAAAAAACTAACATGAAGGGGATTAAGCGAAAATCACGGCAAACAAACTTACCTAAACGGCGGTGAAAAAAAAACAATTGCATCAAAATATGTAATATAGAACAACGAGAGAAAATAAATCGTAGCTGACTACATGCTTGTTAAAAATGAAGAAGATGGCAACGACCTTGGCAGGTCGCGTATATATCGAATCGTGCTTGCTCAGAACTCGGTGCTTCACATACGCAATCGATTATTTAAGGACTACTGAAAGACTTCTGAAACGATTACCAAAACTTTTCATTAATTTACCTTAAGTAGTAATTTGCAGAAATTATGGATTTTAGAGCTACTTGAGCTCATTCAGGACAAGTACAAAGGAAATGACAATATTTGCATACTGATACAAAACGAGACAAAAGTACAATATTATAAAGCACGTTTGTTATTGATTATTTAACGAGGCAAACTTGTGGTGAATAAAACAGTTTAATAAATAATCTAATAATTATAGTCGTTTGACATAAATACAATGAATTGAAAACAGAATGAATCAATTAACCGGAGCACATATTTGCAAAAAACAAAGTATTATCTAGACAATACAGCTAATTAATTAAGTAAGTATTACTAGGATATCAACATTGTAAAAAAACAAATAAACTGTGCCAATACATCTGGCACAGTCCCCAACACAGCCACACCCTATTTTTTTCCCCGACAGGGTGGTGAACCGCCACATTAACATCAATACTTACGGTCGCTCTGGATGACACATTATTTGGGATGTGGATAGGTCGACGAGCAAATGTCGAGAACCCACCCATATCTCCAGATGCATTGTCGTTGGTTTTTTCATATGTGGCGGAGCTTTAAAGAACATCGTGTACACCACAAAGCCACGGACACTGAATTCCATGATAGACGTAGATGTGATCGCCTTTGAATCCACTCTCGTCGAAACAGTGGCGACTGTTTGTCGCTCAGTTCTACAGCGTTGTAGACGAGGTCATTCTACTGGTGGTTCATAATTTCCACATTTATAACTGTTATTGAGGTTGAAGTAATGCAACTGGCAATGAAGCACTACACCCGACTATACAATGTGAATAACTCATTTTAAAAAAGTAGTAGAGACACCATAAATATTGCCAGAAAAGTGCGATTTATGCTGTATAAGAAAGAAGAATGTATATATTTTGCAACGCTGTATTTTTAACAGAATTTAAGCGCATTTACATTATGGATGCTTCGGAAAGCAGAATTTTCAAGAAAATCTTCTGCACGTAAAATCGTTATATTATTTACTGAGATCATGTGTAATAAAATCATAGTAATAACGTAAAATACCAATTTTATTACTTACTTTATTTACGTCAGTTTCAGTCATAAATGTTTGTGACAAATAGACGCACATAAAACTAATTATAAAAATTATTTCCTTCAGTATTAATACAATTTTCGTGCCCACAATCATAGTAAACATTGTTACTATATTCCATGTCGAAGATTTCCTTCCAAACTTAGCTTTCTGAAGCATTCCGAATGGAAATACACTTAAATTTAGTTAAAAATACAGAATATATTAATCGAAGATTTTTTAAATTTAAAAAGTATATTTTAGTATACTATTTTATAACGTTGCATAATATATACATCCTTCTTTCATACACATCATAAATCACACCTTTCTGACAATTTTTATGGTGTCTGCACTACTTTTTTTATGAGATCTTCACATTGTATAGTCGGGTGCAGTGCTCCATAGACAGTTGCTTTACATCATCCTTAACATTCGCACACTTCAAACGTTTTCCTAACTGCGTAAAATATAATCAGTAACAGCATATTTCCTTTAAAGTTTCTCTTTTAGTCACATTCAGAGAATGCAAACTTTAATTTGGTATATGAAGTTGTTTATTGTATCGTACGTGCAGACGCCCTGATAATTGTTATAATGTTATTTGTCAAATATGGAGTAACTCGTGGTAAGTACTCTTCTTCTAGTAATTACTCTTTCTTCCTTCTGCTTATTAGAGCCTAATCAAATAATGAATCTAAATATTTTTTTCAAGAAGGCCGTGTTATGGCTGGATATATATATATATATATGAATGTGCCGTAAGTCGTTACCTCACCTATCGAATTTCCTTTATATAAGAGGATAACAATTACGTAAATTCTTTACTCCATGTTAACAGCATCCTTTAACAGCGAATACCGCAAATAGCAATAACAATATGTTTTTGATTTTTCCCTATGTTATGTATGATATGAAATTATTTCCTTGGTATATGTAATTTTTCCGGTTTCTATTAACTAACGAAAGTGTACTGATACAAATGACAAGTATTCTACCTTCGACATTCTTATTGCCAAACATTATTACCAGCTAGTCCGGTGGCATAGCGAGTCGAGTGAAATACTTCAAAATTGAAGAGTTTAAGTTGATAACAATTTGACGTAACGAGTAATTTCAAATAACAGTGTGTATGGTGAAGCTCGAGTCGAAACTTCTAAAGCCTCTACCAAAGAGTCACACTTTGACCAAATATCGCAGGCTCTAACAGTAACTTAAATTACTGCAGTTAAATATACTATATCGTCGATATCACTTGACAATATAGATACACGATATTAAAGTGTGTGCAGCAAATACGGTAAAATTTAAGATATTTTACATTTCGGATGTTTTTCAAGTAGCGGCGAATAGCACAGAAAAATTCTGACGTAAGTAAATATTTAGCGTCAGCCAACAAAATTTTGCCAAATATTTGTTTCCTTTTATGTAAATAACTGTACACACTATAAACTCGAATCAGTGGGAAACCACTGATTCGGAGTGAAATTTAACTACTCGAATCAGTGAAAATGGATACACTTAAAATCAGTGAAAGATTTCACTGAATGAATAAGTGATGTGAAACAATTTCATTGACTGAATAAGTGACAGCAGACTGGAGTAGCGAATAAAATATTGTTTTTATTTAATTTAGCTAAATAATTACTTGAAATGAGCATATTTAGGATAGTTTACTGTTTATATTACGCATTTACCTAATTTAAAAAAAAAAAAAATTCGGAGAAGGCCCCGATTGAACTCACAAACCCTTTACATTTCGCTCACAGGCAGTTTTATCTTACCGTGTGTGCAACGAAACCTTGTTGAAAAATTAAGCAGAAAATTTACGTCTTTCAATTTTGAGCAAAATCGTTGGAGATTTCAATTGAATGCTCATACTTTTCGTTTTTGGTTTAATTGGTACCGTTAGGATTGTTGAAACGAATAGTTTATATAAGAGCTCTCTCTTCACCACATTATATGCAGTTTAAACCTCCAAACAGAGCGTTGTGATGATTACATGAAAACGAAATTAAAGACGTAATAACAAAATGAAAGACTGAATGCTCATATTACCTCGTAAAATGGTTTTTGAAAAACGGAACACATTTTAGAAAGCATTTCGTTATTTCACAACGGCCAATTAAAAAACGTTGTTAGATGTCCATTTTTTTTATTTTTATACACTGTTTAACTGATTGGCCATTCAAAAATAAACCACTGAAATACAGTGAAAAAATGACTGATGAATCAGTGGAAAATGTCACCGAATCAATTAGTGAAGGAAATCTTGCATTTTTTCACTGATTCATCAATTAAATTCACTGAGGCGACCGTTGAATCTGTAAGGTACGTTCGACTGATTGAAACAGTAAAATTCTCACTGATTCATATTAAGAGTGTACAGTATTTGAAGCAAATCGGTTAAGGAAAAAATACTTCTTTAAATTATTCTGATCGGCGATACTCATAAGGATAATTCAATATAATATTTTATCCACATTAAGTTCATTATTTCCTACAGAATACTTTTTTTGGATCAGAGATAAACTCATAAATACTTTTATAATTTTTTAAGTGATTCCCGCTTATGTAAAAAAAATTAAATAAAAATTCAAATTATTTTTTGTTATTCCATCTAAATATTTTCAGAGTAGTAGTAGTGTGTCATGAGATTTTTGGGAAGGAATTTTTTTAAACATATAAAATATCACATTTTCTGAAGCTCTGTCGATTATTACCAAAGGCTTAAGATCATTTTTTAATACAAGCTTATGTTTGTAAGTAATTAATAATAATTTTTTGTAATAGTAATTTTTGAAATGCTAATTGCATTGAGAATTTTTTTCAATCATTATTTTTCATGTAGACTGCCTTATTACTAATCAAAAGATAAATTTCACTAAACCGAATTTGATTTGCATACAACCAAGTTGTAAATGATATAAACAAATTAATACAACATTTCCTACAGTTCTAAGAAATCAGTTTTTTTAACTTGTTTAATCAACCTAGAAGTTTCAGATATTCCCATACAAAATAATATATTATTCATAATTTACGCAAGGAAATGTGTTTTTGTTGTGAGGTGAAGTTCGGAGGCAAGTAACTGCTGAGACAGGGACTTGACTTGAAGCTCGGTTTCATCCTATTTGCAGATATTTTTCATTTCCGTGTCACATATTCGGATTCAGCGTAATTCCTGACAATATACGATTAGAGAAAATTTACATTTTAAAAGTTGTTTATTTTTTCGTGCTTAATTTGAATTGCGTGTTATCTGCTGGTTGTAAAATCTCAGGAACGTACTTTGTTTACAAATAACTTTCTGCATTTTTGTAAATAGGAAATAACACTCAGTGAGAATTAGATACAAAAGTATTAAATAACTAGTAAGTTGTATATTTTCTATAATCCTACATTTCCAATAATACCCCAGTAGTTGGGTTATGCCGGTTATGGCGGAACGGCTTTTGGCATCGGAGCCAGAGCCGCCTGGCCACCATGTTGTGACGTCTCCCCAGTGACTATCTTGGAAGCCAGTGTCCCGTGACCGTTGGGGTTTGACCTTGACCTGTACCCCTGACCTATACACTTGAGCTTGAAACCCAACAATAAAAACCAAAAAAATATATAATTCCAAATAAATATTACTGTAAATTATTTTTATAAAATATTTAATAATTATTTAAAAAGATTAAATGTACTATGGTTCCCCCTCACGTCCCTCACATACAATTAGTCGGTAAGGCTCCATCCTCGTCACCCATACCCAGTCAACAAGCATATTATATTACTGACTACTACCACCATATTGCAAGCCAGTGACCTTGACATTGAGCCCTTAACCTCGATTACCATGAAAACAAAAACTCTAGAAAAATGTATAAAACTCAGCAAACATATGACCTTACAGATTACTACCATTTAATGGATGTATATAACCTTAACCTAGACTACATAGCCTTTAATGACCTTGATAACAAAAATTCGAGAAAAAATACATAAAAGTCAACAAGAATATTACGTTACAGACTACCACCACCATATTGTATGTAGGTGACCTTGACCTTAACCCCATGACCTTGAATGACCTTGAAAAATATATATAAAATGCATAACATTCTGCAAGCATGTTATGTTACTGACTACTACCACCATATTGGAAGCCAGTGACGTTGACCATGACTCCCTGACATTAAATGACCTTGAAAAACAGAAATCGAAAAAAAATCATTAAACTTTGCAAGCATATTATATCATAGACTACTACCCATATTGGCTACAAGTAACCATAAACTTGACCCCGTGACCTCTAATGACTTTCACAACTAAAACTCAAGAAAAAATCCAAAAAGGCAGTTAGCATATTGTGTTACTGACTGCTACCACCATATTGGATGCCAGTGGCCTTGTAAATAAAAACTCGAGAAAAATCCACTTACGTCATCTAGCATAATACATTACTAATTACTACCATCATCTTGGATCGAGGTGACTTTGACCTCAACCCCGTGACCTTGAACCCATGAAATTTCAAACAATTAATAAAAATTTAAGAAATTCTGAAAATCCAAAAAGTTATAACGAAAGTAGTAATAATTATTAAAAGTTTACTATTAAAAATGTATTTTAAAAACTTACACTTCCAGAGGTACCACAGAACCATATCCAGCAGACGACTGTCTCCCTCACCCCCACTCCCCTCAACAATACTCATTCTATCATATGATAACATCTTAGATTTTTCGTTTGTCATATGTTTATACATTGCTGGAGGCTGCCATCTTTGTTTCAGAGTCATTCAGAATTTGAACGAATCCTATAACACCAATAACATATTGTGCGGACACCGACCAGCCAATCACCGAGTAGTCACGTGACTGCACACGCCTATACATACACACCTACACACACACCAACACACACAGTGCCCGAAATAGTCCAATTTGCAGACGAGATGGATAATGCATTAAAATACTGGTAGTGTGGCCAGGAACGCCGTTCACATCAATGTATCTGAGGCGAAATGCGTACATGTACATGCGACCTAGCGGAGGAGCGATGGAGCGATGGAGCGAGTCTTGGGTGAAATCAGTCTGTAGAAGTCAGTCGGCAGACTCGGATGGACCTGTTGGAGATGTAGGTGCTGGAGTTAAAGAAGTAGGTAATGCCGCCCATGATATTCTAGGTACCTCAGCCGAAAAGTACGGTGGCCCCATTGAAGACTCCGTAGGTGTAACAGCTGAATACGACGATGGCACTACTAGTACCACTCCCGAAGAAGTATATGGTACTGTTGTAACTACCATTAGCTCTGGAGTGTTTTAAGGCATAGCAGACACAGAATAATACTTAGATGCGAAGCTGCAGAAGCTAGCCGAGACGATGTATCGTTCACGGCTGTCGAAATTTAAGCCTCCCAGCTGACCTCCCTACTACCTATATATTAACATGCGCAAGCCCTATGACGTTATACTGACTTTGAACCTATCGTATAATGCCATTAATACATTGTTCGGGCACTGACCAATCAATAAGCGAGTTGCCAATTGATTCCAGCTGGCCAATCGCATGAAGGCATTGAGATATCACACACAGGCAAAAAGACAGGCTTTAGATGCTAGTTCCTTGATCACAATACCATGCAGTTATATCTTCAACACGATCGCAGAATCAGCACTGGTGGCAACCATTTTGCGATGATGCAGGTCGCGATGATGCAGGTTCGAGTTCGAAGGTAGGCCTTCATATTCACAATTAACTTTTGCGGCATGGGGCCCCCTGAGAAAACCCAAATACTCTTTCGCCCTTGAAGAAAAATGTATGTATAAAATGTATTCTATTCATAATTATGTATATTCCTATCTTACATAAGTAAATACATATTATTCTATACAGTATTATGTATATTACTATCTTATATATAAAGTAATTTTATATTTCCATAGTTATATGTACATAATTATATATAGAATTAATTAAAAATAATTTTATCTACTAATTGATACACATATACCTATACATAAATATGTTTTTAAAAAAATTTTAAAAAATTTTATATTCCAATACTTATATATACATAATTGTGTATCAAACAAATTGAAACTAATTTTAATATTTACATATTTATCTAACTGTACCTATACATAATTATGTATATAATAAATTGAAAATAATTTTATGTTCACATATCTATATACCAATACGTAATTATGTATAAAATAAATTGAAAATAATATTATATTCCCATATTTTATACTTATACATATTTATATATCAATATATAATAAATATGTATATTCCTATCTTATATAAATACATAATGATGTATATTCCTATCATTTAATTTATTCCTCTCATATATATGTAACAGTAACAGCGTGTTTTCTTCTGGAGTGAACGAGTGTTTGGGTTTTCTCGGAGTGCTCCCATACTTCGAAAATTAATTGAGAATACGAATGCCAACCTTTGACCTCGACCATCATGTAACCGTGAACTGCATCATCGCTAGCTGGTTGTCGCCGGTGCCGATTCTGCGATCGTGTTGAAGATATAACTTCACTGTAATGTGATCAATGAACTATCATGTAAAGTCTGTCTGCCTGCCTGTGTGTGATGTCTCAATGCCTTCATGCGATTGGCAAGCTGCAATCACTTGGTAACTCGGTGATTGACTGGTCGGTGCCCAAACGATTTATTAATAACGTAATACAATTGGTTCAAAGTCAATACGACATAATAGAACTTGCATATGCGTATATTATAAGTAGTCGGGAGGTCAGCTAAGAAGCTTAAATTGACATCGTCTACCGTGAAAGATACATCGACTCGACTAGCTTCTGCAGCTTCGTATCTAAGTATTATTCCGCATCTGTGATTTCTTTGGACACTTTAGCGCTAGTGGTAGTTACGACAGTACCATCTGTCATTCCTGGTCACAATACCAGTATTTTAAAGCGTTATCAGTCTCGTCTGCAAATAGGGCTCTGTGTGTGTATGTGTAGGTGTGTGCAACCACATGACAACACGGTGATTGGCTGGTCGGTGTTCGAACAATATGTTATTGGTGTAATATGAATGGTTCAAAGTCTGATGGTCGATAAAAACAATAATGGAAGCCTCCAGCAATGTATAAATAAATGACAAACGAAAAATCTATGATAATGGCATACGACAGAATGAGTACTGGTGAGGGGAGGGGGTTTGAGGGAACCTGTCATCTGCTGGACATGGTGCTGGGTGACCTCCAGAAGTGTAAGTTTTTAAATTAATTTTTAATGATACATTTTTAATAATATTTATTGCTATTTTTCCAATAATTTTAATTGTTTAATTTTTTATGATTTTGGGAATTATTTGGGTTTAAGGTCATAGGGTCAAGGTCAAAGTCATATGGATCCATGATGCTGCTAGTATACTGTAATGTAGTATGCTGGTCGACTTTTATGGATTTTTCTCGAGTTTTGGTTTAAAGGTCTTTCGAAGTCATGAAGTTAAGGTTACCTGCATCCAATATGGTGGTAGTAGTCTGTAACATCATATGCTTGGTGTGCTTTATGGATTTTTCTCATTTTGTTGTCTTCAAAATAATTCAAGGTCATGGGCTCAACGTTAAGGTCACTAGCTTCCAATATGATGGTAGCAGTCAGTAACATAATATGTTTGCTGACGTCCGCATTCTTCTTGAGTTTTTGTTTCCAAGGTCAAACAATGCCATGGGGTCCAGGTCAAGGTCACCTGGACCCAAGATGGTGGTTGTAGTTTGTAATGTAGTATGCTTGTTGACTTATATGGATTTTTTTCGAGTATTGGTTTTCAAGATTATTCAAGATCATGGGGTCAAGGTTAAGGTTACTTCCATCCAATGTGATGTTAGTAATGTCATATGCTTGCTGAGTTTCATGGATTTGCTCGAGTTTTTTCAAGATCATTCAAGGTCATGGGGTCATGGAAAATTTCACTGGCTTACATAATGGTGGTGGTAGTCAGTAATGGAATATGCTTGTTGATATTTATGTATTTTTCTCGAGTTTCTACAAATTTTTATTTAACTTGCCTTTTTAGTTTATTCGTACGTTCGGGTGAAATCTTGCAAATGAATTTTGACCCACTTCTAGGTATTCAATCGAGCTGAACCTTGGTATACATAAAGAAACCCAACCACAATGCAATAATGTGGTGACAGTGACCTGGTCCTGCATTGCCTTTTTAGTTTATTTGTACGTTCGTGTGAAATCTTGCAAGTGAATTTTGACACACTTCTGGGTATTTAATCGAGCTGAACTTGGCATATATAAAGAAACCCAATGACAATGCAATAATGTGGTGTCAGTGACCTGGTCCTGCATTGCCTTGTTAGTTAATTTGTACGTTCGGGCGAAATCTTGCAAGTGAATTTTGACACAATCTAGGTATTTAATCGTGTTGAAACTTGGTATACATATAGAAACTCGTCGACAATGCAATACTATGGTGACAGCGACCTGGTGCTGCAGCCAGGGTCATCTCCTTACGAGGGAACTCCTCAATGGTTAATAGTATTGGTTCGTGTTTGGGCTCATTTGATTGCTCTTGATCAGACCTTTGGAGGTAGATGGTCATTAAGGCCTAATGATGGATTCGGAATGTGGTCACATGGACTTCATCAAAGCTAAACGTGGAATCTTTGAGTTTGGGCTCATTTGACTAGGCAAGTCGACCGTTTATTTTAATTTCACTTGTATGTATGTGGGTGTGTTTATGTCAAATATTGCAAGTCAATTTTAAACCACTTCCCGTTATCCAATCGAGCTGAAATTTCGCATACATGTGTAGTTCTCATGACAATATATGTGAAGGTACCAATGAGCTGATCTGATGATGGAGCCTGAAGTTACAAGCTTTTATGTAACTTCACGAGTATGTACATATGTTAAACCACTTCCCATTATCCAATTGAGCGTGCTGCAGCAATGTTGTCATACCTCCCTGTCTTTGACTGTCGCCCTTGTGTGGGTGGCACAAGCCTGCCTCGATCGGGCAGGGTGGTTTGGTGCGTCCGATCAGCTGTGCACACACAGAGTCGAGTTGCGTTGTTATCTAATGTATTAATGCTGGTTTTTAATATTACGTAACTATTACCTTTCACATAAATGTTTTAGTATACTGAGGAAATTTTATGAGAAACTTCGATGTCTTGGAAATACTGATTTAAATTAATTTTTCTCCTCACATAGTAAATTTAGAAATTTGGCCTCGTTGGACTTGTCTCGATGAGTAATTTTATTGTTGTCAGATGGTGACCAGGGTCTGTAGCAATTATGTAGCAATGCACATTAACAGACATAAAGTTTGTCCCGAGATGTGGATTGCTACATAATATTACAAAATAATTAAGAAAGTAAAAAGTGAAAAATTAAATAACTAAAAAAACTTTTAAAACCAAGCTTTTATTTATAAATGTACTAAAAAGAGAAAAATTATTATAGTAGTTACACAATTTGTAGAACTTCTAATATGTGGTCCAACAGCAGTAATAAACTTTACTACAAATTAATATGTTTGTATCAATTTATATTTAGTACATAAATGCTTGGCGCAATATAGAACGTATACCTTATTTGTGTACGCATAGTAAACACATATCAAGCGTTAGGCTCTTGACTATTTGCGCCAAGCTTTTATATACTAAATATATATTTATACAAACATATTAATTTGTAGTAAAGTTTATTATGGCTGTTTGACCACATCTTACAAGTATAATAAATTGTGTAACTACTGTAATTAATGTTCTCTTTTTAGTACATTTATAATTAAAAGCTTGTTTTCCAAAGTTTTTTTTACAGTTATTTTATTTTTCTGTTTTTTTTTTGTTTTCATGGTCATTCAATGTCATGGGGTCAAGGTCATAGAAGTCTGTAACGTCATATGCTTGCTGAGTTTTATGGATTTTTCTCGAGTTTTGCTTTTCAAGGTCATTCAAGTTCACGAGGTCAATGCTACCTGCATACAATATGCCGATGGTGGTCAGTAATGTAATATACTTGTTGACTGGGTATGGGCGAGGGGGTTTGAGGCCTGTCGGTGATTGGTTGTGTTAGGGGGAGATAGGGAACCTTAGGAAACTTAATTGTTAACATATTATTTATTTTTTTTTTAATAACTTTCATAGTAATTTATTGAAATTTTGTGGATTTTTTTCTCGATTTTCAGAGGTCTAAGGTTAAGGTCAAGTTTACAGGTCAAAGCCAATGGTCAACAGACATTGGGCACTGGCTCGGTTGGCCACCGGGACATTAGCGCAACATGGCGGCTGGCCGGCTTTGGCTCAGATGCCAAGTAACGTTCCGCCAGAACCGGCATAACCCTACTACTTGCCCCTAAAACTGAAATTAATGCACGAAAACATAGAATTTCAGTAAAAGAGTTGTTGCCGAGCCTTAATGCGTGGCCACAGTTTCCGCAATACTCAGTGAGCGAGGATCGCCATGCAGTCGGAGAGAGGTAAGTTTATCGAGACTCGTGGGCTGGCGTTGAAGGCAAGCAGAGAAAAAGTCACGGTTAGGAAGCGCGCCATCGCGACACAGTTCCCGTATCACGCGTTTTCGGGTGAACGACGCCAAACCTTCCCAATCTTGCCTCGGCCAAAACCGCCACTGCCCGGACCTTTGTTCCCACTGCGGCCCACGTGCGAGAGCATAGCTCGGGCTTCCAATTCCTGCTGCAGCTAATCCTCCTCCACTTATTACGGCAGCGTGTGCGTGAGCAACGTTCTCCTGTTCTGTGAAACCGCGACAAATGAAACCACCTCACGGTTCATTACCCTGCCCTGCGTGCATCCATTTTTTTTTGTTAACGTATAATTTTGGCTTATTCACAAACATTAAAACCTTTCTGACGCTGGGGCGTTTAATGATATCCTCATCGAATACGCTTAAACAAGAGTGCCCTTCCTTCCACGCCGGTCATTCGTAAGTACTACCATGGGTCGAGGTGTCGGGTAAAAGAAATTAATTAAAAACGAATGAATAATATTATTCATAAAAAATGAAATTGTAAAAAAAATGTTCAACTTCTTCTTTGTCCACTATATAACGGGTGAGCTAGATTTTCTATGGACACCATCTGACTTAATTTGTGGTGGTATTAACTATTTACATTTCCTTCTGAAATTGTTTCAATCGATACCACGTGTAATTTTAACTATAGAGAATTTTACAATGTAACAGTTTATAGTTATGTAAATGTATAGCAAGATATTGTCTTACTTTTATCACATAGATAACTAATATTTATCAGCGCTCACGTATCGCCAGGTATAAAAGTAACAAGAATTAGAAAATGGAAGGAAACTAATTTACTAGAAAATTATTACACATTACCCGAGACGATATCTGGTCGCATGATAAAATGTTATGATCAGAAGTTTTAATTAATTAAATTTTAACACAAAATATTTTCGTTTGAGTTCACGCACACGAACCGAAATACTCAGTATAACAGAACCTACGGCTTGAAATGGTTTCGCATCATTTCCAACGTTGCTTGAATTCCGGATTATTGAATT
This sequence comes from Dryococelus australis, assembly GCA_029891345.1. Taxonomy (NCBI): domain Eukaryota; kingdom Metazoa; phylum Arthropoda; class Insecta; order Phasmatodea; family Phasmatidae; genus Dryococelus; species Dryococelus australis. Next base: position 278,629,251 of record CM057009.1, read on the forward strand.
GTATAGTTTGGTCTCAAATTATCGTGTTAAAAAATTCTGTTTTTTCGTTGCAAGAATCGCTGTAACAAAATACCACAATAAGTCGGAGAATGTGAGTGAGGGGTTTGAGGCGTTCTGAAAAGGTCACGTCTTCAGAATCGTTGGGTTTGAAGTGAGATAAAGGTGGACTGACGACGTAGAATACAAGTTTTGAAACAACTTGAGTTAGCGAAGAAAGCCCTACCCTCCACCACCCTCCGTTACGTTTCGAACACAAGAAAATCCGGGTTTCACCTCGCCTAGGACAGATCCCGAATGGCATTGGAGTGAGGATAGTGGCATTCTGAACTTCGCTCAGGGTAAAAGGCGTTACTGCAAGATTCGCCAGGAATCCGACACAGTCATACAGGTCCATTGGATCGTCACAACAAGAAGTGTGCTTCGTCGCTCCGAAGTATGCTATTGCTCTTTCAGACCAGTATTCCAGAACGTTTTCATACGGGTTTTGGTACAGCTCAAGTCATACCCAGGCCTTATCAGTATTCCGGAACGTTATGATGCCAGCTAAGGGCCTAGGAAAGCCACAGCCGAAGCCTTAATCCTAGGGCTCCAATATCGCTGATTTATCCTTGGCGCAAACGAAACCCACGCATGCGCAGTCTGCTTATCATTTTGCCGGAGCCGGTAGCATGACGAACGTTCATAAACTATAAGACGCGTCCAGACCGTTATACGCTTTGATGTAATTGTTTATCTAAAAATAAGGCAAATAAAAGGTCAAGTCGCCAAGAATACTGTGTATTATGTACGACATGTTTTAAAAACCTCCGCTATTAGAAACAACGCAAAATACGTAATTAGTATTGTGTGTGTGCGCGCGCGCGCGTGTGTGTGTGTGTGTGTGTGTGTGTGTGTGTGTGTATATATATATATATATATATATATATATATATATATAAAATTTATTGGGCCAAAATCTGTCTGTGTCGTGTTATCGCAATTGGTAGCGTGTCCAACTACTTATCGGAGATTCTGATTTCGAATCTCAGTCAGTGCAAACTTTTAAGTTTTTAAAATGAATTTCAAATATGTTTTTTTTTCACTGGTATTATGTTGAATATAGTCTATTAATTTTAATAACTGTGTTAAGTATTGCAATACTTTACAAAGGGTTACTAACGAGTACCATTTAATTGAAACTATTAGAAAATACGGCTTTTTTTTTCATTGATATGATAATAAATACATCTCTCATAACTAATTCAACAAACGCCACCAGTCACGTTCGAAACGCATTTTGCGCGTCTCTCTTTTTATTTGAAGCCCCTACAAGGCAAAAGAAAATAGTATAACGTGTGTGCAAATTTTTTGTGAGCTACGCCTCAGTGGCGGGACGAATTAGGACGTTACGTTGGCATGACTGACGACATGGCTTGTTGACTGTTGACGCTGGCTGTTAGGAGTAGCTTTTACACAGTGAGAAACTCAAAATAGCGTTTTAAATATAGCATATGTTGTGTTTTAAACTATTTGCATGAGTTGCAAAGTTGTGTTTCTAACGATTCAACGTTTCAGTGAAGGCTTAGTTCAGCGTGTGTCGTGTCGATTGCAAAAGTGATGTGCGGGCGTACTAAATGGCGTTGACCCATGTAGTAGCCTTTGGTTTCGTACGTGACGGCGAAAACTGCAGTTACGAGGTTTACATCCGTGAACAGCTGTTTCGATTGTAGTAATTTCGTAACGGTCACGTATGTAGGTATGTGTATATCACAACATTGCAATATATCCGTGCAGGTTTGAAACGCAATGAATAAATTTTCCTTGTCTTACCTGTGATTAGAACATTTGGTACGGTTCAACAATTTGCCAAAATGTTGAATTCCAGCCAGTAAAACTCATAAAATAATACTTAAATAAAACTGACGTATGCAGTACAGAGTGTTTGAAATGTGTATTTCTGGGGATATTTAATACTGCACATATATGAGTAGAACAATTACATTTTCGTGAATCATAGGGGCTGGTAACAAATTTTTTTACCAGGACTTAAATTAAGGTTATGTATTTATGCCCCATGCTACATACAGCACAAATGAAAAGCGACATTATTGTTCAGTATTTTCACACTGGGATTATGGGCTTCATCGACATGCTATTTTATACCTTGACTCCTGCTTCACTAATGCTATTGAATGCACTACAACCCTGAACTGCAGGACCGTAAAATATCATAGATTTATTTATTAGCATAAACATGTAAATATAAAATTATAATTTTGCTGTTAAAATGCACGTTCACTATTTAAAATATACGTATATAATTTTTTCATCGCAAACACGATACATAGGCCTACCATATAATGTTCCATAAGTTGTCACGCAATAATGAACGAAATAAATATATACTGTCAGACAATAATTATTATTATTAGTTTTTATTACTTAATGTAATATTAAGTCTGTAATAACTGCCAGCACTACAGATAACGTAATAAATAAACCGTGCGGGTATTTATTTTCGCAAAAGCTACTGTAAATAAACAATACACTTCTGTGTCACTTTCATTTGTTTCTTGCCTCGCACGAGGCGGCAAATAATAAACCGCTGAAGATCCGTTATCATCTCAGGACATAGATAAAACTCGTTCAGAAATACGTTCCACGAGTTAGTATTAGTGATGGCTTATCTATTGCCCGAGATGGTAGCACATATGTAATGCCAAACTGAACGTTTTGGAATACCGACCTTAGAGTCTAGTGATGATCTGCTTTGTACCAATGTAAGCGGTGGCGTGGTTCTACATAGTGATCATGGGTTTTGAGCTGCTGCCTGTCCAGGAAATTCACCTGCCAGTGGATAATACGATCACTTAAGAGTATTTCCCACTGGCAATCGGAATATTTTAAGCACCGATTGTAACGTAATCTTACGGCTTGAATCATAAACACGTTGGAAATGTTGGGGCTCTACAGACTTATTGTTTCGGCTTATATGGTCCGGATTGATGTGCTAGCCTCCCCTTTTTTCTTCTTCACTACATCACCCACTATTTCGCAGGGTAAATGAAAGTTGTCTAAACTCTAATGGAAATAAAGTCTACTCTTGTGGATACGATGACTCAATAAGAATCGCTAATCTCTCTGGCTTTTACGTTGGCGATAAAAAGCCGTGGTAGTTATTTATTTACCGGGTATTAAATTTAGCACGGTCATGGTTATTTGTGTAGGGCTATCCAGTCATTAGTGCTTATATATATATATATATATATATATTCTAACTGGTATTATACGTACATATTAGGTACATAAATATAATGCAAATATCCACTAACATAAGTAGTATGATTTGGATGATATTGACCTTGACCTCACATGTGTGACCTTGTCCTTCCACATGCGACCTTGATGATCTTGAACCTAAATAATTGCAAAATTCTCCAAAAATAAAAAAATAAAAACTTGCAAATTATTTTTCTCAAAATGTAAATAAAAATAGGCCTATTTAAAGAAAATATTGTTATTAAAATCTCGAATGTTTGAGCACAGAGGGGACAGGAGACCAGAGCCGATGCCGACTGGCCTCCATGTTGTGACATCACCCGACCACCATGTCAGATCTGGGTGACCTTGAGCTTGACCTCACATCTGTGACTTTGACCCTGTGCCTGTAACCTTGAATGAGGCAAAACCCAGAAAACCGCAGAAAGATTAAAAACTCCAAAAAGAGTTTGAAAATTTCCAAACGATATAAATTTTAAAAATTTTAAATTTTTTAATTTCGATTGTTCAAGCACAGAGGGGATGGGGGACCGGAGCTGGAGCCAAACAGCCCCCATGTTATGACATCCCCGACACCATATTAAATCTCGGCGACCTTGACCTTGACCTTACATACATGACCTTGACTACATGCTCGTAACCTTAATGACCTTAAACCTAAAAATCGCAGAGTTCCCAAAAAATCAACCCATGTTTTAAAAAAAATTAGTATTTCTTTTAAAATTCCAAAAATATATAAATTAAGAAATAAAAATTATTAAAATTTCGAATGTTTGAGCACTGAGGGGAAGGGTAACCAGAGTCAAAGCTGAAAGGCCGCTATGTTTATTGATCACCAACAACCATTTACACACTACAGCTCAAACCCCAACCACTTCCACTATAATGCGCTGATGATTTGACAATGACATCGTATTGATCGCTCAATATTGTTTATTTGTCTTTTGGGATCTCGTCCTCTGCAGATAATTAATGTAATCAAAGGTGCTCCACATCACAGTTCTTCGTCTAATGCGCGAAGTAACCGATCGCATTCTTCCCTAATGTTTCCAACATACAGTCTGTAAAGTTATTTTTTGTAATCATCTCTTGTATCAAATTCTGCAGGGTATTATCGAATGTGTTCGCCATTTAATTACACACATATATATATATATATATATATATATATATATATCTCCACAAAAGTTAAACTGCAGATTCCATTACATAATATATGGTTTTAATACTCTTTTATGCATATTTATTTAAAGTTATAGAAAAATCATTACTTTTAATTTATTTTATACATGATGTACATTTTTATCTTAATATAGAAATATGTTTATATATTCAAATGTGATAGCACATGTGTGTTTTCCAATTATCTTTGACTCTTGATGCGAACGTGTATGTGTGTTTTCAGAAGTGTTCCCTTATTAAAATATTTAAAATAAAATATGGGAGATGGTCTTTTGTGGGCACAAACTAGTCTCTTCACTATAAACAGAATCTTTACATACAGAAAATGGGAGGTGTCGTTCTGATACCATGAGGTGAACATCGTATTGGAAGGACTCTCTTGTCATACAACGAAAATGAGCTGTGAATACGAAAGCCTGCTTTTGACCACAACGAACATGGAGCCGCAAACTGAATCATCGCTGCCTGATTGTTATCGGTGTCAATTCTGCGATCGAGTTTTCGCCTTTAGTCAAAATGCTCGGCGACATGAAAGAACCACCTGTACGAAGAGTCCTTTTCTCATAAAGAAACTTTACGACAATGGACGCATGCAGTTGATGCTTGGCGATACATTGAATTACCTCATCAGAACTGCAAGGATTCATATTTTGAGATCAAGCATGTTTTGCCGTTAATACCTCTTGCTTCATCGATGGTTACTGATTTCGAAGGCTATTATGATGAGACGGGTAATGCTAAAGACAGAATAACTAAACTGCGTCGTGGAGTAGAGTCGGTTCACGTTAAATGTACACTTGCAAGACTTTCGCATGTAAACGATTAACTTCAAAATAAATGACCATTAGCTCCAAATAATGATAACCATAAAACCCCTAATACAAATGAAAGTAAATTTAATATGGAATAAAAACAAAGGTGATGCCGTTTTCTCGGTGTTCTGACACGCCATTCCACAACATTTTCTGCAACGAATGACATGAAGAAGACAGAAGATAATGAGAAAATTGACTACATTTCTCCCGATGACCCGAATGAACATGTTGATAGACATTTTATCTCTTTGACACAAGGTGGATATTTCTCGCACATTAAAGAGATATCTTCAATAATTAGTGAACTGAAGGTCATAGATTATACTGCATAATATGGCGAACTGCTTTCTTCTGATATTGAAATTCTTAAAATAACTTTAAAAAAAATTTTTAATGATTGTGTTTTAAATTTTTTTTTTTTTCGTGCTTTGTCTTTTTATCCCTCATAACTTTATAGTGGTGATATGAGCACTCGAATATAAAAGTAAAAATCCGCATACAGAATATAAAAAATCCACGGATTGTGGACTGCATACAAAACATTAATTCAGTCGACATGTAAAAATTTAAAACAGTTGGCGAATGAATGTAATTTCTATATGCATGAGTGAGAACAGACGACAAACCAGATTGATAGAGGAAATGCTAAAGATTGCGGAGGAGGTTTGCTGTTAAGGATTGCAGAGGATTACTGAGCATTGGTGAGTAGGATTACTGAGGGTTGCTGAAAATTAGTGAGGATTGGAGAGGACTGCGGAGTATTGCTGAGAACTGCAGAGGATTGTGGGGGATGAGGGAGTATTGCTGAAAGATGGTGAGGAAGATTACTGAGGATTGGTGAAGAATGCGGAGGAGGATTGGTGAGGATTGTGGAGGTGGATTGGTGAGGAGGATTAGTGAGGAATGCTGAGAACTGCTGAGGATTGGTGAGCAGGGTTACTGAAGATTGGTGAGGATTGCAGAGAATTGCGAAGGAGAATTGGTGCAGATTGGTGAGGGTTGGTGAGGATGGCTGAGGATTGCTGAGGATTGGTGGGGAGGTTTATTTATGATTGGAAATTGTTGATGATTGGGTATTGTTGATGATTGGTAAGGATTTGTGAGGAGTGTTACTGAGGATTGGGGAGGATTGAAGAGGAGGCTTGGTGAGGAGGATTACTGAGGATTGCTGAGGATTTGCAAAGGATTGTGGAGCACTGGTGAGGGGGATTGGTGAGGATTTGCGAGGACTTGTGAGGAGGATTAATGAGAGTTGGTGAAGATTGTGTAGGATTGGGATTGGGATTGGGATTGTGTAGGATTGGGATTGACCGAAGTATTGACTTTTGAGAGGACGAGCACAGAGGATAAGTTTGTTTAACACCTCTATCGCCTCCTACATTCCAAGTCTCAAGAGTTAACAAGGTTTGCGATTGCATCGACTACCACTTAGCAATCCAGCAGAGTAGACAATTGTACAAGCAAAGATGAAATTTGAATGTTGGTTGTAAGAATACTTTATTTTTATATGCGTACTCCAATAGACGCTGGTCCAAACCGATATTCGAAAATTTTAGGCAGAGTTTTTATTTTTGTGGGTACCAGCAGGTTCTATAATACCCTACAGAATTTGATGGAAGAAATGAACATAAAGAAATATCTTACTGGATTGAAAGTTGGAAACATCAGGAAAGGGAGTGCGATCTGTTACCTCTCGCATTAGATGAAGAACTATGATGTAGTGCACCTTTGGCTACACTAAATATCTGCAGAGGACAAGTTACCATAAGACCAACAACATACATGAGCGAGCAATGTGATATGAAATCACCAGCATGGTCTAGTGGTGGACTAATAGTGGAGTTTTGGGAATTTTGATAAATTTTGGAACTTTATTAAACATTTGTTGAATTTTTTTAGAGTTTTGTTCAATGTCATTCAAGGCCATGGGCATGGGGTCAAGGTCACATACCTAAGGTAAGGCCAAGTTCACATAAATGAATTCAGAGACCAAGGTCACCGAAATTCGACATGGTGGTTGGGTAATGTCACACCATGGTGGCAGGTCGACATCGGCCCTAGTCCCCTATCACCTCTGTGCTCAAAATTCATTTTTTTTCGAGTATTTTTTTAAAGAAATTTCTATAAATTTTTTGAAGTTTTGAAGTTTTCTCGGTTTAAGGTTTTTTAAGGGCATGGTTACAACTTCTAATATGTGGAAATGAGGTCAAGTTCAACATCTCCAAGATGCGACATGGCATCATCCAACATGGTAGCCAGTCGGGTGCGGGTCCACTACTCCATCAGCTATGTGCTCAAGTATTCAAAATTTTGAAATGTTTTAATTATATTTTTTAAAGATTTTTATTTTTTCTTGGAAGTTTTTTAATTTGTTTTTGGTTTTTCAGGGAATTTTTGCAATTTTTTGGGTTCAAGGACACCCAAGGTCAATGTCATGAATATGAGGTCGCCCAAATCATACTACTAACATGATAAAATAATTTTAGTTACAACAATTATATTGGTAGAGTGACTATAGTATATTTTGATTAGAGAACATATCTTTGTATACATATACTATAGTTTGTAAGAATTGCAACACCCAGAAACAATGGCCCGAATGTTTCAAACTCGGAGGATGTGTAGAACAGTGTATCAGCCATAAGTAATTACGATTGCAGAGAGGTAGCGTACGTGTAGGCCCAGCAGCGCCCTCTCTTGTGTGGCCGGAAAGGTCAGTGTTATGCTAAGCACAGTCAGTGAAGAGTCACCAAACGATGTGAAAGCAAGTGCCAGCGTGCCTCGTTAACGTCAAAGGGCGCCAAATCAGCATGTGAGTGAGTTCGGCAGGAGCAGAACGATTGGTCTCCGGGCAACGGGTTTGTCATACCATGACATTTCGGCTCATACAGGGCATGCTACTACGGCATTGATGCCTGTGTGGCGCCAGTGGATAGAAGATGTTCGTACGGAGCGACGAGCGAGTACTTTACCAAGCAATGTGACCACAGCCCGGGATGATCGCCATCTTGTCTGCATGGCCGTAGCGGACCGTAAAGCCTCGTTCATAGTGTTGAATCGACACTGAAGCACTGCAACGGAAGTGTACCTGTCTGCATCGATCGTTCGACGCCGTATGCTGCGGGCTGGACTGTTGGCAGGCATGCCATTGCATCGTCTTCCATTCACCAGACACCACATACACCTCAGACTTAAATGGGCACGAGAATGCCGTCCCTACATGCTGAGTGGCTAAATGTAGTGTTAGACACTAGCGTGGTGACAGTAATCTGGTTGCCTTTACTGTGACGTGGCATAGTGGACAAACGCCAAGTGTGATGGTTTGGTGCGCCATTGAGTACAACATGCTATTTCGGCTCCTACATATTGAGGGCAATCTCAACAGTAACTACTACATCAGGGAGGTTTTAGAGCCCGATGTACTGTCCCTCCTTCCGGCGACTGCACATGCCATATTTCAACAGGGCAATGCCCAGCCACATGTGGCGAGGAATGTGCAAGCCTTCTTCAATGAACGACGTGTACCACTGTTTCCTTGGTCTGCACGTTCGCTTGACATGTCGCCAATCGATAATGTCTGAGATATGGTTGGTCGGAGACGTTTTCGTTACGGACCTCCAGCAACCACTGTTGATTCTTTGTAGATTCGCATACAAATCATGTGGAGGGATATTCCCCAGGAACATATCCAGGTCCTCTTTGATCCCATGCCACGATGTTTAGGGGCTCTGATTGCACTATAATGAATTCTGAAGGACAGAGAAAATGTACAGTTCTGTAATTATAAATAATTGTGTATCGTCATATACCTAATCTTTGGTATAAAGTTAATTTCAGTCACAGGTATCCTTCTTAGTGTTGCATTTCTCATAGAGATTAGTGTATTTTGTTGAAGTAATTAACAGGCGCGCACAAAGCAAGATGTGTGTACATCGCCAATAAACATTTGCAAATTTTCAAAACTGTCTTATATAAAAATAAAATCAGTGTTTTAGTATATACCCAAGAATACATCAATTTCAATTGTTAAACTTGTTTTGTCTAATCGGGAATGTGTGGCCTATTAAAATGATACATTAGAAATAATAATATACCTGATTTAGGGTAAATACTCACGAATTTTTCATATTCTCAGATACAGCACAGTAAGATATCAACATCCGTGCACTGATAAATGAATTCTCTAAAAATATTTACAAAAAAATTGATCACCCTGAGTAAATCGTGTGAGAACAACAAAGGTTGTCACACAGTATTATCCTTGCCCAGCATATGACCCTTTTGTGTTTAATGTGGTTTGCATGGGCAAGTGTGTCACTAAGGAGCATAAATGTCCCTCCATCACTCATGTCTGCAAGACACCGAATAAGACCTTGGCAGCAGTGTGAGCAGTGTGAACCACAGACGCAAGTTCAGTGAACATCCAACATGCTTCAAGGGCACTTGCGATAGCCTGTACACAGCTGTATGAGTTTGAGAGAGGTTGCCTCGTCCATCTCCGAGAGGCAGGTTGGAAATTTCAGCGAATTGCTCGCCACTTGAAGAGTTCTGCCCAAACTATGAGTTGGTGATGGATGCAGTGGGAACAGGAGGGTACTCATGCCCGTCGAGAAGGCTTAGGTCGACCTCAGCGAACCACCAGTAGGGAGGATCATTTCATCATTTGACAGGATGTAAGCACTCCGCGGGCATCACTGCACACCATCCAGGGACATTTTGCGGCAGCTGGGTATGAGCCTGTGTTCATCAATACCATATCCAGGCAGCTAGCAGAGCGGGATCTGTCGTCACGTTATCCCTTACGACATCAACCATTACGACCTGAGCATCGCCGAGGTCATGCGAATTTCTTCCTGAAGAGGCAGCATGGCAGCTTGCAGATTGGCAACGAGTGGTGTTCAGCGAAGAATCGTGATTCAGTATGGACATGGAAGACCACCGAATACGAGCCTGAAGACATCTTGTAAATAGCCATGATCCACGATTCACTGTAGGGCGGCACACCGCCTCAACTAGAGGTGTCATGGAGTGGGGTAATATTTCCTACCAATCCCGCATCCCACTGGTGGTGACTGAAGGTATCCTGACTGTGGATATACGTCCAGGAATTTCTGCGACCAGGCGCAATCCCCTTCCTAGTGGAGCTTGACAATCCCATTTTCCAACAGGATAATGCCGGGCCTAATACAACACGTATATCTCTGACCGGCCTTCGTGATGTCAACATGCTTCCTTGGGTAGCAAGCTCCCCAGATCTCTTGCCCATAGATAATATATGAGATCAGATTGGCAGCAACTTCGGCCAGTGGCAACTATGGCGGGTTTGGAGGGTCAATTGCGCTAGCCATGGCAGTGTCTTCCTCAGGAGAACATATGGTCTATATGTCTTTTTGACCGACCACATCGCCACCTGTCTCCATGCTATGAGTGGTCTAGCACCATACTGCTGAGACAATAGTTTCCAAGTTGGATTGTCGCTTTGTGAGATGAACCAATACCCATATCTGCCATCATTTCCACCAAAAATGTATACAAAACATTTGAAATCCATAATAGTCAACCAGATTCCAGAATAATTCATTAAATTTTCCAGAGCAAACTATAGTCTAAGAATTGTGAGTAAACAAACAATTTCTGAAGCTGTAACACAGCTACATGATGGTGCTGACTGTACCCACATACGTGCCTGTGTGACGGCGCCTTCACTGCATTCAATTTTTGTAAATGTGTGTATTTATTATGATGCTGCAATATTTACACAATGGTTAATTTAACCTTTTTTGATAATCCCGATCTACTAAAACTATTCATTTGAGTGACTTTAGAACAATTCATGTTACGACCGTAATAATATTACAGAGTTATAAAAACTGAAATTACCTTTATTTTGTTGTCCGATTCACTGCTATGTATCAAGGTCCTCCAAGATATAGTAAAATATCGCGAATTTTTAAGGAATATTTCGAGACAAAAAGTTAACTTTGCTAACTACTCCAACTAAGTTACGAATTTTGTACATTCTGAAATATGTGTATACATGTCATTCAGCAATATTTCAGTAAGTACACCTGTAACAGACTTGAGTCAATACAAATGCGCAAAGTGTCTGTGAAAATTTGCAGATAACTTAGTCATAAACAATTGAAAATTCTTAAAGGCTATGTCACAGATTGGGAACTTTACAAGCTCGCTGTTTCTGTCAGACACTGAGTCACTAAAGATTGGAGTAAGGTCTTTGTGCAAGAATAATTTGCCTCATCGTGGCAGTAAACACCGGGTAGTAACTACAGCACACATACCACAGCTTGCCTCTGAGCAATGCCATTACTAGACTTGTGTGAAGAATTTAAGATGGCACAGGTTTTCACATGTACGTGAAGATGCAGTGTTTCAAATACGTGCAAAAAATTCCATAACATCGTCGAAATGCAATAATATTGGAAAAGTAAACAACACTTATCAATAAAATAATGCAAAGAGTGCAAAAGACATTGATTCAAAAGTGGGCTTCGAGCACAGGAGGATAGAAGACAGCTACTCTCATGTGAGAGGCGGCAGAAAAGAAAAATGAATTTTCCTGTATGTGATATGGTCACCGCTGATCGCGATGCAAGATGTTCATCATGTGTTCATGCTCAGTATGATGATGTTGACGAGCTGTTGAAGCTACATGGCCCATTCCTCTTGTTGCGCCGATCGCCATTGCGAAGTCGTTGACGGTTAGCAAAGTGCTGATATGCGTCTCTCGACAACGTCCCACTCGTGTTAGATTGGATTTCGGTCCGGGGATGATGCAGGCCGATCCAAGCGGTGATTATATTCACTGTCCAACAGCTCAGCGACAGCCACTGTAAAATGTGAAGATGCGTTGTTTTCCACGAAGAGAAACTCAAGGCCTACAGCGCCCCAGAAAAGCGCACATGAGGCAGAAGAAACTCGGTACAATAGTAACCACTAGTGACTGAATCTCCTTGGAAACTGTGGAGCTCCGTACGGCCACCAAGCATTATGCCTCCACAAATGTGTACTACGCCACCTGCAAACCAGTACCTTTCAACGAATTTGGAGGGGTGATGTAGTGATCCAGATGTAGTACATATCGACGTCTGGAATTGCTAGTGAGACTAAATCAGCTCTCATCTGTAAAGAACACCCGACCTCATTTTTGAGATCCCTAGTCGTTGTATTCTCAGCGTCACAGCAAAATCCATTTCGGAATGTTAGGTGTCATCGGCACACACATTGCTGGTCGCCGAGCTAACAAACCACCTGAATGCAGTCTCCTGGACACGATAATACGCGATATCGTGCGTCCAATAGTGTGTTACATCCGCCGATTTCTACCCCAATGTAAGACAATACATATATATATGCACACATGTCCTCTGTATCTGTGTTGCTCAGGAAACAAGATAGGACTGTCATAGTCTTCAAACATCTGATTGTCGTTATTGCAGTGTGGTGACGTTTATTTATTATAATAATTTGATTTTGCCGATCCTTTGTGATGGAAACCCAGGTGTGATTTTTTTTACGACTGTGGACCAGTACTCATCGCAGCTCATTGCATGTCATCATAAGCCCAATTAATCCCGAAAATGTAAAGAAACTTTAGAAAATAATATTAATTCCTCAATAACAAAATAATATTTGAACCATTTGTGGTTATAAGCACCCAGGACAATTACTGTGTTTCTTAAGTGGGTCGTTAATTTTTCATGTAAACATAATTTGTACTAATAAGATAGTGGCTACGTCAAAGTAAACTTTAAGAAAAATAATAAAATCTTAAAATTCTTCTAAGTTAAAATTGAACACAAATAACTCCCCCACAACCTCATCGAATATCAGTTCTTGGTTCCAAAGAATTCAAAAATATTTTCCATTCAGAAACAAATCTTCTGCAGAAACATGAACAACTATCAACTCATACACAGTAAATTTCTCATAGGCTCTAACCTAATTATCAGCATAGCTGTAAACGTTATTTAAAATGTCCTGTCAAAGAGCGAAGATCATATTCTTCAGAAAGGCCTCAACGTCTGCATTGCTACCTACAGCATCCGAAAATGAGAATAATGATTGCTTTCATGAAACGTGTAATTCGCTCCGGAACACCACCTCTTCTTAAGTTTTTTTTAGTAACGAACAGGCTCACTACCTTCAACAGACGGGCAAAACTCCAGTCGGTCGGTGTGAACAGCTTTAGAGATGGCCCGAGAGCCACGACGGCAGATCCAAAAGACCAATTCGTTGATTTTCTTCACTATCTGACAAGGTTTTTCCCGAAATTCCTGGGTTTAGGAGAGTGTCCCTTACATCGGTATGGGTTGTGCAGCCACACCAGTTACGTATTCAGAAACTTCAGATGTCCTACAGTAATATTGTGTCTTCATTCTGTCAATGTCGATTCTGAATTGACGGCGGGCAAATACTTTAAAGTCGACCAATCTTCGACGTAGCTCACTCGAATATTCTGATGTTGCGACATTTTATTCTTCCACTGGCAAGTCGTTAGGAATAGTTTAGTAATTTTGTGAATTAATGTGGTAAATTTATGGACAAATTACAAGAAAGGGTTTTTTACACCAAAATTTTGAAAATAGATTAGATTAACATACCCAAAATTCACCGAAATCCACTTGTTTCTTACTTTCTTCCCGGTATTTGTCTCGGAAAAATGATAAAATTAAAAAAAAAAAAAAGAATACAAAATTTCCTGTATTTGGAAATTAATAATCCAAAACTGTGTGTCACACGACCAAAATGCAGAGACAAAAAATAAAGAACACATAATGTCCTATAATATATCCAAAATGAGCAAAAATCCATAATTTCTATTTATATTTCCAGGGTTTGTCCCGCAGAAATATGTTAAAATTTAACATTCCGAAAACTCTGTGTCTTAAAACCAAAAATGTAAGGACGAAAATTGAAAAATACTATAGTCCCTGTTATGTATCCCAATATTATAAATATCCACCCATAACTTTTATTTTCCAGAGATATGTCATTGAAAACCCCGAAAAAAATTAATAAAAATTAATCGTTAAAGAACTTAATATTTTACGACTAAAACTATGACCACGACATTTTAAAGAACACAAAATTTCCTGTAATGTATCCAAAACTCTCCCAGCTCTACCAATAATTTATATTTATTTTCCCGATATTAGTCCGGGAAAACATTTAAAAAATTATTAAATGTACTTTACTAACTGATACGAACGTAATACTATGAATTTTTATTTGTCAAGAAGTTACCTTTAGCAGCATGAATTAGTATGGTTTTAAAACACTGTACTCACACTCAGGAGGGTCCGTGTTGAATTCTTGATTCAGTTATCCTGAATCTGGCTTTCGACGGTCACCGGAAATAACTACAGGCAAACGCTACGAGCGGATCTCTTCCCCAATTCTCTTAAATTGTTTTTCGTTTTTCTCTATGTCTCACTCCGTTAGGGGTAGCTCCAGGAATGGGGATGGTGGGTTCTTAATTCTCCGAGACCCTTAAAATCAAAGTAAACAATATACTATTTCTAAAAATAATGTGGAGCATGGGTTAGGGCTGTCTGTATATCTGTTTAGTGTTGCCTCAAGCATCGTTTTGAGGTTAATTAGTGGAATTGCTTAATAATTTCCTATTTATTTGCAGAAAAAAAAACGGGGGCGCCATCATAAAAAAAAGATTTGCAGCCACGGACCGTGCCGCGAGGAGATAGTTCCCAGACAAATACTGGAATATTGTCGATAGTATTAGGTAGTTGTGGTTTCGACTCTCAAGACCTCGATGTTAAGAACCACCCTAATCTCTTCACTAGCTCGTACAGGCGTGTTGCAGTAGGGCTTTAAACTCATGCCTTGTTTTATGTAGGACATTTCTTTATGGTGGATTGTAACAAGCATAATATATGAGTTACATACGGGATGATTCACGAGGAATTACCGCCACTCACAGGGCTTATTCCTTACATCATTTGGAGCAAAATATGTAATATAAATGTGTGTCCTATTGCCAATAGTTACAGAGTTATTCTAAACATTTGAAACATGACGAATATAGTACTCACCCTTACAGTGATGTATTATCAGACCGTGTTGTTTAAAGTGACGTATCACAATTGTATTAACAAGCTTACAAAAGATGTTCACGAATTTTTCCGTATACTTCCATACACTTGGGCCTCACGCTTATGAACCGCACGTGTTGCTCTACATAGCTTCACCAAACTGTCTTTAATTTTTGTAGCGGCATGCATGATACACTCAAGTAGATTTTCACGTGATTGTGCTGTCCTTTGGTAAACAATATCCTTCATCCATCCCCATTCACAATAATCTGGTTGTGATAGATCTGGCGATCGAGGAGGCCAGGGGTGAAAACCACCTCGTCCTATCCATCTCCATGTAAATACACATATAAGTGTTCAACCACAGCACGGTGGAAGAAAGGAGGTGCACCATCATGCTGGAAGATCATACGACGTCTCACTGCTAACGGAATATCCACAAGTAACCGCAGCAGTTCTTCGTGCAAAACTTGCAGATACAGCACACCAGTCAAGCGGCCCGGGAAAATGAATTGCCTAATCGGCTGATCGTGTAGGACACCACACCACACATTGATGCTGAAACGGTGATGAAAACTTATTTCCACTATAGGATGAGTATGCTGTTTGTCGAATTACTTTGTAAATATTGGGAACAGGAGCCACGTTTACATGGCATATTTTGCTCCAAATGATGTCAGGATAAGCCCGGTGAGTGGCGGTAACTCCTAGTCATCAACCTGTATATCACGTTTGTTTAACTTTGGCGAAGGACAACGGAAACTGATATTTAATAGTGTTCATAGTGTAATCATAATCATTATTCGTAAACAGTTGGAGTATGCCACAACATTCGTGAAAAGATGTGCTTATTGTTTAATTAAGTAATTATATTAAATGAAAAATCACAGATAAATTGAACAATGATATGTATGTATTTTGCGACGAACATATGAAATCCAAAAAAAACTGGTTAAGCTTACAAAAAAAGTGTTCAATTAGCCTGCATCGTGTGATAGTGGAGTTAACCTTAATGTATCTAAAGGACAGTATGTACATTATGATTGCCGAAGAGATTTTTCGGATGAAAAGAGCATAGATCAGTCGAAGAAAACATTACAAGCAGAGTTAAAACAAAAGCCTTTTCCATTCTCTCCAAAAAGAAATGTGCTCATCAATTACAAAATTCTATTATTCAGAGAGTTTTTATTGTGTACAAAAAATCATTCATTGATGATTCCATAGTAGAAACAAATGTTGTAACAAGAAGTTACTTATAGTACTAACGAGCCTACTTTCCTCAACATAGCTGCATTCCATAGTATAAACAAATGTTGTAACAAGAAGTTACTTATAGTACTAACGAGCCTACTTTCCTCAACATAGCTGCAATTCATTTTTGAATAATTTCTTTAAAGTTGAGTTGGTAGGTAATAGTCGCCTCGTTGAAAGCAATACCATTAAAGATGAAACCAGAAACACATACGACAGTAGCGAGACAATTACAAATACACACCTGCCTTACCCGTGACTCGAACCCAGAAAAAATCGTACCATAAGATAGTGTGCAATCAACTCTATTACGGAGGTCGGATTCGAGCAACACTTCGAATTTAATCAGTCTATAGTTTCTAATAATAGGCTTTACTTACCCAAAATAGTTAGAGTGCCGTAATTTTGAACATAGGTGACTGAGTCACTCAAAACTTTAAATTTTACATGACCTACCATAATGCTACTTGTCTTAAGAATTAATTTAATATCGTTTAATTGGTCCCTGAGTTATGGCATATAAAATCGATATTTTTCATATGTCGATCTTCATAAATGGAGTACAAAAATTTTTGTATTAGAACATTCAATGATTGTGTACTACCAGTATACAACGTTAAGCTTAAATATATTACATATTTTCGTAGATATAGCACAATAAGATTAAGTGGTTTTATAACAGCCATTATAATAATAAGTAACACATAAAAATTTAAGTAGTTATACGGCCTACCATAGTACAACTTCTTCCCAAATTTGATAAGAAAGGGTTGATTGTTTCCCAAGATATGGCATAAAAACCTAATTTTTATTTTGGAATTATCTTAAAAATGGCAGATTAATGAGGCTCTGTTTACACAAATTTGATGTATGTAACTAATATTGACAGCATCCAATGTTAAGTTAGAATTTTTTTTGGGTTAATAAAGCTTATTGCGCTAAAATATTTATTAAGCCACCAATTTGAAAGAAAGTGCCGAACCTTCTAAAAACATACCATTTTACACTACCTTCTGCAGTGCAAATCGTTTGCCAAATTGGGTACTAATAGGTCAATTACTTCCCAAGATCTCACATAAAGTTTTTATTTATTCGTATGGTGCTATCTTACAAAATAGCGAGCAAAATATATGTTTTGTAGATACGGTTGAATGTTATAACACCTACTGCAAGCATACAACGATAAGTCATAATTAATGATATCGTCTTGACGTCATAGCATTCTAAGATAAGACAACTATTTGTCTACTATTTTGAAATAAGTGCCTGACGAACTAAAAACATAGCTTTCTACATCATCTACTGGTGTACTACATGGTTATCAAATCTGACATTAAACTGTCAATTGTTCCCCAAAATATTACATAAAATCTTTATTTATTATTATGATATCCTACAAAATGGCGGATGAAAGATGATTCGTGTAGATACTGTTCATAGTTGCAATATCTTCTGCCAGCATACAAAAGATAAGTTGGAATTGATTACATGATTACGACGATATACAATTCGAAACTGCAATGCCTATCTGGCCACCATTTTTAAAATAAGTTCCCGACATACTTAAAACATGTCATTTTACATTATCTGCCACAGTACGATTTGCTTCGCCAACTAGGTATGAATCAGTCAACTGTTTCCCGAAATGTGACAAAAAAATGCATTTTTTGGCGTGATTTATCTTGAAAAATAGAGGACAAAAGATGCCTTGTGTATAGACAGTCGATAATTGTAATTTCTACTTGCAGCATACGAAGTTAAGTTGGAATTTATTGCATGATTTAAACGATATGCCATTCTAAGTTATATTAACTACATGGTTGCTATTTCGAAAATAAGTGTCCGATATACTTGAAACATTATTTAACATCACATGCCAGAGTACTAATTGTTTGTCAAATTTTGTAGGCATCGGTTCACTGTTTACCGATATATGACAAAAACTATATTTATTCATGTGGTGCTATCTTACAAAGTTGATGACAAATGTGGCTATGTGTTAGTATATATGATGCTTGTAATATATACTTTCAACATATAAAATTTGGTCGAAAATAGTTAAATGGTGTAGAAGATATACCAATTAAGACTAAAATAATTAATTTCCGCCATTTTGAAAACCAGTTCCTAATCAAGTTCAATTACTTACGTTAAACTGGGCTGTCATTTTATTACTTGCATGCTCAATTGGGTGAAAATTGCGTTTATAGTTTTACATTATAAAGTCATTATTTTATCATAATATGGTGGTATCTTACAAAATGGTAGACAAACAACAATACCCATTATAAAATTTACTGATTACGTGAAGATCTGCCAGCATACAAAATTTGGTTTAAATCAGTTGAATGGTTCCTGAGATATGCCATCATCCAAGATATCAAAATGGTTGTCATTTTGTAAGTACACGGTGTGGTCGAAAAATACCATTCCGGTGTCTTTACTAATTACTATATATGTTTGGTGAAATTCGATTGACCTGTTAAAAAATTTTAATGGGGACACACACACATGCGCAGCCACACACACAGGCACACACCTACACACATACAGGAAAGTAATATCGAAAGCCATTTTTTCCTTCGGAAAATAGGCTAAAAACAGATGCTGAAAAATTTGATAAAATTTTGAAAAGTGAATGCAAAGTAAGATAATACGATTATAGGGCTACGGATGTACTTGGACGTTTAGAGTGTGTTAAAGATTTTTTTTTAATCCCATGTCATATATCACCACAGATGAGATGATAATTTCAGGACTTTTCGAGAAAAGCCAGTCGTTTTCCAAGGAACACGTAGTTATTGTGCTATAAGTCAACTCTCTGAAAAAAAAGAAAAAAAAAAGGCCGCTTATGTGATGAAGACCGGAATTTTGCCTTCCTCGGTGCTATGGAGGAATTTAGAATGGATAAAGACAGACTAATACAATTAAATAATTAAAGGTCATGATTAAAATCCATTTACAAAAAGACTTAGAAGTCTATTAAAAAGTTTACGACGACAAGAATCTCTGAGCAATTTCGTGGGTGCATTGTTGTTCTCGAAAAAGCACAGGACGACAAATTTTGATAGCCTCCATGAAAATTTGAGTGATATTTTGGTTAAGTTCCATAACAAAAGTAGTACGAATACTTAAGATGAAAAACGTGCTATAATATAAACTGCTGCAAGGGTAATTAGAAGTGAATATAAGTCTGTAACAAAAGATCTAGGATGTTATCCAACATATTCTGAATTAGAGTCTGCATTTACCAGCGGTGCTCTGCCTCCATATCTAAAGATTTTCCTGGAAATTTTTGCCAGCAAATGAGGAGTTGGCTTGACCTTAGCTAGTTTTGGTCAAGCAATCATGAAAATGATTCGCCCAAGAACTTTTCTTATATCATTACGGTTAAGTCTTGGAGTTCAACTTCATCATAATTTTTGCTCCGAATCGGCTGATTGATATTCTTCACAAACATTGATTTTGCTGCTCTTATCAAGAAGTTATTAATTTTGAAAGGAATGATGCAACGTCTAACAGCGACGAATCAAATACAATGTTTCTTGGCAAACATAATCCTGTCTGTAACTGATAAGTTAGACCACAATATACGGGCTCTGGATTGTCATAATACGCTACACGGAATGGTACTAATTTCTCTGACGACTCCAGAACTGCAGACACGTATGCTGATCGCAAGAAAACAAACCACTGTAAAAAAAAATTCGACAGCTCAGCAATATTCGCCTTCATTATACAAAAATAGCAACAAACTCGAAACAACAGTAGTTCCCTTCCTTCTGTTAGAGATGAGAACCCAACCAGAAATCTCGATTTACTGTGGAAGAAGGGATGGTTGTTGGGGTCTCAAATGACTAATTGGTCAGGAATGATGCAAATGTTGAACAATGGTTCACTTCTGGAAAAATCGAGTCTTACATTTTTTTCCCCATCATAGACATTAACCATGAAGACCAGAATTCAGAACTTCATTTTATCACAGATCAAGCTTTAAATATGAAAAATGTACTTGCACTGGCTTTCGACCAACCATTGTGGTAGAAAGCCATCCATATTATACTGAGAGAACCAGAAAATATCCCATTGTGCTCATACGTGGTACATTTCATACATTAATGAGTTTTCTAGGATGCATTGGACATTTCATTTTATGGTTTTTCCATGACAAATTTCGGGAGAATAGTATTAATATTATGTTAATTTCGATGGATTTTAAATATCATATGGGAAATTTTATGTTCATTAATTTTTGTCTGTGCATTTTTGGATTTGAAAATCACCATTTTTTAATTATTAACTTTTTTATGGTTTTTTTCGGGACGAACTCTGGAAAAATAGTAAGACATATGTGGTGGATTATAGTGGATTTTGGATATCGTAGGGGAAATGTTGTGCTCTTTAGTTTTTGTGTGTGGGTTTTTGATCGTAAAACTCACAGTTTTCGAATTATTCATTATTTTATCGTTTTTTATGACAAACCCTGGGAAAATAGTAAGAAATGTTATGTGGGTTTTGGTCGATTTTGGATAACAAATGAGACATTTTTTGTTCTTTTAGTTTAATTTGTGCAATTTTGGCCATAAAATGAATAATTTTGTAATTTTAAGTTTTTATCGTTTTCCGGGTAAAAATACCGGGAAATTAGCGAGAAGTAATATATGGGTTTAGGTAAATTTTGGAAATGTTAATCTGCGACTTTATCTGCAAATTTTCATGTAAAAAACTTTTCTTGCAATTTGTCCCTGTTATTTTCGTTACTTTCCCGGACTAGAAATAGGGGATCTCTTCTTAACAACATCCTTGATGTTATCCTGGTTGTCTCATTGACTGCTTTTCGATACAGCATGAAGGAATAAATAATGGCACCTGGGAGTCGCCGATGTAGTAGTGAGTTTTGATGCTCAAAGCCTGTTTTGTTATGTTTAATAATGCTTTTGTTAAAAAATTACGTACATTATAGCCAGGAAACTTAAGATGTACACTTGCCTCAACAAGAAAATAACTCTCTACTTTCTAACATCATGTTACTTACTACACTTTGTCCAAACACTTCTCTTTCTGATTAACGATAAGTTTTCTATACAAACAACTAGAATAGTGATGGAGTACTATCAATCGTCTTCAAACAAAAATGCTATAATGAAATAGAAACTCAAATTCAAATTTATTCCAGTACATTACCACATACACACTCTGGCAGGGTGGGATTGCCAACCGTAAAACATATACTGACTCCCTCACTTCATACAAGAATAGCACACCGTCCTCTCGTGAAGGTGTTGTAGTGCTGTGTTGTAGTGGTTAGACTACTCGCATCAAACCAAAGCGAACCGGGTTCGATTCCCGGCGGGTCGACCCTGGATTTCAGCATGCGGGAATCGTGCTGGAAGGTGGCGCTGCCCCCACCCTTGCATTCGGGCGCTGCTCTGTACTCACCTCGCTTCTCCCACTTTAGCTCTCAAGGCCTCGATGTTAAGAACCGCCCAAATCTCTTCAATCACTCTTCTAAGGGCGAAAACAACCACAGTCTCTCTGTCCTTGTTTACAGAAAACGGCTGAGTGCTGGCCGATGCTGGCCTTTAATTATATTTAGTGTCAGATAGATATCTTGGTTTAGGAAAATATGGAATTCTTTGTCCAGAGAAATTAAGCTTTTCACATAGAATTTATATTTACATTTATAATCTAAAATTCACAAATACTAACATTTTTCGCTAAACTTGTAACGGAAAAACAAGAAACAAAATAATGTATTTGTTAAATACCATGTTAGCGTTGCAGTGATCTCCATGCTGTTAGTTGCAAAAAGGCACAAAACATGTAAACACAAAGTAATAATGATTACAACGTGCTAACAAGCAATGAGTTACCAACCATATCCAATCTTACCAGTAAGATAGTTACTTTGCAAGCGCACTCGTCACTGCACATGGTTTTGTGGCTCAAGGACATACTGCAATTTTCCACGCAACTGTCTGTTTTTATGCCAGGGTAGAAATAAGTCGTAGTTCTTAAAATACATGACATTTTCTTCTGTTTCATTCGTTGCTTCCCTGGCCTCATTATTACCATCATGATTTCTTTGTTTCGTGTAATTATTTGCCTTCTGTGTCAACCTCAGTGTAAATGGCTAATGGTTACTTGGTCATTATGTTAAATATTATGATTTGGTAAATTCTTGAGGAAATTAGAGCTTTTTTTAATATCATAAGTGTATTCTACGCTACACATCAGGATACTTGTATCACCCTCCGAAGTCACTCCTTTTTTTGTTTTTCTTTCTTTTTTGCTTTTCGTACTGTTCATTTTTGTTTTACTCTGCAAGCAAATTTTGTACTCATATGTAGATATTTAATAGATATTTAAAAAATTTTTATACTTTTCAAATTGATTTAAGCCGTTTTTCGTTCTTAAATAACCCATTTTCTACACTTGTTTTGTATTTTTACGTGGTTATTCTTATACTAATCTATACCTGACTTAGGGAATACATAATGCCCAAAATACACTAATGACATTTCAATCAGCACTTGCCATAACATTTCAGGTAAACAGTACTCGTAATCGTATTACGTAAAATTTGTTTTTAGAAGAATTAATTGCAAAAGTGTTGAGTTTTTTCAAGTCTGATAACTTAACATATAACTGTACTAATATCCAGGTACGTAATTCTATATTACATTTCTGATTGCCTGACAGCTAAAAAGTTTTGTTTATTGTATATAATTGTATATATTGTTTATTGTATATTGTATATAAAGTTATGTTATATTCGCAAAAACTAACTTATAACTTTATACATATTACCTCACGTACAACTAATTAGGGTTTTTCAGAGAAATGTTACGTAAGTGTTCAAAAAGTTGGCTTTTAGTCGAGTACTGTGTTCTTACACTAGCAAAGCGGCTCCAATATATCAACGTGAAACCCTCACAGTCGACCAAGAATTTGTACGTTAGTTTCAAAATCAAAAGCTGCTTTTCTTGGCAAGTGTGCACTACTTACAGCCCTATATAAGTACAAAGAGAAAAAGGTTTTATTGAATCAAACAAGATTTGTTTGGTGCAACCAAATTATTTGTTTGTATAGAGGCAAAGAAATATTTTGTTGCTAAAACCAAATAATTTTGTTGTTCTCATTTGGTTGCCCCAAACTGTAAGATTTGGTTGGTGCAAATAAATATTTGTTTTGCTACACGTACATTAAACAGCTTGAGAAGATATGAAAAAAAAAAATTTTTAAGTTCGACCCTAAATCACCAGCATCCGAGCGCTATGCCTTAGTAATTGGACGTGTGCAAACAAATATTTCAAGTTCTACAGCTTTACTTATCAGTTTCTTGTTGCATTGTTTTATTAATGTGTTTATTCGATTGTCAAGCATAAATAGATGCACTAACAAACACGGTTAGTAATCTACTTATCATAAAAAATACAAACTATCGAGCTGTATTTTCGAACGAAGGCTGTCAAATGAGTGGCCAAACAAATATATGCAGTTGATTCAACAATTTTGTTAGTTGACAGTCTAATTTTTTTTGGCCCAACGCAGAGAGTTTGTTTATTCAAACGTATATTTTGTTAGACGAACAAAAGCAATTTTGTTGCTTTTCAAATTTTGTTTGTTCAACAATATATTTTGTTAGGGCAACTGAATACATATATATTTGGGGCCCTATACAAATAAATATTTTGTTTTCAATTATCTCTCAGTGTCAAGTAGCCTTGAAATTCAGGGACACTGTTACGTAAGGGAGATACGCCGCCGTAAAGGGTTGCTGACAGGTTCTTTACTTTGCAATAAAAGACAATTTCATACGTGGTTTGATATGTAAGTATTTTTACTCTCGGGAACATATGAGTGTTTAATTGAGTAAGGCTCCTTTAAAGCCACAACAATAAAACATAAAGCCATGTTAATTGCCATACATTTTGCAATAAGTGGATGGCGTAAATAGTTATTTATGCCTATAATAATCCATCTTTTTGAAAAACAAAACAAAGTGTATTTCCAAGTCACATAATATAACACAAAATAGGGGTAAAAGACCAGTTATTTAGAGCAAATTATTTTATAGCTGTGATATTTCATTTCTTCATTTGAGAATGGTAGATATAACAGGGATTTTATTAACAAGGTATTAATTACAGTGTTGGTGGGGAGCAGAACCCAAGAGAAATGTTGTGTAATTTATTTATTTTATTTCACTGAGAAGTGTGAAATAAATTCAAAGCTGTCGAAGAGGTGGGGTAAAGAGGAGCAAATTTCCTACATCTCAAAAAGTTTCTGAAACGATAGGATTTGAAAGTTAGAGTAATCTCTAGCCCCTTCCCCGTAAAATTTGAAATTTGTACATCTACTTTGTCCCGTTTGGATGCACATATCTGGCTTTTATATTCCTCAAATCAAGGAAAAGCATAATGATTTCAATGGATTAGAGCCTATCAGTTGAACTTAGAAAATGATTTTATGGAAGGGAATGTTTAATACTAAATTACGCCAATGTCCAATGTTCAATGCTTTTATGTCCAATGATGTTTAATGGAAGACCTAATTGTAAACCACATTCTGATGACACAACTCCCGTCTCAGCTGACTACAGTACTTATAGATTTCGTTTGTTCCCGCGTGGCTTTTAGATCCATATTTCAGCCAAATAGCAATAACAGTTCCTCGATATAACTATTATTATTTCTCAAGCCCACTGGTGACTTAAATTTGTAGAATAGCTTTGAGAGAGAAAACTCGTTTTAATTATGTAGATTAGTATAAAATTAAATGCATTATTCTAGTTATCCATGTAGGTTGATATAATTACGTGGAAAAATATTTTCTGTCTCGCCAACAGAGAGGGTTGCGGAAATAAACTAAATCCAAATACTATATGGCCAAACAAAAAACCTGTGTTGAAACAGTAAAATTTTTATTTTCAAGCAGATTATTTTGACCTAACACAGCAGTCACGTCATCAAAAATGTATGTTTAGTCAGACTAATCAAATTAATTTTGTTGCATTTCAAATTTTTACTGGCCAACAAAGTACTTTATAAGGACAACTACATACTTGGATTAAATTTATAACACAATGAAAACTTATACATGGTAAAGATATGTTTTTGTTTATTAAATTATATTTAAATGTGGTGAATTATGATGTTGAAATATAATACAAGGCCTGTAATGTATCACTTTTTCTAAGTACATTAAGCAACATTGTTTACACTAAGGGCTTGCTCTCTAAAGTAGATAAACATTTCGAATCTATCAAAAATTTTTCATATGAAATTAATATTGCTTTCATAAATTATCCAAGACTTTGATGCTAACTCTAGTATATGATAGTATCGTCAATTTCTAATTAACAAGTTAAATTTCTTAAATATTGTGTCTAATTGTAAAATAAAAGTGTTTTAATAATTTAAACATTTTAGACGCTTGCATTTTTATTTTAAATAATCGTGCAACACTCTTATATTATCAAGGTGGCAGCACGTAACCAAAAATAATTAGTACAACAACTAACTGGTTAATAAGCATTGGTCTTGAAGTGAACTATAAATTCACTCGTTCAAATTAAGAACCTTAGGGACTTCGCTTGCATGATGAATGCAATGAAGTACAATCTCATTCGCTTGTTACGTTGCTAGAGTAATACATGTTGTAATTTGACGTCAAACGACATTTCTCTCACAACAGGTAAGAAGACAGAAATAAATTATTATTTTTATTATAGCAGCCTCAACAAATATCTAATAAATTCAAAAAATTGTTAATAATTAATAGTAATTTTATTTTTATTAATTATAATACCTATCTATTGTCATATCGGGCGCCTTAAACAATACATACTAAAACGGTGCACTAAATATCATAAGTATCAGCATTTGCGGAACTTGTAACACTTTCGTTTCAAAATAACGGCTAAATGTAATAACTAACGAAAAAGGCCCACGCAAAAATAAAATAATTAATTTAAGATGCTAACCACATACATAATTATTGTGGGCTTGTTTCAGGCGTGTGTGTATTCGTAACAATTGTGTAGAACATTGCAGCTTGAGCAATCGTTTATTTGTATACGGAGATTGTTCCCATATAGTGTCGACTTTCAAATCTTATCCGTACTATTTCAGTATTTCTCATAATTAATTTTATATAACCATCAAGATGCAGAACGTTTTACAGTCACGCAGTCAGCAATAATACGTAAAACATCCTTGTTCGTTTGTTGTGCTTATCAAATTTGTGTCAATGAGTGACACGTTTCCATTCAAGCTTTGCTAATGGATTTGACATTCTCGCAGAGGTAATTGCCCGCTAGGCTCTCGAATGTGGTTATACTTACGGCACGCCAACATCTGCGTTCAAGGACGTAATGAAACAGGATGAACAGAACCAATTCGTTTTAGCATTACTTCTTCTCCACTTGTAAACCATACAGCAACACACGATTGCTCCACCCAGAGCACAGTGCTACAGAAATATGTAGGTTACAGTCAGGTAAGAAAACATCAGTCCTTACCCGCACGAAAACTACTAACGTGACTAAAAGAGCTATCGCTTTATACATTACGGTGTATAAGTTTTACGTTGTTTAGTGTCCTCAGAAAAACGTTTTCCGGAGGTAAATTAAATACAGTTTGATTTCATTTTATGCCAAAACACCTTTACAATAACTTCTTTAATGGTTTATTCAATTTTCTTAATCAGAGGACAGTGAAGCACAAATGCGAGTAAGATTACAAGAATCATTGTTTTTAAGAACGAGCATGTGACAACTTTTAGGCAACCACTATCATATTCCCTCGTATTAGACTAACCAACATTGATATTCATATTCCTTCTTTGTTACCGAGAAGGTAGCTGTGGTTTCGTAATAGGCGAGTAGCGAGGATGGCAATACATCGGTACAGACACCTCTTCTAAATGAAGGACTTCTTTCTTATGAAATTCGGCTAACTTATGAGGCCAGATAAGAAAAATGTCGAACGGAAAAACCTAATACATAACAAAATATAACATTATTAATTATTATCCTCTAACATTACTGTGTTAAGTATTACATATGTCATATATACAAATGCATTCATATAGTATGAAAACGTAATAACGATTTAAGGTTAATTTTAGTGAGATGTTCGTTCCCTATGCTCGTGTAGCACCAGAGCTGCCAGCAATATAAATTTGAAAAACAAAAAAAGTTTTTTTAGAAAGTTTTCTTTATTTAGCGCATAACCTATTATATTACGCATTACATATTACCTTTTGACAGACAATATGTTTAATAGAAATATGGTTTGCGAATCAAAACTAGGGATATATATATATATATATATATATATATATATATATATATATATATATATATTTACCATAAACTACAAGAATAAGGAGAGAGTGAAAATATTTTAATAAAAATAATATTTCCAGTGCTCGAGCTACACATCACACAAATGCGTGTTGTCCTCATTCTGAGCGCCATTGAATCGACAAGCTAGAAACCACTGCGTAAATAATCATAAATAATGTAAAACAATTGCATATTTCGCAAAGATTTAACAAAGAGAAGCTCCTTTTTATTTTCTCCCCTCATTGATTCACATCCACAAGAAAAAAAAAAGTTTTAAAGTCTGGGCTGAAACGACCACAGGAATTCTTCGAATGCGCCCGTAACAGTTAAAAGTGTTTTACACGAATAGTAAATACTTTCCGAGTTCAGAATTCTATGCCGATAAATTGAAGCAAGGAGGAGACTGCTATTGCGGCATTCTTTATGGAGTTGGACGCGGCAGTAAAATAAGAACGTGGAATCGTTTTTTTTTTTTTTTTTTTTGCGCGCAGTGAAGTTACAAGAGTTTATTGCTAAACGCCTCGTGGCCGGAAAAAATCAGTAGTAAAGCTTCTGGGCACTGTGTAACGTAGACCTAACGTCAGTATTACAGCGATACGGTAAAAAAAAAAAAAAATCGGTGAAAAAAAAAAAGGCCCGATAGTCGCACTGCCGTAGTGCAAGTGAACTTAAAAGCTAACATTCGTTTCAACTACGCGAAGCCACTAGGTGTGGGTACGGCACCCGGTACCGGTTCTGCGGGTCAATGTTTTCATCAAGACGGGCAGCAGAAATGAGGCGCTCAACTCATTAGCCCCACGTATTTCAATGCTCGCCGACAAAGGAGTGAACCTTGCCCATTATGCCTCAACTTTTTATTCTTTCTCCTCAGTCAACTTTTTATTTTCACATGCGGTAATCAATCCATCGGGCTACCTGTACATTTCTCCTATCAAGAAACAAAAGTGTCATATCTCCCAAATGCGTTCGGAACTATTGCGATGTTGGAAAGTGGTCTATACGCCGGCTGTTCGCAAGGACGCCCAACGCGTGGCGAGCAATGGCATGTCCAAATTGCGCACGCTAATTGCAGTGTCGCAAAAGTCTTTTCTTCCGACGCTGAGGGAAGGAAGTTTCAAAGAACAATTATTACACAAAAATACTTATACAAAGCAATTGTTCATGGATGAAGGTGCACAAATAAACTATTAAATGCTTACTGAACTCCAGGACTTTTTCAACTCGCGCAATTAAACTTGACTATTGATATAGACGAAACAAAAGATATTTCAAATTTAAAAAATAATTTTAATGACTGCCAGTGAGAACAAAATAACTAACAAGTAAATTTTCTACAAAGTAGTACATCTTATAATTAACTATCTCCCACACTTACAAAACTTTGAGAAAATTAAGAAACGACGTACAATTAAAACTTATATTATTTAAACTATCTCTCAAATCATAAGACACGAAAAATATTTATACGTGTTCGGTTATCTACATCAAAAGGTTGTAATAGCTTAAGTTTAAATAAATCTTAAAGTGTATCACTTACCCCTTTTGGGAGGAATCATTCAAATATTGCAACATTTGTTTGTCTGGCTTTGTGAACGTCACGAAACGGTTTCAAATAAACTTAGCAGCTGGCTCAGTGCAGGTGTAGTTCTGGCGTAAGTGCGTGTTGTATCTTAAGCATTGGTCATCAAATCGAGGTGTCTTTTAAGACATAGAGCTGTTTCCGAAAAAAAAAGTTTTATCGGAGATAAACTTTTCTGCACAAATGTTTTTATGCGCTGTAAATGCCGCGTCCTACGACTATAGGCGGTAAATAAACCTTGTTTACAGACGGTGGAATGTTCTATGGTAGTCTCGAACACATGGAATTACTTTAAAATCTAGAGGAGCAATTATTAGGCAAGCGAAATGATAGATATTATTTGTTCATTAAATGCGTAGCAATAAATATATATACCGTAACACACGCAAAACTAAGTTCATTTGCGCCAATAATTATACGTTTTTCCGGAACATAAAAAGCGCTTGTTATTTTTATCACTGGAATTTTGTAAGATTCCCATAATGCACTATGTTTTCAATAATGTATTTAAATTTATTTTATTATTATTAGAAAAATGTGTGTGGCGAAAACCGACGTAAATAAAATTTTCTCAGTAATGAAATTATTTTGTTAGATTCGGATAAAGCATAGTTTGGATTGTAACTACTTGTGTTACTATATATTTATAATTTTAAAAAATACTATCGACATCTTAATTATTGTGTATTTGATACCCCATCTTAATAATGACAAACACTATGGTTTCTCTCTTCGCCAGCAGATGAAACACGCTAGTTTCTCTGCATGCCTTGTATCAACAAGGGAAACAGTCTTAAAAGAGCAGTCGCAGTGATTCGTAAGCGTTATGAGCTGGGTTCCGGGACTAAGCTTACTTGCTCGGGTATGGCCAAGGTTAATGCTGTTGGTAAATCAAATTAAAAAGGTATCTCTTTGATTTGTCCTACACAGCTTTAGGACAAAAGAAAGATTACAATTTATTTATATGTTTATTTGTTGGTGTGCGTATATTTGTCACGAACAATTATTAGGGAAGAAACAATCTGTTTTTGCAATGGAGCACTGCACTCAACTCTAAAACATTCAGTATTCATAAAAAATTAAAGCATACTATCAAAATTGCCAAGAAAATATGAGTTTCGTTGGATATGAAAGAAAAATGCGTATATTTCTTCAGGCCCTGAAAAGCAAATTTTTAAAGTTTCTCTTACAGTTATAGTTACTCCACTGAAAAATGTATTCAAATACAATTACCAGTTACTCCACTGTAAAAGTAAAAATTAAACTTTACAGTTTTCAGTAAAGTGACCGTAAGTTACTTTTACGTTAACCCGAGAAAAAAATCATTCGGTAGATTTTACATCAAAAGTAAATTATGAATATTTCTACCCAAGAGTTCTTATACTGTTGCCTGAAATAACATTGTAAAAGTATATACATATTTGTAAATGTCTTCGATATATTTCCTTGGCCCATTTACTCTCTAAACTTACAAAAATTGTACGAACTTCTTCCTTACAGTTTGATACTTTGATGTCTCAATTATATTCTTCAGAGAGAGCGAAAGAGAGAGAGCTAAATAACTAGAGGAATGAATTATTAAAAACGAATAATTAAATATAATTTTATAAAATTAATATTAACTACACAACTTTACCACGCTGTATCCACAACTTAACACGTAAATAAAAGAAACGGAAATAAACCAAACAAACAAATGACAATCAGAATTGTGCAGCAGCTGTTGCGGATTAGCCAACATAAGAGAACAAAATTGGTTTTAATGTATTATAATCATAGATACATCTGAAGATACACATTAATGCATTTATTATGTATGTATAATTTTAAGGCAGGAAGAATGAAAACAAACACAAAATAACGGAAATTTTTGTGCTAAAAAGCAACGCGTAAACTAAGGACTTATAATGATTAGAGAGTTAAATATAGTTTATATCCACTTAATGTTGCTGAAAACTTAACATAAATTGGTCACTGAAATTGTAGCTGTTACAAGTCACGATGTTACACTTTACTTTTAACGCCTTAACTCCAGTCAATTATATCTCGTAACGCCGTAAAATTTTTACTAAAACTTATTCATGTAGGTACCTATTTCTTAAAAACTCAATTAATAAGAGTATATTTTTTAATCTGGGTGCTTCAGAACACACAAACCACAAAATAAACACTTTCATCAAGAAATACCCATGTAATAAACACTTTCATCAAGAAATACCCATGTAATAATTACTCCTGTTGTACGTAATAACAATATTGTCATAATATTTACAAATATTTTTCTATTCTTCGTTTTGTGTGCACATCGATTTGAACCCCAAAAATAATAATTTTTATAACTGAAAGTGATAAATGTAATTATTTTAACTATTTTTATACTACTACCAAAAATTGTTTACATGCAACAGTAGTAATTTTCGTGATTGCCGTAAGTGACCAATATTTTAATGCAAAATGTGGTTTCTGGAGAAACCTGGCTGTAAATAAGCTTAAATTTTAATGAAAATATACTATCGTTATTTGATTGATTTAAACGTTTTATAAGTAAATTCTAGCAAAATTTTACAGGAATACTAAGTAGACATATATGCATTATTATTTCATCTTAAATATAACTCTTACCTTTCCTACTGTAATGGTAGAGTGTTAACTGCTAAGTCTTTGTGACTCTCCGCGCAGTAGAATTTTGAACTGCAAATTGCTGTGGCAATGTAATAATTTACGCGATTGAGACAATAATACTATAGAACTTAGAAGTGTTTTATAATAATTATGGCACTGTCAGCACCCTGAATCATTTAATAGCATTTATTTTAATTTTATTTTATTGTAATATTTACGTCCCCCGGTAGTATGCCTGAAGGCTTATAAAGGAACGGCTTACAAATTAACTTATGGCCGAACTTAAACTAATACCCATGCCTTACCTGGGCTTCGAACCCCGAACCTTCCGCACCCTAGACCGGTGACTATTTTAATTGTATGTTATGTCATAAAAAGTTTCTCAGCGAGAGGTAGTATTGTATCTCACACAATATTTTGAACGAATATTGATTCTAATGTTAATTTTTTTAGATAAATTTAAAGCCGTCATTCGCAAAGACGATCTTTACGAGGTTCATTTAAAACAGAGAATTACTCTAGTTATAATTAGGGTATAAACTCGAAGTGGAGTCCAGTCCAAATATCGTAAACTATAATCATGGACACAATAAGTAAGTGGCCAAGTACTTTTGTTCATGCGATAGAGCTGTGTTACCTCCCTGTGATATTAGGCACAATCTCGAGCGACTGTGGTGTTCGCCGTTTAACCACGTATTGTTATATCACACACGAATGTAAATTTTGGCAAATATCTGTGTCTTATGCCTTCCCAATTTCACGCTATGGATGGTCTTAGGTGATAGAATATATGTGATTATAATATTAAATTAAATTATCAGAAATATTCTTTAAGTTAATATTATTTCATTATTGCTGGTGTTAAGAAACACAACCCATGAAAATAATTATGATTTATTTATAGCATTTTTTAATCCATATTTCCTCGGAGAAGTAAACGAAATGATGCCCAGTGTTATTTTTAGAGCAGTAATGTTAAGTGAAAGTTAGTCCGATGTATTAAATGGAAATTGTATTGCATGTAACTTCGCGTTCTTTTGTTTGCTTTGTTGAACACGGTAATAAACAATTATTCCTTCCCTTAAAAAAATTTCGACCATGCAGTTTATTCATGTTTCATTTACAGCATCAATTGAACTTGCGAAAAATATTTTACATATTGCAGTTAAAACTGTCATAAGTGTAACTAGTTCCAAACTGTGTACGTCGTGATAATTGCGTGGAATCTAAATAGATGTCCGACTACCAACATGCGGTTTTCTCGGAATTAAACGTGGCTATATAGACAGTATGAAATATCTTTGTTGATTAGTTTAGTACAATCGATGAGGATGACTAGCCGTTTAATCTTGGGATCTGTCAGGCAAACATGTAAGAACAACTTACAGTAGCAGACTCGTGGGTCAAAATCAGATAGGTCCATTGCAGGCACTAATACTCTGATTGGTTAAGGGTGAATTTATTTGTTGCTAGTGCAAAACAAGTCGTGCAATTCTGTTAACCAACCGCACGCCCAAGGCACGTGCAATGTTTTGGGAATTCGTTTTCGTCAGAGTCGGGCGTGCAGCGCATCCTTGGAACACCACAACTGGCTCTGTTGTCTGTAAAGAGGCATGTTACCTGCAATCGCTGATCAACTTCGACAAGAATGGCATGTGGCGGTGTCGTGAGAATTTGGAAAACGTTCTTGATAATGGTGACGAGCAGTTCTTACACTGCATTACCGAACTGGGTAGACGTGCACTCATCGTGTTCGTCGGAGGCTCCGTAGCAAGGCGACACGCAGTTTGAAAGACAAGCACTCGAGCAAGCACAGTAGAAGACACGTGTCATCTGGTGATCACTGTCGTATGACGTAAGCACCCGCCCCTTCACAGTGCTGGATATCTACATTCTGGCAAACTTAACACGTCTGTGTTACTCACAGGGACGTGTTCTCTTTTCGACCCAGTAAAACAAATCAGTTTCTTTTATTTATCTTTTATAAACAATTGATTTGCCTTTAATTCACTTGTAGCATCATAAATTCCAAAAATGGGATATAAAAAATATTATAATATTTCGCTTCGGTAGAGAGATTCACACTTAGATTGCTTTATGCTGTATATGGCCATTTACGATCTGAATCCGCTGCACATATTTTCTCATTAGTTGCTGTTCTTGTTTCAGTGTGACTGTTGGCAAACATCCTGAAATGTTAAAAAGAATATTTTGATTTTTTTTTATAGTGGAACGAAATATTTACCTGCAACGTGAGATTTTTATTTCACAAGCCAGGCCTATTATGAAGGGGAGAATATGTTAAAATATGAAAAAATCACTCAATACGTTTGGTTCTAGGCATATATATATATATCACATCAAAACTCCTCAGTTAATGGCAAAATTCTATGACATTTTTATGAAGGAATCCACGTATTTTCGATGTCAGTGCACGTAGCCTAAATTCCTCGTGGTTTAGAAAATAAATATTATTATTCCAAAGCGCGTAAGGTAATGAACTTAATCATGAAAATGTATATTGCAGTGAACTTTATTTTTAAGTTAGGTGAAACATGAGAGATAGAAAAATGTTAGCGATGAATACAATTTATTTCTAAAAGAAAAAGTACAGTAATTGTCAATTTATAACTTGAAAAATATTCGGCTCTGCTGGCGAATGCGGCGTGAATACTAAACGAGGCACTGATGTTGTAACAGTGTCAGATCGGTTATGTTTTCTCAAATGCATTTTGATCCTCTGAGGAGTTAAAAGAGATGTAATCAAATAAAGGCGCTCTCCTGGCACCTTTTTTTTTTCCGGAAATGATTTTCTCATACAACCAACGTGTTTGTGACATACTTCTGTGGTGTGGCAATATTTTACAATGGTTAAATGAAAAATATTTTGGCATAAACTCAATTAAATAATGTTAGTTATTCCTGTTTTATTGCTCCTATTCATCACTAATAAGTATTATCACTTAATGAACGAAGGAAAATTAAGCATGCCAAAGAAACTGCATCGTACTGGTAGGATGTGAAGGGAAGAATGAAAAATTGTGATGAACATATTTCAGAATAATTTTGAAAAGCAGTGAAATAAGATTACCTATAGCAAAAGGATTTTCCGAAAGGACCCATTACACTACCAGAAAAGAACACCTGTAAATGTAAACCCGACAACGACAACACAACAAAAAGAATTCCAGAAAACAAACTTTTGCTAGTGTAGAGATTGGCTAATGTTGTATAGTAAACGTCCTTCACATTCATAATATCTCTTCCACTTTAAAGGTTATTTTAGCTCAATCGAATTACCACTGCTAGACTTCATCCCTTCCAGCTTGTATACATTCCTTCGCGACTTTGGATTTGAGAACATAAAGCAACACGTATGTATTTACACAACAAAACTATGTTAGTCGGTGGTTTCGTGCTTATTCATGAGCAGAGAAGAAGTATGGGGGTTTAGGAAAGCTGAAGATAATTCGGTGGGGGTAGCGAAAGCATCGAGACAGGCGAAGAAAATGTCCGATAGGTAGTCATTGTAGGCGTACTTCAAGGAATGGAATGGGAATTTTCCATTAGTGAATGCATGCACTGAGGATGGCTTTGCTCAAAACAGAACGTTGACTTACTTGTGCTGCAGGAAGATCACTGCCAACGCTGACGATGAAATGACTGCAAATGGGTATGGGAATTATAGGCTATTAACTGTAAAGTAAGCACTTTTTAAGGCCCTTCTAACCGGTATTAACAACTAATAATTGTAATTTATTACAGCTTCAGACATTAACTTTTGGGAGTGAAGAAAATTATACACTGCGTATGTTTGCCACAAGGCAATGTTTATATTACAAAGTGATAGGAAAATAGAAATCTGCCAAAAGGAAAAAATTCAGCATGGCCTTGAAAAGTGCTCACTTTACCGTGTACAGCCTATAATACTTTTCAATCCACTGCCGACTACTTCATAGAGGGCCGTTAAGTTTTAGAAACTGAATCACGTCGTGCTACAGTATTACGAATTAATAATTCGCTATGCAAGTTTTTAATGTAAAATACTGATACAGTGGAAATAAATTCATCTAGCACTCATGCAGATGTAACTACACACGTTTATCTCGCCAATGCGCATTAACACTGGGAATGACAAGGGTAGGGGCATTTCTCACTCCCAAGTGGACAAGGCGAGCTCAAAAATTTCCTTAGTATTAAATAAACCACATGTGGGACTGTAAACTGTATTTTGTTGGACACTTTCACATAGCCTCTATCATCATGCATGCTCCCAAAACGACATGATTTGATTTGTCCACAAATATCCCTCCTCATTTCTCCACTGTGTATACTCCGGACAGGCGGGGAGAGGCGCTTTCGATTGAAATCACTTGTGACGGTTCATAGATCGTCACCGTGTAAAATGCCATGGTTTTAGTAATTTCGCACTACAGTTGATAGCGCTGCATATTTGCCGTTTTTATGTGTATTTATATTTGGTTATACACCGGCCGGTATAGCTTAATCTCATTGCTTAGTGTTAATCTATTGTGTATTTTAATGCACATAGTTTTTACGGTTAAATTATTCTTATTGCTTAGTGTTAATATATTCTGAATTTTACTGCATATATATTTTATGGTTGTTGTGTATGATATTTGTAATCGATATTATTTGTAAAGAGTCGCAACCGTGGCGCTTGGGGTGGCGTGATACGGCGACGTCTCCTGGCTATGACATTGCGCCCTAGCCAGTGTGTGAGTGTACGCCGCGGTGTTTGGACGGCCGCAATGTGTACGTGCTCAATCGCGGAGCGAGTGGTTTCGCATGCCAGCTGGGCACAGTATCGGGTAGTCGGGCGGACGTTTAGCAGTATGGGACTGCTATGTAATTTATCCCCGGTCGTGATGTGCCGTATGTTACCCGAGCAAGTGAACGTTGCAGTAACAATTTCGGGAGCAAACTAATTAACTGTTTAAAGAATATTATATGAACATTCCCGATGTCAACGCAGAGACGATGTTGCTATGTTTGCCTGTCCTGCTAGTGAAATATGGGCAAAGTATCACAGAGACGTAAACTCGATGCGGACGTACTATGTGCAAAACGCTGTGTGTACCAGTAATATTCACTTTAATACGAGCGTACTGAAAATCGCGTAAGTGACTGTGAGACCACGACATGTGACTGATGGCTCGTGAAATTGAATTTTGCCATGCTGGTTAAACTGCCCGTTTTTCGTGGCTCGAAGACAAGCATTTTAAATTGTACGTGTAGTAACAGTGACGTACGTCAATGGCCCATGTTTTTTTGCAATATTTCCTTGGAGCCCAGAAAAGTAATTTTAAATATTTCTCTGCAACTTGTCAAAAGCAGGCTTTATTGCGAGCGGTGTTTCGTGTGGCTAGAATGCTAGAAGCATGCCCGTACTTTCGCGTAACGACTAAATAGGCCGAATATTCCCGAGTGTGTCAGTGCAAATCAACATGTCAGTGAGTGCAAGAAAACCGCGCATGGGTGCGTGCAGGCCCGGCCCTAGGGCGGGGCGAGCGGGGCGATAGCCCTGGGCACAAAGATGAAGAGGGCGCCAAAATCAGATGAGAAAAAAAAATTATTCCCTGCAATCGTAGTAGAAATTTGGCACGCACAATGGTGCTTGAACCACGTTCTGCTGATAATGTTGGTATTCCAATATTGGTATAAAAAGGACACAAACTCTATACGAGTTCAGGAATGTGATGTGGTAAGCTTTGCAGCCTTTCTTATAGACATACTTATTTTAACCAGACCTCAAGAGATAAAAGATGATGTGTTTTCTTTAGATGCAAACAATCGGAATTTTTCTATAAAATATACAATTAGGAAGCTAGATAATGTGGAAAATTCGAAAAAGCGATGGCTTGTGTATTTTAATAGTTTGGACTGTGCATTTTGCTTTTACTGCAAAATATTCAATAGGGACTGTAGCTTAAATTTGGGAACAACTGGTTTTTGCAACTGGAAGCACACAAGTGATCACTTGAACGAACATGAAAAGTCACTAGATCATATAAATGAGTACTGCAAGTGGATTGAGTGTGAATCCAGACTGTCTAAATCATGGTATTGTTTGAAAACATCAAAAACGTATAGATAATGAAGTTCAGCACTGCAGGTGTGTCCTCGAATGCCTTTTGGCTATTGATATGTTCTTAACCCAGCATAATTTGACTTTCAGCGGATCCTCGGGACAAGCTTTTTGCAGAGAATAATGGTAACTTTCTTGATCTAGTAGAACTGTTGGGAAATTTTGATGATGGTGTGCGTAAACACCTAAGGCTTCTTTCAGCCAAGTCATCAAATATTGCGGGAAAACTATACAAAATGAACTTATCAAAAATTTAGGGAAAGCAGTACCCGATAACATACTCAAACGGGCTCAAAAGGCCGAATATTATTCCATAATTTTAGACTTCACCCAGATATCAATCACACTGAAAAAATGTCATTCACAATAAGGTTTGTGGAGGTAGAACATGTTGTAGTTAATATAAATGAACACCTTTTGGTATTTTTGTATGGCAGTAATTGCACAGGAGAAGGCTTGTCAGAACTATTGTTAAGAACTTTATCCGAAAATGGACAAATATTAGAAGACTGCCATGAACAGGGATACGAGGATACGACAATGGTGCCAATATGAGAGGTAAAATCAAAGGTGTCCAATCAAAAATTCTTCAAATGAATCCAAGAGCATCATTTGTGTCTTGTGAATGCCATTCTTTGAGTTAAATGGCTTCAGATGCAGCTTCATCGTCGACGATTTCTATCACACTCGTTGTTGTTATATAGAAAAAAAAATGTATATATATGTGTATGTTGTTCACAGCATTTGTTCAACATTAGCAAATTTTGAAGGACCATGTGACCAGCCTCACTGTGAAACCATTAAGTGGTACAATCTGGGAAATTCGAATTGATAGTGTCAAGGCTATTAGATATCAGGTGAAGAATATGTATGATGCTTTAACTGGAGTGTTCGAATCTTGTTTGGCAGATGCTAGTTTGGGGTATGAAGTACATTCTTTAGCCGACCGGTTAATGAAATTTGAATTTTTGGTTTCTCTTGTTATATGGCACGATATTTTGTATCAAGTAAACATTGTGAGGAAATCAATGCAAAGTTCAGTGATGGATATTTGTACTATCACCATTTTTAATCAAGATTTGTATGGAGTATGTATCTTCCTACAAAGATGATGGCTGCCAAAATGCAGTTATAACTGCAAAAGGAGCTAGCAGATACACTAGGAGCTGATGCTTCGTTTGGAGATCCCACTCGTACGTGAAGAAATAAGACGTTTGAATATGAAGGCCTTGGCGAGTCAGCAAATGTTAGTCCAGAAGAACAGTTTAAACGGAATTTTTTTCTACGTCACAGTTAATGTTGCACTAACATCATTGAAACATCGGTGTGAGCAACTCGAAGAACACAAAAATATTTGGGAATTTTTGTATGACTTGTGCCAACTCCCCCAAACAATTAGATAATACTCAAGAGGCAGGCTTTACTAACCAAGTGTATGGTATTGCAAACAGTTCTAACGAGCACCGATGGACGTCATTAGGATATTAATGGCTTGGAGCTTTGGGAAAAATTGAAAAACTTCCAGTGTTTTGTACCATCGTCTGTAAATAGTTCTCCTAAGAAAATTTTACAATATAAAGAAGACACATATATGAGCACTACATTTTCTAATATCTGGGTGTCGCTTCGAGTTTTACCAACTTTAGCAATGACAGTAGCTAGCTGTGAAAGCATTTTTTCGTAGTTAAAATTTATCAATGCAAGAGAGGGCTAAGAAGTGCTAAGAAGTGTACACAAATGTACAATTTTATTTGTTTACTAAGATTATATATTAAATGGTAGAGCTAAGTAAATCTCTTTGCATTGATGTTGTAGTGATCGCAAAAAAGTCACAGGTCTCATTTTCCCAGGACTGAGAAAAAAACATATATTGACTGTTATTAATATAAGTTCATTTCCCTGTTGCATAGTAGTTCTGTGTGTAAGAATTATTATGGAGCCATAGTTATGTTATAAAAAAAGTTTGGTGACAACAACATGATGTACGGCGAATCAGGCAAGGGTGTGACTATAAATTTAACACATTATAGTGATTACATCAATGTGAAATTCGTTTGGTATATCAACATTACATAGTAAATGCTAGAGTAATGAAAATTTTAATTTTTAAATTTCTTAAATGAAATTGCATTAATATCACAATAAATTTAATTTTAAATAGATTGTCCCTTGCCCCGGGTGCCGAATGGTCTAAGGCCGGCCCTGGGTGCGTGGGTCCCGAAGTGAACGACAAGATAGCTGCTCCCCTTTTGACGGCGTCGAGAGCTGACAGTGGACAGTATGGATAATCCCCTACGTGGCCAGGTGGTCAGCGGTATGGTACTCTGTACGAATTCCAAATTGAAGGTATGAGTAATGCTTAAGCCCCTTCGTCAGCTTGTACCTGCGGAGTCCGTCGTCCGTTTTTTAAAACACTTTTGAAGCATGTCAAGCGCAGCGGGAACGGTTCTCACTTGTGGTTTTAATATTAAATTGTAAGAGCACCAGTTATTGAAAGTTACCGCGTAGGGCAAAAGCCGTTGAACGTTGTTAAGGGGTCTGCCCATGCAATACGTAAATTTGAGTGCAAAACTATTTAGTATATTTAATCGTCTGTATGTATGAGTAAAGTCTGTGCTGTAGACAGTTGTTTTGGTGCAAAATAAATAGTGAATCAAAAGACCTTGGAACTTAAAGAGTAGAGCGACATTATTTGCAAATGACCTCCCTGATTTACGAAAGACTTGTATCGCTGTAACATGAGTAATAGTAATTTGATTGTAGCTATTTATAAGGGAAAGAGCTTTAGCCGCGGCATTTGTGTTTCTCAAGTCGAGATCGTTTTCTGCCCCATAGGGGTTGTTTAGGTAGTATTAGTGTGTCGTGGAGTGAGGTAGAGCCACGTACATACAAATAGATCTCAAAAAGGGTTTCGAAAGTGTTCATTTTACCGTGAACAGCCTATAGGCATTACTGCATGAAACGTAACAGCCACGTTTATAAATTGTTTTCCCTTAACTAACAGGTCTCTGATGTTAATAGATCCGCCGGAAAGACTGAATATATGTTGTGAAGTAACAAAAGCTGCGTGTGGAGTATGGAGGTGCGGTATAGAGCCAACACTCCCGCGGGGTAGAAGGGCGTCTCACACTGTTTAAGTCTATATCAACAGTGGTTTGTCGCTTTGCCTTCGATCCTGACTTGCATCTGCGCCTGTCTGTCTCTAAGCCCTCTTTTCTCCCTATTTTCTATT
Source organism: Dryococelus australis (assembly GCA_029891345.1). NCBI lineage: Eukaryota > Metazoa > Arthropoda > Insecta > Phasmatodea > Phasmatidae > Dryococelus > Dryococelus australis. The sequence goes on from CM057009.1 coordinate 278,670,722, forward strand.
TCAGCCAGTTGATAATCCCTAATACTTAGTCTAACGAGTGCTAAGTACTTGTCGCTTTGTTCGCAAGTATTCTAGAAAACAGGAAAGAGCGAAGATGTTTAGTGTCGTTTATATATATATATATATATATATATATATATATATATATATATATATATATATATATATATATATATAATGAACAGAACAGGTGAGTGCACACAGCGCTGAAATCGGTATGTGGCTAGAAATATAATGCATAAATTATTATAAATAAGTATTCTACTGGTATTAGCGTCTTTTAAATATATCAAACAAAGCGATTTGCCTTAAACGTTAAATTGAATGTTTGTGTCAATCGTTAATATTTTAAACAAGATATGGTGAATGTGGAGTGGAGAGATATTTCCAGCTATTTACATCCCGTCGGCGATGAAACGACGTTATTAAGGAGCAGCGCCAGATTGAAAGGGCGAGGGAAACGGGAGATCCCCGAGAAAACCCGCCCACCAGCGGCATCGTCCGGCACGATCCCAACATGAGAAAATCCGGGAGTGACCCGGCCGGGGATTGAACCCGGTTCGCCTCAGTGGGGGTTGAGCAGGCTAACCGCTCAGCCACCGCGGCCCCCGGCTCGCGAAGCCGTTCCTTCTGCCATCCGCCCATGCCATCAGTGTAGGTGTTAACACTTCGCCAGCAATACTCGCAAGTCACGCCGACAGCCTCGCGCGCCCAGCGCCTCTGCCGTGGCCCGGAGAAGACTAGGAGGACCGGAGAATTACTGGAGTTAGTCTCCCTACCGGAGCCATCTACTTCGGTGGCTCGCAGGGCCACGCCAACGTAAGTATTTATGACCCCTAAACCTTGATTGGTTCTCTAACGCGGCATGGGACACGCTTCGCCGGGAACTCATAACCGAAAACCATTACCACCGATACGTTGATGCACTCCTGAGTATACGTGTTTAACGCACTCACACCCAGTGTACACAATTGTGCACGTAGCAAATTGTGAATGTTATTTTTCGCCGGTGTGTACACTGTGAGGATCAGTGGAAAGTGATCTTCCCTGCAGATAACTAATTCGTAAACCGCGTATTCTGGAGCAGGTTACGATAGGTTTATATTCCGCAGCTGAACACAGAGCAACGAAGCAAGTGTTGTGTAGACTTAAGCACAGCGCGCCTCGAAAGATTTATTTTTTGGAACACGTGAAACTGTAAATTAATTTAGGTCTGAGAGAATTAAATAAACGTACTCGGGAGTATCCTGAATTCAATCTGCAAACTTTGCTTGATGGTTTGTAATGGCAAATGAGGTAGAAGATTTGACCCATGACTCAAGGCTACCGCCTGCCTGGCGCCTGGCCTGCTTTGTAAAGTGTTTTAAATCCTGCTTTCTTGACGAAACTGTAAAACGTAACCCCAGTGTGTTTACCAACTTATAGACGTCATACCCCAGACGAAGACTGAACGGTACTCAAAGTTACCACTTATTCTATAAATATTATTTTGAAGCCCTCCAATATAGTTAAAAACGCCTTTCCAGACCGCGGTGTCTTAAAACACACCAGCTGGACACGAGTCAAACTACGATAGGGGCCTGTATTGAAGTTTACTACAGACTTTTCACGGATAAAATTATAGGGTCACCGTTTAATGTTCCATAGGCACACGAAACCCTGCGCGTAGCGGCGATGGAGCTCTTGTAGCGTGTGCCGGTATTAACCTTATAGCGCCGCACTTCTAGGCCAAAAATAGTAGAAAATCGATGCAGGCGGGTGGGCCCCTTATCGTATTTTTTAAGGGAAAGAGATACGACCATATCAACTTACGAATTAAAATTATTCTTTTTTTTTTTTTTTGTAAAATGTTAGAAGCTATGTTAAATGGCACAACAAATTCGCGTGCAGAGTTGTCCTGATTTCATGACTGACATCTGTGAATATTTGGCGGGTGGAACATTGCCCGTCATTAGTAAATTAGATAGTATACCCGACGGCAATCTTTCAAAAGTTTCATGTTTCCTCGAAAATCTTTCCCCTGAATTGTTACACCAAGGAAACGTTTTGTGGGTGCTTTAATCTACACAAGACTATTAGGTCATAACAACCGATAACACCCACAGGTGACTCACGTTGGTGGATTAATTACACAGAACCCACATATTCCTTATGCCAGGCGATTTTACCACCTGCCAAATGTTCACAAATACCAAATATCAAGTCAGGCTAACATTATTCGCGAATTTATTGTTCCATCTCACATAAATTCTGAAATTTATGAAAATAAATAATTTTAATTCTCAAATTTTAAGAATGTTTCTCTCTCTTTACGAACATATTAGGCCTTAGGCCATATTGTAATTCCTACTTCATTTTCCATAACGACCGATCGGACGAATTTTGTAAGCGAAGCTCAAGATCAGCGGGTGTACACACGTATACAAATACAGTAAAGGAGAGTTTACAAATTGGGTCTTTTATATAAAATTATTAAAATATTCTGCCAGCAAGGGGATTTGAAATTGAAATACTTTGTTGGTGTATATATCATTGCACCATTCAATACACTTTACCCTTTCAGTCAGAGTGCCCTCTATCTGGGACGTTGCATATGAAGCGGCTTGAATGGTGTGCACTGTACACAGCAGAACATACCGTCCAATGAGAAAGACTCCCTACTTGTGGGGGACATAATTCACTGCTGAAACTATGTCCCGTAGCCTCATATACCACTGTTGCCAGTAACATAAAGCACAGATAGATTTATATTCGCCCCGATGTAAGACAAAGCGTCATATGGATATCAGTACTGATCCGAACAAAATATTTGTTTGTGGTACCGCCTACAATTATATATTTATTTGACCGAAAGTGTTTAAACACATGTTGCCTATGTGAAAATATGAAGTGTGGATCACTACATAATAAATATGTTTTTCCACGGGGTCAATGGAAGATTGTCGCAATACCCTGATTACTTTTGCTGGATTTACTGTAGATAAATGGGCGTTGCAAAGTGGAAAACATATTTAATGCCCAGTGATTAACCCTCCATATTCCCGCATAGGCTACATGTGTTTTAATAGTATTGAATTACGAACTGTTATGCATACCAAGAAGTTTTTATATTTCAACTTCCCTTACTTATATATGTATGTATATATTCTTATGTATATGTATATATATATATAATCCTTCGTCTGCCACAAAAACTGCAAAAACTCAGTTGTATGAACTACGACTGTCTTGCATTCAGAGTACGTTGTGTTATATGTAGAGACCTAAAGAATTCGCGGATTCAATTTGGGATAAGCTAGAAATCAAAACACGTTTGTTCATATAACTTCAGCCATTGGTCCATGCGGTGTTTGACACCTCCTGAAGAACGCTGACCCAATCATCGACTTCCAATGTGGCAGCAGACAACCAACGTGCAGTTGACATAGACACATTTGCACATAAGACTGTAGAGTCTATCATGTACGTCATTGAACTCGTGAATTTTTTCAGGTCTCTAGTTATAAGTATTTACATGCAAAATTCTCGCTATTAATTGCCATCAGGCTGGAATTCACAATACTGTATGCACTACAGCCGGCATCGTTTCTCCATTGGCTGCTGCATAGATGTGAAGACACGCCCTCTCTGACTGAACTACACGTGATTGGAGCACACAATTGTGAAGTGTTCTTTTATTGGTGCAGCGTCACCCAGGGTGTGCCACATAAAATATTGTCCAGTGACAAACGTATTGCAAAGGTGCATATGTTTCAAGTTTAACATGTCCCCAAATAATAACGCGAATTTTGTAGGTCTCTAACTATTGTTTTTGGGGAGAAAGGAAGATGTGTCTGCAAGTCCGAAGGTGGACATTTGAGCGGTAAGTGAGGCCTCGCACAACACCGTCGTGGCAGTCGCCTTTTAGCTACCGTCCATTGGTTGGGTCCACGGCGGCCTTCCTTCAGACGAGACAATCTTTTTATCTTGTGTCAGCCTCCAAATCCTTCCACGTCAACGTCAGCGCCTTCATAGGTCTGTGCACCCTCCAGAATGCTAAGTTCGTTTAGATAATAGGATAGTGAAATAATGATAATGAAAAGTGTTACCTTGGTGCCATGGCCGCCATTGCAGCCATGAACACAATCCGAAAGAAGAAGGATCGAGGTGCAGGGCACAGCAAACCAACGAAACAGAGAGAACGTTGGAACTTTACCTATGCAATGAAGGCGGGAGAAAGAAGGGTGATTGTTAGTATAGGCTGTTCACGGTAAAATTAGCTTTTTTGAAAGCCCTACTTAAGATCTACTTGAATACACTTTGTGTATTCTTCCGCCTTATGTAAAATTAACATTGCCACGGGCCTCATCATTTTATTCATACATCGGTCAAATGAAACAGTGAAATTATTAAGAAAGTAAATACTCTATAAATCTGCTCATTTTTAAACTTCGGTGCATTAAAAAAACGGACAGCTAAAGAAATAATTTTAAGTTTTCACAAATGTTTACCTAACACTTTTCATTCGACGTTAATATATTGAACTACGTTCCATCCATCGTTACCAACTTTGCTGGACGAATGTCACTCAGTGTGCCCATTAAAATATATGTATGCAGATGCAATGACTTTCTTTTTAGATGTTCATTTCTAAAGTGCTCACTTTATCTTGAACAGTCTTTAAGCGAAAATAGACTTTCGTGAGTCGAATACAAGGCGATATGAAATGTGTTAGATCGCTACTCGGATAAGTATAACCAGTGCCGCGTCACAGTCATACGTCCCTGCGGAATGGAGACAGCGAGCGAATGAAGAGTTTTGGGCAGCTGTTAACGTCGAGGTCTTCAGATCCGATGTGGGTGAAGCAAGGTGAGTACGGAGCAGCGTGGGAATGTAAGCTCGGGACGAACGGGAGATCTCCGAGAAAACCCGCCGACTAGTGGCATTGTCCGACACGATCACCACGTGCGAAAATCCGGGAGCGACTCCGCCGTGAATCGAACCCTGTTCGCCTGCGTAGGAGGTGAGTAGTCTAACCACTACACCACCTCGGCCCCGGGGTGGAGACAGGACTGAGCCTTTCTCCCGATAGATGCCAGCCGTATTATTGGAACGCAGAAGAAAAAGTTAATTGCTCCATGTTAATCGCTGAGCATTGGGACGCTTGTGTAAGGTGCGTGATTGTGTTACCTTTTAGAGCGACACGAGTTTCGCAAATTCTTTTGGCGGCAGCCTGAGACTTCTGAGTTCCTTACATACTCGGAACACATGTCGAGAAGCTTCCTTTTTTTTTTTTTTTTTTTATTCGTTTTAGTTCCACGTGTTGTAGTTACTCCAGTTGACGAAGGAGTCGTTCAGGACGTGCCCGGGAAACTGTGTTCCAAACATGGAGAGAGCGCAGGGGTATACGTTCTTCAAGTCCAACGTGTCTCGGAAAGAATGTACGAAAGAGAGAGAGAGAGAGAGAGAGAGAGAGAGAAGTGCGTGTGGGTGTGCCAGCTCACAGCCTGCAGGGATCACACATGAGCAGCGGCCGCCAGCGGAGCGGAGGGTAATGTAGCTGGTGGGCAAGGCAGGCCAAGAATGCCTCGTATCCGCAGTCGTCGCTGCTGCCGACTACCGTCGCCGCTGCTGTATTACGCGCGCACTGCAATACCCGTCATTAAACCGAGCGCCGGGGCAACTCACGTCGCATCCGCGCCACACCTCTTTCGCGGCATTATCCTCCTCCCCTCCCCCCTCTCCTTCACCCACACACTCCCCCCCACCCCCTTCCATTCCCTATCCTACCTCCATCATACAGCGATTGAAAGTTCCATTACTCATTTCGCTCGTCCTTCCCGCGCCTGCCTCTCTCTCTCTCCGCGCCTATCATCCCACACTTTAGCACTCTCTTACAGTGCCTCCGTGTTTACAACACCTCTCCGGTGTCATCTCCATATCGACACTTACATCTGTGAGGCAACATTCCGCCTGCCTGCGCCAGCCTTTCAGTCCACAGCTCCAGTTGTCCATCTGCTCTCCACCAGCCTCTCCACGCAATGACATTCCGATATTACAAACAAACAAAAAAATTGGCGAAATTGACAATTTCGCTACCCTCGCGAGAAAAACCTCGTAACTCCGAAACCATAATAATAATGATTTCGAAGATTTTTATTTTATTTATTTATTTATTTTTTTAAGCGAAATTGTTACTAATACATTATAGACAAGTAATGCTATTCAGCCCAAGCGTGAAAATGCATTTTCATTAACTATACGTAATGAATATACGAGTTCATCCGATGTTTTAAATCTCATTGTGGAGCTACGAGGGTTCCGTTTTTTTTGTTTGTAGATTATTTTTAAACATTTCTGGAGATACGAGTTTTTAGTACCCGATCAGATTTTTTCTACTTAGAATAGCATAAAAACTGAATTAGAATTTTGATTGGATCTCCATTGTCTACAACGGCTACGAAAAAAAAAAAATATTAATAACACAATTTATAGATGAGAAACACAAATGGAATAAAAATGTGATAATATAAATAAGCACATATATGGAACAAGCGACAACGATCCAGTTAGAACACGAACAACACAGAAACAAAAGAAGACAGCACAAAAACCATATGCGAAACACACATACTTCAGTATGTATGCGGAAATTTCTGTCGCGTGAAAAGTCTAAGTCATTTTAAGGTTCCCCGGTTTTATTTATGTGATTGCGAAAACTAAGAAAGTTCATACTAAATTAACATAGGTGCAAACTTGAAATATTCGCCTTGAGGCCTGTCTACACACGTGAGAAGTTACCAGATTTTAATTGGCTCCTTGCTTCCCTAGTGGGAGTCCATGTTATAACTTATATTTTATAGCGATTTTATTATTGGTTCATAAGTCTAAAGGTGATGCCAAATACGTTGCGCACCAATTGCAATAGTAATACAAAAGTGCAATAGTTTCATGTCTATCTTCTCTCCAGAAGAATACTCGATTTTTCGCGGTTTTCATGTACAGGTAAAAAATTACATAGTAATTTTTTATCGCATATGTCGAAATTATATTTTACTCTATGGAAGGGGTACATTAATAGTAGCATTCAGTTCAATTCGCATTAATTTCTTAGGAGTCTGCTAGAAATTTTCGGAATGCATTAGAATAAAATACATTTATAAACAATGTTTTGATCTAAAATTTTATATTTATATAATAACATTCTGCGGAAAATAATGTTCAGTATGTACCAGCAAAAAAAATATTAAAATTCTTTTAAAATAAGCTATGAAGGTAAAAACAAATGTTTATGTCGGTTTACATCACTGCCTTAGAACAATCCCATCATATTACAAAAAAATAAAACCGTGGGGTCTTGATATTGATCTCATTACTATAAGATATATTTTTCACACAGTTTTGTACAAACTAAAGTGGTACATTGTATAACACACATAATGAATGTTGAAATTTGACTGGTGGTAACATAGTTCATCATTAGGAAAGATGGCGCCTCCCACTTGTGTTACACGTGAGTGTTTATCCACCGCAAATGTTCTGTTCGCAGATGGCAGATATCGGATCAGACTAGCACTATTCGCTGATTTCACTTTTCCATCTCGTGCAGTTTCTGTCATTTTGCAAATAACTAATTTAATTGCCATTTTCAACGGTCGTATTATATTTCCCGCGCCATTTTCATTAGCGAATCATCTCGCAAAGTTCGTACCTGGAGTTCAGGATAGCTCGTGTATAAAAATGTGTTAGTTATTCACCCACAGCGGGCGCAATGTTATAGCGGTCTGTCAACATGCCGCCCACCGCGACAGACGGGGCTCGAACCCCGGTGGAACTCGCCTGTGTGAAACTTTGCGGACGTTGCTAACCGCCGGTGAGTTTCCTCCAGCCTCTTCCGCTTGCACCTGTAGAGTGTAGAGGGTAAAATGCTCATGTGACCTGCACAGTAGCTAGTGTTCCAACTTTGAACTACTTTTGTGGTAATAATATTACCAGTAACAATCTGGCTAGAATTTGATGCTACAACAGTGTTTAATGAGCACTTCAGAGGCCCTGCTTAAGATCTACTTGTAAGCACGCTGTGTATTCTTCCGTCTTAAGTAAGATTAATATTGTCGTGAACCTCATCACTTCATTCATACTGTGACGGATTCCCCTGCAAATCACACGAAAGTCAAACCGACAGTACCATATGAAGTTGAGAAAATGTTGGCTTACCCTCGCTGCGACGGGGGGGGGGGGGTGTGTGTTTGACGAGCTCCACGCCTCATGTCCACTGGGCGGGCCTGCTGGTCTGCAAGTATGGGCGCCGCGGGGCCGCTGCCGCCCAAGAAATATATGACTGCCTTCCCCTCCCTCGTACGTCACCTTGACCACGTGACCCCTGCCAGCCAGTCACGTACCACCAGGGTGCCCTTCCAGGACTTCTGGATATCGACGGAGTGAAGATCATTTTGTAATATTCTAGATGGTTTCAAATAAAATATAAATACAGGTGTCTCGCCCAGATTCGGGGATGTAGCACATGGCTTTCACTTGGGCAGGACCTGCTGTTCCGTCCGTCAACATTTTAAAAGGGGAAGGTGGGGGCGCTTGCTGCCATTTTAGTTAAGTATGATTTAAAGCAAGATAATTATATGTTACCTGCATATAGCTGGAAAAAGATGTAATCTTGTAAAAATGTAGATTTTGGGGGAAGTTTTAAACATAATTATTTTATACACACTTTTTATACCAAATGTAATCGGTGGGAAAAGTATGTTTTATATAGAGTTTTTTCAACGTGATCTTGGAGGGGGGGAAATATTGTAAATTATTTGGAGTTTATTTATAAACGCAAGGCAACGAATATTTTCAAACCTTTTCACTGGAACCAGCCCAAATCCCTTTTTTGATATCATTGGGGGGCTCTCAACTGTTTTCCAATTTAAAACACCCACATTCAGGAAGCAGTTCAGACAGGGACCTCGTCCTGTATGTGTTTACAAACACCGTAACAATACGTCGGTCAAGTGAAACTGTGAAATTATTATAAAAGCAAATATTTTACAAATCTGCTCATTTCTGCACTTCGATGTATTAAAAAAAAAACAGAAAGCGAAAGACATCATTAAAATTATCAGAAATTTACCTAACTCTTTTTTTTTCAACGTTAAGATACGGAACTACTTCCCACCCATCGTTAACAACATTACTGGGCGCGTGACACTCAGAGCGCCCGTTAAAATGTATGCAGGTAGGGGAAGTGGCATTTTTATAAGGTTGATTTCAAAAGTGCTTACTTTATCGTGAACAGCCCTTAAGTGTTTTCATATGTTTCTACACAACATCTAACCTAGTTTAAATGCGACTAGAATATACCCCGGGCAGACAAAGTATTTTTGTCGCATATAATAATGTGGATCTTCTGAAAACACACATGTCAACAAACACATTCATCGCTGCCGACCATGTGACTTTGACAGTTGTACTGGTGATGGACACGTCAATATTGGACGGAAATCACTCTACCTAATATTTAGTTTATGCCTCTTCACACGGTAACCCTATGTTTACCGCATTTCATCAGCATCAGCGCTAAGACCTCAGCTGTTCAACGCAGCCCAAATATCTCACATCGCGTGTATTGCATTTCCGTGACTCTGTTGTCGTTGAATGTAATAACAAACATTAATCATATATTCCGGATCAATGCAGTTCAAAACAAATGATTTTGCAAGACTATTTTTCAGTACCATTAGCAAAAATTTATTTAGACTTACAATATTTAATATCATTCCTTTTCTCGTGCGATACGAATAAGCTTTTGTATCATATGTGTATACTTGTCCCCAGTTTATTTGTACAGATCTCCTTATTTTCTTTAATTCTTTCAGGAAAAATTATACGTTTATTATTAGATTTTACGTCACTGAAAATTCTACTTAGAGTTCGAGCGATTTATTTTAATTCTTCGTAAGCGATAAGTTTCCACATCTATAACTTGAAAGGGATACACTGGTTACACCATTCCCTCACATCACTTTTCTATCAGGCGTCGTTTTGTTCCAAAATGTTTATCATTACAATCCGGCTAGTAGCAGACCTTCGAAGACAGAGCGGCGAATCCTTTCAGCCAGCGGCACGGCGGCGGTTGAATGCCTGTTGCAGACAGACTCGCGAAGCCACGGCGGGAATGCCAGGACCGAGCAGCAGCGGGGCAGATTTCTAGAGAAACCCACCGACCTACGGCAACGTTTTCAAGGTCACTCGCACGCGGACGGCGGCGTTAGAAAACGAAGGTCTCGGCGTACACACCGCGCCGTTGGGCCTAACCTTTGCGCGATTAGTCACAGGCCGCAACAGGTTCAGCCCTGGCTGTCGGAGAACAACACGCGATGGTCCAAGCAGTGCGGATGCTGGGTCCGCTTGGAAGCTGCTAGCGCAGAGTACATCGCGCCCACTTTGTGCTTAACCCCATATTCCACGATAATTTTTCATTGCAGTATCTGAAAGAGAGTTATACATAAACCACATAAATGTAAATATTTGCAGACAAATGATTATAGTTTTCAAAACGTAGCACCGGAAAGTCGAAAATTTCTGAATTTTTGAGCCAAGGTTTCTGTTATCCAAATTAACTTTGCCAAATAAATCACACATGATTACAGACCTGAAAAATCAATGACCCGCATGCTCGACTCTACAGTCTTATGTACATATATGCCGATGTCAACTGCCCACTGGTTGTCTGCTGCTACCGAGGGAGGCGACTGTTGGGCCAGCGTTCTCCAGGAGGTACCAGTCACCGTGTGGACCAATGGCTAAAATTATATAATCGCTCGTGTTTTGAATTCTAGCTTGTCCCAAAATGAATCCGTGAATGCTCCAGGTCCTTACATATAATGTGATCTATATCATATACACAACATTCTAATTAAGTGTCAAGGATATTTAACAATGTGTAGGCCCCTACTCGGGTATTGGTGTGCCGAATCTGTTTTAAAATTGACGTTGCTGTTTTTGCCAACGCATTTTTATTCGAACAAGAGAAAATGATAAATATTAATATTATTTTCTCTCGGGCGAATAAAAATGTGTTGATGAGAACGTCAATACCATGGACACCCAAGGTTGGATTGATGTGAGTTCAGGTCTTGGGCAACACGATTTTTTCCTCTTTATTTAAGTTATGTTAGATGTCATAACACAAACAGAAATTATCGGATATATGTTCAATTTCTCGCATTTATTTGGTTAAATTCAATGAAAACAATTTTTAATTCGCCGCGTGTAGTTGGCTGTCACTTATTCAATCAGTGAAATTTTTTCGCTGGAACAACCAGTGGTTTTCCACTGACTATAGATGGAGCCATTTTCACTGGTTCGAGTTGTTACATTTGACTGTGAATAGTTGGTTTTCCACTGACTATAGGTGGAGCCATTTTCACTGGTTCGAGTTGTTGCATTTGACTGCGAATAGTTGGTTTTCCACTGACTATAGGTGGAGCCATTTTCACTGGTTCGAGTTGTTGCATTTGACTGCGAATAGTTGGTTTTCCACTGACTATAGGTGGAGCCATTTTCACTGGTTCGAGTTGTTGCATTTGACTGTGAACAGTTGGTTTTCCACTGACTATAGGTGGAGCCATTTTCACTGGTTCGAGTTGTTGCATTTGACTGTGAATAGTTGGTTTTCCACTGACTATAGGTGGAGCCAATATCACTGGTTCGAGTTGTTGCATTTGACTGTGAATAGTTGGTTTTCCACTGACTATAAGTGGAGCCATTTTCACTGATTCGAGTTATTGCATTTGACTGTGAATAGTTGGTTTTCCACTGATTCGAATCCAGTATAGGAAACCCTTCGCAGCGAGCAGAAGCCAGTCTGGCGCAAGTGCCGTTCGCACAACCTCGCGCGCCCAATCAGAGAATGGATACGCACACATCAAAGCAACCGCCACGCCAGTTTGTATCTGTGTTCGTCTATACTCTGTGCTTAGGTCAGACATAGCCAATCGAGCAGAGTGATTAGATTAAACATGACAGTGCTTTCGCAGAAATTTCCCTAACTTGCATGTCGCACCACTTGTCTACACTAGACCAGACGAAGTTCCACTTAAATCGTTTGTTTTAACTGTGCGACTGACATTTAGTGTTTATTTACTGCTTCATCGCTGGCCATTGCTGGCCTAAAGTTTAAAGATGTTGCCGTTTTCAATATAGGTACAATATGAGTGACGTACTGCGTACCAATAACATGTAATCCGTACGAATTTCGCCTCCTAAATCATTATATAATAGTGATTTTCTTTCGTTTTTATTATGATTTTCTCCGTTCCATCACGATTGGCTCACACAAACTGCTTTTATTTTCCTTAACGTTACGTTATGTTTGCTTAATGCTTCTCAAGACTGAGTCCCATACGCTTGGGAACAAAAGGAATGGTCGACTCAAGTATTGGGTTGGTTGACTGATGGCTGGCTGCAACAACAACTTGAGCTATTTGACATCCAGAGATCTAAGGTCCAAACACAAATTCTATATTTGAACGTGTTTCCACTATACCTACATGTGTTGCACCTGCGAAAATATTCTGAGTCTTGATTTGCGATTCGTTAGTCTTAGATCCTGACGTAAACTTTTTCGTTGAAATTGTCATAGTTTATTTATGTCAATTTAATATTAATGCCATAAGTTCTGATTGTTTTAGTGGGGTTTATCGCAGGTTTTATTTTGTGATGTTTTAAAGGTGAAGGTTTATACAATACCGTAATTAATAATTTTCATTTATTTTGTTTAATAATAACAGTCAGTGTGCATTTTCGTTACTTCCACAGGTATTTCGAATTAAGTACGGAACTTACACTTTTCACAATACGAAGTTTGAAACTAGATTTTAATTTGACACAACCACGAAATCAGGCAACAGGATAATTGATAAATACATGTAGGCATATCTGTACACTCTTTTGTGACTTCAGAAAAAGTCTTCCAAACATAAAAATGAATGTTTTCAAGAACAGTGCAAGTAAATCTTGAGTCATGAGTTGATTTCAAATTAAGCAGTAGTGTTGTGTGTTTACCCAAGACCATAAAGGATCGAGTGTGATATGTGATCGAGTATCGAAATTCAGCTGTGCGAACGGTCGTTAATCAATCAGGTTTGCCACAAGTGAATTGAGCGGGCTTCTTCTATGTCTAGATTTTCGGTCCATCTCGACAGACCGTAGACAAAATTTTTCTCTAACAACATATTCGATGTTGACAACCACTACTGCCATCGTTTTGTAACGACAGCGACTAGAGCTGTCGAAACATGTAAGTAGGTCTACAGCTTTCGAGATGAGTGCCCCTTGATCGTCGCTGGGCCACGGTGGCTGAGCGGTTTGCCTGCTCTCCTCCCGCCAAGGCGAACCGGGTTCAATACCCGGCCGGGTCACTGTCGGATTATCGTTTCCGGATGCCGCTGGTCAGAAATTTCTCTCGGGAATCTTCCGTTTCCCCCGCCCTTGCATTCTGGCACAGCTCCATTCACACCTCAATTCACCCTCATCGGCTCTCAACAACTCGTTATAAAGAGCCGCCCAAAAGTCTCTGCACAACTTGATCTCCGTGTTTGCTACACTTGGGTGTTGAGAGAGATCATATCAAGACATGAGATAACTAGTTCTTTATCCACGTAACACCGTAAATGTTGCAAGAAAATTTTGTCTCTTACAATCTAACTCACAGCTGGCAGACAGACAGCAATAAATAACCGTCCAGTCTGCAATCGAGAAGGTAGTATTTGAATGGCACAAAGATAAATTATCAGGGTTATGGCGGGTATTAAGTTTCATGTATGTGGGTACATTTATTTCATTTTCCGGCAGTTGTTGGCGTATGCAAGACAATATTTGTACGAAGCAAAAATTATGTACTAGGCCCTGTACGATGATTCTTTATGCTATCCGCAAACAATTACAAACTCATAAGAGAACAGTTTTAAATACCCCACCAAATAGTTCACAGGCTGTCGCATAACAGTCTCCTAGCACACTGTTTATTAAATTTTCGCGATCATATTTCTCTTAACTTTGCAATTTTATTTTATTTTTTGCCGTCTTAATGTAAATTCATTTGGGGCCCATTACTATAATTTATTTTCGTTAAACGTTTCGACTGATATACTTAGTTAGATAATGTATAATTGTATAGGGCATAAGCTGTTAAAGAGTAGGATGTAAGGAAACTTTTCAGTAGGTTATTAGTATTCATTACTGCTTAGGAGACAACTGTTATCAAAGATAAACAATTCCGTCATTCTTTAAAAAAAACTGTAAGATTAATATTATATTATTGTTCGAAATTAACTCATAAAATAAAATACTCAAAATTACAAAGTTTCGTAACATCAAATTGTATTAAAATTTCAATTATAACCATCTAATATTAAACTGCTATAAACATCATGACACATTATAAACACGTAATTTTTAGTTATTTTTAATATAGGTTTTCCGCTGTATAAACGTCTTAAGAATTATACTCTTTTGGTCCTCATGGGAGCAAAATTCGTCGAATATGTTTTGTTCTCATAGCTGTGGCTCTTCGTGGTCTCAGTAAATTACTTTATGTAAAATTTATTTGTATTTATTCACAGGAGGATTCTTACTCCCGGTATGCTAACCTATGCACCGGTAAATGAAATTATTATTAGCTAGAATTTAAAAAAAATACATATTCACTGTAACATCCGCCAAATAACAAATGTAGATAGAAACTGAGTATTTCCATTAATTGGAAAGTTATTTTCTTACGTTAGGTAATCGTATATGCACTTCAGATTTTTCGTTCACAGACAAAGACAGTGAATTCAGAACGGAGGCGTAACAGGTTTTCTCAGAGGGCTTCTTTCTTCTTCATAGCCTTTTTTGTTTCTTTTTATTTTTAACTGTAATTGGTTTTCGGATTTTTTTTTAGAATTTTTGGAATGTTTTATTATTTTGGGGTTTAAGGTCAAGGGACAAGGCCAAGGGTCGAGTGTCTTGGGTCTTGGGTCAAGCATCTTGGGTTAAGGGTCTTGAGTCTTCGATCTTGAGACTTGAGTCTTGGGTCTCGGGTCAAAGTCTTGAGTCTTGGATCAAGGGTCTTGAGTCTTGAGTCTTGAGTTCAAGGGTCTTGAATTTTGTATCTGGAGTCTTTAGTCTTGTGTCTTGAGTCTTGGGTCTTGGATCTTGGGTCTTGAGTCTTAAGTCTTGTGTCTTGGGTATTGAGTTTAGAGTCTTGAGTCATGAACCAAGTGTCATGGGGTTTTTTTTTTCCTGTTCAAGGTTATTCAGTGTTACGGGAAAATAAGGTCAAGGTAATGGGTAAATGTCATCGACTTCTAACATGACTGACGAGGTGGACACCGGCTGACCTGGCGAGGGTCGGTCGTGTCGGGAGCTTATCGAACCACCTGTCATAGAACTCTGATCCTTCTACTTGCACATCTTTAAATATTTTTTTATTTTTTCAATGTTTAATTTTTTATGAGACTTTATCATTTTTCTGCAATTTTTTTAATTTTTTGCATTAAAGTTCAACCAAGGTCACGGGTACAGTGTCAAAGTCAAGGTAATAGGTCAAGGTCAAAGGTCACCTTGATCCAATATGGTGGTCGGGTGACGTCACAACATGATGCCGTTAATACGAGATCATTTATACTCCGAATAATTGTTGTAGGTCCCCCAAATGAATTAACATTAATGTCTACTACGCATATTATTAATTATTCTTTATATAAGTAGCTTTTCCTCTCTCATATTTATTGCTTAACTCCAGATAAACGTTCCTTTGTCACTCCACCAAACCTATCTTTATTCACTGAGAAATTATAATGTCTTTTGGTATAATGTTCTTAGTCGCCTCAAATGCACATTATATCTGTATAATTGGGGAGCATTTAACCACTGAAACCTCGTATACTAAATGATATAAGATTGGAAAACCACACTACCGCTTTTGTCATTTCCGAATGTGTCACAGACGGTCCATAGTAGTTTCTACTGAGTGTACCTGTCTTCCCCGCCTTGCGTCGCGCGAGGAGTGGAAGAGTCTCACCTTCGCCTCACGGCATCGTTTGTTAATTTCTTCGCACTATACCGCCCGCAGCTTAATCTAGTGTATTTATCAAGAAAAATGTTTATAGCTGAAGCAAATCCACTCTAACTTACCTGAGATTCTAACTCATGTCCCCATTTGCCGAAAGGAATCCAGGCTGGTTAGTTGTGAGGTCACTAGCATCACATCACGGCGAAACCAGGTCCCAGCTGTTAAGCGCCACACAAAAACATTTCTCTCTCTCTCTCTCTCTCTCTCTCTCTCTCTCTCTCTCTCTCTCTCTCTCTCTCTCTCTCTCTCTCTCTCTTCTCTCTCTCTCTCTCTCTCTCTCTCTCTCTCTCGCTCTCTCTGTCTGTCTGTCTGTCTCTCAGCCAAGGCCATCATAGTATCACCCGCACTGACTGCGAAGGCAGGATACGTAGTTTGACTGCTGCCTTTATCGGTTGTGTGCCTGAAGGCTCTAGAACGTATAAAACATTCATGCTTGGCATAACCGATTTTATAGTGATTCGCTAACTCAGGGATGGTAAACATTCGCGCGTAATTTTGCCTGTTTATTGTAGCTTGATATTATACGTTCATTGAACTAATTTTTACTCCGAAAGAATATCCCACGATCACTAAAGTTTGGCATTTTTAGTATCGTCGTGACACAACAAAATATTTCTGCAATGCTATTGGTGACGCAACGGGTAAACTCGAAAATTTTTCGGAACATCTATTCTGTAAAGGATTTGTTGTGATTGAAAAAATTTACTATTTCAGGAAAATGATAGTTCTATAAATTTTTTTAAATTTAAAATACTCATATTTTTCTTGACCAGAAAATGTATACCATATACATAACGTTTCTTACGAATTACGACTAATTACTGAAAGAATTTTGCAAGGATGTTCACCACAAAGTTACTGTCACGCACTACTAAAACACCAAGAGTTCACAAACCTCGAAAAAAAAAAATGCGTAACGTTTTAGCGGCATTCGGCAATTTGAAGTTAATTAGTTATCAAAAATATTTTTTCATTGCCGATTTGTCGCTTTTGGTGCACTTTGTGGACACTAAGCAGAGAAATTCATGCGTGCAGTGTGTTCAATGAAAGACTTTACATAATTTTATTAAAAAATTTTTACTTAATTTATGTAAATTTCAACATCAATGAATATCTAATGCTTTTGTGCATGACTTGAAGGTTCTTCCAATTGTAAATTTCCTAAACGAAATCGCCTGAAAAACTCTTTGTGGGAAATGAACTAGAACTGTTAGGTTAGTTTTTTATATATTTTTCCGTCTTCATTTACGAGTTTTTTAGTAGTTGTTTTGTAAAAAATTGTGCCGTTACTGTCCACCAGAACGCACTGTTAAGTATGTTAAATTGATATTTGCAAAACTCTTTCTTTGCGGATTGCAGTACAAATGGTTCTCACAATTAAATACCACAGAATCGAGTAGTATTTTGACATTTTCCTTAACATCTAACTATAGCAACACATGAAAGATTCTGTTCGTGTCTTGATATCATACACACGTGTTTCGTATAAACATTTTCTCAGTATTCATTATGTTACATGATCCGTTTGAATCAAAACGCTCACTAATTATTGCGAATTTCAATGAGGTTTTAAACACTCACAGGATAAAAAAGTATTAGCACTTAAATTATTTGTTTTAGTTTTTATTTTTTTCTTTATTTATTTTCGTTATGCATGCGACAAGGAAGATGCACAAACGTAGCTGAACAAAAAACATAGATTGTGATTTTTGAACCATGACCTCACGATGACCTTGAGAACGTGGCTGGCGAGTGTAAAAAGAAGACCGTAGACCGTCCCGCGATTTAATTTACCAGTCCGCGATACAAGCTTGTCGGTTGTGGTATAAAAAGTGTAAAAATGCGAAAATTGCGGCGCGGCAATTTTTTAAGAAATACTCGCTTACTTCACCACCGCAGTGACACTTAAACCACAAAAACGTAAATCAGATTGTCTTCAGTCAACCTTGAACCCACACAAAGTTGAATTCAGGAAAATTTCGTGTTTTCAATCTCTTTATGGCCTCCAAAATTATTGCTACGAGAATATTTTTAATTAAATATCAAAATGTTGGCATGTTACATGGGAAACGGACAAGCTGAAATATTATTAATATCTTTTAAGATGTAAATGTATAAATAATATTTTGGTTTTCGAGCATTTTATATTTTCACTTATTTCAGGCCCAATTTGTTAGCAAAACAACGTATATATGTATATCAAATTTATGGACCAAGGCATTTATATATATTTATGACACCGACAGTAAACGTTTATAAAAATTGTGTTAGCTTGGTTATCCACAAGAAACAGGTACTTTTTCCTTTATACAAGTTATCTCGAATTATGATTTTCCCAATTAGTTTATAGTGCTTATTATGTCCTCGTACAGTGGTCACATGAAAATAAATATACAGATAGTTATACGTCCATCGATGTGTGGCATACATTTCGTTTTGGCGTTTCACAAAAAAATGTATGATTTCTCCTAAAAAAAATAATACCACAGGTATTCGCTAAATTTTTGCTGCACAACCAACCCGTAGTTTGGAGTATTTTGTATTATGTATTTGAAGATATTCTGCAAATTATCAATGTTCTTTAAAGCCCTTCAGCATAAACAATATCTTGTCAGTTACACTACAACATTTACGTTTATAATACGCTATTTACGGTAAAGTGAGCACTTATTGAAGCCTTCTCAATTTTAATAATAGTCATTAAGTACATTTTATTGTAGCCTAAGACGTTAACTTTCGAGCACGGCGAAATATATGCACTGTGTTTACTACTTGAATGGCAATATTTATTTTAAAAAAGTAGTGGAAGGATAAAAAAATCGGTGATAGGAAAAAAAGGAACTAGGGTCTCAAAAGTGCTCAGTTTACCGTGAACAGTCTATGTACACAGAAACTTTTTTTTAGCAGAGATTGCATTAAAACTTCAACAAACCCTCCTCCAGTTAAATGATATATGGTTGCATTTAATTACCAATATTTGCAGTCTGAAACACTAAAATGCTGCACACTATTTCAGCACCTTCCGCGGTGAAATGATGAGACAACTTCGCGTATCATTCAGTTTTGCCGCGAGGCTTGAGAACGCCTACTAGCCCCAGCAAGGCTGTTGCCGTCATGCACAGTGAGGGTTCAGCTGCGAAGCCTCTATTCAGCCTGAGGTCACTGAAAAAGCGAAAGTTCTTCAAAGATATTTGAACAGGAACACTATTGCCACATTCAGACAGACACGAAGAGAGTTCAAAGTACACATTCACTTCCACAATAAGTGCCAGAAAATCTTATATTTAGAACTAATATTTTGCTTGCAAAATGTTAAATGGCTGAAAGGTAGAAATTTGCATATTTTCTCACGTTCTCGCAATGCAGATACTGGGACTTCAATAAATTGTACTCATTCGCCACATTTTTTTGTTACTAAAGAAAAAGTAGTGCTATATTTTGCGGAATGCTGTCGTTAAGTAATCCTAAAACTTTTATCACGACACCGAAAATGAAAATTTCTTGTCGGTTTCATAAACCAAATAGGTTTTGAAGATATGAAGACTGACTAGGAAAGTGAGTGAATGAATAAAGACATTTGGGCGGCTTTTATCAGCTGGGTCTTGAGAGCCGATAACAGTGATTCAAATGAGTATGGAGTAGCACCGGAATGAAGGGGTGGAGGAAACGAGAGATCCCCGAGAAAACCCGCCGATCATCGGCATCGTCCGGCACGATTCCCACATGCAAAAATCTGGGAGTGATCCGGCCGGGGATTGAAACCGATTCGCCTTGGTGAGAGGCGAGCAGACTAACCGCTCTGCCAGCGCGGCCCCAGATGGAAAATTAAAATATTATAAAATAGGTAATAAACACTCTGATAAAGATGTAAAATACTGAACATAGAACAGGCACGCTGAAAACCAATCGAGAATCTTCAATATACCGATCAATTAAAAAACGAAAGTGTTACAATGAAAGAAGCAAAATAACTGCAGTCAAATTTCAACGACAATAAAAAAATTTGACCAAAATCCACAATAAATAAGATAGTATACATTGGTTAAGGGGAAAAAGTTGACATAGAAGATATTTCAAAAAAACGTTTAAAACACGTGCAAGGAAACCATACTTAATGAATAAAATCGCAATATTTCACAAAAATAAATAAATACAAAGATATGTGGGAAAAAAAGGAAACACATTTGGAGGACACGAAACGCGACACAAGACTGCACAACGTTTCAAGCCCGGAATGTATTCCCTTCTCAAGGTAAGACACTCGATGCAAACACAATCGCAGCTGTCTAAAGATGGGGCAGAACAATTGGGATCGTTAAACGACTGAGGCACACTCCCGAGCATATCAATAGAAAGTAAGAACTCGGATTTGAAGCCCCAGGAATATTGTTTGCTGATTGGAAAGAGAAAACCAATGGTGCTGAGACACTCTTAGAAAGCAATATCTGTTCTAATTTTAAGCCTAAAAATTTGTGGCTTCTTCTTTTAATCATGGACAGAGGTTTTTTTCTGTATGAATTCTGAACTCTGCTGATGATTACATTGTAGTTGATGAAGGGTGATCCTTTTATTTTCCTTTCCATAGCATTCTGTTTTTTGGCTATTGGTAAATATTGTTTCCATGGAATCTTACTTTATGCTAGTCGTGATTGCTCATTTATTTCGTGTGTTCTTTATGTTCTTTAACACATGTAAAATTTGGGGGCCTGCGTCCTCTCTGTACACACTGCCACACTGCCAAGGAATCATAAAATTGCATCCCGGCGTGGGTTGCAGTTCGGTGGCAAGTTTCAGTAACTGTTAACCTTTTTTTTTATTTTATTGCTGTCATTGAAAGCAGCGTATATGATAATTTTCTTTACCCAGTTTCCGTATTTTTCCCGATAGTCTTTTGCTATAGGGGATGACTATGGTGGCTGCATATTGTAAGCAGGGTTTTGTTTGCAGCAACCTGGTTCCTGATAATTTTTGTATATAAACATGGCCAAGCAGTTATTATTTTATGTGATTTAGTTCTTTTCATATGCTTTCTCTACCCAACCAAATACCCTCAACCCTATTCCCCAATGTACTAACCAAGCCAAATTGATTGATATTTGAGTGGTGATATGAGAAATGAAAATATTGGCTCTTGTGTAAATATGTTTCTGATGTACTGTGACGCTAAATGATTTTTTTTTCCTTAATACAAGAACATCCAAGAAAATGAGCGTTTGATTACACTGGGTTTCATATCTGAACTCTAGAGACAGCCACCGGAAATTGTGGAAATGTGCCAATTATGTGAGTTTATTTGGACAATACTGATGAATCAGAAATTGTAGATACAAACCAGAAATTTAATTGGAGTGTCTGTTTCATTCGGCGTCTCTGGCTTGAAGTTTTTTTTAAATATATGTTAGCTATGAAAGGAAAGAGATAAAATGTTGTCTTGGCATCCAATAGTTTGTAGAATTTATCTTTGAAATGTAACTAAATTATGTTGGCTCATTGAGCTATCAGTTTCATTGTGGTTAGAATGAAGATGTATATCTGTGTTTTAATTTTGTATTATTCCGAGTATTTCTGGTAGTGGTAAATTAAATAACCGGCTTTTTGCACAAAACTGACTAAGACGTAATTTACTGTGACTTGAAATCCTTGAGTGAGAGTCATTAAATGTGGGGAATTCTCTATAAACGGTGGTGGTTATACAACCAGAGGTGAAACGATGTTTACCAAATACTTAAAGAGTTCAGTTGAGATATTTGGGCGGCTCTTAAAAATGATATATTGATAGCAGATAACAGAAACTTAGACATCTTTTAGTATGGTGAGGCACACGCAACGATAATGGGACTGAGCTAAATATAAAAATTGTAAATTTTTTTAAGTTCATATAAATGTGATGGTTTATGTTTGTGAGATGTAAGATTTATTTTGACCTCCACATATGTTTCCTAAGAATTTGGTACACTTACGCTCATTTCTTGGTGTCGATTTTTTCCTTCCGTTTTGTGAAGTCCTGTGTAGTTGTTTTTTTTATGTTTGCCGTCTTATTTCTTATATCACATATTTAAACAATATTTTCTTAATAATGCCCCAAATATATATTTTTTTGTGGTATTGGGTTTAATTTTTTAGCACGTTCCCAAAATTTATGGTAATTATTTTGACTTCTAATATTAAATGAATTCGTATATTTTTTTAATTGACGAGAATATACATTTCTAATTTATTTTCACTTCAATTGTTTTCCTTGTACTCATTTTGTGTACTATATTTTTGTTTTTGTCAGGTTACTTATTTTATTTTTCCAATGTTTTAATAATTGCTGTGATCACAGTTGTTTCACATTAATTTTTCCTCTGGTTCTTTGGTTGCTACTTATTTGTGTTGCGTCCTTCCCCAGTTGAACATTTTGATTTGTGTTTGCAATTAATACAGTCAATTTAAACTGTGGTAGTTCTCAACCTACACCACTACAATTAAAAGTATGTGATAATTTAAAAATACTGCTTGCGATCAGTTTCATTTAACGGAATAAGGCCATATCAAATTGTTCTAACAATATAAAATTCTGCTAAACGGAAGCAGGATTTCAGAGCTTATTTAGGAAAAGCGATTTTGTTATTCTGATAAAATTGCAAGAAAGCGAAAAGTAGATAAATCGGCTGTAAAAAAAATTAACATTCCTGTTTCATGCTATGAAGAAATTATATAAAATTATTACGAGTGTCAATCAAGACTTCCCGTCTAACCATAATAATGCTTACAATGAATGATATGTGGGTGGATGGTTCCCAATAGGATTGATGACGAGACCCGGGTAATTGAGTGCCCGGGTACCCGAAGCGAAAATACTCGGGTATCTGTTAGATCGGGTACAGATACCCAAAACCGCAAGTACTCGGGTACCCGTTACTCATAGTGCGTGTCGTACCCGATGCATCGGGTACCTGGCGAGAAGGTGTTTGCGTAAAGTTCCGGCGATACTATCGGTTCTCGTGTTCTGTTATTTCCCTTTTCCAACAGCTTCCTCTGCGCTTAGTAGCGTCATGAATTGTCGCTCGGGTAGCTGCAACCAATGTTGTTTCCATTGAACGTAGGGGAATATTTGGCGGCTGTCCATCCAGTGATTAGAGACCTTCTTGACAACCACTTCTGTCCGAACTTAAGGGGCAGTAGAATGACAGCAACTTCAAAACCTCTATATCGATGCCCCTTTCTTCTCGGTTTCAAATGGACGTAAATACTCCCGAGTTAATGATTCCACACTAGGTTGCTTCATTACTTGATCCCTGATATAAAGATTTGCGCGCTTACGACGAGACCGCAGCAGTTGTGATCAGATAATATGTTCGCCAGATGGTAACTGGTATTCCACTCGTACAATCGAATAGCAGCTTAGTGACGAGGCAGGTGATAGGGAGCTACACCCAAACAGAGATCGGATGGCACTTCCCAGGTTGAATATTACCTAGGCGAACCTCAGGATGGACACCATGTAAACCCTCGTGAATGGTGGAAAGTGTGCGAAAAGTCCTACTCCGTGTTAGCTCTTTTAGCAAAGATATATTTGGGATCTTCCACCAATTCAGAGAGAACCTTTTCTAATGCAGGCAATATAGTTACTTACAAATATAGTTCTCTGTGTCCCTGAGAACGTTAATTTATTTGCATTTGTACACACTAACTGAACTTTCCGAATTCCCTTCCTGTGTTATTTGCGTTACAACAAATGTGTAACATTAATTTGGTTTGTTTGTTTACAGGTAGTAGAGGAAACGTCACCAAACATTTTCAACAGACACCTCCATTGGTTTTAATGATTATTCGCCAAGTATTCTTTATTTGCATTACAGACAGGCGCACGGTGTATTTTTACTTTTCATTTAAATTCTATTTACGTTCTCGTGATTAAACGACTAAACGTATATTGTTTGTGTAAAATATGAATATTTAAACTCATTTATGTGTACATGCCTGTTTCCTATAAGGAATATCTCCCCTGTTCAGGTTTGCAAAAAATTTGTAAGTAATAGATACAAACAAATTATTGTTCAATTGTATTCATATGCGATATACAGTATATACCATAATAGTCATCACATAAAGTGCAACCTATTTGTCTTTACAATAGAACTGTTCAGGTGGATTGTTAATTTCGGAGTAACTAGTATGTATGTGTGCTCTTCGATCACACAATGCATATTACACAATTGCAAGTAACGGGTACCCGGGTAATACGCTCAATGAGAGCGGGTACCCTGGAACTCGCTTCTTTGTACTCGGGTACCCGAGTACCTGGGTATTACCCGAAGACACCGGGTAGAGCTCGGGTTACTGGGTACCCAGATACCCGGGTATCACTAGGCCTAGTTCCCAATACGCTCTGCGAAAAGAGCCACATTTGCTTTCTGTTATCTTTACTCGTCGAGAGTGAAACTGAGATTTCCATTGGCGAAGTTAAACTACAAGGCCCTTTTTCTTAAGTAATTCTGTAATTGAAGATTGCTCGTAGATGTGCACTGGGAAGTGAGAGGTATCTTTCGTTACAGAAATCATTGTTTAATATAATGTTGTTTTTCCACGCCCGTGATAAAACATGGTTCCTTCCAAGCGAAAGACAGAAAAGACGACATATATAACTAAACACAATTATTATTTACAATCACAATCTACATTCTGAGGTAATTTCGAACAAGGCATATAAAGGGATATCTCTAAGACTTCCCTTAGCTTCACTAAGTTCTTTTATACACAAGTGCGTAACTTTGAAGTGACCTGCAGTGCCACTTAGACAGTGACGACTAGGCTAGAACGCCAGTTCGAGGACGACAGTTGATAGGCTGACATTAAATGTTCAAAATGTTCTTTGCAGAGCATAGGAGCATGGAAGTAGCTTGTCATGTAAATTAGCAACATTGACCTGAAATTTGGCACCCCAGCTCCATTTAGCAATGAGCGTGATGTTCGAAAGCTGAACTGCATTTCGTCACCTCCTATGTAATTTGAGATACGTACAAGTTAAATTTAATGAGTAGTAAACAATTGGACAGCCACAAGCACATTTCCGAAAAGTTTTCGAAACCTTTTCGAAAATTATCTTAAGTCTTAATCAAAATATTTAAAATTTAAATATATTTCAACTATAACTTCGTGTGCACGTCTTGTTCGAACCTCGGAAAAAGCAACAAATAAATTTTTAAGGAAATAAAAGTAAAATAATCATTTAAGGAGAATGTATTAATTTTTTCCTTCTCCTATTTCAAACTACAAAGACTTTACCAATTGAAGGGTCTTATAATATGAAGTGGAAAGTGACGAATGCTAATAGGTTAGCACTATTGTTATTCAAATTTTTAGTAACTGAGTAAACTTTTTTTTTAAGCACTGATGACCGACGTTGTTAGAATCTTGTTTATTGGTTGGCAGTATGTTCGGACAACGTTGTATTTCAATTGGCAATCAACATAAAAGTAATTTCGATCCAACGTAATCCCACGTGACATTTCGGCGTTGGGCCAAATTAACACACCAACATTGGCCCAATGGTAGAGCCAAACATTGGGCCAACGTTGGCCCTATCAAATTTTGCTACTGGGGGTTTGGTAGAAAGCTAACAATTCCACTCTCTAGTTTCCTACACTCTAGCCTAAAATTGTGTAATTAGAGAAATATCAGTTACAACCAGTGAAAAAAAGCTACACTCGAAATAATTAGCAACTTACCAATTAATATGGTGGCTGAATTTCATTGGTATACAGTTCTCTTTGTGGCGTTGTAAAATAGCAGATACCAGAGAATAGGTTATATTTTAAATTTGCAAAGTCGTCCATTTGCACAATACACATATGTTAGCAAATTATAAAATAAGTTTCCGCAGTGAATCTATTTCTGTCACATTGCATTTTTTTTACATACACTTAAGAGGGCACACAGATAAATGAGTAGTGTGTTCACCTTGCGAACACGTGATGTACTAGTCTACCTCCAAAGTTATTTCTGAATCATGAAAAAAACTTGTATTAAAATTTAAAAAATTTCGTGCAATTTATTATGATTGCAAAGAGAAATAAACACGTCTTACCTCATATCTCATGGCATATCAATGAATACCACACTGTTACATTGATTCCCCCATACAACATGTTATACACGGCACCCTTGTGCATCACCTGTCAAAGCAATGCGTGTGAAGGAGGCCACAGGCGAGTTTGGTAAACTAAGAAACCGTAACAGCGAGCCGGAGTGGAATGTCTAAACTACCATAGCAATGTGCAAGGAACACCAGAAAATGTGGGTCCAGCAAACCTCCGGACATTCCTGGAGAATTACGACAAACTACCAGCAGACTCCACCTACAGTGCACAACGGGAGCCAGACACAGTGCATTACGTCAATCCGCACACGTGGAGGGTCGCGAAGAATGGACTGGACTGCGAGGATTGCCATCGACACAGTCGGCGTTGTCCAGGGGGCGAGAGGTCAGCTGCTAGATCAGGTGCGGCCACGTTGTACCTCGGGGCGGCGAGGCCAGAGTGTGAGACCCGGTGAGTTCCTTCTCTATCATGCTCTCTCTCGCTCTCCCTCTAACTAACTTACCTTCATTAGCATCCCTTCTTCCGTTGCCCTCATGTCTTAATTCTATGTTACCATTTTATAACTGCATGAGATGTACATGAAAGATTTTATGTACTCTTTATATCATTCGTCTTATTCTTGTATTACCCTTCTACCAAATACTATCCTTCGTTCTCATATTCGTTTATAAGTGGAGTTACTCATAACAACTCGACTGATTGGTCAGTATTTAACAGACTCTTGACTGAATTTAAGTGATTAATATTTCACTGAATTATATAACTGATTCGTGTTTACGGTATATATATATAACCATATGTGTATATATATAAATAAACATATGTATGGAAATGATTCCATCACTCAGTTGACTGGGAATTCCAGCCTTTTTTTTTTAGATGAAATGTCCGTGCAGCAGCTTCTCCATTGTTAATTGCTTGAAACTTTGTAACGTAGAAGCACGAAAGCAAACCTGCGAACAACGCTATTAAATTTGAGATAATTGAGACAGTGGTCGAACTGCGAACTTCAGATCACATCCAAACTCATATATTCCGTGTCCAAAACTTATTTACTCTTAATTCTATGTTTCAAAAACCATTGCATTAATACTAAATTTATTCCTACATTTTTACAAAACGTGGAGCAATAAAATTTCAAATTGTCAGCCATAAATTTTCAGGAACAGCGCTAAATAAAAATTACAAAATATTAACTTTTTTTTTTTAAACGTTACTGATTTTTTTTTTAAACAAAACAGCATAGTTGCAAACAAAGTTCAAAATAGCAGCATTAAAAATGTATGCGACATTCTATGTGGCAAACAATACTTTTTATAGAGGATAAATGAAATGTTTTAATTTTTTTATATATGGAAAATTAGACAATTGCATATTGTTAATTTTAGGTGAATTAAATTGTAAACTCAAATAGCATGTCAAAACGTCAAGTCCAAATTGAAAAGTCAAGTATATGTTTAAAGCTGCTAAATGGATGACGTCGAAACAGGTAGGCAAGTTATGGGTGAAAGAGAGTCCTGCGCATATACCAACTGCTCTTCGGATACGTCCGCAACTAAATAAATATAAATAAATGTTAAATTTTGAATTATGTATGCGAAATAGAGATGTGTACCAAATCTCTTTTTCTCTAGCTACTCTGGACAGCTTGCCTAGTCCTTTTGAGAGCTCTGTATTATAATTTCCCATATATATATATATATATATATATATATATATATATATATATATATATAGCCACAGTCCCGATCGTGCATATATTTAAGAGAAAGAACATAATTAAATGACCCGGAACGTAAACAAAACTCATAAAAAAACAAATGGAAATGACATAGAAGCACTTACCAGTCGACAAGCCCACCGCAGGAGTCGATTTCGCTGAGAAGCACGCCAGACAGAAAGTCAATCGTCAGTCAGTCAGTCAGTCAGTCAGTATCGTCTACACCTCCATACTGCCACCTCCACTGTTTTCCACGGCGTCGGCACCGTTATATATATATATATATATATATATATATATCAGATATTTAATACGATTCGATATTGTTTTGTATGAAAACGTGATCGATCTGCACATCTCTCTCGTACCGTGGCCCAGGTGGCCAAGTAGTTAGCTTGCAGGACTCTCGCCACAGCAATCAGGATTCTATTCCCAGCGGGGATGCCTCGGCCCTTGGCACATGGGATACATGGAGGACTTGCCAATACCGGCAGGTTTTCTCGAAACCATCACGCTTCCCTCAAATTGCATTCCACGTCTTCTCTGTCTTCGCCTCACTTCGCGCGTTTTTCCTAGCCGCGTGTTGTAACCCGCAGTGGAGAACGGAACCCGCATTCAAAAACCGCAGCGCTCTTTCGCTGCGGAGAAGTGTTCTCCTACACACTGCGTGAAAGTCCGCTAAATATAAACTGTCTCACTTGTCGAAAGTTAGGAGGTTCTCCGAAAATGCGTTCGATATCATGTGCTCGCAATTAATAATTTTCTTTGCACACACTTTTTTCAAACCTGAAACTGTAGATCTGATTTTTATGGCATCTTATCATTTGCACAATTTACTTTGAAATGAATACCTTAGCAAAAACCCTAACCTGGGTGAAGTACATGAACAACAAGTACATAACCTTCCAGCTAAAAATATTATCCCTCTAGCTGGAACAGGTTGTTTTTCTAACGCGTAATATTTTAAGTAAGGTGTCGGATTACTGAATACTTTAAGAGACAATCTGCCATTGAAAAACCATTTAGTCATTTACAAGGAACTACAGCTAAATAACCTAATAAGGTTTGTGAATAGACTGGTGATGTGTGTACTAGGCTATATGAGATAAAACAGAACACTAGTACAAATTTGTGTATCTTTTTATATTGTGATATATGGTGAACTATTTTTGTGTTACCTGAAATTTTGTGCGTTACAGGCCTATGTTTTAACAAAATATACTATACATATGTTATTAATGAACCAAAGTGAATACATATTGTATTTGGATGTATTTACAACATAGTGATTTAACAAACTAAACTGGCTTCCTATAGTAAATTATATTACTATTCTTTCTTCGGAAGGATGTCTGTGAAAATGACAAATTTCACAGTGATAATTTAACTCCAGATTTAAAACAGTTTTTTTAATATCGTAAGTGGTTTATATTTTACCAAATTTGTTATACACTTTATAGCCTACAAAACACACAAAGTTTGTTAAGAAATTTGTTATACCCTTAAATACCCTACAAGAGAAACAAAGAGTACTCTCGATCTGTCATTTAAATTAAAGTGGTTATAGTCTTCTATCTCTAGCCTTGCAATTACGTCAAATTTAAGTGTCATTTTTGGCGAGTTACGATAGATTGGACGTTGGCATAAAATGGGCAAACGCAATTGGATAAATATGTATACGTACAATACAGTAATTAAGTAAACTAATTTTAAAAGACTGTTTTATTCAACATGCCACCAATTTCTTTCCAGATTAGTTTTATTTTAAGTGTACTTAAATACGTCGTGGGACATATCTCATAACACTGGGTGTCCAGCTGCCAACTCAATGAGCTGCTCATCGTCGGCAGTAGCAAAACGCGACGCGACAACACTTCAAGAACCAAAACAAAGGCTCCGTCGCAACGACGTCTGAGCGACTCCGTAGCGGAGGACGGACTAGACTTCTCCAGAAGAGGCGAGTGCGTTCCGCAGCGTAAACCCGGTGCTGTGGCCTGTAGGAAAACATGACAATACAGTACTGTGCGTTGGCTGCTCTGCGGGGCTGCGCATTGAGGGTTCCGTTCTTCACTGCGGGCTATAACCCATTCAAACCGAGTGTACACATGTGTGTACATTACGCACGTGTGGGTACTTTTTGGCATGCACTGCACACTGCGAAACTCAGTGACCAATGATTAGAGGCCAACGAAATTCGCGTTATTTTTTGGGGACTCGTTAAACTTCAAACACACGTAACTTTGCAATAAGTGTGTCACTGGACCACAGTATATTTGACACGCCCTGGGTAACTCTTTGACAATAAAATAATGCTTCATAATTGTGTCCAACCACACACGGTCCAGTCAGAAAAGGCGTGACATCTCACCTATGTAGCCGCCAATGGATAAACGAACGCCGGCTCGAGTACATACAGCATTGTGAAGTTCAGTCTATTCCCAAATAATAACGCGAATTTCGCAGGTCTCTACCAATGATCTTACCTGTGGGTAAATTATACCCAAACCGTCCTATTGATCTAGGTCATAATTGTTTCATATAACTAAAGCCGAACATATAAGCCTATAGCTGTTTGGCTGTGAATACGAAACAAGTGTTGTGATGACTTAAGTACAGCACGTATCATAAAATGCTTGGTTTGCAACACCTGAAACTATAAATTAAAGTGCCACTGAAAGGGTTAAGCACACTGCTAGGAAAAAGCGCCTTAAGGCAGATTCTCACCCGCCATATTATATATATGAAATTTTTGCCATACTCTGTAAATACAGTTTTGTATCGTGTTTTATGGAACGACAGAGCACAGAGCATTGCCTAGTCTAGTGCATTGTCTGATGTCAGTATTTCTGGATTACTGTTGATATCGTTGCCTTTGTAATCGTTCGCAAAAAATAATCTCGCGTTTCTCCTCGACAATGGCCAGCAAAAAATTAATGAATGTATCGAAGCTAAGCTGTGGCAGTTCGATAAAGTTTGGGAAGCTGTTATTTAGGATATTTCGTGCGAAAAATTTTAATACACCTTCTGAAACAGAAGCTTTGGCAGAAAATCGATAAATCAATGATTGCGGGTGGAAATCCGCCTTATCTGAGGCACACGGGCCAGCCATTTTGGAAGAGAGTGCAATTGAAAAATAAAATTTCTACATTATATCATGGGTACGATAAAACCGATTAAAATAAATTGGTACATTGACAGTGCATGATGTAAGCATTTAATAGGGTTATGTTATTAACCAGCCATTTTGGGAGATAGCGCAATAAATAAAAATAATGCCTTTACGTTACATCTCAGTAAGTACTCAATCGATTCCTACCAAATTTAGCGTATAAGTAATAATATTGTTTTCCATGTTCATATATGCACAATTGTTCAAATTGCGGCAAATTACATATTTTCGGTTTATTAACAATATCTACCTTGCTGTTTGTTCAATTTCGATCAAACTTGCTATTCTGAAATTATCGTTTACACGCATCAATTTTGTCAATACATAGCCTCTTTTGTAAGCCATTTTGTAAGGTAGCACCACATGAAAATAAATTTTATTGTTATATCTCAGGAAACAATCAACCGATTCCTACAAAATATAACACCTTTAAGACCCACCTAAGATATAATATTCTATTAACTTCATCAAAATTATTCAGATTAATATAAAGGAATGTAGGTTCATTAGTTATATCAATAAATTCTTGCTATTAGTAGCTTCATAAATAATTTTAATATTATTTCTCCTAAACCATTTGTCTCTCATTGTTATTTTTGTGAGAAAATTAACTGATTTTTGTACAGTCGATCACATAATATCATATGCGTATTTTCTAAGAATATGTGTATGTAGCATTTAATTTTGCGTCAGTTTTTTTTTTTTTTGTAATGAATTAAAGGGATTTAAATGTATGTCCTCAGAGAAAAAAAATTGTGTTGCTAGTATTGTTTCTATAACGTTAATGTGATACAACCCTTGCAGACAGATAGGGGTACCTGGCAAAAATAATAAAAACATGTAATTGTGTAAACTGTGCTATAATGTAATGTTTCATAAATGGCCACGGGAATAACGTCATCCTCTTCATGTAGAAAAATCATGATGCTAACGTGCTTATACGATAAGATTTGATCAATTTTTACAAACAGATAGTTTATGTACCTGCGCAAGCAAAACATTTATAGAGAAATTTTAAATGCTATCCGTGGAAAAATAAAATAATCCCATAACCCTCTTAGCCAGTGAAATGAAACTAATTATAACAATGCGAAACACAGAAAATATTTATTACAATATTCACTTATGAAATAATGATTATGTCTTGTCATCACTAAGCCCTACCTGAAAACCTGCTGCTACCCCAGTGATAACCTTCGTTTGCCAAACGGTTAGCATTTTGTTGTAAAGGTTGGCTATTTTTGGGCTGGAACACACACATTAACACAACGTTGGCCAAACGTAATATGACAAAGAAAATTCGCTACCACGAGAATGTTACAATATCACTCAATGATGCCACTATATCATTAAAAAACCACAACATAAAGCCAGTGTAATATTTTAAATATAAAAATGGTTAGTTGATTGTTAGTAACAAGTAAGTATAATGCTGTTCAAGGTAAATTGAGCAATTTTTAAGACCCTTATAAATTTTTCCTTTCATACCATTTCCATCTTCCTGCTGTTTTTTAGCATAAACATTGCAATGTTACCAATAAACACAGTGTATACATTTCACCACCCGCAGAATTTAATGCCTGAGGCTGCAATTAGATATATTTATTAGCAGTTAAGGCCTGTTGCGAGGGCCTTAAAAAGTGCTCACTTTATCGCGAACAGCCTACTGTCTGGAAGTAGTATGTATTTTTCTGTTGGGCCAACGTTGCACAACATTGTATGTCAAATTGTGGAACAAACACTTTATGTCAGCAATGTCACTTTCATATAATTAAGGATATGAAACATTCGCGAGTTCAATAACCTGCAGGCTAGACTCCACAGTCACGTGTATACTCGAGCCTAAGAAGTTGGTTCATTGGCTGCTGCACCATACAGTAGTCACTGTTTCTTTACATATGGCAGTATGGCGCTTGCTACTTGTTTCTCTGCAAGTCTGCTATTGGCTCAGAGTCGTCCAGGGCGTGTCTCATAAACTGCGATCCAATTACAAAGTCAACTTCAGTGTACACGTGTTTGACATCTATCTTGTCCTGAAATGAACTCGTGAAATGTTCCTATCCCTACATATAATTTATAAAGTATGAACTTTTTCAAGACTTGAGATCATTTCTCTTTGAAATATGTTTAGTTGGTTTATTTTGTGTCAATGTTGGGAACACAACGGTTGTTAATTTGTACTTATTGTTAAGGTAAGTCAACATTGTGTACCTAAATTGGGCCAGCAATGGAAATATTTATGTTAATAAAGAAAAACACAATATTTTAGATTTTTTTTCTTTTAATCTACGGTTTTTAACACTTAGTCAATGTGTTATCGAAAATTTACTTTGTTGGACATTTGTTGGTTACTTGTTGGTAATCATACACACAGAGAAAATCGAACAAAATATTGGTTTGTATAGGGCCAAATGTATATTAAGTTGTCCTAACAAAATATATTGCTGAACAAACAAAATTTGATAAGCAGCAAAATTACTTTTATTCGTCTAAAAAAATATATGTTTGAATAAGCAGCATCTCTGTGTTGGGCCAAAACAAATTATACTGTCAAATACTCTGTTGAATCAACTGTATGTATTTGTTTGTCCACTAAATCGACTGCTTTCGTTCGGAAATACAGCTCGAGAGTTTGTTTGTATTTTTTGTGAGAATTAGAATAGTAACTGTGTTTCTTAGTGCATCTATTGATGCTTAACAATCGTATAAACACATTAATAAAACAATGCAACAAGAAACCGACAAGTAAAGCTGTAAAACTTGAAATATTTGTTTGCATACGTTGTCCAATATTTGCAGTATATCTATTTTAAAGCTTTCCGGTGTTATCAGTTGTCACATTATCTGAGAGGCCCTGCCCCAATAGCTCAGGGATAGGGTGGCCGACTTGTAGTCGGAGGGTCGCGGGTTCGACTCATGGTGCCTCCCGATGCGGCAGACCTTCAGCTCGCTTGTCGCACAGGGAATTTGTCAGCAAGTCGGTCTCACCAGAGCTTCGACAGCGTCAAAAATGTCACAACACCGTCAAATGAAGAAAAACGAAAAAAAAAAAAAAAAAAAAAAAAAAAAAAAAAAAAAAAAAAAAAAAAAATTAAGGTGTAGCGCTCTGACGCACTTGAAACACGGTCGAACTTGTAAAATTTTTTTCATATCCACCCAAACTATTAAGTGTACGTGTAGCCAAACAAATCTTTAACTGCACCAACTAAATCTTACAGTTTGCGCCAACCAAATAAGAACAACAAAACCATTTGGTTTCAGCAACAAAATCTTTCATTGCCCCTATACAAACAAGTAATTTGGTTGCTCCAAACAAATCTTGTTTGATTAAACAAAAACCTTTTTCTCAGTGTACTCTCGTCGGAATAACATTTTCCAAACATGATTATATCCCTAATAGAAAATAACGTTTTAAAAGTAAAAAAAAAAAAAAAAAAAAAGTATTTTTCGCATTATACGAATTTTTTCTAATGTAATTTCCATTTAAATTTTGTTGTGTTGCTTATAAATTGAAACAACATTGTGGACATAACAACTGTTATGGATGCATTTTATTATGTTGAGACAGCATTGCGTTACAATAATTGTGCCAACACAGGATATTGTTGATGCGTACTAATAAATAAATATGACTTATTTTATTTGAGTGATTCTTTAAGTGTTTTTAAAACAGAGATCTTTAAAAAATGAATATTTTATAGTTGGCCGTGTGTTGATTACTAGTTGAATAAAATGTACTGTTACAACAGGTAAGTGTCCCTATTTTAGGCGAACGCCTCAAACTGTTGGCATTTTGTTGGTAAATTTGGAAATACGTTGTATATGAATCCAAATACTTGGCCGATATTTTTGAATAAAATTAGACATTTATAATTGATCCATCATTCTCAAGCAAAATCCAGTATTATATCTATAGGAAAAACGTTATTTAAAAGAAGTTTACATTTATGTATGTAAAACCAGTTCTTGAAGAGAAAATTTCAATATATAATAAAAAGCAGTAACTACAAGATTTTCATATAAGTATTCGATTAATTTTTTGTACCATTTGAGGTAACCTAACATGTAAATAATATATGAACTTAGAAGATTTGAGCAGTGGAATTAAGTATTACATTTTAGCAGACTTTAGGAAAGAAAGGCTTATGAGATCACTTTCCTGTCTAGTGTATCTCTGTGTGTGTGTGTCTCAGCATGTGTGTGTGTGTCTCAGCATGTGTGTGTCCCTAATTTTAAATTTTCGAACGCTTCAACCGAATTTCACCAAGCTTTGTACACATATGATAATTAATAAGGACACCTGGCTTTTAAAGTTTTCTTCCACATCGGACACTTACTTTCAAAATGGCGGTCATTTAATTATTTCCCGTTGATATGCCGTATCTCGGGAAACCTTCAACCGATTTAAACAAAATTGTGTATGCTGGTAGAACAGAATATAAGAATTAAGTTTTGAGGTAGGTATTGTTTTTAGATCGTCCATTTTTCTGGAAAATAGCACTAATTTTAAAAATTAATATTTTACATTATATATCGAAAACTATTCAACCAATTCTTACCCAATTTGGCATGTATGTAATACTATGTAGACCATGTAAACGTAGATAATTGAACTTGATTAGTTACTTATTTTTAAAATGGCGACCCAAAAAACATGTAAGTTTATTTAGTATATCTGCCACACCATTTAACCACTTTCGACCAAATTTTGTATAATCAAAGCATATATTACAAGCAACATATATACTAACAAAAACCACTCATGTCGGCCATTTCGGAAGCCAGCACCATACGAATAAATAAAGTTATTTGGTCATAACTTGGTAAATAATTAACCGACTCCTACCAAATTGAGCAAACAAGCAGTACTGATGCAGATAATGTTAGGTGGTATGTCTAAGCATGCCAGACACTTATTTTAAAAATGGCGGCCATTCAGCAATTTTTTGCTTAGAATGCTGTATCGTCGAAACCATGTAATCAATTCCATCATAACGTTGTATGCTGACAGTAGACAAAACAACTATCAACTGTATTGACATGGGGCATATTTTGCCCGTCATTTTGTAAGAGAGCCCCATGCAATTAAAATGAAGTTTTTATGTCATTACTCGGTAATTAATTAAAACCGGTTCCTACAAAATCTGGCAAAAAAAGTATAAGTAATTCTGAGGCAGATTATGTCAAGTGGCACGTTTTATGGACCAGACACTGATTTTCAAGATGGTGGTCATATAGCCATTGTTACCTTAAAATGCTATGTCGTTAAAACCATGTAATCAATTTCAAATAAAATATTTATGCTGTCAGTACCTATTACAAATGTCAAATCTGTCTATGCAGAGCCTCATTTCTCCACCATTTTGAAGGATAGCCGTACCAATAAATATAGTGATTTTATCTCGCATGTCGGGAAACAACCACCTCATTCTTACTAATGGGGCTAAGATATACTGTGGTTCGCCATAAAAATAAATGTATTTTTTTTTAAATAGGACGTTCTTACTTTCAGAATAGCGGCTATATAATCATTTTAGTTTTGTGGGCAATATCTACGAAACCATGTAATCTATTTTAGCTTACCTTTATATATTGGCAGTACAGAATCATCGAAATTGCTACTACATCACTTATAAGCCCTCCGTTTATGAAGATCGCCACATGAAAATTATGGAGGTTTTATGCAATGTCTCGAGGACCAATCAACCGATTTCCACCCAATGTTACAGTGGAACATTTCAAATTAATTTATACTAAATTGGGCATACCATAAATACTACAGAAAGCCATATAAACTTTCATGATTTAAATGGGTGAGGAACCGATGTTCAAAATGACAGCTTCATAAATCATTTAGGTAAGTTTGACATATATTAAACAATTTAACCAAATTCAACAACAATTTGTATTTAGACAGTATATATTAGAAGCATCATAACTATAGCATTTTTCTGGTAATTATGTATGATAGCATCAGATAAGAATATTAAGGTTTTCATGTCATATCTCAGGGACCAAACAACCGATTTCCACCAAATTCGTCACATTAGTAGCGCTACGGTAGTCCATGTTAAGTTTATTTTTTAATATGGCTCAGTTAGTTATTTTCAAAATAAAGTCCCTGTAAATATTTTATGTAGGTTAACCCTATCATTCGAAACATTAGACTTATTAAATCCGAAGTTGGTGCTCCGAATTCGACATCCGCAATGCATTGGTTTGCACGATAGCTTATAGTATGAGGTTTTCTGAGTTCAAGTCACTAGTATGGCATGTGTGTATTTGGAATTGGCCCACTCATGTTGCATGAGTTACTGGTTTCATTTCTAAAGTTAAAGCTTTCAAGGAGAAGTCAAGTCCTTCTCACCAACTCAGCTTTTAAGAAGTTTTTCAAAAACTAATCCACCCATGTTGAGGAAAGTAGGCTTATTAGTTAGATCCGTATTTTCTTGTTAACTGTTGAAGTTTGTTTGTCTTGTTGATATTTAGGACATGATAAGTCGTATATTTTGCTGTAATTAACTTCGCGTATGTTAACACGCGTCAGTTATCAGTACAGTTTCACTCATATGTAAGAGAAAATTCTACGAAATTGCTTTTATATATTGTGTACTTTGACTCAAGTATAAAAGGGATAAATAGAAATGTGTGCCATACCGGAAAGCCTGTAAGGCATGATCTTAACTACAACAGTTATTTTTTCACCGGATGACAGTTAAATACAGATAAACAGTAGTTAACTACGACGCATTAGTGCGTTAGGACCATAAAGGTATGGTGAACTGTAACAGCAGGTAATATTTTGTAATACCGGCATTGTACTTCATTAGTGGTGCGGAGTTAGAGTGGTGTAGTGGTTCGATCCGAACTGGCAACTCGAGCGCGGGTGGGCATCCAACTCCTACCGCGCAAGTTTTCAGAAAGCGGGTTGTAATGGAGACTTGTTTGTATTTACAAACAAAGCGAAGAAATAACAAATGCATATGAAGGAACTACTTTAATTTTTAACAATTCGTTCAAATTTGTGTAAACCATGTTTAACAAATGTTGGCCGAACGTTGTTTACTTGTTGGCGTTGTGTATGTAATAATCCATCTTACCAACGCACTACCAATGCTATAAAAATGTCAGCAATGGTTTGTTGGTTTAACGGTCGCATATTTGTTGGCATCGGGCCAATAGCATGACGTTTGGCCACCGTAGGGCCGAGTGTTATTTTCCCAACGTCGGCGCAGCCTTGGGGCAAGTGTTATGCCAGTGCTGGCCCAACCAATAAATGCTTCTGGGGTAGGTATTCGGTGGTCCTACAACACTCGTAATATAGAAATGCTGAAGCCTATCAGGTTTACAGTCATACCCCATTATTTTTGGAATTGTTGTACTGGCAATCTATATTTTCCCTATTAAATTAATTGAAACTGAATAAAACAGTGCTTGTTTAGGCCACATTTACTACTGCTACATGGTCATTTCAATAACTTAAATTTTGCTACAAAGGGAAAGCTGTTTAGTAAGTGTATTTCAGTTTTAACACCCCTGAACTTGTTTTCTTAAAGTTAAAATTTCAGTATTTGGTTTTACAAAATAAAACATTTTCCTTTGTCAGACCTTTAGACAAGTAGTCAAATGTGTTAGTAAAAAAAACATCATACGCACAAATTATTTTGTTTACATGACTGATTTATATTGGTATTCCGAAAAGAGTAATCGAAAGTGATAGGAACAATTATTACTGCTTAAAAACTTAAACTGGTACGTCGTCAGTTCTGTTCAGATGACAGAACCTAGATATTGCAGTTATTGAACCATATGTGTACAAATCTCACCTTCTATGTAATATATTTTTACTTGTAGGTTTACTACCTTACAGCTTCGATTTAGCCTTACACTGTGACAAACTATGTTATAGCTCACCACAGTAATTTAACGAAATATTTGCATTTATTTACTCAAATTATACCCTGAAGTTATTTCGGTGGCTATACAAAGAGCTTTGTTTCTTTTGGGTGAGTAAATTTTCGAAATACAGTGGTATTTTAAATGTTTTGTCGCCAATTAAAACCTCCGAATAGAAGTCTAGGAGTTCTATCAGCAGAAGGTTTACAGAATAACTTCACTGGTTTTATACTTTGGTTGAAGATAATCACAACTCCAGAATGTATAATATAAGTTACGTTTTATATAAATATTCTAGAAGTGAAACTGAAATCATGAACTACGTTAGTAACTCATTCAAAATTACATTTTCCTTACTGTTATGTGTTATTACGTGTAATAATTTACTGGCATTCAATTTACACTATATGATCTTACTGTAATCTTACAATCACATGAAGATTCTATACGTACTCGCATAAATTTCTGATATAAAGGAAATTAACCTGTAAGACATTTATAAACTATTATATGTGCACATTTAAGGTTCCCAGCAAGCTTTAATTTTGCGTTCCCAGTCGTTGTGTTCTGTTCGTAGAGAAATGCAAAATAAGTGGAAGGAAGGAAACAAGGGCGGACGAGCAGAAACTAGTGCCCCGAAAACTGGCCATTCCCACTTGTTTTCGCGTGGCTCATATCCTAAGCTAGTTACGACAACGAGCAACACAAAGGTGAAGAGTTTTTTTACCTCTGTGAACCCTTCATGCATGAAGCCTGACGTAACGGAGCGGAGCCGATTACTACGCTCGTTCTAAACCTTCCTCTTTCTTCTCGCTCGCTGTCCACTTCTGCTATATTTTATTCATTTACACCAGCTCTTCTTTCTCCAAGTATTGTTCGTTGATGTCGGCTTGATGAACGTGGGTGCTTTGCAAGTACCCTGCCTAACACGCAATAAAGAACAAGAGGGAAATTAAAAATTCGCTGACAAATGTGTCGCCGAGAGGATTGTTCCGAAACAATGCGATTCCAAGTGCGACAAGCACTGCCCTGGATCCTTGAAATGTCGAGTTACACTCAGCTCGGTCATTTCGGTGCTACATCCGGGATTAGAAAGGTCTGAAGGAGAGAGACAGGTCTGCAAGAATTATCTCGCATGTGTACACCAGGAAAATGACACTGTTCCAACCCTAGCGACATTTCTTATTACACGTGTTGGCACTCCTGTATCTATGACGACGCTACATACACTGTTTCCAAGGAGAAGCAGCCATGTGCAAGTGTTGTAAGATTGATTGTTGCTATGATATTCAGCACACAATTTCAAGTGCTTTATGTAGCATATATCCATAATGTTTTATTATTGATTTATTTTTTAAGTCTCTTAATGTAGACAATAAAATAAACGCCAACAGTAATCATTTAAAGTTATTCGTTTGAAAATTAAATAAGAAGATGTTTATTAATATTATAAAAAACACTTGCAATCGATTTATGTTGTTGACAATCGATTTTTGCAACATTTAAAAGTGATCCACAATGGACGGAATTTACTTTTTAAGCCACTTAGGGCAGAGTATGTGATATTTACATGACATCTTTCATAATAAGAGTGGAAATAAAATGTCTGTGTCCATTAACGCTTTATGGTACAAACAGTACTACTTACTCTTACCTGTGTTACAATATTCAAACACTTACGCATTTGAACATCTCGAAAATTTGGTTATGAGAAAAACGCCTCACTGAGAGACCGAGATGTCATCTAGTTTTAAAATTTAAATAGAAATTTCTAAATGCAAATATGCATCGTTATTAAATTGTGGAATACTCTTGTCTCTTCAACAAAAATAAAATAATAAATACGTAAGCTAAAAGCGTAAATTATCGATTACTTCAGTCACAGAAACAACATTTTATATACCATTTTAATATCACATTTTCATTTATACAATGTGTGGAAATTCGCAAGCCACAAAATAAAATTGACCAAATTAAATGTCTGTTATTTTAATAATACATGCGTCTTTCATAATTCCGTGAGCCATTTTCTCTTACCATCAAGCGCTATTACCGCAGATGTAACATACACAAAGCGTTATTTACAAACAATTTATTTGTTTGTAGTTTTGAGTTTCTTGTTTTATATTATCTCTATTAAGACCATTAATACTGGTTTTATATTTTGTTTACTTTTTTCATAGTTTCATTACAGCGGCGTTTCCGTTACTTTGGTTTAAAAGCAGGCAGAGATAACACAATGTCATCTTTACTAATCGGACTATGAGTAGTATTACAAATCCATAATCTTGCAGACATTTGTATCCCGTCTGTCTTAAAGTTGTCTGCGGTTTCGTAATCCAAAAACAAATGAGTTCTAACTAATGGTGACACTACAGAACACATAAGATTCCTCATTATTTAATACTCATAGTACAATATTTGATACAGTATTGAAGTGTTTCATTGTAAACGTATGGAAGTTAAATTATTTTACACCACGAAACAATGTTATCCTTATTATTTATGCCTCGACTGAAGCAGTAATTAGTTCCGAAAACTCGTCTATTGTGTTTTTACTAAGAACCGTACTTTGTACGGGATACACGAATAATTTAAGTTTTACTGAGCAATGACAACGTGGCTTATTTAAAGTATGAAATAGAGAGTTAATAAATGTATTTTAAAATGATTATTTCATGATAATGGGAATAATTCGTTATCGAAAACTAAATATTTCATTACAGAAAAACATTTAGCGGAATGGGGCCATGGTGGCTGAGCGGTTGGCCTGCTTGCCTTCCACCAAGACGATTAGGGTTCAATCCCCGGCCGGGTCACTCCGGATGTTCTCATGTGGGAATAGTGCCGCACGATGCCGTTGGTGGGAGGGTTTTCTCGGGGATCTCCCGTTTCCCCCGCCCCTTCATTCCGGGGCTGCTCCCTACTCACCTCGATCACCCTCATCGGCTCTCAAGACCTCGATGTTAAGAGCCGTCCATATCTCTTCACTCCCCCTCTTCATTTTGCGGAATGTGATATCTCATTAAAACCAAGAATTGCAATATTCGTACTAGCTGGCCTCTCTGGGTAGTTTCAAGAACGTCAATATCCGATACGCAGATGTTCTGGATCTCTAATCCCAGTTAATTATAAGGACACCTTGAGTATAACTTAGGAGTAAAGTGGATGCGCAAATTATCCACAACAAAATAAAACATATATTTCACATAAATAATCTAAACTTCTCCCCTCCTTTGTCTGAAAGATTTACATACTCTTTTATTCCTCTTCTGGTTTATGCCAGTACTACTTGGTATAGCAATTGCACCATACAATCCTTCTACCCAGTCTAAAACGTAAAAGACAAATTAAGTTTTCCGGCAGTACATATACTGTGCACAAACATACGCCGGAAAACTCCGGACGACATAGGAACTTTGGCCCTCTCCAGAAATATAAATTTATATAAAATTACTGTTTTCCATGTGTGTAGTTCTTTACGACTTACTTTTACATTTGTTGACAAAAAATTGTCTTGCCTTTCTTGTCGGTGTCTGTCTGTTTCTCGAGTCATTCTGAAATTTATGCGACAGCAGAAACTTGGCAATATAGCAAAAATTTATTTTGTTCAATGAATGGTGTTTAGACAGAGCTAAGACTCGATGAGGAACAACCGAGGATCGCAAAATATACGTCATAAAACCCTTTGTAATGTGCAAACTTGGGCCACCATATTCTTACACTGTTTTGATGTGGTAAAGTTGGCCGCCCATGTTTTGGGAAAACATATATACATAATCCTTCATGGTATAGGGTACAGCCGAAGGAAACTGACTATTCGCAACGCACGGTCGTCAGAAGAACTCTGCCTTTCACAAGGCTCACGTCCGTCATCACCCTGGGGCCCTGTTCTCTAACTTCTAACTCTCTTTATATAAAGCCAGTTAACGCGTTACAATTTTTACGAGTCGAAATCGCGTACTGCAACAAAAAAAAGGGTTTGGCTGTGTTCGGTGCACGTCCGTTTGTTTTGCGCGAATACGTCTACGTCGACGCGCTCGGACGCCTTGATGTTTATTTTACGTTCCCGGCACCGCTTCACTCAATAATATGGGGTTTTATGGGTATCACTGGATTGCTTCTGAGATGCCCTTTCCAACCGTATACGATTTCTGTATTTCTACTTAGCTTTTTGGCGAGTATAGGCCGACATTGTGTTGATTTTCTTATTTTTGACATTAAACGCATACAACTTGAACATAACCACGCCATACAAATGTTTTTATACCCGCAATCGAGTTATCTTGACGGGATCGGTCGATTGAAACCTAAACGAGCGTCGCAGCTTCTCCTAGTCAAAAGTTATACTACGCGGAAACTATGAGACGTAGCGAAACGAACTCAAAATTGCGGATCTCCCCCCCCCCCTCCCCATCACCCAGGTGATTCGCAGTCCTCACCCAACGTAACGTATTCTTTGATCCTTTGGCAATCGAGTGGTATAATTGAATTTTGAGTGTAGACTATTTATTCGGAGCTGCAATGTCAAACTGTATCCCCCGACTTGGCTATCATCGGATTTTTCTGGATTGCCTCGCACTTTGGTTGCCTTGTGACTGCTTTTACACAAAAAAAACAGGCCAACATGGTGTCTTTATGAATGACAGTGGAAATAAAGAGGCCGAAGTATTGTTGTTAATTCCAGTAAACACACTCCAGAGAGAAAACAAATACGCATCAAAATGCCTCGACGAGAATAAATTAGAATAATTTCGTATTTCCACACGAACATGAGGTTTCTGGAAAACGTTTAAAACATGTATTTCATCTTTCACTAGTGACACCCTTTACAACGTGACCACGTTACAGACAACGGCCTGGGCCACGTGTTTAGTGCTGCCATCTCGTGATAGTCAAAACGAACTAACATAACTTCCATCGTAGACACAAGTAAAATAATTTAAAATTGCCTTAGGAAATATGTATAATAGGCATATACCATCTATAATTGAACAGTTTACTATAGTAAAGAAAAACGCAACACCTTGAAAAAATTAACTAAGCAAGCAGAATTTTGATTTCAGAACAGATCCCGCAGCGTTGCCAAACCTACGCGATACCACAAAGGCTGGCATAAAGAGATGGCTCACAGAACGCCAATAAAGACAGTTACTAGTAAGTGTCGTTTCAGCTGTCTTCGTCGTAAAGATGCCCCCAGTGAGTATCTTGAAGCAAGCCAGAGTTACAGGGAAGGCCTCCCGGCATCTGGGCTCGGGAACCGAACCCGCGTCGTTGAGGAAGCACCAGCTCGCGCCGAAGAGGTCACCGCCTCCCGTGCAACTCCTGACAT
Source organism: Dryococelus australis (assembly GCA_029891345.1). NCBI lineage: Eukaryota > Metazoa > Arthropoda > Insecta > Phasmatodea > Phasmatidae > Dryococelus > Dryococelus australis. The sequence goes on from CM057009.1 coordinate 278,715,020, forward strand.
CGCGACCACGTCCGCTGGCACGCGATTCGCCCCCACCACCTATCGTTAACTCCCGCAAGAAAATCGATATACTATTCGAGGATTATCACGATTACACCCAAGCACGACACCCTCGTTCGCCTTCCCCGCAAGCATTTCTCCAAACGTTTCTGTTTTGTACACGAGCTGGCGCTGGAAGAATGACCGTCCAATTTTACCATGCTCTAATTCGAATTGAATAGAAATCCCTTGGAATAAATTACGTTTAATTTTACTGTTGACGTGACTGCTTGCGCTGAGAAATATCGCCCTTTAATTCGCGAAACTGAACTTGTCCCGAACTCCCGTAGTGCGGTAAAATTTTTCTCCAGCTTCGGTGCTGCTAATGAAGCAAGTTTGAAAGCCCGGCGTTGTCTGCTGTTTCATCAGATTGCGTCTCATTACGCAACGTGTAAAAATTAAACTGCGTAGGTGATGCTTCGACCGTTCCATACTGTGAAATTTTTGTCGGGAGTTACATAGTGTATAAGTTGTCCACGGTAAAGTGAGCACTTTTGAAATCAAACTTTGAAGAATTTCACTGCCCTTGCCTGCATTTATTTTAACGTGCACAATATGTGTCATGCGCCCTGTAAAGTTGGTATCGTCAGAGGGTAAGTAAATCTGTGCTTAAATGTTTAATTAAAACTGTCAGGTACATATTTGTGAATACTGAAATAAAGTATATTTCTTTCTGTTTTTCGTTAATGTATATAATCGTGGTGAAACGCAATTTGCTGAAAGGGCAATAAATTTGTAACATATTTACTTTTCCAGTAATTCCACAGGTTCATTTGACCGACGGATGAATAAAATGATCAGTCCCATGACAATGTTAATTTTACGTATGGTATAAGAATACACAATGTAAATACAGTTACATCTTACGGAGGTCTTTCGAAAGTGCTTATTTTAATGTTAACAGCCGTTACTTAAGCTAATTCTTTCTATATTGTATGTATAAACGACAATTTAACCAAATGAAATGATTTAACGTTACCTAGCTTTCACATTTAACTGTACACTTTTAAGTTCACTTTTCCCTTCGTTTTGTAACTTTTTTACCATATATAAATATTACATTCTCATAGGCCTAATGAACTTATTTATTCGTCAATCAAGCGGAATAGTCTATTCGCAGTTTCTTCGCACTTTTTGAATCAAACCTTTGAAAAATCACACCATTTATGATGTGTTATTTCCTAAATATGCCATGTATGACAAATATTTTGTACCTCTGGTAACATTAACGTATCTTATTTCCGTTAAATTGAAGTTTTGCCTGTTTTTATTTATAAATTATAATATTCCATCTGTAATAAATATGAATTAAAACAGTGAGAAAACAAGTGTGTTGGTAGCGCCTAGCAAGAAATAGTTCTCATGCAAAATATAATTACAACTGCGTGCACACGAATTCGGCGCGTTCTTCTTTGGTGTAAAATTCGAGACTTAGTTAAGCTTAGTTTACTTGAGGCTTCAGAAAAGAGCGAAGTAACTGTGAATAGATTACAACATTGACTTGTTAGCAATCTCACTGATTTACTAATACTCTAATACGTCTAAACCACAGAAAAGTACAGTCTCAATAAATCTCAACGTAACACTCGCAGTACAGAGCTGAGACTAAAAACTATTTCCCTTGATGCAGTGCCAACTAAACTGCGAGCTTGCATGCCAGCGTGTAGGGTAGCGCGCATGCAATTAAAGGGGTGTGAATTTTCAAATGTTAATTTCAAAAGCGCTTACTTTACCCTAAACACTTATACACATTTTTAAGGCACTGAGTTTTGGAACTGCCACCAAATCTCAAGAATGATTGATACTTAATTTACCACTATAAAAGTTTATCGTATTGTACGAATTTTTTGGAAGCCAATATAGAAGATACAAAGTAAAGCAATCCTCAATAACTCTTTCTACCAACAAATATTTTGCCAGAATGATGTATTTCTGTCTAGATATATCTAACGCTGCAAAAGTTAGTTTTGTGGCGCAAGGTATTGTGCAAAATAAATACGACAGTAAGTGATGATTTCACAATATTAGCGATACCATTATCTAGAAATGCCATTCTTAGTTTTCCATTTTTTAGCTTCCAAATAGCCGTGAAACGTAAATGACTTATTTCGAAATTATTTATGTCCAACTGCCTCTTGAGTACACAAGTCAGAGTTTACAAAAATTATATGCTGCTGAAGGCCATGGGTTTTCTTCAAAAGTTTATTTTATAAATGCTTTATTATACCGAAAAATGCTAACTGAAAAATTATAAAACGAATGCACTCTATATGTAAATCTTAACGTTGATAGCAGATATTAGTAACCGTTGCGGTAGTGCTTTGAAGACTTTCTGTTGAATGACATTAGAACCCATTGACTTGCATTTACTCTTAGCAACTTGTATTAACTTTAAATCACTCCGTTACTGGGAGCTGTTTCTTGTTTGCAAGAAATTCACTGCTATTTGTTTACCAAAATCAGAATAACTCTTCGAAGAAAGATATTAGTAGCTAAAACGACGTATGAATCGAATTGTTCTTAATTTAAAAAAAAAATTATTTTAACAGCTTAACCGCAAATGATTAGCAGAGAATCAAAATATCAAGTTCTGATCCATGGTTAAAGACTGTTTGCTTTTTTTTCATCGAGTATAATATAGTCAATCAAAACTAATACTTTCGTCACGCGATGTCGAAAGTTGCAGCATTCTTCACAAAATGCTGAAAAATAGTTTCTTAAAGGGGTATTCAGTAAAATTTAAGATATTCAAGTGATGTTTCCCCTGAACTCATTGTTTGAGAGAAAGCATATACACTACGGCATGTCTACTGCCACATTTACTTGTGCTCTACTGTATAACAGTTCGTCTATCTCTGCAAACATTAGATAAGTAAACCTACCGTGCACCTAGTTAGGTTAGGATAGTTCACCATAGATTAGATCAACTTAATAAGTGTAGGTGGGCCTATGTGCAGTCAATCACCATATACCATATGACACACTATATTTAGCAAATCAATGGTACACACATATCTCTTCATATTGTGTTATTTTTTCTCAATTAGTCATATAATAATACAAATTACAACACACATATTATTATCAAACAAACAATTACACACTAACCTAACAGCAATTAAACGACATGTAAGTATCACTATAATTGCAACCACCTACACAGACTGCTATACTGTTACCTCTTTTGGCTACACCTCCTTGAAATTCGAATCACAAACGATTTCGAGTTCTATATTTCTCAAAAACTATCATCCATCAGATAAAATATAGTTCAATACCTAGCGTTCAGACGTGGGGGTATTTTAATTCTCTCCTGAGATGGACTCAACCAATACGTGCAGTGCCCGTGTCCACGATAGGGAAACGGGCACTGCAAATGAAGCATATTTATGGCCGACACTGTATAAACCAAGGAATCAGTGCTGAGTTTTTTGGACGTCTTCCTTGTGTGTAATCTGATTTGCGAAAGCTTCTGTATCTCTCATTTATGACTGGTTAAGTCGAATACATCGAGCACGCTACGATTTGTTGACTGGTTGCAAGAATTACACTCGGTCCAACTACAGTGCACACCGAAATATTTCACGATAGCAACACTTGAGCTTGTAAATTAAATCGGGACAGAACGGGTTAACGCATACATTTTCATTCGCCATCCTGTGCTAGACTATACAAGACTGAGAACGATGATGTAAGTTTAATTTTTTCATCAACTGAAGCAAAAATACGCACTTACATTAACCGTTTTAAAGTCAGATATCTCCGCAAGCAACACATGCAACAAAATCACTACTTGTAACAGTATATTTATACGACTGTGCTCTTAGTTTATTTCCGTTATGAGTGATTTCTTAACGAAATTAATACACTGTTATCTTCTGGGCATGTTTTAATTATCAACGTGCGTGTGTACGTTGTAGTCTTTCCTCTTGCACCATTCCCTTACTTGCAGATGCGGTCAATGGCTGAATATGTTTTGTGCAATTAAACATGTATAATGTGTAATTAAACTTAAATATCAAGTTTTGCTGTGCCCATGTCTGAACAGGTGTGTTAATCAATACCAATTCTTGGGACTTTTGTAACTATTACTCCATCAGACAGCACACAACCAACTGCGCCACGGAGATCGGTTTTCTCTGCTAATGAGAGTGTTGACGAAGTGAGTGAGTGAGTGACGAGATTTGGACGACTCTATAGCGACGTATTGAGAGCCGCTGAGGGTGATTGAGGTGAGTAAGTAGCAGCAACGGAATGAAAGGGCTTGGAAATGGGAGATTCCCGAGAAAACCCACGGACCAGCGGCATTATTCGGCAGATCCGGGAGTGGCCCGGCTGGGGATTGAACTCGGTTCGCCTTGGTGAGAGGCGAGCAGGCTAGCCTCTTAGTCACCGCGGACCCTACTGACGAAGCGTGCATGTTTTCCAACTGATAATATTCTATTACAGGAAATGTACGTAAATATATATTTTCGAATTTCACTACTTTACTTTTTGTTTCCTGTAGAACTGGTTTACTTGGGCATGTTTGTAGCCTACCATTATTAACCGTCAATCAGTTCACTTACAATCACTTACTATCCTAATCGTTACGAAAATTACAACCTCTCAAGCTGTATTGTTGAACGAAGGCAATCAAATAAGCCGGTTACCCTAAGTCAACTAAACAAGTGCCAGTAGTGGACCAGTTTGATTATGTTGCTGACTAAAATTTTCTTAAGAATAAACATATCATACTATTCCACCTGACCAAATAGTTATTCAATCCAAACAAAATATTAATTGACTTTTCCTTGACACTTATAATGATTAACGATAGCCAAATTTATTAATTGAATGTACTTGTAAAATAACTGTGTGTTCTTAAAACACGTAGATAATGCATTATCAACGAAAAATGTCCGGTTCAACCAATTACTATTAAATTATTTACATGGTTCAAGGTAAGGAATACCTATTTCTGGAACGAGAGCAGATTAATTGAGTCAATGAAATATTGTTAAATGTAAACAAATATTCCTTAGGTAAATTTATTTCGTATCTGCAACTATATATTTCGCTGGGTTATAGTTTACTGGTAATAAACAAGGTTAAATAAAAATATTAAACAATTTCTCATGGAAGTAATGATACAAATAATAAACTTATTCTGTAGTTGGTGGAATGCTAGGTAATAACTAAAAAATCAATCACTTTTTTTTTGGCAAATTTGAGTTTGGACAAACATTAAGTCGTTGGAATATTTTTCAACTTACAGAAGATTATTTTAGTGCTAAACAGCTAGAGTATTTAATGTGGTTATATTTCTTTGTGAATCAAATACTAAGTTAGACCAACAATCTATACTCACACGATTTTTATTATGTAGTTGGTTTAAATTAGCCTAGTATATTCACTATTAAATTAAGTAACAAATAAATAAATGCTTATTTCGCGAGCACATTAAAATTGTTTTTTTTTTGTATAAGATACGAGCTTATGAAATTTAATACCCTCAAACTTTTAGAATTGCTCAATCAAATGAATGTCAGTGATATAATGATTACAAAACGCTGTTAAATATTGAATTTTATTTATTGAGTTGACAGGAACAAAAATTAAACAAAGACAATTGCATGATTATTTAATATGAAACTTTAAATCTGTCATTCTTGTAAGAAATAAAGGTATGGAATTTTTTAACACATTTATAACTACTTGTCGAAGCAACGGCATTCACAAGTGATGACTTCTGCTCTCCTTAAATTACAAAATTTATTTTGTCTAGCATTAAATGATTGTGTGTTACAAAATCTTTTAAAAAATCCAAAAAGTTAATTTATGTGTAAACAATAGTTCAAATATTGCATTTGACAAGAATAATTTACACGTCGTTTTAAAAATGTTGCACTACTGACGCATGTTAATATTATCTAAGGATTCTATTCATTGTCCAAGAGTACTTTTAAATAAAGGCTGTTCACGATAAAGTGAGCAATTTTGAAATCAACTTTAGAGATAAGTAACTGTCCCTTTTCGGGCGCCGTGAGCGACATGCGCCCAGTCAAGTTGGCAACGATGGATGGGAAGTAATTCTGTATCTTAACGCCGAATAAAAAGAGTTAGGTAACCATTTCTGTTAACTAAAGTTATTTCTATCGGTTTATATTTTTTTAATGAATCTAAGTGTAAAAATTAGCAGATTTGTAAAATATTTACTTTTCTAATAATTTCATCAATTGACTTGAATGACGCATGAATAAATTGGCGAGGCCCATGACAATGCCAATCTTATATAAGATTGAAGAATACACAACGTGCATACAAGCAGATCTTCATCAGGGCTTTCGAAAGTACTCATTTTATCGTGAACAGCCTATAGGTAAATAACTTCGAATACTGCTGGGTACCTCTTGCACGCTTAGCGATTTTGTATGGCCTGTAGCAAGGTGTGCAGGGATTTTCCTGACAACGGAAGCATTCAGACTCCACCTGTAGCCGATTCCTAGTCTCCCATGCAAAACAGACATCTCAGAAGCAGGAAACTTGAGCGCCCAGACGAACAAGTTTCCTATCTACGAGGGCACGTTCAATAGGAAGGCGCCGGGGGCGGGTCAGCCGCGCGTGCTGCATCATGGGTAAACAAGGCGTGACGTCACGTCAGAGCAAGGGCCACACAGATCGGACGGCTTTGCAAATTCGCGACATTGGGGCGAGCGTCCTACTGCAAGGCTGCGCCAGTGTTGCCAGATGGTGAAATAGAGTTCTGGTACCATGCGCCGGAAAATTCTGGTATTCTCAATAACATTCTGATACTCTGATAAAAAGAAGGGGCCCGTCCTCCTGTTTCAATTATTATAATTATGTTACAGTTATTTTAATTCCCAAAAAAGCTGAGCATAATTTTCAAACAACAGTTAAAATTGTATTACGGGTTTTGGGATTGCTAGTGGTTAGATTTTATATCTATGCATTCTTTTCAGGGTGCACACAGATTATTTACTGGTGGCTGTTTTACACAATTAAAATTCCAATTCACTTACAATGTATTTACTCGTGCACTAAAAAAAAAATACGTAAATAATTAAAAAAATATTTATGACATTAAAGTCCTATTAATACTAAACATCAATTACACTTGAGCAGTTATAATAGAAGACTATGTTTTAGCTTACAAAATAATTCATATTAAACAATACATTGGCTATATCAGAAATTTTTTTCACCCAACAAATATCTGATATATATATATATATATATATATATATATATATATATATATGCGTACCAGAATGGGAAAAATCTGGTCCTGGTACCAAGAGAAGAAATCTGGTACAAATACCAGAATCCTGGTACGTCTGCGAGTGGCATCTTGTCCCGCCAAGCAGCACCTGGTGCGTACGCTTTTCCACGGCGAAAGAATGTTCGCGGTGCAGTCGCAGCAATCTGGCACGTGCCATCTTGATGCTGCGGGACAGTGAGCAGCCGCATACCGTGCCGAGGACACACTACAGCGGCTGTGCTGGGACGTCCCGAATCACTCACCATACAGACAATACCGTTCTTCCTGCGATTTCACTTCTTCTGCTCCTTGGAGGCGGCTCTGCAAATGTCGCCGCGATGCCTCCAGTCGCGACAACTAAGCACTTTCGAAAGGCCTCTCATTTGGGATATTAGTCAACAAATATGTTTCCTTTTTGCCTTAAACGTTAATTTCCTAGAGCAGCGAGAAGTACAAGCTGTGTTCATTACTTGTATAGCAATATCAGTCAAAATTTGCGTACTTTTCCTTCCGTGGTTAAACATGTAACGGCAGCATTTGACTCAGGTACACAACAAATCAGTGAATCTGGTAGAGAGATTATCTTGGTATTAGGGATCTGTAACGCATATATCGCCGGTTTCTTGAGGGCAGTATTTCTGTAGTACCGAAAAGTGAGCACACTGCATAAAAGTTCTGAATATCCACCACAGAAAATAAACTGTCATCACTTCAGGATCTACATCATAATTGGCGATAATATGACAATAAAGAACAACCCATTATCCAATGTCTTTCTACGATAATGTTGCCACTTATTACACTTTGTGATGCATGTTTGACTGATCTGAGACAATATTTGAAACATCAGCACAGGAATGACAGGCTGCAATGGTGCCCCGGGCATGGAGTTGTTTTCATCGTGAATGGCTCAGTAGGTTCGTATTTTGAGACTAGTCGGGTTATTTTTGGCAGAATATATTGGTAGCACCAAGTTCAAGGCATCGAGTTTGAAATAAAACCGTCATAATATACATGTTCCTTTTTTGTAAGTACTTGTCGTATAAATTATATTATGGAGACCTTTTTCCTTCCTTGCAGTCCACGTTTCACTAGTACTGTTCAGATGACGTGTATCTCTGATAGTGCGTGGGTTATAAAACTGTAGAAACATTCTCCTCTCCTTCCCCATTATGTTATCTGGTTTGTCACCCACTGAAAGTACGTGGAAAATGTTCATAATATGAGCGCAGCAGTATAATCGTGTGCCAGGAAATGTCGATGAACTCTGAATATGTGTAAACGATGCCTGAGTGACGCTTTCTCATGAATTAATGAATCATAGTGTCCATGTGTCCTAGTGAGGTAAACAATTTTCATTTCAGGCTAGGGGCTCCTTGAGCCATTCTTAGACACCTGAAAAATTCGCGTCTATAATTGGCATTAGGCTTAACTTCACAGTGCTGTATACACTCGAGCCGGCGTTGGTTCTCCGTCGGCTGCTGCATATATGTGAAGTCACTCCTTTATTTTTTTGACCAGACAGTAGCATGACTGGACTACGCACTTGTGAATTGTTCATTTACTGGCTCAGAGTTTCTCAGAGAGTATCAAATAAAGTATGGTCCAATGGCAAACTTATTGCAAAGCTACGCGTGTTTGAAGTTTAACGTGTCCCCAAATAATAACGCGAATTTTGCACTTTTCTATACATTAAGTGAACCACTGCCTTGCTGATGGCTGACATAACAAATATGTACATTCCGACGTCATGGCGGATGGTTGAAGGTTTTCTTGAGGTGCTGCTCTCCGTGGAAGGGAACTAGTATTTTCCAGCGGGATAGGGACTAGGGTGACTGGGGGACGGCTTCGATCCACGGATGATGCAGCGAGCGATTTCGGCGCACGGCGGGCGGCCGGCCAGCTCGTTGCACGCAGCCCGAAATGCCATCATGACGCATTGATGGGCGTGACGCGGTGCAACAGGCCGTTCAGGCTTGCTGTCAGGGGAAACGCTCCCCTCCCCCACCCCTCGTCTACCCATCGGCAACGCGCTTCACGCAAACAGTCCGCATCAGCCGGCCGATCACCGCCAATACGAAGCCCTGCCTTCGTCTTGTCGGACCAAGATGAGAATAATACATTGAAGCTGATATTCTCCACGCATTACACTTCTCCATCAGCCTGCTTCCCATTCAAATCCATTTATAACGATATCGCCAGCCTTTTCCTTAAGATAATAGCCTCAAATCGCGATTTTGTTTTATAACAATCGTCATAATAAAAATTCATCAGGAATTCAAGAGTTTATACCACACTCACCGTTACTTCAGAAACAACAAAGCATTTAGAAATACATCGCTATTACTGAATTAATTTTCAAAAACAAAACTTATAAAATAATACTTCCTATTCTTAAAATGAATACGATATTTATTATAATTAGTAAAATAAATGTTTCTTTTATCTAATGAATAATAACCTGATATTTCTCATCAATAAATTTATAACTTTTGTATACAGTATTGAACTTATCATTTAGAATAAAATAACGAATAAAAAGATAAATTATGGTACTATATGACATTCAGGAATTAATTTTAAATAATCATATGTAAGATTTAGTGATATTGTTAGAACATAATTATAGCTCTTGCTTCAACATATTTGTTAAAATCAACACTATTTTAATATTTATTTTTATACTTTGCAGTTATCGCTTTTCTATATAAGTAATAAATTACACAAATAGGTCTCCTTGCAAGAACGAATAATAATTACTTTTCCCAACTTTATATTCCACATGTTTATAATAATGTTGTTTATTTCTAAAAATAATACCTCATTTAGTATAATTTCTGACATTATTACATGCTAAATTTATTTTATGTTACAACCCAAAATCAGAATCAAGATTCCAAATTTACATATTAAATTCCTCAATTCTAGAATTTAAAACACGATTTACAATTATTAAACATACAGTCATATACATACTGGTTAACATTATCATTAAATTTGTTTGGAAACCAGCTGCCAAAAAAGCATATCAAACTGTACAAAATAAACTTGGTCTTTCAGATCAATGTGAAATAAATTAGAGCATGCTGGAACTTATTTTTATACCAAAATTATACATAAAAATTACTAGGCAGTATATAAATTTTATACATTTTTTTCGTTTAAACAACGAGCAATATTTCCTTCCTACTCGAGAATGGGCCACCTTATTTCTTGTTTGATTTTAATAATCTTACCTGTATAAACATAGTTTTCATAAAGTGGATAATCTACTGTTTGTTCGCTATACATAAAGCCAATTATCATCTCATTAATTTCTATTTAAGATACATGTATGGCTTCATATTTCCAGTACATCTCAATATTATCTCTTATGAAATCAAAGCGGTAATTTAAAACATAAATAAATCCATACACTTATCAGAGTGAAGAGTATTATTTTGATATTTGTTATTAAAACACTCATTTCTAAATACTTTTCGATGATGACGTTAATAAAGTATTCATCGTTGTAGATTTTATTCTTGCATTATCGTGAGTGCTGCGGGAGCGGGTAAACGTACCCTAGAGCTTGCCAAGACGCGCCAGTGGCAGAGAAGCGACGTGTATCCAGGGCGGGGACACAGGCAAGGAGACACACCTTAGAAACAAGGAGATGTTAGGACTTGCGAGGCGAACTATATAGCGCCGGCGGAGGCTCGAAACGAGGTCTCACTGCAGCCCGACGACGAGGACGCAAGATGGAGAGGCGCAGTGTGTGCCGAGATCCGCCGTGGCGAGACTACGCGACGAGCAGCCTTCGGCAACAGCATCAAGGTGATAACGAGCTGGTGGCTTAAGTAAAGACTGTAGCTAACTTTGTAATGGCGTGGCGTAACGTAACGGAGTGTCAGCAACATAATAGTTTCAATGTATTAACTCCCTCCGTTAAAGTAACTTAACTTATTGTTCAGTATTTATGTGAATTGATGTAAAACGTTGTACGTTTTTCGAAGCTTGGCCAAATATATTAACGTAGTAGTACAATGAGTGTACCTTTTGTCTACATCCCCAAATATAATCTGTTCGGTAAGCTAATGAGGCGAAACCGCAACACCAAGCTTCTATAATAAATACCTATTAAAAATGTAATCTCAAGAAACTCATAAGGGTGAAAACCAGAAGTTATGTTTATTTCTGCATCTTTAGGATAATTAGCATTACTGTACTGTTAAGTAAGTCTAAATTGTTTACAAACGCAACAAATCATTTAGAAGTGAGTGAGTGAAGAGATTTGAGCGGTTCTAATGTCACCGACTTGCTGACAATATCCCAGTGCGACAAGCGAACTGAAAGTTCGCCACTTCGGATGCACCGCGGCGCGAACCCGCGATACTCCGACTAAAGGTCGGCCACCTTACCCCTGAGCTACGACGGCAGGGCACCAATCTCGCTACCACGCCAACTTGAAATAATTACAGGAAAATATGTGTGTCATATTTTCGCTGCGAAATCGTGAATTTTTAAATTGTATGCTCTTACTATTCATTTTTGGTTTAATTGGTACCGTTATGATTGTCTGAGTGTGTGTGTGTGTCCTCTCTCCATCGCATTATATGCAGTTTAAAACTTCAAACAGAGCGCTGTGGCGGTTACATGAAAACGAAATGAAAGACGTAAAAAACGGAGTGAAAGGCTGTGTGTTCCTATTATCTCATAAAATGGCATTTTGAAAGACGAAACTCATTTTAGAAATAATTTTGTATTGATTTTATTAGTTTATTCGTTGTTATTTCACTTGGTACACTTTGTTTAACGGTCATTTTTACACGCTGTTTAACTTATCCACTAGTCAAAAATAACTCACTGAGTAAACAGTGAAAAAATATCTGATGTATCAGTGGAAAATGTCACTGAATCAATAAGTGAAGGAAATCTTGCATTTTTTTCACTGGTTCATCAGTTGAATTCACTAAAGTGACTGTTGAATCGGTCAGATACGTTTGACTGATTGAAACAGTGAAATTCTCACTGATTCATATTTAGAGCGTACGTCCGTTACTGAGTTGAAGCGAACTGATTTCCGATCGCCTCAAAAAAACTACGCAAAATAAGTTTCGCAACACTTGAGTTTGTTGTTTTGGGGAAGTCCTAGAAAAATAAAGAATTATTGGATAAATGGTTTAACACATATGTCACTTGAAAATAAGCTTTTAATGTACATCGTGGCCACGTACAGCTCACAGCACCCGAAATCACTTCCAAATGTCAGTGGCACCTTCATGAAACAGTCACGTCATATCGTTAGCACCGGTTATGACATATCGTTATTACCGGATAAGGCCTCCCAGTGCAGTGATAAGGTAGTGAACATGTGGAATGCTGCCAATGAGGCTGTCTAACATTTCTTGAGGGATGAGATCCGTTTAAGCGTTAGCTCCTGTCCCTCCCTATCTATTGACGTCACTGGGTCCTACCAACATATAAAAATATTAACGACCCTCAACTCCCAGGAACTGACTGTTGGTTGGCCAGACTGAGTCAGTACATGCGTCACTGGAGAGAGCTGTGTGCGTTCTAATATGGCGTGTTTGTATGGACTTATAAATGTAGGCATTCCAACAGAGATTTAGTTTTAAGTAACCTCGGTCCACTGTTAGCATTGTCTTGTCCAGTGGGGAAGTCATGGAAGCACTGGCTCGGAAAATTACTCTAAAAGACCCAAGAACTAAACAGGACCTGCCAACACTGGAAGTTTTGCTAATAAGTTGTCAGTCTTTTCAAAGACTGCAGAGAAGTTTCGTTGCTGCTCAGGTGATAACGCAAATGATAGACTCTCTGCTGGGAGTGGATAGCACCATGTTTTCATGGTCGTACCACTACCAGAAAGCCACTGTTCACATTCACTAATGACCGAAATAGTTTGAAATAGAGCAAACAACACTGTCATTGGACTGCAAAGCAGCCTATGAGTATCTTATTGTATGATGAATTACGGTATGTGATGTGGCATTCGGATGGATGTGTTTGGATCTGGTGAATTTTATTATTCATGATAAAATTTTGTGACACTGGTATTTTCTTGCCTCCTTTTTGGTTTCGGCCATTACTTTTGATCGATAGATCGATTACATGATTCCCACACTGTGACAACAGTTCGGAATAGGCTTTCATTTATTATGACCTTTAACGTATACAGGATGTTTCTTAAGTATGAGTACAAACTCCACATGCGTGTTCCTCACGATAAAATAAGGTGAAAACATATAAAGTGCATCTCAAGGGCGGTACGACCTTTGAAGTAGGAGCAATAATACCAGGTAATTGCACTTTCTACAAAATGTTTGTACAATCTAACCGCAATACTATGAAAAACGATTAAATGGACAAAGTTCCCCTATTTTGTCAGGAATACATTTCTTGGTGGTGTTTAACATCACGTGGATCGTAGAACTTTGTCCATTTAATTGTTTTCCATAGTCTTACGGTTAAATTGTAAATACTTTTTTGTGGAAAGTACAATCACCTAGTCTTATTGATCCTACTTCAAAGGGTCGTAACGCCCTTGGAATACACTTTAGACAGCAAGTCGTGTACATGTTTTCACCTTATATCTTCGTGTGGATTACACATGCGGATTTTGCATATATATTTAAGAAACGCCCTATACTATGGTTACATTGTACCTGTTCAATAGGAGGCGGGGAGTGATAAATGCTGAAGGTGTATATTTAGACCATTTATTTCCAAACAACCTTGTGGCTCCACCAATCCTCTGCAGATTTTCCGAAAAATTTTATTGCCAAAATAAGGCACGTCGACGAGGAGATTTAATTTTTTTTGGCAAGGTAACTCGTTTTCCATATTTTCGTCAATGAAGCCAAAATACCGAAACTTGCTCCTCCAGTCGTCGTGGTTCGACCACCTCTTCTCCTGCTTCACTCCTTCGGCTGCTCCATTGAGTACAACAGTTCAATATTCTTAACAAACATATTACCACCTCGCTGAGAAAGCAATTTGCACTCAATTTTTTTTTTTTTTTTCATTTTTAAATGTTTCATAGCATTTGTAAACGGCCACTAATATTTCATAATTTTTAATTACCAGTATTGGTAAGACATCTGTTGGAAATGTGCGACGCAGGCGTCGACATACGTCAAGAGTGAGTGGTAAGTGCAGCGCAGAGAAAATGTGTTGTATTGTTGTGGCTTCCCCATAACTCAACATATAGGTTAAGAAGGTGCAAGATCATAAAACCTAATGCCAGAAGTGGATGAATACTTTGGACAATCAGGTTGGTAAATGACAGGTAATGGTAAGAAATCCTCCTCAGCGAAAATGTGGCGATTTAATGGTAAATTCCGCATACTTCAAATGGAAGTATTGACGTCTTCATTGTTGAGCATTTATCTTACACGATACCAAAGAGTTCTGCTGCTTAAGATTGCGTCATAACATACCCATTGTGGAACATCGATGGCCCAGTTATGTTTCGTGTCGGGACTTCTGGAAGTTTTCGAACCTATTTCTTGATAAAAGTACCGTGACGCTCTCTTGTTCTTTTCACCACTGCATTGTTTTTCTTCTGAAAATTTGCATCTTGTTTGTTAAATAAATTAGATTATTAAGAAAACACTACAGCTGAATTCCAACTTAATATGTACCATATTTTTTTTTTGTTTTTAGTACCGTGATACCATCCAGTTTGTCTTTCTTGTAAGGACTTGAGATTAAAACCGAAAAAATACTCTAGTACATAACACAGACTTTTTAATAGTTCAATAGTCAAATTAGTTGAACGAATGAGCGTTTTTAATGTTTCCTAAACGTTTTCAAATGCCTGGCACTTTGATTTACTTTGTTTTTAAATTAAATTAGGTAATATGTATATTAATGTTGTGGCCAAGTTAAGTCAGTGCACATTCTCTTCCAATTAACCACATTTTTACAATTACAAACACATTGTAAAACCTTACTTTTTGTATATATATATATATATATATATATATATATATATATATATATATATATATATAATGCATATTTTCACTATGTCAAATAATATGTATTACTATCATTTTCGGCATACAATTCAAAAGATAACTATACAACAAAATAACCGATATAAAATTTCCAATGAATAAGATTTCGCAGTTATACACAATCAGGCCAATCATAATAAACGGTTCACATTTAAAACAAGCAGGCCATTACACTCACGCTTACATAACATCTCCAAACACCCATTTAATTTTGAAACCAGTCAAATCTACGTCCACGATCACACTCCCACATCTATAAACAAAAACACACGCACACATATTCACAGCATCAACCGATAGCCACCCATAATAGATAGAATAAATGTACCGTATATATAACACAGGTTTTTCCAACAATAAGGTAAACATGGCCAATACTTTTGAAATCAACCTTTGGAAAAAGTCACTACCCTGACCAGCATATAATTTAACGGGCCCGATGAGTGGCATGTGTCCATTAAAGTTGGTAACGATGGAGGGGAAAGTAGTTCCATGTAATAACGTTGAAAAAAAAAGGTTAAGTAACGATTTGTTATAACTTAAATTATTTCTCTCACTTTCTGTATTTTTTAATGCATGGAAGTGTAAAAATGAGCAGGTTTGTACAGCATTTACTTTTCTAATAATTTCACAGTTTCACTTGACCGACGCATGAATAAAGTGGTGAAGCCTATGGCAATGTTAATTTTACATAAGGCGGGATATCACACAACGTGTATACAAGTAGATCTTAAGCAGGGCTTTCAAAAGTGCTCATTTTACCGTGAACAGCCTATCTCAGCTTGTGTCATAATATTTCAAAAGAAAAATGTCAATTTAATATTGAGACAATTAAGCAACAAAAAAAAACTGAACACTAAAGTGTACTGGTGTACCTCTGGTCGACTGAGGTAGTTCGTTACAAATTTGTTTCTCTCGCACAATGAAGAACATTAAAAGGACTTGCGAGACGGAGAAAGCAATTTCTTTTTACTTTGTGGTCTTGTGTATTGTTTGTTTGAATTTCTAAAAAAGAAACCAAATTTGTTCAAAATTCAAAATTTACTGAAGGGGCTCTGCTAATAATAATTTATTAAGTAGCGTTACCACGTGTATAGTACTGCAATTTTTTTTACGAAGCCCTTTATTTTAATCTGTATATTCTGATGCGTGTTAGTTGACAAACTGCCAGGTTTGAAGCACACTGATCCTCTGGCCAGCTGTTCAGAGCAACAAAAGTCTCAAGCTGATGACGGCATTCCCGCAAAGGAGACTAAACATCGTAAGGGCGGACTGAATTAGGACCCCCTTGCTCAGCCCTAGCAAAAATGTGCCAATACTGGAGAACTACTGCTACCTTATCGGCGCTCGCTGTGTTCGCTGTGGCTTTCTCAACACTCTTCTCGGGTTTCAGATCGGCGCTGGTTGTCACTCCCTTCCTTGTTCACACCATCACAACCATTCTGCTGCTACTGGAGAAATCCTTGCCATTCTTGTGTCAGTTAAGTCTATTCCTCACTCCATTTACTGCAGTCTCACATTTTTATATGTACCATTTTTTTTTTTTCATTCGCTAACTGAATTATGTGTTTTGTTTCGCTATCTGTATATTCAATTCACTGTTTCACCATATACGCATTCATTTAGATAAAGGTTCCGAGTCAAATCCACGAGTGTCTCAAACGACACACAGCTATTTTAAAAACAAATTCACATTAACTTTGAAAGTACGATAATATTGCAGCGAAATTGTAAAACTCCACAAGTTTTATTTAATATATAATGTAGATTAATATAAAAAATACTGACATTCACATAAAAAAGACAAAACAACTAAAAATGTAACTACATGGGAAAGTAATATATGCTATATGCTACGATGTTCCATAATATAATACGTTAGAGTAATATAACATATCTTACAAAAACAATTTTGAAATTAGTTTTGTTTCATTGTTTATCTAAAAGCGTTGTTTTTATAGATAATCTACATAGTCATTACAATATTTTCTAAAAATATTCTGATTCCAACCCGGTCCTGGATTCGGAAAACAAATATTTTTGTTTTGCAGTTGTAATGCTTGACTAAATTCCAGTATTGCCGACGACACGGAAGTATATATATATTTTTCAATTCTGTAACAACCCACAAAGGAATGTAATCGCTAGCACTTATTCGTCCAGAAAATACAGTGCATTTGTAACTCATACTTGCTCCTCGAATAAACTATTTATAATGCCGGTGAGATTAATATTTTAATTTCTAATCATAAATTACCTTATCGAGACACAACATTTATGTGGGTTAGTTGCGGCATTTCCAGTTCAACGTGCTATTAATATTTGAGACATTACTTGATATTAATTAATAGATAACCAAGTAGGAAAACAAGAATAGTATAACGGCAACGAACGATCAACTTCTCAAATCCAAATCAATCACGCTGTGTGAGCCGTTGCACTTGATTACTTTCTTTTCGTATGCTGCTATTACACGATAATAATACCTTTCATGTATTTCAGACGTGTAGAGCACACGTTAAGGCTTTTGATCCAGAGTTCCTTGTGCCAACCCGACAGATAAAAACATGACGGAATAACACTGGCCGGATGCCTGCTCCCACCTAAAGTTCGTGGGTTTGAGAACCACCATAGAAGTTACGGTAGGTAATTGAATGAGTGTAGAGATTTGAGAGGTCTTGACATCGAGGTCTTGAGAGCTGATGAGGGTTAAGCAAGGTGAGAAAAAAACCCACCGACCAGCGGCATCGTCCTGCACGATTCCCACGTGCGAAAATCTGGGAGCGACCTCGCCGGGAATCGAATCCGTTTCGCCCAGGTAGGAGGCGAGTAGTATAACCACCACACCACCACGGCCCCATATAAGGTTTAAGAAATTTCGGAATACAGCCTCACCTTAACATAACTTTTTAGAGAGGATAAGATAAGGTGTTAGCTAGAAACTGCCTCGATTAAAAAGCACTTTGGCGTAATTTCAGTTCAGTATGAGGTCGGGTACAGTTTTTAGCAATAAAGAGTTGTTGTATACGGACATTATGCGATGCTCACTAAATGGTGTTATTTAGCCCAGGAAAGTTGAGAGAGCCAAGCAGACGTGAGAGACAAATTTTATTTATTTTTATTCCCACGCGAGCAGCGTGTAGAGTTGGACGAACTCCGTGAAGCAAGCCAAGCTACATTAGCTCTAAGTGATGTTGATCCATTTCGTGACGCAGTGTTCCACTGCCTGCTCGCGTTAACCAGTTTATACATTTCACAAGACCGCAAGTACTAAGAATCATTATAAAGTCACGGCAGTGTGATCACGGATATGCTCGTAACGGAACGTTGGCGGCAGGAAAAGGCCGTGTCGCATTGTCACATGCTGCTATACTGTAGCTGTCGCTTTTACTCCCACTCCTCATTTACACACACGTTTCCGGTTGGTCTACCCTATCTTTGCTCTTTTAAAATTGGTTTATAAAATCAATGAAACACTGAAAGAAATTGCCAAATGGAAGTTCCTAATCTGCTAGAACGTACTTGCACATACCTAATTGGTTTCGTTATAAACTCTGTAGCCACATGGAAATTCTACTTGTAAATATATTTTTAACGATATTATTAAGAAAATGTTTTATCCTAGTTAGATTCTTATTTATACTACTAATTACTAAAATTTTCACTTCAGTACCACACACAAAATATTAAAGCTGTATACATAATACTATAAGTAAGCCTATATAAGGAAACTTCCACAGGATTCTTTTGCGGAGCCATTGAACCTGCGCTTGAATATTCTGAATTCTTGTAATTTTGTGCTCGACTTACTATTCACCCAGTTCTTAATATTAACTTGCCATGATTTCTTGTTCGATACACACGATTTTGTACTCGATGTAGTAAAGGTAATCCAGAACTATGAAGATTGTAGAAAATTATTGTTTTAATTATTTCACGATACATTAATGGATTTGAAAATAAATTTATTGACTTGGCACACGTATGCACCTCGTCATCAATGCCCAACTTGCTGCCATGCTGCCCATTTTTCCAGTAGAGTGCTTGCACTATTTAGACTATTTTGTAACACTTGATAAAATTCTTCGGGGAAAAGCACTTATTACACTCAGCTGTATTCATGTGTCAGTACGTCCCCATAACTGTCAATGTGTCATCATGTATTTCTTCTTCACTTGATAATGACTGCATAATTTTCAGTATAAGTAAAGCATTTTGTACAATGAATTTTCCAATCACCAGCTTTTAGAAAATTAGTATTTGTGCATCTGTAAACAGATACCTAGCTATACAACATTTGACAGAATGTTAATTCCCAGTTCTAAATATGTAAGTGCGCTAATGGTCAGGTTAAAAACTTTTCTAATCACCTACACACACACACACACTTCACATTAACTATCAGTTCCGTAGATATATTATTTCTGTGTATAACATTATTTCACTCCGTGCTTCGTAGCTCTGTAAACTGACAGAGGTATAACATACTGTGATCGTTGCCTGACATCCTACAGCTCGTTCTAGGGATCTCAAGAGCCACCTCCTCCAGGTGGATAGGGTGTTCGCTTACATCACATCCCAATGCCAATCAAAAGATTTCGGTCATCGTTTGCCACCAGCACTTGAGGTTTCACTTCGACATATATCGGAGATTCTTAAAGTCAACGTGTCACATATTTCCAACTTGTTCCATTTGGGTTGGCTTGGTTTTATTCCGCCCGTGTTTCTATTTCACCACCCCAATGTTGTACGAGATATCTGGAATTTGCCTGGAGTTTCACGGATAGAGTGATCGAACCAGCACGACAACTTATGAAGCCCATACCATAATCAATATTCACAAAACCGACGGCTTTACAAATGAATTATTTATTCAAGATCCTTTGTACAGGCGTGCTGTATATACGTGATCTCACTTAGTTGCAGAGGAGTGAACTGCTTATGGTAATTTAGCGTACGTTTAACATGTAGGTATGTGTGTTGTTGAATAAACGTTAGTTTTTGGGAAAGAGATTCGTGCAGCTTATAACAGCTAAGATCTTCCACGCCGATGGATTAAGAGTAAGCTGCAGCACGAGTAACGATGGAATGAATTTTTGGGCGAAAAGACGGTGTCCCAACTAAACAAGTCAAGTTTCCTCA
The DNA here is from genome assembly GCA_029891345.1 of Dryococelus australis. NCBI lineage: Eukaryota > Metazoa > Arthropoda > Insecta > Phasmatodea > Phasmatidae > Dryococelus > Dryococelus australis. The sequence goes on from CM057009.1 coordinate 278,735,483, forward strand.
AGTGGGAAAATTTATTTTCTTATTTATAAATTACTCTTAATTATTTTTCATTTGGTTGATATTTTTATGTAATTTTTCAAAACCTTGTCACTAGAAACACGTTTTCCTGGAGAAAAGTATGTATAATATTTACACAAAAATTTATATTAATTATTTTACTCTCTTCAACTTCACCATGGTTAATGTATGCGGTGGTATGTGACCACGTCATAACCATAGCAAAGCAATGTGCTTTAATTGTAAGAAATACATGAGGGGTGCGGAGAAGATGTGGTGTAAGTCCAAAATTGAAATTTTCTGTATGATTGCATTTCGGTATACAACATGCAGTCCTTTTTTCAGAGGTATAGTTAAATAAGTTCATAGCGCTCTCATTTTTTCACTGTTTGAAGCACTGTCCTACAGCTGTTACAAATTCCCTCCCTTTTTCAGTGCAGTATAAACGCAAGTCCATGCAAGTTTTGTAGTCTTTTTAATGATGGATTGTATCAGTGAAATCAGTGTTATTGAGATTTCTGAAGATTCAAAACGCAAACCAGGAAATTAAGAGAGATCATCAGAACATGAAAAACATGAAGGTAAAATGCAAATACATTAAAATAACTTTTCTTGTTGATATTACGTATGGCGAAATATGTTATGTTAGGAAATGAAACTAGGCCTATTTTGATTTATTAATCCGTGGTATGTTATTATATTTATGTAAGTAAGTAGGCCTAGGGTTTGACCTTTTAACCTTTTACTGCATAAAAACGTGCAAATAGAACTGTCCAGTTGCAATCATGTTTCAGGTGAATCCGATAGTAGTGAACCACGTGGGCATAAAAGAAGTAGGAGTGAAGGGGTATGGAAGAGCAATATTAGGAAGACTTGTCGAAATTCTGGCACGCCTTACACAAGTGAAGTGCCTGGTAAAGTATTCAATAATATAGACTGCCAGTGTATAGTCAAGTGATCGCCTAAAACTATTTGTCAGCAGAAAGAAAGAAGCACATGCCAAGAACCATAACGCGTTATTCTGTACTCAGATTACTGTGGACAAAATCGCAATATAAAAATGTCTTTGAGTCTCTTGAAGTACGTTAACAACTCAAACTACGAAACTAATGTCACTATCATAAATTTCTTGAATCCGGACAATCATATTTACCTCATGCTCCTGATTTCGGGTTAATTGAAAAGCAAGCACAAATTCAAAGGAAAATTGCTCGTTTGATAATTAGGTGGATATTGTAAAACCTGCGGGAAAAAAAATCCATTCCAAGTGAATGTTATGCAACCTGAAGACTTATTATCTACTGAGTTACATGGACATTCTGTAAGAAAACGGAAGAGCAGTGTTGATGGCTGTAAAATTGAAGAAAATTGTGTGGTTGCGAATTTTATTCGGTGGGGGGGGGGGGGAGGATTTACCATTAAAATTAAAGAAACACACAACTCTGATATAGATTTCTATTCCGTAAATTACAGGAAAAGTCTGGGTCGTCCATTGTGTTCTCTTGCAGTTGTTGAGCAAGAGAAAGTGTATGCAACAAGAAGGCCAATAACGGAACCGAAGAAAAAGAATGTGATGAATGTATTACCTCTTATTTCTCAGAGTTGACATGCTTACTTCAAACACTTGCCTCTGATTGAAAACACCAGATCAGCGCAAAATCAACAGGAAAGAAACAATGCTGTTGACGACCAAGATTATGAACCACTATATAACATTTCATTTGTTAATCACGCTTAAATATATTGCAATGATTTAGTGCGTGTTTGGTCTCAAATTTAGAAGACGTTTCATTTCCCGTGCAGAACTACTCTAAGTTCATTTAATTGTAATGTTTCCTATTTAATGAATATTAAACCATTCAGACATAGTGCACGCAATTGTGTACATTACGTACGTGTAGATAATGTTTGGTCTGTACTGCACACTGCGAAACTCAATGACCAGTGATCTTACCTGTGATAAAATAATACGCAAAACGTTCTACTCATCTAGGACATAATTGGTTCATATAACTAAAGCCGAACATATAGCCTACAGCTCTTTGACTGTGACGACGAAACAGGTGTTGTGAAGACTTAAGTACAGCACGCATCATTAAATTTTTTTTGCAACTCCTGGATCCGTAAATTAAAGTGGGACTGAAAGGGTTAAGGTAACATTCATTCTATATGTTCTATATTACAATGAGTGTTTGTTACTTATGTAAGTGATTACCTAATAAAAACACTCTGAAGTGTGAACATTAATTTTTATTTTCATTTTCACAAACCCCTTTAGTAGTAACCCAGGGTATGTTCAGGTGCAAGATTTCAGGATGCGGCACAGTGGCTCTGGCCGCCATCTCAGTTTCCAACATTTTGGAAATTTTCTTTCAAAATCGCGTGTTTTTACCCAACAATAACTCTTTCTTACACAAATATCAATTGAAAAATCGATTATTTTACCCAAAAACCACCCAAACCTTTCCCGTTTTGCCCATCTGACCAAAAAGATCCCCGAAAAATCCTTCAGGGGATTCTACCCGCCATCTTGAATTTCCCATATTTTCCCTCAAAATCGACTACAATTTAGTTTTCCTTAAAAATTTCACTTTTTCCTAAAAAATAGGACATTTTCACCTTGAAATCAGACTTTTCCCTTAAATATCCCTAAAAACCCCAAAAAAATTTAAAAAATTTAAAAAAATCTGAGAAGATGTCACATTAACCTCACACTCATCCCAGCACCCTAAATATCAACCACTACTCTTACCTACCCACCTTCCAGTACTACAGAACAAAGACAAATCACACAAAAAAATTGAGAAAAGTATACCAAACATCGTAAATCCATCATGTCTCTCATGGCGTCATTGCCATCAGACAACAGCTATGAATCAAACCACCCATCAAACAAATCACCTGATTATACCAACAATCCATACCAATAAAAATGCTGACCACCGCACTCAGACATACGAAACAAACTAATACAAAAGAATTTTAAAATTATAAAAAATATGAAAAATCTAAGAAGATATAATGTTGACCTCGCACTCATTCCAGCGCCCCAAACATCAACAACTACCCTTACCTACCCACCTTCCAATACTACAAAACCAAGAGAATCACAAAAAAAGCGAGAAAAAATAAACCAAAAATCGGTCATTTCTTTATACATTACCGGACACCTTGGTAGGGGACAGCCATCTTGGTAGGTGACAACTGTCTTGGTAGGCAACCACCGTCTTGGTAGGTCATCATCATCTTGGTAGACATCGCCTATCCGCCATGTTAGATGCAGACCACCTCGACCTTGACCCCATGATCTTGAATGACCTAGAAAACAAAATCTCGAGAAAAAATATATAAAAAGTCAGAAAGCATGATAAATTAGAGTCTACCACCGCCATATTAGATGCAGACTAACTTGACCTTGCCCCATGACCTTGAATGACATTGAAAGCAAAAACTCGAGAAAAAATCGATGTAAAGAGACAGAAGCTAGGCAAGAGGATCCACATCTACACAACTGCTGTCAAACTAAACCTCTCATCTTACCTCCCTACTGTTTTTAATATACGAGTGTGCATGCCCTATGGCGTCAAATTGACTTTTAACCAATCGTACTGCACCATTAATAAGTTGTTCAGTCACCGGCCAGCCAATCACCAAACTGCCACGTGATTACAGGTGGCCAAACACATGCAGGTATTGAAACATCGCATGAGGAAGTCAGTCTCTGGCTCCAAAATGACCCATATTAACTCCAAAATTACCCACTCACCGCCGCCACCACTACCTCTACCACCACTGTAATGCTAGTTGCGGTGCTGACTGTGGTGCTGAGATGCTAATTTCGGTGCTGATTTTGGTGCTGCGTCGCTAATTGTGGTGATTATTGGGCTGCTGCGGTGCTAATTGAGATGCTTATTGTGGTGCTATGATGCTAATTGCGGTGCTGGTTGAGATTACAGAGCTTATTGAGGTGCTAATTGTGATTGTGGTTCTAAGTGTAGTGGTAAGTGCGGTGCAGATGGTGACTATTTTAAAATAAAATTATTTTGTCCTACCTCCAAAAGCTGAATGGCGAAAATGTTATTTAATAATCTCGCTTTAATAACGTTAATATCCATATACCTCGGTATATTCCATCGCTTCCAATGTAAACAGTATTTACACTTTGCAATAAAAGTGCCCAGAACTACAGCAGGCTCCCACCACGCTTCGTCATTGGTCGATGCCCAACATGGACTTTGTACTGAACAATGCTGCACCACAATAGGCCACCACCATGCTTCCCAATTGACCGTCGTCGCATGAAAAGGACGCTTGGTTTGGACCACCCTCTCATACCGACATGAATTATTTTAACATAGGCGAAAACTAGAACTATAATAAAAATAATTAGTAGTAGGGATGTGGTGGTTCTAGATAGAAAGGTGTGCTGCCGTTTTATTAATCTAATTAACCCTTTGAAATCACATTAATCGGATTAAGGAGTAATCCAATCATAATCCGATCGAAAAATTAATCCGATTTTTATCTGACCAAAATTTTTTCGTTAATGGTTAATCCAACCTTAATCGAACCCATTTTTCCGGGTAAACATATAAAATGGTATGAAATTTTGATTTGTTGATCCAATTAATTTAATTGAATGAATTAATCAAAATTGTTGTGATAAGTGTATAGTTGGGTGTACTTTATTGGCATAGGGAGCAGCTCTGGAACATCCTCACCCTTGGAGCTCTATCGTTGTACTGAGGTGTACCTGTATTGGGGAAGGGGTGTATATAGGAGAGCGATGTTGTCAGCATGACGACTGGCACTCGACTGTGGTGTGATGAGCTAGGGAAGGGGTGTATATGTGTTGAGTTTGGTGCAAGATTGGCATAAGTGTTTTTTATGTCTCGTAGATAGTGTTCGGATAGAGGCGACTTTAAAAGGTAGTATTTACGATGTGTGTGTTACGATTATTCCAAATGAATAAGAGTGGTGATGTATTACATGAGGGCAATTATGAAACATTGCACAGGAAAACCGAATGACGGAGCCCAGCTATAAAAAGAAAAAAAAACTTTAAAATATGTCCATTGGGTTCGGGAGATCGCAGAATGAATGTTTTAAAGATGTTATATTTTATTTAAAATGAAACCCACCCCATCAGATTAGATATGCATTTGGAAATTAATTAAATGGGAAACGTATAACGTATGTATATATTGTGACACCTGTAAGTTATACACATCTTAAATAATTTCTAAACACTTCCATGCGGATGTGAGGTCAGTCAAGGAATGACTTATAGAAGCGGAGCTTGTGGTCGAATTGAACACGCAACTATGTGAATGGATCAAAATGATGTTTACAAAATATTATTTCCCTAAAAAAACTGGTTTAGGCCAATTCTGACAACTTAAAGAGGGAATAATTACACTAACATACTAACAATTTGATTTGAATACACTCCAACTTTTAACAATACAGAACGATATAGCAGTTCCTCTTAACATGGACAATTAAAGATTTCCAAACTCGCATTTTGAATTATACCTTAAACATATACAATTTCCCTACGAATTAAGTTTTAATCAAACACAATAGTGTAGACATACACATGGTCTCCCTCTCATTTGTACATGTCACTTAAATGATTTTAAAACATGTCAGTTCGTTGTGGAGTCTGATGTAGTAATAAGTTGAGCATAGCACTTACGTCGACTTATAAAGTGTGATGAGACACCACGTCAACCGAGGTTATGGGAGAAACTCCTCGACATTAAAAATGTATGTCACAAAAATGAATAAAAATGTACTGTTGACTGGTTTGTATTTCCCAATCAAGCTAGTTATTATCCACGAACAACTTAATCTCATCTTCCTAAACATTTCACATGAAATTGAAAAAAACTTATGCCATTGTCATGTTTGAAATTCACAATTTCACTTCATGGGAAAAAATAATTCACTTGCAGTATTTAACGACATACCCAGATAATTGATTTACCATTGTGAATAATTGTTCGTGTGGTAAGAAGAATATTAAATGACAGGAGTTGAATTTTATTTTAAAAACATATAAATATGTTTTCTGAGTTTGTGTAAAGTAGGTGGTGTTTTACTAGTAGGCATCATCAGTTCGAATCCTAGCAGCCGAAGTTGTAATCTGTTTTGTGTGATGAAATATTTTGTTGTCAAAAGTTGTGTGGTCTCTGTTGTAGAGACTCAGGTCAGCAGGAAACATTCTTGTAGGTAGGATGGTGAGAGGTCTTGTACCTGCCTCTGAAAAGGTATTTTTGTCTGACCACTTTCCCTTTCTTATGTCCGCATTGTGTTATGCTGTGGCGATGAGGGTTTCCTCAAGATACTATTGCTCCCTCGTTTCGTTTCAAATTCATTTATTAAGATGTTCGATTTTCTCCATTACTTTTATAAATATGTTTCCCCCCTAAACACTTCAGAGTTGCTTGATTAAATTTTAATCTAAATCTTGGTATTGGAAATATTTTATAGTTTAATTTATAAATATATTTTCTCCCTTCTGAAGACTGAAGCAAGAAACTTGTAATTTCTCGTGCAAAGCATCCAGTTACCTGGGCTTGAATACAAAATACAACCGAAAAGCTTACTACTAGTCAACCAATCATTTCAAGATTATCAACATTTTTTTTCAAACTTCTCTTTAGTAGTATTAAATGTTTTAACCACTTATCATTTACCAAATAATGACATAAGGTATAAAAACTAATATATAAAAAACACACTACTTCCTTTCAACATTGAAATATTTTATTTCAAATTTGTTTTCAAGATTTCTTACTTAAAAACTAAACATTTAAAATTACTTTAAAATAAACCATTTTTCAATTACTTTATAATCTAAACCAAATTAATATATACAAAAAGCATTTTTCACTTACTTAAAAACAAATATTTCGAGAGAATAAAATTTACGACAAACTTCTGAAGAACCAAACATTTTTTCAATCGCATCTTGAGAACTAAATTTTCAAACAAATAACTGAAAAAAAAACAAGTTATTATATGCAACAAAATACCTATTACTCTATACAATATTCAATTTCAAAGTTTTGTACATTATTTGTACTTATTAACTCTATTACTGTATTATACAACAATGCAAAATCTTCTTACACATATTAAATTAGGAAACCAGAACAAAAAACATATACAGAAAAATAATTTACAATTTATATCAATCTTGAGGTCGTATCTTTCCTTTCTATGTTTATTATTTACAAACTCTTGAAGAGGTTAAAAATACATGCATTGAAGGTGTTTTTTTATTGTGTTATATCCAGGTTATTTTCGAGACACCTACACATGCCAATGGCTGGTTACAACACACTTACACACACACACATTTTCCAGAGGATGTTATGTCACACTGTGAAATTTCATCTTCTTCTTACTTGGGAAATGACAAGGGTAAAATGTATCGAAGACAGTTGTATCAAGAGTATTGATACTGAAGTAATGTCATGCCTTAAAGATAGGCAACCAGGTAGCATCAGCATTGATGGTTATGCAACAAGTCCTGCAAACAGTTAGAGAGAGTACAGTCAACTGTAGATAGATGTGATGTTGACTGTGGAACAGGAGGTGCATGTCGTGGTTGCAGATGGATATCATTGGTGGTGTGGTGGTGTCAGTAGTGGTGTCGTGGGTGGGCTGTATTTATTGTGGTGCTGTAACAATTGTTAGGGGAAATAAAAAAAAACTATTTAGGTATTTTATAGTGCCCCCAAGGTAAGATCGAAACTCCATCTGCATCAATGTAACACTTATCGTTCATACCTGACCAAACTACCTAGGCTATGCGTTCAGTGTAGACTTTATGAAAAAGTGAACAGAACTGATATTGGGTCCCCAAAACCGTTGTCAATTTTCGAGGCAATATCGATAATCTTTGTATCTGAGTTATTGCAACACATTAGAGTTTACATCCTTTGTCTTACATATACATTGCTCATTCGCAACAACATATTCGTAAAGCTTGGGATGTAAACCTATAAAATTGTGTAATGATGCGACCAGCATATTCATCTTTCATCACCACGGTACAGTGTTTGTTCTCGTGGGAGAATCCCTGTGGGTTATCGAGTGCATAGTTGAATGTATCAAACTGTGCCTTTAAATTTGGGGAAATTAATTTATAAATGTCATCACAAGCAACAGAATACACCAAAGAAAGGGTATCAGAATAGAGGAGGTGCAATGCTGGTGGAGGAAATTTGATACTCATGTACTGATAATGAAATTCGTAGAGTGTTAAATTTGAAAGATCAAGAACGGCACCACTAGTGTACAAAGGTTTGTTAAATGTAACAGAACTTTTTGAAATTTTGATAAGGACCCAATTTTCATCGATAATCTGCCTTGCCTGGAATGTTGGATGTCCTATCAGCTCTGCAGCTCCATAGATCGTGTCATACCTCGAAACGACTCTTATGTCGCTTTCCCAGTGGACATTCTGTAATGTTTTTCCATAAACTGAATTATTCATGAGTTAGAAAACATTTTCTCGAATTCGTTCACAGTCTGAGCACGTTTCTCAATATTAAATTCAATGTCAGGCTCCATCCATGCCTTTCACTCAAAGTACAAAACACGATGAACGGAGTCAAGTTCGGCCCTGTACATCAAATAGTGATTCAGTACTTCCCTGTGTATAACATATTTCTTCCATGGTGCAACTGTCAAAAGATGTTTCTCATGCGAACTGTTTGGGGATATGCCAATTTCAGGGGCTTAAGGCAAATCAGATAATGCATCATGACATTCGTCCGCAAATAACAGATCCACTTCCGCGAAAAAACAAGTGTTCCATCATTCAATGTGTTTGAAAAATCCCATGTTGAAAGCACGTCACTCTCAACCCAATCAAAATTGCCAATCGGAAGCTTGGATCACATTGTATGACTGTACAGCCTACTGACGTCGAAATAAATATATATATATTTGAATGCCACACTGGGGTCATAGTCTTCACCCATATAAACATTGTTGTCTTCTGCACACCTTCTAGAAACCTCAGTATGGGGTCATAGTCTTCACCCATATAAACATTGTTGTCTTCTGCACACCTTCTAGAAACCTCAGTAATACCGTCCCTAACCCCATGTTCTACAAAAAAATACATGTCTGGGTCAGTCAACAACTCTATCTGTGCAAATGCATTGACAATATAGCATACTATGAAAGAGATGGAGCTGTGACATACATGGCGGAATCAAGACCGTAATGAGCCAAATATACAGTCATTAAATCTTCAAAAATATCTGCAACCAAAAAGGTGTCCACATGTAAGTAGTGAATGCCATACTGCAGCAAGTTTATGCAGTTGAATGCATCCTATGTGGCTTAATCATGAGCATAATCCTTGTCTCTAATGCCTTGGCCTCTCATCACATTTTGAAATGTGTCCTATGGTGTGAGTGACTTGCACATCAGACTGCCTGCCGACTTAACGAAGTCATTAAGAAAAACTCCCTTCTGTTTTGCCAATTCGAATTGGGTGTTGTCTGGAAACATCGAGAGGGTGATACTCAATTGCGGAGGTAGTAAAGTGCATTCCAAAGTTCCCAGGGAGGCGCTCATGAATTGGAATGAGTCAATAAAATGTAATTTGAAATATTGTGCCATTCAATTTAAATCAGTCCCATTGGGAATTATTTGGTAATGCATTTGTATTTCTCTAGGGTCATTCGAATCAATTGAATTTTATGCACGTTTTCGATTACCACAGTTCTGTCAGGTTGTGTTACGTGCTGTTCAGCCCAATGCTTTATAAGAAAGTGAGCATCATAGTTTTGTAGGTTATGAAAAACAGCAACAAGTTATCTATTGGGCAGTCTGAAGTTAAAGTTGCTCTTATTATCTGCATGATCTCTGATTTTGCCCATTAGATGGTCATGATCGACCAAAATATCATCTGTACTGAGCTTTTCCTTACAAATGTGACAACATGTTTCAGCAACCAACCTAGCTTCTTCAGAAGGGTTTTTTGGCTTCATCAGAACAATCGCACTGTTAATTCATGCAACCCACTTTGTAAGGTCAACTAACATATCAATTAATTGGTGCATACAATCAGCAACCACAACCTCAAAATAGTAAGATAAACTTGGATTGTATGAGCAGGCCAACAAAATGCTAAAAGCATATGGAACATGTTGGTTGATGATAGTTGTATTACTCATTTCATCATTACATAAGCACGTGGACATGGGTTAGAGGCAACTTTCAACATCGCAATAGGCGACGAAACCCAATCTCTGCTTTTTGCTGTAATCTTTAAATTCTAGTACTTGTCATTCCCAGTGGGGAAAGTACTGCGAACAGCTTTGTTTGATGGCAATGACTAGTGCAACTTGCAAGTTTCTCCTCAGTTTGGAAGTACTGGAGACAATGATCACAAACAAATTTCCTGTTGGCCCTCATTCTCAGTTAACTACCAACCAGCAGTGGCAAATTTCTAATTAATACAAAATGCAAATGTGAGGCATTTCCATTAGTGTAAATGGCCAAAATATTCACATGTTTATCATGATGTACAGGAGAAATATACATGGGCATTATAACCACACCCTTGTCGCAATTTTCGTCAATTATAATACTATTTGTGTCCACCACACAGTATACATGGATAGAAATAGAATTGTTCTCCTCGAAATTACGAATATTCTGTATGACTACAGGTGTCGACAGACCTTCAGTATTCAAAACCTTGTGAGGTTTTTGGATATGAAGAGGAATGACTTACATTTTGTGTGGCAGGAAACAATGATGCAATTATGGCTTTGGGGAAACACATTCCCTCCGGGCAATGTACATCGATACAAGCCTTCCTATCAGAAATAAACTTTGGTAATTTAAGTGTGTGCAGCACCAACGGTAACCACGCGGTATTGAGACACATGGACATCCATGTATCTCAACATTTGCAGAATTAAGCCAGATCCATGTGCACTAAATTCCTCATGCCTGTTAGCAATATAGGGGAAAATGTCATCATCATAGATTAAACCCATATTGAATGAGTGTAGGACAGTGAGGTCTCTGCTTTGAAAAAAATTGTTTCTGTAGCAATTTCCTCTGCCGTGGGGGTTTGCACTATGGTTTTTACTATGGCAATGGATAATATAATAGGCCTGGGTGATGCCAATATTAAATTTAATAAAGGGACTTTACACCTGGTGATAAAACGAGAAAAATTGCAATCACTGTTAAGCCTATCATTAGCTATCCATGCATAATTTGGCCTGCCCACGAATGCGGAGTTAATAGCTCTTATGTCAGGTCTCGCAAAGACTCCACTGAGGCTGGGGATTCAGAAAATTAAATATTTTCCAGCACCCTTGGCGAAATATCTTTAATTGACACGAAAGTCGTTTTTGAGATAGATGGAGCACTCTTCGAATCACAAGAATTTTCCGAGTAGAATAAAAAATAAATCATCCATCAAAAGATCAATCTTTTTTCGTTTGGGGGAAGCGGACACATTTCGACCTTTGGTTGTTGATGATCTCTCTGTAAGTGAATTCGTGCTCGAATTTCTTACATAGAGATCATCCTGCAAGATATCAACTCGTGTCTGCTTAGGTGAAGGGACACTATCTTGACAGCTTGCAGTAGGGTGTCTTTCAATCTACAATTTAGAATGTTAATCGCTTACGTCAAGATCTTCTAGCAAGCTATCAATACTTTGCCACTTATGCTCACTCATTTTGAATTCTAACTGAAGTTTCTTTTGTTTCCCCGATATAATAGTTACAACACCACAATAAATATATCTGAAGTATTATGTTGTTCTGAGAACAGAGAAAAACAACCATGCTTTATTCACGTGCCACAATGCTAGTTAAAATTAATGTTGCATTGCTAATATAAAGGACAACCTTCCATATTTTAATTAAAATTTCATGAGGTAAAATGTGTGTTTAGGAAATGCAGTCCACTACAACGACGTGTTTACAAAAGATACAGGGGTAGAGGCTTTCAAAAACACTTGTGGACAAATCCAGGTAGTGGGCGACTGAGAAACGAGTGCTTGGGAAGCAGTGCTAAATCAGGTTACCAGAGCTGAAGGCAGGGTAAATGTTATGAGCAATACGACACAATAGAGAGCGGCCGAGAGTTTGGCTCATGTGCGGGGCGGGAACTGTGTATGAGGCGGGCAATAGAATGTATCAAGTTTCAAAAAATTGCCCCTGACGCACCCCTATCCAAACCCGCTGCCTTCTCCCGCCAGCTGTTCCTCCTGAACCCCACTGTGCAGGTGCTGCAATCGCCTGTATGATACAGCTAGGAGGGAGAATGGACACTACCCCTCTACCCCCACTTCTCCAATAATTTTAGTCTGCAATGTGCGTCACTCCTGCCTGTCACCTCCAGTAAACACCGCACTTCCCGACCTGCCTTGTCTAGTCTATCTTTCACCACTTTTGCGTTTGGAGCAAACAGACTGTGTTTACAACATTTAAATTTAAACTCACACTATTGTATTTAAATTTAAACTCACTTTTTATTTATTTATTTTCTACACAATTTGTTTAAGAGAAAAACTTTACATCTTAAAAGCGCATTTTATAAATAATGTGAATTACTCGACACCATCAAAAATATTTTACACCGTCAAAAATACTTTACACCATCAAAAATATAACTAGTGTACACTGTTAAAAATACTTCACCCCATAAAATATATAAGTAGTTGTGTATACCATCAAAAATAAAACTAGTGTACACCATAAAGTAGTTTACACAGTCAAACCATTTTATAAATGTAATCATGATTTTCAAATAAATTTTTTAGCAAGAGAAATAATGTTTTACACATTATATCAGTAATATTATCTAAATAAACACTCTTAACATTAACATTTTAGTCAGTCTACTACTAATACTACTTAAACCTAACAACATAAACTCTAATTTTATTTAAAAACTACTCATCTCTCTCTGCTCACAAAGATAGGACAACAACCACCTTAGAATAAGTTGCAACACATCTCCCCACATTCGTAGTTACCCATCAACTTTGAAAATGAAAAATCTTAAATACTGCTTAAATTTATATTCCTAAACCACCCCATCACACATCAAAACATTTCATTTGTTATAAGTACTCAATGTGCATTTTATCCATCAAATCAAACATCTTTCTCCAGACAACTCATTCTGAACAGGCTTGGGAGCTGAGGCTATGTGCCTTCCCTCATGATAAGGCATAAGTGCCGTAGTTCTCCCTTGATTAAGCTGTTCCATAATTAACACCTCAAACACGCACACATCAACCCACCATCAAATCTCTCTTAAAAACAATGTAAAAACACTTTAAAAGTAGCTAAATAAACAAACATTGTAAGAGTGGAGTGAATTGCTACAAAAGTTAATGATTTCATTCAATTTGTATAAACTTAAAAATGTTAATAAAACTTCATTCAAATTGTATAAATTAGGAACATTTCCAAAAAAAATTCATTCAAATTGTAAACAGTTGAAACTATTCTAAAAAAAATTCATTCAAATTGTAAAGAGTTGAAACGATTAAAAAATATTAGTAAAAGTTTAATAAATTCAATAAATGATTAAAAGATTTTACAAAAAAGTTACTAAATTGTAAACGATTTTAAGTAAATTTCATTCAATTGTAAAGATATTTACTATTACCAGAAAAAGTTACCCTAAAATTAATAAAAAGCATGATACAAATTTTTAATTAATGTAAATCACCTTAAATGTTCGTAAAATTTAATCACTCACATAAAGACTAGTAGCAAAGCTGGTGGTTGTTAAAGGAGACCCGAACCCAGGTAACACAATTCAAAGCTTGAGTGGTAGCTCGATCAGGCAAGCGAGCGCTGTGGTTCCTACACCCGCAGGTGGCCGAGTGTAATCCCTAGCGAGTTCTGGGAGGGTTGTTTCAGCAGGCGAGCGAGCGGCCGGGTGCGTGGTAAGCTCCGATTCCTTTCACCAGTGCTGCAGAAGCATAGCAAGTGATGGGTTCCTTAACCATCGTGGAAGACCCCGACGAGGGTAGGAGGCGATAGTTGGGTCCCCGAACTAAACAAACCCAACCAGCAGCACCAGTGAGCAGAGGTGTAAGTGGGAGCCTCTATTTATATCCCCACCACTCTACCTTGTTGCAAAAATTTATGTTATGCTATTCGCCTAAAACCTATTTACAACACACAAATTACATATTTGAAATGATTTTAAGTAAATTTTAACCTAATTTAATGCAAATTAAAAGGATTCAAAACATTTTCTGATATTTTGCGTGTAATGTTGAAATTTAACGGGTATTTATTCGGTTTTAATGACTAGATAGGAATTACATTGTTATTTTATGATTTTGTATACAAATAATTGTAATACATGTTTTTTTAACCCAGAAATGTATACATTTAAACTACCTTTTTCGCATGCACCATCGAAAATCCAGCTATTATATATATAGCACACACACATACATATGTTTCGTTATGTAATTCGTTAATTATTCCTGTTGGGTATTATGGTTACTGCCATACATTCATATATGTTTTAGCCAGGACTCGAACCCAGAAATTACATTAAAATCATAAATATCTTAGCCGAAACTCGAACCCAGAAACTAACTAATATTAACAATGCCTTATCTGGGATTCTAACCCACAGCCTCCTACTAATGCATAAACTGATTATGCCATGGAGGCTGGCGAAAGAATAAACTATTTGTTGTGTATTTATGGTCTGTTGTAAAAATAAAACTACGATTTTCATTACACATCTTTGCCGGGAGACAGTTTCAAATGCTTTAATTTGAATACTATTTTTGGCCAGTGAATAAGTTGTTTGTTATCTGTTTTTTTCTTTACAACACTAGTGCATGTTATTGTATCATAGTTTGAAAGAAACCAAGCTTCTTTTAAAAATCTCTCTCTGTTAAGATATTTTTATTCTTTTTTCCTCTCTTAAGGAAAGTAGTTCACAGTTGTAAAGGGATTTTATAAACAAAAGAAAGAATTCATTTTAAAACATATTTTAGTGACAAATTTTCCTTCAAAATAACCAACACAACTTATTTAACAAATTTATGTATAACATATTTAAAAGACAAATCTCTCTGTTATACTACAGAGTGTTCCAAAACATAGCAAACATTAGTACACATAGCATCAAACAAATAAGTACATTTTGCTCCAAAAATGTATATACAACAAGTTTAACACTAGCAAATACAGGATCTTACAAATCATATTAGACTTTTATATATATATATACGTTGGTCCAAAAATGAAGTTAAAGCATTTAAAACAAGTCAGTACAGGTTTATTCAAAATATATGGAAGATTTCCTTTAAAAAACCAATATTTGTATAACCTGTTAGCAACTTCCGCAAACAAGGCTATCATGCATTTTATTAATATTGGATCCAGATAACGTTCTTCAACTCTGCTTTCAAGGAGGGAGCATTTTTTACATCCTGGCTTTAACCTGGCTGTTTGTACACATGTCTTAATATTCTGGAGAATGTAAAATGATACTTTCAACTAAGCCTGGGTAGGTTTCAATGTAATGTGGGAGCACATCTTAAATACTAGATGGAAGAGGAGTTGTTTGAGTCATGTGAAACACAGGATATTTCGTGCTATCACTGAATTGTATTAATTCATGGCTTTTTTTTCTAGCGAAAATAAATCACTTTAAAATGGAATACACTGTCGCAAGTCTCAGCAATTTCACGGAGAAGCCCGTTACACCATAGTGTGTAAATTACTTTAGACATTCCTGGTTTTAGACTGACATAATGGTTTCCAGTATGAAAATATGTCATATGCATTTGTTATCCAACACTCGACTGTGAACAATTATCAAGGAACAATGTATGTATATTGATAAAATCATTCTCTAACAATGAAAGTAAATATGTGTTTGAGGATAAAATTTTATTTCTCGATGCACGTGACACATTAATGAGACACACCCAGTACGAGACGTTTAACCAAACTTGTTTTAGCAATAATGATAAAAAGTATTAAGATAATTGTCACATTCTTCGAAATACTGATAGGGTAATACATTGTCTGTATTATAAATCAGATGTTTTAAACATTGTTCTTCCATACAAAATGTCGCTAAAATACGCTCGCCTTTAAGCTTACAGTTTCGGTCTACTCTATGTGGCATGTACTGGTTTTTCAAGACATTTCGAACTGTTGCAAGCAGTTAACCTGTAAGGAAAACTACATGGTTTAGTATGTACTGACAAAGATTCAGAGAAATACGTACATTTGAAATGAATGTCTGACAGGCATTTCCTTAACAACAAAATGTGAATATGCTATGCTAGAAGTTACATAATACAAACCTTTATTAATAAATGCTTACATGCATATCGATGAGAACATTATTCACAATTAGCCATTTCACATGCATATAAATTACACATTGATGGAAAAATTAAACCTCATTGTTCGAAAATTAAGTTATGGATGTCCCCATCGCAGGTCTCCTTCCAGCGAATGGCGATTCCCTGGTGAGATCTGGTAAGTTGATAGGTGATTACTCCATGTCCACACTCCTCTTTAAGCTCATTGCTAATACAGGCAATCATCAAATCTTGTAATGTTGATATTAAGTCACTGTTGGGGAGAAGGTATCACACAGCACAACCGTTGCATGCTATTCCTTCACCAAAGCGAGTGCCGAGACTGTTATCGAAAGTGTAGCACCAAGATTCTATATCATTGCAGACATGAACTTGTAGAATACCGTCATGAAGCTTAAAGCAAGCTATGCTGTAAACTATTTGCAGGACCTCGTATATGTCTGTAGGATTGAAGATGCTAGCCATGACTGTCAGTCTAAGTGTTCTTACTAAGCCAAAATTTACATTTCCACTTACCACACAGAGTAGTTAATTTTTGGTTTCCTATTTACATAAAATGTTCCTTGTTGTTACATTGTTCGCTCCGTACTGTAGTAAGAGAACAACTGCATTCCTTCTGCATGATGTAATTGATTTCTTATTTTTCTCCATTTCACATCTGTATCTGTAGTGGACTATCTTCTTCTTCAATTCTAAACCACACTCGCCTGTATCCTGGAGTAACACTGGCATAAGGAATTGATGAGTCGAATCTCTCCATCGTAACTGAAGCTCCGGTGTATGATTCTCTCTCTCTCTCTCTCTCTCTCTCTCTCTCTCTCTCTCGCTCTTTATATACAGAAATTTTCTTCCAGTTTGTGCTAATATTAGTTCATCAATGATAACTTAGTTAAATCGAATTTACAGACACAAACATTACTGTTCCAAACATCACAATCCCACATTCCACAAGGCCACCTTTGAAGGTGGCTACTACCTTGCATTTGCGTGTTGTGTTCCTTATTATTACATGTTTAAGTCCACAAAGTAGGGCTATCATAAAACCCTCTAATCAATTTATATTTTATTCATTTATATCCTGGTCCCTTGGTTATTTCTTCACTTGCAGTTTTAAAACATAGGTGTCCAGAACAACAAGGCAGTTTGCTGCTGGGTCTCATATTAAAAACCGAACATCCATCTTTCTCATTACACAAAACCCATTCTTGATATGTATTTCCTGCAAAACTTTGTCTAAAGTTCCAGTATTCATCTATGTTACACATTTGGAATTGGAAGTACATGTTGTTTAGAAACTCGAACCATACTTTCTTGTATCCTGGAGTAATACTGGCGTACGACGTCTGTGGTTTTAATTTCTCCATTTTTTTCGAAACCTTATGCAGGTAATAAACCTGTAATAAACCTCAGTCGAAATTAATATCTTTACACGTAGGTGGGATGTTGGTAAAAGTATTCTCTAATAGCAATGCTTTTGCATTTTGAACAGAACCTTTTTTCTCACAGTGATTGGTATATTAGTGTTCGACTATGTAATTAATACCGATTCAGTCGTGTATCTTCTGATATTTATGACTTCTGCATTGGTTTAAGTTTTTAAAATTTCCTTCCTCATTTTTCCAAGTACATATACTGGATAGTCTTCGAGGAGCACATCATTTACATACTGGAAACACTTTATGTAAGCTAAGTTCCAACACAGTACTTTAGAGACATTAGCATTGGTTGCATCAGAAATTGCAAGCTCCTTAATTACAAAGGAGTTGTCTTGATAGTTTTCGAAACCATGAACATAGCACATCATTTTTATGTTATTAATCTATACACTATGTCCAAAAATTATCCACTCATCTTTTTTATAAAATATCAGTGGTCGCCTCATAAACCACTTCATAAAATCTGGAATCGTCCATTACTACATATGGGGTAATTCTGTCTTCAATATGCTGTTCCAGCCTGTGCGACATACAGTCCCTCCGCATATGTTGATCATAATCACCATTAGCAATGGCACGCAAGCCATGAGGACAGTCTTTGCATGGCAAATACGACACAATATCATCATCAGCTCGTAAATGTTCAGAGAGGAACGGATATACTAGATTTATTTAGTGCCCCACAAAAGCAATAATATACTCTTTTTGCAACACCCATACTTTAGAGCAGTCTAAACTCAATAAAACTTTTCACCTTCCCATAGGTTAGTATAGCATTAAATACTTCAACACATTCCTCATCACAATTATCACAACAGTGGCCATGATGCATTATACCTGGAGCAGACTGGTAGGGAAAATTACGTATTCCCTGTAGATGCTGGGTTGTAGATCTAGTTGGTGCAGTGGATGCCTGGTATTTTATTGGATGCCTAGCATTATAGTGGATGCTTAGCATTGATATAGATGTTGTAGTAAATGTCTGGCATTTCAGTGGACACCTGGTGTTGTTGTACACATTGTTGTACACATTGTAGACATCTGGTGTCATTCTTGGTGTAGATTCCTGGTGTTGTAGTAGATGTGATAGATGCCTGACGTCATTCTCAGTGTGTATGATTGGCATCGTTCTCAGATCTATTGCAGATGCCTAAGTCTCACTACTCCTAATGCAATACAAATGTACACACACGAAGTGACTTTGGCAGTTGACGACATAGCACTGAGAAAAAATTTATTTATTCCTCCTTATATAGTAAATGGATTCAAAATGGCTACCATTGTCCTTTAAATTTTCTTAAATTTGGACTTTTAAAAAATGACTGAAATTTAACAGGTTTTATCATCGATAGCAGTCATTTCAGGCTGGACATGTAGTATTTCATTAATATTATGTCGGGAAAGTCGTAAATGTAAATACAATAAGCTTATATTTGTTCAAAATATACACATTTTATACAAGATAGTATAGTCGAAATTCTGGTATGCAAGCTTATGGAGACATCTACACATGAAATACGTATTTTTCTCTGCTGTCCACAAATATTTAAAACAAACCGAATATGTATGTTTTACATTCCTCTAAATTTAAAGACTTTGGATTTAACATGAGTTTTTTGAACCTAAGTTTTCAATAAGTGATAACAGTTTAACTTGTTTATTGTTAAAATGATTGGTAAGTGTTTTTCATTACTTACAAATTTTAGCGAGTGAAAATATCTGTTGAACAAAATATTTTTTCATTGATATCTGGGTAACTTTGAACTTAAAAACAGGTTCTTAGGAATAATTTATATATATATTCATCACGATAATATTTTCTCATTAAGTATGTGCGATTTCTGGTTTTAAGTTAATCTTCGTTAGAATTATACCATCTGCTTCGACACGAGCCGAACCCTGCACTTATCTTAAACGGAAGTGAAAATAAAAGTGAATTATTTTTCTTTTTGTGGTAGGAACATTTATTCGCATCGGTAAACCTATTCTCTCGATACATCGTTAAATAATGCGATTGAATTATATTTCCCAGGGAAGTGAAATTGTGAATTTAAAACATGGTAATGGGGTACGTTTTTTTTTATATGTGAAATGTTTAGGAAGACGTGATCAAAATGTTCATGGATAATAACTAGCTTGATTGGGGGAAAAAACCTGTAAACTGGACATTTTTATTGATTTGTGATGTAAATTTTTAATGTCGAGGAGTTTCACCCATAACCTTGGTTGATGTTCTCTCTCATCACAGCTTATAAGTCGATGTAAGTGTTCACTCAACTTATTCCTACATCAGATCCACAATGAATGGAAATGTTTTAAAATAATTTATGGTACGTATACAAATGAGAGGGAGAGGTACATGTAGGTCTTTATGCTATTGTGTTTGGTTAAAATTTAATTAGTAGGGAAATAGGATATGTTTAAGGGATAATTCAAAATGCGAGTTTGGAAATATTTAATTGTCCATATTAAGTGGAACTGCTATATCGTTCCGTATTGTTAAAAGTTGTAGTGTATTCAAATCAGTTTGTTAGTAGGTTTGGGTATTTTATTCCATCTTTAAGTTATCAGAATGGGTGGTATACCAGTTTTCTAGGGAAATGTTAATTCGTATACATAATTTTGATCCATTCATATAGTTGTGTGTTCAACTCTGCCACAAGCTCCACGTCTGTAAGTCATTCCTTGACTGACCTCACAGCCAGACGGAAGTGTTTCAAAATAATTTAAGGTATATGTAGAACTGACTTGTGTCAATTTCACATTTAATTAATATCCAAAGGCATAACTAATCTGATGGTGCAGACTTCATTTTACATAAAATATAGAGTCTTTAAAAATTCCATTCTGCGATCTTCCGAACCCAACGGACGTATATTCAAATCATTTTATTTCTTTCCATAGCTTGGCTCTGTCATTCGTTTTTCCTGAGACATTTAATAATTTCTCTCATCTTATATGTCACTGCTCTTATTCATTTGGAATAATCGTAACATACACGATGTAAATAGTATCTTTCAAAGTCGTCTATCTCTCAACACCATCTAAGAGACATAAAAACACTTATGCCACTCTTGCATCAAACTCACCATATTTATACCCCTTCCCCAGCACATCACACCTCATCGGGTGTCAGTCATCATGTTGACAACATCACTCCCCTATATACACCCCTTTCCCAACACAGGCACATCTCAGTACAATGCCAGAGCTCCAAGGATGAGGACATACCAGAGCTGCTCCCCACCCAAAGAAAGAAAGAAAGGAAATAAAGTACACCAAACTATACACTTATCACAACAATTATGATTAATTCATTAAATTAAATTAATTGGATCAATAAATCGAAGTTTTATACCATTTTTTACGATTACTGAAAAATGGATCGGATTGAGATCGGATTAATGATCAAGGAAAAATTGTTGATTGGATTAAAATCGGATTGAGTTTTTGATCGGATTAAAATTGGATAAATCCTTATTCCGATTAATTTGATATGAAAGGGTTAATCCGATTAAACAAAGGCGGCTGCCCTTTGTATCTATAACCACTACGCCCCAACTACTACAATTTTATGAATGTAATGTTTTACCGAAATACATTCATTTTGACGTTTCGTCTCATTGCTCGCCACTTGAACCTCTGCCTGCACTGTGTTTCGGTGTGGGACGCAGTGGAAGCAAGAGGGTACACACACCCGTCGAGAAGGTTCGGGACAAACCCGACGGACCACCAGCAGGGCGGATAGTTTCATAGTGCCACAGGTTGTAAGCACTCCACAGGCGTCGCTGCGCAACATCCAAGGACATTTCAAGGCAGCTGGGGATACGCCTGTGTACATGTGTCCAACATTGCTATATTTAGGAGTCCAGCAGAGCGGGAACTGTCGTCGCTGTGTCGCTTACGGCGTCTACCATTACGACCTGAGCATCGCTAGGCACGTGTGGCCTTCTGCCAGTAACAGGCAGCATTGAAGCTTGAGGATTGGCGACGAGTGGTGTTCAGCGACGAATCACAGTTCTGTCTTCATACAGACGACCACCGAATTCGAGCCGGGAGACGTCCTGGGCAGCGTCGTGATCCACGTTTCATTGTAGGGTGGGACACGACCCTAAAGAGAAGTGTCATGGTGTGGGGTGTCATTTGTACGATTCCCACACCCCACTGGTGATGAATTGTAGTAATTATAGCGGCGCGACGATACGTCCAAGAAATTCTGCGACAATGCAACTTAACAACAACACATTGTCCAGAATTTTAATGCCAGGCCTCACACATCACGGGTACCTCTAGCCTGCCTTCGAAATGTGAACATGCTTCTTTGGCCAGCAAGGTTCTCAGATCTTTCTCCCATCGACAACGTTTGGGACAAAATTAGACAACTTCGGCCAGGGGCAACTACGGCAGATTTGGAGGGTCATTTGCGCCAGCTGTAGTAGGATCTTCCTTCGAACATCCGACGTCTGTATGCCTCCATGCCCGACCGTATCGCCGCTTGTCTCCATGCTATTTGTCGTTCAACGCCACACTAAGTGCATCCTGATTTTTTCTGTATACATACAACCACGGCCTGTGCCTATATCCACTTACGTGCCCCTGCGATGTCTCGTTGAGGGTGATTGATTGTTTTTTACAAACGAGCATATTTTCAAACAAGTATTGCTAAATAAGTAATTTTGTTCAATTTAAATGTATTGTGTAAATTTTCTACTGTAAAGATAAACTGAAAAAAAAAAAAAAAAAAAGGTTAACATCCAACTCCACAGAAAAATGTCTAATTTTGTGCTGACAGTATTTCTTTAGCTACATTTTTTTTTTTTTGTTATCTTTGAGTCATCAGTAACTAATATTGCTGTTAATGTAATATTAGGTTAAGCTATTAATGTTACTGTAACATTAAGTACTTTTGTGATAACATTACCTCCTTACTGTATTGGCAACATTAAGGTGGTGTTTAAGGGAACTGTGGAGCTGCGCGTCCAAGGTCAAGAAGCGAGGGAGCGATACGGGCGACACTAACACGCACGCCTTGCGCCTCATCGCTCCTACGCGCAGGGCGTGCAGTTTCCGTCGTGACGCTTTACCGTGTAAACTAGATCTGTAACTGTAGGTTTTTTTTTACTCGCGTTGAAAGTACACAGATGAAACTACGCCCGTATAATCGTACTTTTCTCTTACAGCTTATAGAATCTTCATAGGCAAGCTTTAAAAATGCGACATTTGACCACTTTCACGACTTTTTTCCTCCATTAATACAGTTAATATGACAAAAGCAAAAAAAATAGGGGTATAGATAATGGTTTTTTTGTTGTCTTTTCTGATAAAAAGTTGTATTTGCAGAACATTTATTTACCGAGGCACCCGTCTACGCGCAAACAACGATTACACAGAAACGTTTCAGTACATAGGAACCTTAAGTCGCAGCAAAACGAATTTTGTTTTGCGGCAAAACAAATATTGTGTTGCATTGATTTTAACATTTGCGTTAAAAATGTTCTTATATTTCATTTACTTTAAATTAACATAGCTGTGTTAAATAAATTAAGTGCAATTATTTTGTCACAAAAAGAAATATTGCTAACGAAAAAAAAATGATGGCAGGCAGGGGAATTAAACCCATGTCCTGAGTGCTTGACACACTCCTCTCTACGAAACCCAGCGGCCTACCAAATGCTCTACCTTAAAATACCTGTTCCTGTTTCTTATTGTGGGTATATTATACGAAATAACGACAAACTGCAGTTCTCTTTCGTTATGAGGAAATACTAAATGCTCTAGAAATATATGCATATTTGGCACACTTAAAATGCTTTGCGTCCCTCAAGGCTGGTCTAGGCCACAATTATTTCCCATGTTATTCTTTAAAATTTAGATACGTAGGTTTCATTTCACGATGTTATCGCTCTTCACTACTAACCATCATTATACAACACTATTAATGTTTCTACAACTGTAGTTGTTTGTTACGTGTGAACCGTCACTAACAGTTAAGTTATGATGTCACTGTTAAGTTATGATGTTAATTTAGCATTAAGATAATAACGTAACAACATTAAA
The DNA here is from genome assembly GCA_029891345.1 of Dryococelus australis. Lineage (NCBI taxonomy): Eukaryota > Metazoa > Arthropoda > Insecta > Phasmatodea > Phasmatidae > Dryococelus > Dryococelus australis. The sequence goes on from CM057009.1 coordinate 278,759,354, forward strand.
TCCTTTCTGAACTGTCAACTTTAGGCTGGTGTATATGTTGCGACAAAACAAATTTTGTGTTGAATTGATGACAACATTTGTGTAAAAAAATTTTCTTCCATTTTATTTGCTTTAAAACATTCAGATGTTAAATTAAGTTATATTATTTTTCAACAAAAATAAATAATTACTAACGAAAAAAATATGCAAGCGTGAGAGAAATTGAACCCGCTTAAACTTTCTCCACTTGACAGATTCCGACATCCTGCCAACAGCGCTAACGTGACATGTTGACCTCAGGTTTATTTAGTAAGTATTGTGTACAACATAACGACAAACTTCAGTTCTCGTTCGTTACGTGGTAATACTTTATGTTCTATAAATATATGCATAACTGGCACACGTCAACTGCTTTGCAAGGCTTGAGAGCTGGTGTAAGCTACATTTAGTTTTCGAACTATGCTTTAAAATTTTAATACAGTGTTTCATTTTGCGAGGTTATCACTGTTCACTACTATCTACCATTTTTACAACGCCAAGTCAGTGTAACATTGTGTTGGTTGTACATTCCTTTAATGCCGCAGTAACGCAAAATATTTTGTTCTTCGTGTTAATTTTAGCGTAATACTACTTTTGGTTGCGGCAACATTACTTAGAGGCTTTGTTAACTTCAACATTTCAACAATATGTTTGCACTGCGATAATAAATGATTTTGTAAATGGTTAACGTTAAGTAACTTTATCACAACATTATTAATGTTACTACAACATAAATGATTAAAGAAATTCCTGGATAACAACTTTTTGTTGCAGCGATGTTAAGACTTTTTTCTTTGTGGAATGATAAAGCACGAGCGAATGACGGTTAGCAATTCACGTGAAACCCTGACACCTCGATGGCAATCCTGTTGCTTACTGGGAATCAACACGAGTTCTCGTGTAATTTCAAATATAATTTCACCAGAAATCGTGCAGTTCAAATAGATTTTTAATTAATACGATTGTACTTGTATGATTTACTGATATACCGGATGTTTTTGAACAACACCCACAAATTCCTGCAGGATATTCCTTAAGAAAAAATAATTCACAAATATGTGTAGCAATTTTACTAAAGTATATTAATTATTTAGGGAATTGTGTAGCCCCAAACTTAATTTTTTTTTTTTTTTTTTTTTTTCGTTCAAAATATCAAAGACTACTTGTGATTAAGCAACAGATCGGCGAATGGCCTTTTGTACAACATGTTACACCTCTGAAAACATGATTGCTAATATCGTCCCCTTCATAGTGGAAATGGGAATTGGCACGTTTTTATTGAATAAACTTTGTATTACTAAAATGTGAGTAATAATTTTTAAGACTTCTTTTTAACTCAACGCGTCTAAATTAACGAAAAAAAGTTGCCTTGTAGAAACGCTTTCGCAGGTGAAAAGTCCCGAGTAATCCATGCGCAACTCTCAAAACAGAAATTTTTGCAGGAATGTGTTTTCAATTATGATTTTGTAGGGTAGGGGGGCACACCTGCCTTAAAAATAACTTTTCGGGATATATGTACATATGTTTTCGTCTTACGTTTGCTTGAGGAATAACTGGCTAGAGCTTGTCAGTGTTGTTCAAAAACATCCCGTGTAGCTTACTATGGTTTTAGCTTAGTACCGTTGTCGAAGTTAAGACAAAATCTACAGTGCGTCTTATACCAGACGACACTCGAAGATTAATGAAAAATAATGTTTAGATGCTAATACCATTTATACTAGACATTAGTTACTGAAGTAATCATTATAAAATATCGCATACAAGTAATGCTGTTGCGATAATTTATTGACTAAATCATTACTCGCAAGTGTTTCATTGATAATGTTCAGGTAGCATTGTATGTTTACTCACGTATGTTTTTTAATTAAATTGTAAGTTATTGTATTAAATAAGTACAGTAACAATAAATGTATTAATTTTTCAGTGTTTTCTTATTCTCTTGGTTATTTAAATACCTCTCATTGTGTAGTTTGTCAAGAATATATCCTGCTTATGTATTTTGACGGAGATATTGAAAACATTTTTTTATTTATATTGCCTTATTCCCCTTCCATTCTAAATAGACAGTAGGAAAACTTTCGTCTAAGTCAAGTTTAGTAATACGAAAAATAAAACCGACTCCAAATTTGGATCTTCAAAACTCTGTAGGTCAAAGATCTCCAAAAGTACTACATTAAACGTAGAAACTAAAATGAAAAAATTACTTTTTGTAAAATTTACTCGTAGTTAAAATATATCTATCTGGTAAAAAAGAGTCTGCACACTGTAAAAGATGGAATTTTACTAGGAAATTGTTTGTAATTTATCAAATGCTTATAACAATACATAGATTTCTCTTGTAAAACGACTCGTTTGTTAAACTATAAGGGCCGTGTTTGTAGTAGAACTCAAGGAATGTTTGTACTGTAATGACCCGTATTCACGAGCTTCAGCAAAATGGCGGTTACTTAACCAACAACATTAAACCGTATACAACTGTTTGTGTAAAGCTGGAGTCACAATACCTCGACGAACCCGATACGACAACCCCGACACGCGAAATCTGAGTAGCAGCCAATGAAAAGCAAGGTCACTGTGACGCCAGTCCCACAAAATCTCAGCCCCGACAGCCCGACAAAAGTAGATTCTATTTCTACTTTCCATCATGCCGGACTCGTCCGGGCGCGATAAAAATGTAAAAATTAGAAAACAAATTTTCGTGGTTATTTTCTTACTCTAGTAAATAATAAACTAACTTTCCACCGAAATATCGTTCCAGTTTGTTTCTAAATAGTTTTTATCTCTAGTATAAATTAAAATACCGTGGAAAGTAAAATAATCATTCACTTTATCGCTAGTTTTTAAAAGTTAATATTGGATATTATAAGAATAACTTGCCCTTTTATAATTTTCCAACAGTTAACATACTTGTCGCGCAGATTTCGTCGGGGTATTGTGAACACTAAATAAAATTTAATGTGAAATTTCGTTGAGCTCTGGCGTCATATCTGTCAGTTGTATCGTGTTCGTCGGGCTATTATGACTCCAGCTTAGAAACTATGAGTGATCTAAAGTGTAGTTGCATGCAAAAATAAACGTATAGCGAGTTTTAATAACGTAAAACGCGTAAAGAACTCAAAGAATCATAATGAAATGACAATTTCAATCAAACGTTCCCGTATAACACATTAACTGCAAATATTTCCTAGCTACACGGAACTCTTCAAATGAAATTGCTAGTAAATGCATTCTTATTAACCAGATAACTCCCTTAACATTTTGTAAGTACTTGGAAACATATCTAATATTAAAGTAAACGTTAAGTCTTTCAGTCAAGTTGGTCTAGTGGTTAAGAGTGTTGGCTAACAATATAAAGGACGTGGGTTATAGTGCCCGTGCTAGCAGTAATTTTTTTTATAAATTATATCTTGTAATAATTTTTTGAGGTATTCTCTTCTATTGATTCATCACATTTGTTCCATGAAGGAAAAAAAAAATTCTGATGTTCACTTTTCAATACTGTAAGTTGTAATACAAGTCTATCATTTGTAATATTACAAATATATGTTTTTCAGATTTTACAAGGAAACTGCTTGTAGTTTTACAAAGGAATTTCTTGGCTACTAGATTTTTAGGGATTTTTCTTGTAAAAGAACTAACTTTTTTTTTGTGCAGATGTTTCCTTGTTGCATATCTAGGTTAATATTTATTTATATTTTTCATTTATGTTGCTTGGCAAATGGTTTACCTAAGTACGTATAGAACATACGAAGCTTTCTTTTGTACAGTCATTTATGTTGTGTTTTGCTGTTGCGAAATAATTAAAGTGCCATGCATTTTCACATAATTTGTAACATTATTTGGCGTATCATTAACTTGCTGTGTGCGTGTGTGTATGATCGTGAAGGGCAAAACGAGACGCCAACGTTACTTGTACGACGGAAGAGCAAGGGAAAATAAAATTTCCGACCAGCCGATGCAAATAAATGTTTCCCTGGAGAGAAATGCTGCAGGTCGTCGGTCCGGGCAGTTCGACGTGCTGCGGGGGACAGGGAGGGCTCGGCGCTGTCTAGAGCTGCAGATGCGAGCCAAGACAAAGGGAGGCGGTGGAAAGTTGATACAGCCGTGTGCGGGTGGCACGGGATTTTCGAGCGCGGGGCATAGTGATTGATCGGCCTGCGGAGGAGCAGTTTGAAAAGAGTTCGCCAGCGTCACGCAAGCCTTCCTTCTCGCCCGCCGGCCTGCCACGGCCGCACCATTGTGACAAATGGCCGTCATCTCTTGTTCTGCTGCCTTCTTCCCCAACATTCGCCTTGCGGGTTTGGCACTTCGCTCCCGGAATAGACATGTCAGGCGGAGTATCATCGAGGCCGCCTGCTCCACTCCAAGTGGCCTCGTCGCCTCTTACTTCTCTGCAGTCCACTGTCGACATGTCCTGCTCGCGCGCTACACAACAACGCCACCTCTCTACTCCCCTGACAAAATTACACGTTTCAAGCTCAGTTCACAATTCAAAGCTGGACAGTAGCCATATCAAATAGATCGTGTACACAAAAATTGCGTGAGTGTAAAGAATTGGGTGGCTCTTTAACAGCGAGATGTTGAGAGACGATGCGGATGAAGCGAAGTGAATATGGAGCAGCGCCGGAATGAAAGTGCGGAGGAAGCGGGAGATTCCCGAGAAAACCCGCCGACCAGTTGCATCATCAGGCACGATTCCCACATGCGAAAATCTGGGGGTGACCCGAACGCGATTGAACCCGTTTCACGCAGGTGGGAGGTGAACAGGCTAACCGCTTAGCAAACGCTGCCCCGTGCACAAGAATTGACCGCTATGATTTCCAACCTATTGATTCACAACTGCGCATAGTAGGTTGTGTGCATGAGGTTCTGACAAAGTCCTTGCAGGGAATTGTTAGTCATTTCTTGCGCAGACGCATTGAGCAACGGCTGGCCAGAGCAGAGTATAAAAATGTTGACGAAGTTGTTTATTTAGCTGTAAAATTTAATGAATATAGGTATGCTGAAAGATGAATAAATATTCCAAGATATAATTTTAGAGAAAATAACAGGCGTCAATGGACTAGTAGAAATGTTTATAACTTATGCACATTATTGGATTACGAAAGAAAACATTTTAAAGACAAGCAGACATACCAGCGCTTTTAAATCGCTGTCTACTTACAAAAAAATTACGCACATAACCTGTTACTATAACCCACATTATTTATGTCAGGGCAGCGAAAATATCAAAAAATGATTTCACCGGCATTGCCAACTGACGCCAGCCTCGCCACAAAACGTAATTGGATAAAATTAGTACGTATGTATTCACTCTAAATCAGTATCGCTCGAGGAATTCTGGCCGTGTCTTATGTGCTGCCATTATTTCCCCCACTCTGTTTTTTTTTTATTGTGAATCTTCTATAACATCTGTTATGCAAGTCAATCCATTTGTGTAGTGTTGATATCCTATGCGTGGTGAAGCTGGAGATTCCCAGGTTTAACCCACGGAAAATTCAAACATACGCGCTTACATTACTTATATTATATTTCATGAAAACAAATCGTTTATATGAATGGCTAATGCCGTGTCCACCAACAGTACGCAACCAACATGCCAGCAAAATTTCTTTCAGGCAAAGTATCCCGGGGGTATATTTTAAGCGGTGTTCTCATATACATGGGGAATTCTTGGTTTTTCTAGCATGTTTATAAATTTAAAAAAATAAATATTAAAAATCACCCATATACCCAACCAGCTACTCGCCTTTCACAGCGGTAAAGACACAGCCTCTGAACTGTGAACTCGTACTCATGTCACAATATTGATTTTACTGTATTTCGGCAGAATTAAAAGCGGGACGCAAAAATAAGTACGTAGTTTCCTTGTCTTCAGTGCACTGCATATCAAGGTGAATAGGTAGTCGGGTATAATGAGTACTTTCTGATTTTTTTTTGTACGTAAACAAGCTGGGAAACCATGGATCCATTTGGCAGGAGAAAGTTCCCCTTGTGAAGAGCACGGGAATTTGTGTTGGACAGGGGAGAGAACGCTACCTGGGGGGGGGGGGGACATCCTTACAGTGATTCTCCGGATCGATGCCAAAAGGCCACTGAGAAAATGGTTTTGTTAAATCGAACAAAATTTGTTTGGCGCAACCAAATTAATTGTTTGTATAGGGGCAGGTAAAAATTTGTTTTAATCAAATTGTTTTGCTGTATTTATTTGGTCATCCCAAACAAAGCTTTGGTTTATGCGACGAAAGATTTGTTTGGATCTACGTACATTAAAGAGTTTCCGTAATTAAAAGTGACTGGGAGCCCCATTATGATTCGAACATACCTAGAGCATCTACCTCCGAGTGCTATGCATAAGCAGCCTCAGGTAAAGCGCCTAAAAGTGAATTCGGCATTTTTTAAAATGCATATTTTAAATAAAGGACAATGTCCGCAAATAAATGTTTCAAATTTTACAATTTTACTTTTAATTTCATGTAGAACTTGTTTTATTGGGAAGTTTATACCATTATTAAGCAAGCATCAATAAATACAATAACAAGCACTGTTACTATCGTAATTGTCAAAAAAAAGCAAAAACAAACTCTCGAGCTATATTTTCGAACGAAGACATCAAATGAGTGGCGAAACAAACATATGCAGTTTATTTAAAAAAATATTTTGCTTTCAGCCTAATTTATTTTATCCCAACACATGTTTTTTTTTTTTTTTTTTTTTTTTTTTTCAATCAAGCGTGTATTTCGGTTGAAGAAAAAAAATAAGTCTGTAGTTTTTCAAATTTTATTTATCGAATAAAATATTTTGTTGGGCCGGCTACATATATATTTGTTCTTATACAACAAAACATTTGGTTGGTCGGAACAAGCCTTTCTCTCAGTGGGAGTCAGGTATTCCGAGAGGGTCGAGTAATTTAGTTCTGTGTTCAACAGCAACATCTTGGAGTTCGGTGACAGCGAGAAAAGGTGAAGATGGCGCGGCGGCGGCGGCGGAATACAGGCGCAAAGAGAACGGCAGTGCCCCGAGAAAACCCTCCAGCCAACGTCCACTACGTTCCCTCACCTGCGAGTATCCGCGCGAGCCCGCCGTGGATCGAACCCTGTTCACCGGTGTCAAGAGGCGAGTAGTTCTGACGACTAAACCACCGCGACCTCTAAGGTCTGGCGAGGCGTTTTTACACCCGGGGAATGAACCTGGCCATCCTCTTGAGTGCGCCTTAGACACGAATTAAGGCTATAAATTTCAATTGTATTCAACAAGTACGTGGATGACAGTACAAAAAATTACGGAAGGTTAATCCTAAATAAACTTTTTTATAGGTTATTCACGGTAAAATGAGCACTTTTGACAGCCCTGCTTAAGATCAACTTGTAAGCACGCTGCGTAGTCTTCCGCCTTATGTAAAATTAATATTGTCATGGGCCTCATCACTTTATTCATGCGTCGGTCAAGTGAAACTGTGAACTTATTATAAATGTAAAAGTTTTACAAATTTGCTTATTTTTACACTCCGATACATAAAAAAAAACAGAAAGCAAATGAAATAATTTAAGTAATTATAACTGGTTACCTAACACTTTTTAATCTACATTAAGATATGGAATTAATTTCTTCCAGCATTGCCAACTTTACTGGACGCATATCACACAGTGCGCCCGTTAAAATATTGTGCTGGTAGGAGCAGTGACGTTTTTCTAACGTTGATCTCAAAAGTGCTCACTTTATCGTAAACATTCTACTAACAGTGTGAGCAAATATTTTTGCATTCTGCACTGAGAAAATTGTTTGTCCCATGCAACCAAATATTTGTTTTATAGTGCAAAAATACATTTAGTTGCCCTAATAGAATATTTTGTTGACTAAACGAAATTTGGAAAACCACAAAATTAATTTTGTTCGTCTAACAAAGTACACACTTAGAAAAACAAAACCTCTGTGTTGGACGAAAAAAAATAATTAGACTGTCAACAAAATATTTAGTTGAATCAAGTATATTTGTTTGTTTGGCCACTCACTTGATTACCTTCATTCGAAAATTCAGCTCGAGATATTGTTTGTATTTTTTGCTGCAATTACGATTGTAACAGTGTTAGTAAGTACATTTTTTATTGTTTAATAATATGCATAAATGTCCTAATAAAAAGAGTCCAACAGTAAAAGGAAAAATATCGTTTCAAAACTTGAAATGTTTATTTACGAACGCTGTTTACTTTCTTTAATTATATGTACTTGAAAACATTCCCGTTTCAACAGTAGTAACTTTAGTTGAGGTTTCTAAGGCGTAGCATTAGGGCGAAAATGATCCGAGTTCGAATCTAGAGCGAGCTTACAACTTTTCTTACGTTACAAAACAAAACGAAATTGATTTTAATTTTACATAGTATTTCCTTTACTTTCATATATATTGGGAAATATCAATTGTGTCACCTTGTAATTACCTCTCTCGCCTTAATGCATTTAATGTGCATGAGTTAACCAATATATACATTTAACCTCCGGGGAAGTTATGAAATAACGGACCATGGAGTTAAAAACCAACTGCGCCGTCAGCGATTTAAGCTGCGGTCGAACCTATAACTATGCGAAAGCGAATCAGATGTGCTACCACGGTGAAAAATGCTGAGAAGTACGGCCGTTGGGAAAGGTATAGGCTGTTCACGGTGAAATGAACACTTTTTAAAGCCCTGCTTAAGATCTATTTGTATACACGTTGTGTGTTCTTCCGCCTTATGTAAAATTAACATTTCCATGGGCCTCATCGCTTTATTCATGCGTCGGTTAAGTGAAATGGTTAAATTATTAGAAAACAAAATATTCCACAAATATGCTCGTCTTTACACTTCGATCCATTATAAAAATGAAAGCCAAAGAAACGGTTTCTAACACTTTTTATTGGACGTTAATATATGGAACTACTTTCCCCTCCATCATTACCAGCTTGACTGGGTGCATGTCACTTATTGCGCCTGTTAATATATTTGCAGGTCGGGGCAGTGACGTACTATGGTTGATTTCAAAAGTGCTCACTTTATCGTGAACAGTCTTTAATCACGCGTTAAGGCTGTTCACGATAAAGTGAGCACTTTTGAAATCAACCTTTGAAAAATGTCACTACTCCCCACCTTGCATATATTTAAACAGGCACATTGACTGCCACGCTCCCAGTAAAGTTGGCAACGACTGAAATAAAGTAGTTCTTCGTCTTAACATTACAATACAGGTGCTAAGTAAACATTTGTGAATACTAAAATATTTAATTTTACGTTTTTTTATTGCATGTAAGTAAAAGAATAAAAACATTTATAAAATATTTATTTTTCTAAAACTTTTACTGTTGCTCTTGACTATAATAGAATATCTTTGGCAGGGTTGTCAAATGTTCTCATTTTACTGTGAACAGCCTATAACTGTTAACATCAACATAACCGAATAAATGAAGTCAACATATATTTTAACCATAGCAAGAAGAAAAATTACTGTCAAATTATGCCTTATGTTGAAAATATTTTTAAGTGTATTATTTTCTTATTTAAGACGTCCAGATCAGTGCCAGAATGAAAGATAACAAAGCGATGCCTTTCAGCCAGCTTAATTCGTAACTATTGCTCAAATTGAGCTCAATGCACTTGATATATACGCCTTTGCCTCAGAAGACACGATAACAATACTGTAATTTTTATTGCGTCTTGACAAACAGTTTTTTCTAACTAATTGGCAAGATTATTTTTGTAACAGTACAATAAAAGCGGACCAAATTTACAACACATTGCTATAGAATAAATAAAGCTAAATTTGTGAATTTTTACCAATGTTTACTGCACACTTAAATGTTTATTACAAACAAAAAGTTAAATAACTTTTGAAAATATCATTGAAAATGTGATGTAAAGAAACTATATTTCATAAATATTGTAACAAGGAAAAATTTTTGTAAGTACTTTCCAAAATAATTCTTCGCCTAAAGTGTTTTACTGTGCACAGTTTTGTGAACAGGGCCAGTCAAGTTATTAAATTAGACCACCGATGGTTTATAAAAATTTGTCAGGGTGAATACACACAAATCATTTTGTGGCTACCACGAAATATTTTTTCACTGTACAAAATAAGGAACGCCTCCGTATTTCCTTGCGAATAATACCGAGTCTTCAGTAAGATTTATTCGCCACTGTAACGAAAAAAATATAGTTTTGTGGCAGTTAGTACCTCCATGCCACTAAAGCTGGAGTCACAATACCCCGACGAACCCGACGCGACAACCTCAACACGATGAAATCTGAGTAGCAGCCAATGAAAAGCAAGGTCACGGTGACGTCAGTCCGACAAAATAGTAGCCCCGACAGCCCAACAAACGTAGATTCTATTTGTAATTTTCGTGCGTATTTCTCCACTATAGTAAATAAGAAATTAAATTGCCTCCAAAATAACGCTCCGGGTTTTTTAAAATACATTTTATCTCTCGTATAAATTCAAATATTATCAAAAGAAAAATAATCACTCAATTTATCGCGAGTTTCAAAATGTAAGTATTGGATTTTATAATGAACTTGCTGTTTTAGAATTTTTCGGCAGCCAACTAACACACTTGGCGGGCAGATTTCGTCGAGGTGTTGTGAACACTGAATAAATATAATATGGAATTCCGTCGAGCTCTGACGTCATGCCGGTCTGTCGTGTCGTGTTCGTCGGGCTATTGTGACTCCAGCTTTACACCTATTTCTTCAAACTTCAAAAACTAGCACCAGGCACCAGTGACATCTAGCAATACTTGAAACATTCAAACATTCCTTTAAAAACTGAAAAAGTTACGTATACCACATTTATAGAAATAAAATATTTGTAAAGAAAATTGTCATTAGAAGGTTGTGTGAGTGATATATAATACACCATTACGTTTGTTTTGTGTTCAAACCTCGCTGCAAAAAAAAACTGTTTAAATTTTTTTTTACGCAGTGAACCAGCCGCATAAAAAACTTTTTTTTTGTAATCTTGCATTTTTGTAAATAAACATAGAAAAACTAACTAGAAAATTTAAGGAGAGATTCAGTGAATTTCTGTAAAGTACTGTGAAATTTACAAGAAATTCGTTGTCCAAAAAAATCAATGTTTCCGAAAATAGTGAAAATTTTATCAGCCACTATCCGTAAAATGAGGGAAAACATTTTCAATCGGCACGAAATATTTTGTGGCCTCTGTTGACAAAATGCTAGTGGTAACAATAGAAATTATTTTGCAGCGTATATAATAATTTATAACAAGTTATCTCAGTTGCAGTCATGAGCAATTATCTTCGAATCTCCTCTGCTGAGCAAACATATTTAAAATATATATATATAACGCACACAAAGTCTAAAAACGATGGGACGTGTTCATCAAAGCAGGTGCCGAACAACCTGCGTAGTTGATTCTCGTAAAGTCAAGTCACGACCGAAGTTTGTGTGCGGAACATCCTAAGTCCGCCCTTCCTGGAGCAAGAGAGTGACTTCTTAGCGATTGCAGTCATCGAAGGAACACACCATCGATGGAGATATTTAGCCGGCTCTTAACATCGATGTCTTGAGAGCCGATGAGGGTGAAAAGATGTATGGTGCAACGCCAGAATGAAAGGACGGGGGAACGGGAGATCCCCGAGAAAACCCGCCAACCAGTGACATCGTCCTGCACGATTCCCACGTGCGGGGAGCGACCGGGAGCGACCCCGCCGGAAATCGAACCCGGTTCGCCTTGGTGGCAGGCAAGTAGTCTGACCACTACACTGGGATATCTGGCGTTCGCGGTTGCATAGAGAACTTACGAATTGAAAGGTCCTGCCCGCCTCATTTTTACACCGGATTTTTACATGTGGGAATCGTGCCGGATCTCGGGGATCTCCCGTTTCCCTCGTCCTTTCATTCCGGTGCCGCTCCCCACTCACCGCATTCACCCTCATAAGCTCTCAAGACTTCGATGTTAAGAGCCGTCCAAATCTCTTCACTCCTGTCGCTCACTGGCGAGCAACGTGTTGAAATCCGTTAGCCAGTCAGCGCCTGGTAACCTTCTCGCCAGCCGGCAGCACAGCCAATAGGAACCTTCCGCCTCATGCAATAACCAATTACACATGAGGCTCGTTTCGTGTGCCTCGCGCAGCCAATCAAAGACAGCATATGCCTCCGTGTACTTTCCTGCTCCGTGGCGGTGGTGTAGCGGACTAGTTGCCTTCCTCCAATTCGAACCGGGTCATCCGTAATTACGAACGTGGGAAACATGGTCCGTTGGCCAGCGGGTTTTCTCAGGATGATCTCTTTTCCTTCCTCCGCTGCTCCATCTTCCCCTCAGTTCGCCCAGGCCTTGCTGTTAAGTGTCGAACAACACCTCTCGACTCAGTTCAGCTGACCTGGTGGTGTCGGGCGCGAGGCAGTGCCTTGCTCGGGGTACGAAGTTCTGTTGTGCGCTCCCCCTATGAAGGCGACTGGCTGACACCAGCACCAGACGTGCTCGTCCCACAGTGGGCATATTCACGTGGGCGGCACTGCCCTCCATTGCCGGCGCGACACAAGGCGCTCCGCCGCCAGCTGTGGAAACCACATGTGAAAACACTCGTGTGCGTCTAACTGTACGTACACTGTAAAAAAATCATGGTTATATTACCAGACATGTGTACGGTAATAATCGCAAACTTGTGTGGAAACATAGTTTTCCTTGCATGTAAGGTAAAATTACCGCACTCTGGAGTAAAATTCACCTACATAGTTGTGGGAGATCCCATAGATGGATGGGAAAATTACATAACGACGCGTGCATCTCTTCAGCATTGTCTCAATAGTTAAGTGGGAGGACGGGAGGAATAAACTATTCTTTAACACACTAATATTCACTCGTGCTGCCAAATCGTTGTGGTGTAATGGATAGCGCAAAGGCCTATCGTGATAGAGGGCCATGGTTCGCGCCCATCCACCACCATGTGTCGAGGAGAGTTGATGTTTCGGTTACTCTTCGTCAGAGGAAATAGGTAATGAAAATAATTAACAGTACTAACACCCAGTGTAATTTTAAACAAAAATTTATTATTCCATATTGTTAATATTACCTTACTTGTATGGGATTTACCCCCACTTTTGTCAGGCAATTTTTTGTACGTTTAGAGATCAGTTCCTTATGTAAATTTACTCCACATTTGACAGGTAATTTTACCTTACATGTAGAGGTTATTAGCTTCCATTGCATGTAAGGGAATTATACTTCTAATTTTTTTACAGTGTAGATACATTTCCGTGATGAATGAATTACCTAAAATATTTTGCCACATAATAAAGAAATTTAGTCAAATAGTCAAATGGTCAAATGAGTAGTAGTATGTAATGCGCCGGAACTGGCTCATATTTTTTTCCTTTCGCATGATATTGCGTATAAACCAACGACGGATATAAATTCTACAGAACTCAATAATTTTATTCGTTTGGTTCAGTTACTTTTAACATATTTACTATGACAATTATAATTACCTTGCCTTGTATGAACTATATATATATATAATTTTATTCTAGAACTGTTAAAATAAAAATATATGATTAAATTGTGACTAATAAAGAAAATACAAAAATTTGTATAAAATGTATCAAGAAATTAAATTTTCGAAATGTTATTGTAATATTTGCAGACTATAGACAAGCACTATCGTATTTGTGAAAAGTGTGTTAACTGGTTTTCGAAAAAGAGATATATTACTATTAATACAACAACAAAAATTGAAAGAACTTGCAGCACACTTTCTCCTATAACATGCTAAGGTACATCCCCTACAATCGCTAAGTAAAAGAAAAATACTGCTATTTATAATTATTCATTCAATATAGGAATATTTCTACATATAGCTGGTAGTATAGGTTCTGGAATAATATTATCTTGTCAATTATTTTTACGTCGTATGTCAGCATGCATATGAAAATTAAATCATATTGCAGCACTGTTGTAATGTACAGTCACCCTATCAGACCCACTTTAATTTATGGATTCTAGTGTTGCAAACTAATTATTTTATGATACGTCCTGTACTTAAGTAGACACAGCGCTTGTTTCGTTGTCACAGCCAGTGATATGTCATCTGTATGTTCGGAAACAGTTATATGAATCAATTATGACCTAGGCCAGTAAGACGGTTTGCGAATCATTTACTCAAAGGTAATATCATTGTTAATTGAACTTCGCAGTGTGCAGTACAGGCCAAAAATTACATATACGTGCGTAATGTACACAATTGTGTGAACTGGGTCTGGATGGGTTAAGCAAATGAGACACTCGCTTACATAAGAATGTTCACAGTACATGTTCAAATCCTACAAGCAGCTTTACAATCTTCGATTGCTATTTTCCTATCTTAAAACGTATTAAAAGCCCCATAAAAATAATTAATTCCACGATATATTACAGAATTTGGGCAAGAACATTTAAAGCGTTACGTTAAAACCTCTCAAATCCACCACTTATAAATGAATAAGTTGTATTGAAATTGTGCAGCTTACTCGTATATTGATAAGCAAACCAACAGAAAGGCATGTTATTTTCAAACAACATCCATAAATAAATCGTGCTGGGATGTTTAAAAATTTTAAAGTATAAGTATTTCTTTGTCATTATTCGCAATTATATTGTTTATTGAATTCCTTCATTAAAATTTAGCTGCTTTTTAGGTAAATATGTATTTTTAATGATTTGTACGAACTTATTTCCTTGAATGTCTAGACTTCATATTAAAGTATGTTCCATTAGGTGGTATCGTTGGTTATGGGGGCCGTGGTGGTTTAGTGGTTAGACTACTCACCTCCCACCCAAGTGAACCGGGGTCGATTCCCGGATGGGTCGCTCGTGCGTTTCCGCGCTTGGGAATCGTACCGGAAGGAGGTTCCTCAGGGTTCTCCCGCATCCCCCGCCCGTGCATTCTGGCGCTGCTCCGTACTCACCTCGCTTCGCCCTGTTGTGGGCTCCGCCGAGGGGCGAGCTGGAGGAGATCCCGGCGATGCGGGGCGCCATGGCGGGGGCGACACGTGTTTTAATAACAGGGTGCAAGAAGAATTCAGGGCGAGGTTAACTGCCGTATATGAGAGGCCGAGCGAGCGGCGCCCCCCCCCCCCTCCAGGAGTACTAGCTTCAGACTGATCCGCCGCCACGCCGCGTGGGCGTCGCGAGGTTTCCAAGGTCGACGCCGGCTGAAGGTCAGCACAACCCCGCCACACCGAGACGAGGGCCCAATCGTCCGACTCCCGTGCGAGTGACTTCTCATCGTTAGACATTTGTTAAAGAGAACCTGAATTAGGCGCAGGCAGGGAGTGTCCCGTTAGGAGACGATATTAGGAGACTGACTAAAGGGGGAAGTATCCTTGCTATCTTGGATTTACGTATTTTCCTCATTAACTTAATTTTCATTGTCAGTATTTAAAAACCAAGCTAGTCATGACTTAGGGAACATTTTAACAGTTATTTCTAAATCCCACTTATTGTTCTAACATGATTAGTGTTACATCTGTAACCGTAATCAAACATTATCTAATTATTTAATAATTTCAGTCCCACATGGGAAAATAGAGGTATATTTGATACCCTACAAATCAAAGAAAAATTCATTAATTAGTTGTCCATGTCATGTTTGGCTTTGATTTTTTATTTATGGTCATACATTTTCATTACGAAAATTTGTAAGAAAATTCAAAGATGGAGTGGATACTACCCCCTCAAACACTCAAGATGTGCGAGAGGTAGCATTATGTAAATCAGTATAATTAGCAATACAGTGAGGAGAGATTAACGGAGATTTATAGACGAATTAATTGTTGAATTAATTATTGCATCAGCTTTTGTGAATCAATAAATAGTGTCTCTAGTCTTGTATTTTAATAAGCTCTTAGACTCAACCTCTAGTTACGTTTCCCATAATTATCTTCTTATCTGCTGTCAGTCCTTAGTAGGGCGCACCAGAACAACCCTCATCGGCTCTCAATACCTCGATGTTAAGGGCCCCCAAATATCTTCACTCATTCACTCTTTGGTTTAGTAGGAGGCGATGAATTTGAACTTGATGCAAATGAGGATTGAGATCTGTGGTGGTAGTCAGAGTGATTATGCTGGAAGATATGCGAAGCTTAAACTTTCTGATTATTATGTGCTTTGCAGTGGGCTATGATAGAAGCGAGATAGTGTCGGTGTCTTCGAACTTTTACTTGTAGGCCTACTTCGTTGCGCGAGATGACTATCGACCATTCATGGTCACTTTAAACGTTTCTGAACCCCTGCAAAAACCTTCTTCCAGAATATTC
The DNA here is from genome assembly GCA_029891345.1 of Dryococelus australis. Classification (NCBI taxonomy): domain Eukaryota; kingdom Metazoa; phylum Arthropoda; class Insecta; order Phasmatodea; family Phasmatidae; genus Dryococelus; species Dryococelus australis. Next base: position 278,775,652 of record CM057009.1, read on the forward strand.
ATCCACGCCATGAACCAAAGATTAGCCGAGTCTAGAATAATTCACCAATAGGACAACACACTGAGTTCGTGCTAACTCAGTGTAATAATATTTCCCATAAGAACTATTTCTTACTTGGCCTTACCAACACAGCTATATTACCACTGTTTTTAGTCACAGTTATTGTAAATTATATATTATAGTTTATAGATAAAATGTAAGTAAAAGTTCAATTTAACCAGAATTAAGGTATTTTCATGTAAATGCGCATTAAAAAGCTTGTGAGACATGGCGTGCTTAGGTAACAACAGAACACGTCATACATGGGGTGTTTTTTGGCTAATTTAATTCAAAGCAGTGCGAAGAAACCGCTAACAAACGATGCCAATCATTCAATGGCTTTATTTGATTTGATGTGTTTACCTTCCTCGGTTGTAACGTTATTGCTGATACTAAACTCTGCTAATGGAGGAGCTATCTGTAAGAACTAGAGAAGTGGCAACGTCATTTGGCTTGATAGTCATGAAAAACGGAATAAATAACCAAGTCATAATTCATGATCAGTTCAAAAGTTTGTTTTACTGAACGATGACCGATGTTAAACTTGGTTATTGTGGTCTGAGCATGATCATGTTGGCTTATTTAAAATATGCAAAATTTTGGTGAACAAAATTATGAGTCTTACGATAAAAAAAACTGTTCCTAAAGTTTATTTCCGTGCACTTTTATAAACAAATTTCCATTTTATTTGTTTTATTTATCATTATTAATTTGATTACTTTTGTCACTTTAAATGGCAGGCTGTAATCTTTTATTAAAGAAATAATTACTCTCATTGTAATTATTCCAGAACCGTTTTGCATCTGTTTACCATCTTTCAATTAAACAATAATTTTATCATAATCTTTTAATGCAAAAGATTTTAACTAACAACTTTTAATGTAGGCCTACAAGGCTAATGAATATTTGCATTAAATCCTAAATTTGTTCCATCAAAAGGATGTGAAAATTAAATGTTTTCACTATCAATTTTAAAATATATACTTACAATTCATTTCTACTGTGGTTTCATCGAAATTTAAAATATATTACTTTATTAATTACTAATTATATTAAGTACAACCTTTGTTGAAATTACGTTTTCAAAATTCATCAGTTTTAATTTTATTATGTATAGGTGTATTTTTAAATTAACGTTTTTTTTGTGTTATTATGAAATTCTGTTATCATAATTTTAAAATTTTCATTTTAACTTTGTATTAATGGTTTTCCAAATATGTCAAATATTTAATAATATGTCTATTATATAGCAGAAACAGACTTAAAAATTGTATCTAACACTATTATAATAATTTATTAATTCAATAGCAAACAATCATAGAGCCATTCTACGTAGCATATATAATTATTTTTGAATAACCAACCCGATGATATTATCCAGTTTTCTTATATATCGAGATATACTATACGACATTATCCAGTTTTCTTATATATCGAGATATACTATACGACATTATCCAGTTTTCTTATATATCGAGATATACTATACGACATTCAGTTAGTCTCATGAATGTGGTACGTGAAAACATCTGCCGAACTTGTAATAAATAATCCAAAAGGAATTGCTAACTTTATTATAGTTTTAAATTGCACTTCTCGTGCGTATTGGAATTGAAAACAACATGGAAGAAGTAAAAGTAATTGGGTATGAAATAATTTTAATTTGCTGTAAGTTGATTTCCAATTATATCATTTTTTCGGTATATTTTTTAAATATAACTTATTATTAGATAGATATATTAATAGAATTAATCAAATACGCGAAACATTTTAAGAAATTTTATTCCATATACAATGAATAGTGTTTCAATAAATGCATGAAACTGTAAAAACAAATCTATGGAAAGAATATTAATTAAATATGTTGCACAAGGGCAGGGTAATCAAATGTATTCATTAAGATTTCAAGGTTCTTTATAATGACGTTATATAAATGTTAATAAAAAACTGTGAAAAATATATTCCTATTTTCTAACCTATATGATTAAATAAAGATAAATATTTAACAAAAGCATTTATAAAAATGCTATAAGAAAGCAGGGGTGTCAGTAATTTTATCATCAAATTTGATAAATTAATAATGAAATGATATGACTACAAGTGGTTTTGAAGCAGATTCAGTTGTAATATTGACTATTTTATTTGTTTTTTTTTTTTTTTTTACATTAGGTGGATTGAACGGTGTTGCGCGTTCAGTATATGATTCAGTAAAACAAACGCTATAAATTAATCTCATTTGGAAGAACAAATATTACTGAACTCAGCTATGGAATAAAATGTATTTAATGGATTATTTTCTCAGAAAAAAATTAGAGGAAGAAAAAAATTTAATCACTCCTTTGCCTGATATCGATTAAGAATAATTTTTTAAAATGTATTATTTTTATGTGCCGTCAGTAGTAGGAGAATAATAACAGCAGTGAGTATTTACCAATATAAAAAAGAGCGAGAGAGTATTTTCTACATCATAACGCGAAAAAAAATTTCGATACAAATTCAGAAAAAAAAAAAGTTACGAACACAAGATGATCAATACAAAATTTTAGTGCGCCATTCAGTTAAAGCCCTAAAATTTGCAGGTACTGTAACTGAGGTTATTGGTGGCTCAGATAGTAGAGCAGTGTATTTCAAGTTCACTGCATGTGAGTTCATACTTTGCTGCTGCAATGAATTATCGTACAATCCGTTAAAGGGCGTGCGTAAAACACTATTTGATCAATATTTCAGGGAAGAAAATCACGTAGCTCAATAGAATGTCGTAAAATGAAAAATATTTCGTGGGGGACATTAAGCAATAAAAAAATAAAGGGTATAATTTGAATCGGCAGTGAAAATAATCCATTGATTCTCTTTTTTTTGTTTTTGTTTTTTTAGGAGGGGGTTCGAAAAGTGAGCTGAAAATAGTCTGCAGCTTGAAAACAAGGAAATAACAAAATAGACAATAAAGGCTGTTCACGATAAAATGAGGACTTTTGAAATCAACCTTAGAAAAATGTCACTGCTCCAACCTGTGTATATTTTAAGGCGCACTGAGTGACATACGCCATTAAAGTTGGTAATAATGGATGGGAAGTAGTTCCACATATTAACGCAGAAGGAAAAGTGTTTGTTAACTATTTGTGAAAATTCAAATTATCTCTTCTTGGCTATTTGTTTTCTAAATGCATCGAAGTGTAAAAATCAGCATATTTGTAAAATATTAACTTTTCCAATAATTTCACAGCTTCACTTGACCGACGCATGAATAAAGCGATGAGGCCCATGGCAATGTTAATGTTACATAAGGCAGAAGCATACACTATGTGCATACAGGCAGACCTTAAGCAGGGCTATCGAAAAGTGTTCATTTGACAGCGAACAGCCTTTAGGCTTGTTAAAAGCGCTGGCATTTTCTCGTGGCGATTATTTCACAGCCGGCAGCTCGAACGGCGCGAAGCAGTGCCAGCCAGTATGCGTGTCTCGAGACGTCTGTCACGCGGCTCTCTTCTCGCCAGCGCTACCTTCTCGGCGCTTCGCCCACTGACAACTTGTTGAGTTTTTTAATTACTCTGCTGCCACGCAGCGCCTTACATGCGACAGTTACGAACCTCCTCCTCCCGTATTCTTGATCACGCGCGGGGCCGCAGGAGGTCTGTTAGTCAGAATACTCACCTTCCACTTAGGCGAACCGGACGATGCCCCTCTGGCCGGCGGGTTTGCTCGGGTATCTCCCGTTTAACCCACACTTGCATTCCGGCACTTCTCCATACGCACCTCGCTTCACCCTCAGCAGCTCCCAATACTTCGATGTTAAAATGTCGCCCAAATATCTCCATTCCACTTGGTCACGCGCGCCTTCCAAGGTGGAACATTATTCCCAGAATACGATAGTTAACCAGTTAACTTACTTACAAACTGTCGCATTTATCCTGTCATTCGTCTTGCTTTTTATGCCAGACGCAAATCATAAGTTAATGAAGATTTTCATAAATTTCTAACATATTGTTACGCGCTGTAGCGCGCACCGGCCGTGAGTTCCCGTTATGCGCGGTCTGGCTCTTTTGGGGCGGGGGGGGGGGGCCTCCGACACTCCCCTCCCCAGGCAGACGCGCTCTCTGCCTCCTCCCCCCCCCCCCCTTACGGGACAGCCAGGGAATGATTGACAGTGGTGAGACCTGGCTGGCATCACAGCCCTCCTCCTCTCACTGCTGGAGAAGCCAACACATGTAGAAGAGGCGCAAGAATATTGTGAGAATTAGGACCCTCGGAGCAACGCGGGATTTCGCGAAATTTCTGGGTGATGGCCTATGGCCCTATAAACACAAGCCACAGCTGGACTGCCGGCAGTCTTTGGAGGAGGCTATCTGGCTGGGTGTAGAGTGTGGAGTCTAGAGTGCGGACAACGACGGGAGATTGCAGGACGACGGCAGACGAGGTGTGCGTGGTGACAGTGGACGAGACGGCGTGATATCCGACGAGCGAAGGCTACTGTTCGAGAGGACGCTCGGAGAACTCCAGAACTTTGCGGACTGGTGATCTCTGGACTCAGGTGGGACTGAATAACATGTGATGCGGACTTCATTGTAAATATTAGGATTGTCAAATATGAACGTATGATTTATAAAATAATTGAATAGGTTTTGATACACTGTCTATTTGGACTGATTTTTAATTATATAATTTCATTAATTTCCTTGAGGTAATTATAAATTGTATTGATTAAAGTCAATAACTGTAAACAGCAATTGATATCAATTTATGGTTAGAATTTGGGTCGAAAGAATTTTGTTTGTAGTTATTTTAAATAAAATTACAAAATTATATTTAACCCTTTTATTTAAATAAAACCTCCGTCGCTTATCGAACCTGGTTTAGCCCACTGATTTTGAGAGAAAAAATATATTAACAATTTGTTAGGTGTGTATGAAAAATGTTCACTATCTTTTAGGAAGGAACAAATTTTTGCTTAAATGTATGGTTCGTTATTCTTACGGCTGAAAAATAAGTGATTAAAGTCCCACTGAACAGATTACAGACATTTCTTGCAGGGGGTTCCACAGCTTATCATACTTTGCTTCTTTATCCAGCATGAACATGGTCATAGTGTACACAGTTAATACACCAAGATGCCAACTTATGTGACGTAGTTAACTGGGATCACATCTTACGAAGATATGCTCGCCCAGTTCAAATTAAATGTGTACGCCTTGTGAATCAAAATATTTGTGTTCAGCGGAAGGCTTGGGCCTACCCTTCCATTTCCCCGATGAACCTACCACCAGAAAATTGCTACTTTAACAAACGTCAAATTAAAAAAAAAATATATATATATATGCATTTTTGGAGCACAAATTCCTACAACTAACATTGTATACTGTTGCAAAAAACACATTGCCGCAATGCGTATATTCAGTTAAAACCTGCAGACATAAAGAACATTGCAGTATAAAAAGAAGAATCTGGAGAAAGTCTAAAAAGTGCACCAGATCTATGAACTATCTTAAATACGTTATGGATGCGGTGTAATAAAACAAAATCTGCCTGACGTTCGGTAACTAGATTATCTGTAATGATGCACATTTTATTATTTTTTTCACGCTACAGATAGGTCCCCATTCATGGACACTTATCGGTGACGTAAAACGCGTATAACAACTCAGCGATATTCGTTACTAATAATTTATAAATGTTCGTTTATAAAAAAGTATACATTGAGAGTAAAATGGTTGGATGTAAATAAGGAATTATTTTAGTGAATCATTTAATACATTACTCTAAATTAAAATAATAATTCGATAAACAAGGATATCACTGATGAAAATGGCGAATTTGTAATATTTTTTACGTGTTTATACAAATACAATTATTAAAACAGTTATGCGAGAAACAGATCAAATTGAATTTACGTTTATTCTATGAGGAATTATAAATTAATCTGCTGGTAAAAAGATAGCCCTTTACCTGGTAAAATTGGAGATGTCTCAGGACTATTGTTTATTTATTTATATGTTAATTCTTACTTCTACGGCTTGAAAAAGTGAACTAATAATTTTTGCATTTATCATAGCTTAAGACATTTTTACACAAATTCCTGGATGATATTAATATCTATTTCGCTCGCTGGTGTTCAAATTAGTTGGTTATGTATATATATATATATATATATATATATATATATATATATATATATATATATATATATAAGTTTTGTGTTTTAATAAGTAATTTGTCTATTCCTGCAATTCACATTATCTGAAAAAAAAAATTAGGTAGGATTTAATATAAATGGCTGAATAACCACCGTGCACATATAATTATTTAGTTTGTTCATTTTAAAGATCACTTTTAGTTAAAGTATCATTAAAATATATCTGGCTCCTACGAAAGCCAACAATACATACAGATCGTGGCACTATTGAAAACAAACAAGGACTGAAAATCTTTAAACGCACCTCCGACTGTCCCACAAATATATATTATATACATAATAAATTCCTACAAGTACAATATGTAACATTGTAAATTATTGTTATGTCATATTGAAAATTCCTCATACGTTGGGGTTTAAATTATGTAATTGAACATCCGTATATAAATACATTCACTTAGTTATTAACTTTATTGCTGGATTACGCGAATATTGGTCACAAAGTTATAAAATATTTCATACGTATTTAACGGGTGTTAAATATTCAGAGCTCGCTTTGTATTGTATGTAGTAATATTATTTATAACCTGCGTTACGCAGCTATGTTGTTTCAAACAGAATAAAAATTCAAAACACACTATGAGAATAGGGTTTCCCTGTCACGGCATTTAATATAATGCCTCATAAACTGATAGGAAGTGGCCATTTTAAATTTAATTCAGGGATGATATTATGATTGTTTATAGACTTCAATATACTGTGGTTAATACGATGTTATTTCCTGTCTAGATTAAGTCCAGCGTAGCAAGCAATTCGTGTGATACAGTTTTTTAGAAATATGATGTGTTAAAGAAAACTAGGCCTTTTGTGATAACTATGGACAACAGATTCTCTTTGGGCAACAATCGGTTTGAAAATAAAAAAAAAGGTTATAATTTCTTATGCATGTGCAACTGCAGGACATTAATTATTTACATCTCAGTGATGGTTGCTCAGGACAGAAAGAAGTTGCCTTCTCGCTTGTGGCTTGCGGTCGACTGTTGAACTGTCGAGAGCGCAAAATGTGGCGCATTTGTCTCTCCGCCGGCGCTATTGTACAATTCCGCTCGGCTCATAACTCACATGCCGGCCATCGTGTCCCCCGCCGCCGCTCCGATTCTTTTACCCTCGCACATTGATTTATCGACTTCACACGCAATCATAGTTAGCTTCATCGAGACAATCGCTCGGATGACGAGGAAAAATAACTGCCACATGTGTGTCTGCTGTTGCATTGAGAAGAGGCATTCACGTGGTCTTCGTATTGAAGGCTGGCCCTTTTGTGGCCGCACTGTGAATCGTGCGTTGCGCTGTGAAGAAATGTTTGCGTTGGACGATTTCTCTGGTCGTGTCTGGTCGCGTTCTCGCTCGCGCCAAGAAATCTTCGCTTTGTTTCCTTCACAAAACTCACCTCTAGTGTTGGCAGTCGTTTAAATGATGTCATCACATTCTTCGGGTGTCATGCCCGGATCTGTGAAATTAATAGCAACTTTGTCGGAATTGTGCATTAGGCGTACGATCTTTCTGAGTTTTAAAAAGTAGCTAAAATACTCACGGCTACAGTTTAATTAAAATATGTACTTTTATAGATAATTATGTTTACGGTACAGAACAGACCTTTAATAACATAAAATACAGCCCAGATAAAACTTTTTATTGTTTCTAATTTTACTGATTACACATTTTTAGCTAGTACTCTGAACTAAATATTGACTCTACAATGGGCAGCAGTAAAAAAAATTAATAATTTTTTATGTTATATTAATTGTCTGAAATTTGAAGTGTTTTTTACATTTTACTGAATTGTTACATGTAAATAAACAAAAAGTTATATAAACCTTACCGTTGCTACTTCAGTCAAAATGAAACTGAAAACATTCGTGAATTTCTTGTATTAACTGTGGTAAATTTCCATGTTAAGTTGATCAGTTAACTTAGTTGACATAGGGAACTAAATACATTCACTATACGTGTGTAACCGAGCAAGGACGCGCAGTGGAAAACACCTGGACTCACATTCAAGGGGACCTGAGTTCGAATACCTGTTAGATTATCCTGAATTCGATTTTCCATGGTTTGCATAAATTACTCCAGAGAAATCCTGCTGTGGTTTCTTACTGCAGTCTCCTTTCCCGTTATTATTTCTCTGAGCTACTTGCTCCGTCTCCTATGTCCTACCTACTTTAATGCACGTGCACACTTGTCAGAAGTGTGGTTGCATGTCACATGTTAACATACGTAAGTGTGTAGCAAAACATTAATAATACATTTATATACACGCACATAAAAACATATACGCCACGTGAACATTATATAGTTTTCCCCCTAGAGCCGTACGACACTAACGTAGCTATGTCTTCAGTAAGATTTCCAGGAGAAATCGATGCCGTTAGATACACGATTCAGTCGTAAACAACGCTACGTTTGATACTTTGTTCAATCTTATAATAGCCAAATTCTAACAAACGCCAACTGGTGAGCTACATCAGTGGACGGGGGTTGACGCAAGCCAGGATACCAAGTGTTCGAGGCGACACCCGCAGGACACATATCCGCGAAGTACTGGACGCAGTACCATAGGCGCTTGCGCACTAACCTCTTCTGCCCTCTATTTACCCTCTTATATTCCCACTGGAATTTGCACGTGGCCGCTGGCCAGTCAGTTATAGGCTATTCACGATAAAGTGAGAACTTTCGAAACCCTCTCAATTGAAAAACTTGTCAATAAATACATTTTATTTTATCCTTAGGCCTTAACTTTCGAGTTCGGTGAAATATATACACTATGTTCATTACTTACAATGGAATATTCATTTTAAAAATTGGTGGAAGGATAAAAAATGACTGATAGGAAAAAAGTAACTAGGACCTCAAAAGTGCTCACTTTACCGTGAACAGCCTATACTACCATTTCTCCCCCCTCAGCATTCCGTTACAGCAACATTTTAGGGTCTTCTTCAAATAAACCCTTGAAGGAGAATGGGCACCTGTGTGCCCCACCGTCACTCTTCGAGTGCATCTACGCTCTCGAAAACTCTTAGGAGAGCGTGGGCATTATTGAACTCCAAATACATCGATGTAATTCTACATGGGGCATTATGGAACTCCTAATACGACAATTGAATTCTACATGGGACATTATTGAACTCAAAATAAGACAATTGAATTCAGAACTCCAGAATGATTATTGAATTCTACGTTTGGCATTATTGAACTCCAAATACAACTGTATTCTATGTGGGGCATTATTGAACTCCAAATACGACAATCTAATTCTATTTGGGGCATTATTGAAATCCAAGCACGTCAATTGAATTGTGTGTAGGGCATTATTGAACTCCAAATACGACAATTGAATTCTACGCTGGGCATAATTGAATTACAAATACGATAATTTAATTCTACAGATATTTTGAATCCAATATGGAAAATATATAAAAAAGCAAACCTAGAAAACATGTTTTGCCAACTTTGTGAACAAATACTTCGCGATATTGATGGATTTATGTGGCACACTATCTTGTGCCTTGATAAACAAATAACATTTTGCGTTGTCAGAATTATCTCAGCAGAAATACATGACTGGTGAAATATTTGTTCTCATGGTTAGTAAAAACAATGTTTTAGGATTTCTCTTTCTCCGTTTTTCTTTTGCACCTTCAAATAAAATTATATAATATGCTACACTTTAGTTGCGTTTATTTATTCCCCCTTCCTCCTTTAGAGCTACGGGAAGATCTCGCAGGTAACAAATTTCTGAAACATATAATACTTGATATATTTTTATGTTGGAGTTGGGTTTATTGAAAAGATATTCGAATTATTGTGTAACTGTCATATGCACTAATAGTTGATGCATTAAATGGTTTTTTAATTAAAAAACTGTGAACGTTTTGCGAAAATTATTTGGTATTTAAAACAAAAAATATGTACATTTGCCAAAATATGTAAGTGTCTTAGCATTAAAAAAAAAAGTAATATTTTCTACAACTCTGTAAAATTATAAATTTTATTCATTAAAAAAAAAAAGTTTTCCTTAATGTTTGCTAACAGAAAATTTCAAGGAGATGAAATTCTATTAAAATTATTTTTCATGCGAACTGATTTTGTGATTTACATACTCTATATTGTTCGAAACAGTCGACGATTTTTTTTTCTAAAACTGTCCGTTCAATAACTAATGCTGTATGTTACGTTCTTATTGGTTCAAGTGTATAATAAATTAAAGAACCCCGTCGAAATATATTACGTAATCCTAACACAGCACTTGGACTTATAGTTTGTAAATTCACACATTGCGAGACCTTTCCATAACCCTAAAATCGCATCCTCATGTGGTCGAGACTAAATCACTAAGTTGGCAGATCGTCATGCTGATTACCCAGCGACCGAAACCCTAGTAGCGTAGTACTATTTCTGTAGGTATCTCGGATTCCACTATCCCCCGAAAAAAAAAAAAAATTGTTTGTATCGTAGTCGGATTAATTCTCTGCTCTTCCAAATATTTTTACAGGAGTTAATTCCTAACTACCATTACCTTGCAAATTAGATTTTTAACTTGATTAGGAAGCACTAGACAAAAAAGACGTGGTGTTGTAAGTGGTTTATGTTCTCGTCGTATATATCTTCAAGTGTCACCGCGCTCTATGTGTATCCATCAAAGCAGAACGAAAATTTCTTCGATGAAACTGACAAATTTGAAAGTACCGGAAAATTACAATAGTGGATACCAGTAACCCCAAATCAGTTCCACCTTTTTCCTTCAACCCCTACTATTTTGGAATTCCTAATAGACTATAGTAGGGGACCAATTTACGTTGGTGTCATGTATTCGAAATTCCATTTAATAATTATAAAAGCTACACTTTTGAAATTCGGTGCAACATATACTTAAATAACCAATTAGTGTATATTTTATATTAATAAATGTAATATGACAATATCTATATTGCAACAAAAAATTTATTGTAGAGTGGTGATTTCTGGAACCGAAATCGGACGTTTGTGATAATTTGATACTTGCATTATTTATTTCAGTTTGGAAACGAAGCCGCGTCCCTTCTGGTTGCACGTCTGGCAAGTAAACAACTACACCATTGAACATTTTGTAAATGTTTTTCTCGACAAACGTTCGTCTTTGAATGTTATACTATGGTAACATTTTCGTTTCAACAATTTAACTATGACCTTATATATCCATTATGAAATCTTTGATCTCATCATAGAGTTGCAAAGTATTTTAACTATAAAAATGTAACATCCTCAAATTCCTTGATTAAATATGATGACATTATAAATAAATCTTTAAAACATGACAGGCCACCATTCAAGAAACTATAACTGAAGAATTTGTTTTATCATATAAAAAGTTTTCAATTTCCTGAAACTAAATAATTTGAGATTCCCGAATTTCAGAAATGCTTAACTGCCTTAGTAATCACTTCAGGTCACATAATGCATTATTTTTCTTTCTTACACTGTATAATGAATCATGTCACAGCGTTTTGACCTGGAGTTCAGAATACACCTGCACATTTATTTTAGTTATGTGGCCACCTTTTCCATATCCAAAAATGCATCACACTTAATTCATTTTCATGACCTAACCACTGAGGCTACGATAGCTATATAGTTGACATACGCCTTTCCCAAGTTCCGCACATCCTGTCGGCACACTTTTATAGCTCGAAATTGCTATCTTTCTTATTTCCCCACTCATTTCACTCACTCATTTTCTACCATATATTTATTATATTGATTATAATTTTCCACAACTGGCTTGGGAACGGTGTATTATACGCAATTTTCTTTCTAATTTTATATCTGAAAGTTATATTTTAGAATATCCGCATTGTACACTACCCTAAACACACTTGCTATTCCTAAACTGTTAAAGCTTTGTACGCCAATTTTGCACGCGCCTATCCCTACTCACCACAATCAATTTTCAACCATTACACTGAAAGACATTGTTCGCAAATTTATTATATGATTGTATCTGTAGAATGAGAAAGCTTGAATGGTAAAGTTATTTCCCAAACATTCATGCTAGCTTTCCTACATTTGCTCAGGAAACAGTCAAATGTGTAGGAAATTTCCCATGTTTGTATAAGAGTGACACTAAACATTCCATATTTGTATCCAGTTGTGGTATTACTTCCATACGATATATGGGTTAAAAACATAAAATTTAGGTTAGGAAGTTTACCAGAATTTTTTTTAGGTTATACTTCTATTTTATCCCACATTTTAACCTGGCGCCCAACGTTTAACGACCTTTAAAATAATAATTGTCTTCTTCCTAAAGAGTTTCCACTACAACGTTAATATATTTTGTTTGCACTCTACCTTATCATATATATATATATAGCTCTACCACTTCTAACAACTCGTTCCTCTCCCCGCTCTTTATTTGTGCCTTTCGACATTCCTAAACTGTTCAAGCTAAAGTATTCATACTTATCATGTACCTTGCCTTACTTAACAACTTGACCTCCACGAAGACTCCACCCATTTATCCTTATCATACCTCTTTGTCATCCCCGAACTATTTAAGATAGAGCCTTCATTCTTTTCATTTACCACACCTCACTTCACGACTTCCATTTATGTGACAAAATCTGCTTTCGCTTTGTCTTCTGGAGCTTCGTAGTTGGCACCAATATGTACCCTACCCTTCTTTACAGCTTGAGTTCAGACGATGACTATACCGCCTCTTCTTTCCTATGTCCTCTTTACCACCATTTTGCCGATCCTGGACCGTTTAATCCATAGGGGTCTTAACTTGGCATGTACCTCACTCATCTTGGCTGCTTTCATTTCCATGAACTGTACACAATTCTTCTCTTCGCCCACAACCGCCCTATGTAATATGGTCCAACATCCTTCTTCAAACATCTCGCAACCTCTAAAAAAGTCCCTTTATGAAACTACATACTTATATGAAGGTTACAGGGGCAAAAAGATGAATGTCCATATTTGCTAGTTTCGAGTAGAATGCAATGGAAAATATTAACTCTTCCCCCTGGATGTGTCTCTTTCGAGGCCTATTATTTTGTACTCTCGTCTCATTTAACCGTTATTCTTTGGCACTGAAAATTCTGTATCAGATGACACCATAACCTCATTTTATATAACAATGGAGTGAGTGAAGAGATTTGGGCCGCTCTTAACAGCGAAATCTTCAGAGCCGATGAGGGTAATTGAGGTGAGTATGAAGTAGTACCGGAATTTAAAAAAGGGGGGGGGGGAGATTTCCGAGAAAACCGGCCAACCAGCGACATCGTCCGGCACGATTCTCACATTCGAAAATCCGGGAGTGACCCGCCCGAGGATTGAACCCGGTACGTTTTGGTGGTAGGCGAGCAGACTAATCGCTCAGCCACAGTGGCCCATCTAACAATGAACAATCATATTTCCTCCTGTATCCTTCATATATGTATAGACAGAGACACGCTTTGATTTATAAGTTTCATACTCCATTTTCTGGCCCGCGAAATTTTGCAGGCTCGCCACATAGTACCATATTACAAATCTAAGACATTGAATCAGCATATAGCCATCATTAGCTTATTAATGTCTCATGAGTTCTCTATAAGATGTAACAATCGTCGATTTTTATAGTCATAGTCCTCTAGGGACCCTAAAATATGTGTGATAGAGTTTAGAAATCTCCAGTCTCTTATTTACGTGCTAGACCACGCCCGATAAACATATACTTTTTCAATAATATATAATCTTCTGTGGTTGCAAATACTATAAAACTTATAAATCCAAATCATATTTCACCACTACCCTTTAAAGAAGACCCGGAAAAATCTCAGTAATAGAGAATTTACATTAATTTTCTCAGTACTAAATTTCAGTAAAAACCTGTTACAAGATATTGGCACACTTAGAAATGACTCACAATAAGTTTTTGTATTTTGATAGTGCCAAAAATTATTTAGGTGGATGGTATAGAACCTAAATCTCATTTTTCGAAACATCAAAATAATACTGAAAAGTTGTTAGGTATTCTTAACAACTATTGTTTTTTGTTTTCTAAATGTAACTTAGGTAATGATTAATAATCTATCTTGTTGAAGAATTAGAATAGTGAATTTAGTGAGATGGTTATAAATTAATTTATTTGCTTGCTTCAAATAAAAAGCATATACAAACCGTGAATTAGCTGTAAAGTTTTGGCATTATTAATAATTGTATTGTACTTAATGGAGCGTACGCCAAGAAATTTTTGCCTATCGGGTTTCTATCTTATTCTAATTCAGCAAGCAAACAATATATTTTCTGAAGGCGGAAACGAATTTATCAAGCGGCGAATACAAAATATTGTGAACATTAGTAACATCACATTTGCATAGAGTTAACAAATATTTTAATAATCACTGTGTAAATAACATCCCTATCATCCCATAAATGTGTAGTAAGGCCGAGACTAAATGTACAAAATGTTATAAATTTTAATAAGTAGATCTATAGTTATTGGTTATTAGTTATTGTGATATTGGGTATAAGTCACCAATATCGCGCTGTCTGCTACATATATTTACGTTGCGGTAATGCCGTGGCACATCTGACGCAACGACAGGTAGCGAGTAATCGTAAGCGGTGCTCTAAAATAGAAACAGTGGCGTAGAGAGTGGAGAGATTTGGGCAGATCTTAACATCGAGATCTTGAGAGCCGATGAGGGTGAAGCGAAGTGAGTACTGAGCAGTGCCGGAATGCAAAGGGGGGGGGGGAAACGGGAGATCCCCGAGAAAACCCGCTGACCAGCAAAAATCTGGGAGCGATCCCGCCGGGAATCGAACCCGGTTTGCCTCTAACCACTACGCCACCGCGGCCGATAACCTAAACAGTTGGCTCTCCTCCAAATCAGTTAATTTCACTGCAGATTCGTTGAAACTGGTATTCACTGTTTAAACACGGATAACTACTCATTCCTACTGAATTCTACTAACCTCGCAGTAAAACCTTATTGCTTGGGATAGGAACATTTCGCGTGTTGTTTTCCGGACAAGGTAGTTGTCAAACACATGTGCACTGATGTTGAGTTTGCAATTGGATCGCAGTTTATTAGACACGCCCTGGACTACTCTGAGAAAATAGCAGACTTGTGGGGAAACAATTAGCGAGTGCCGTACTGCCAGGTGTGGAGTAACACAGGCTACTTTCTGGAGCAGCAGCCAATGAACAAACAACTGAGGCTCGAATGTACACAGGACTGTGGAGTCTAGCCTACAGGTCATTGAACTCGCAAAATTTTCCTATCCCTACTTAGTGCATTACGCTGATTTACGAGTAGATAACAACTAATTAACTGAATATCCAGTTTAATTATTTTATTGTTGGAAATCAATTATTCATATTTAAGTATGACGACAATGTAAAACAGCGAACGTAAAAACTTTATGAGAATTTGCATAAAATCATATTCACATGTCAGCAAACCAACCGTGGACGTTCTATGTTCATATAAAAAGACGAAGTATTCAGTATCAATACATCAAAGAGTATTTCAATAGAGAAATTCCTGAAGAGTATAGATTTTTGCCTGAATATGGACATAGCTGCTTTTTGAACTGTGTGAAAGCGTGGAACGTCATAGGATAAAAGTGATGAAAAATATAAGGCAAGAAAGGATCCGATATTGTTTATTTTCGTCAGAGAATTTTAATTTTATGTTATCCATAAAGAGTATCTGCTCGTACAGAGTCACAAAGTTCGTTAATATGCAACCCCCTCCCGCCTCCCTTTAGTGAAAAAAATGCAATGTGTCTCGCAAACTCTTTCAATATGTTTGGTAATGCCTTGCGCACTAAAAATACTCCACCAGCCTCTCCCCAAACAACTTATTAAAAAATAATTTGCGATCCATAATTGTAGTCCAAAATGAGTTTAGTGGAAACACGAAGAAGGGCGATGTTAAATCAATAGTACCTTTTTTTATGCATGTGCTGTGTGGCACGGATGTAAAACTTGTTCAGTATCACGGCCTCCGTAGATGTCGCGTTACATTCTACTTTCTATTACATTCTGCCATCGCGCTTCATTCTTGCGTATTTTATACAATCTTACGCCCTCATAATATCGCATCCAGAGACGGGAGGTAGGTCTCAAAAAAGCTAAGTCTGCAGGAATTTCACCTGAATTTCAGTACCATAAAAAATTGGTTGAAAAGGTATCCCCCCCTTTTTTTACTTTATAGGAAATGTGCGTACCTTTCCCACGTATCTGGATTAAATTAAAGATATTTATTGAAAATTTGTAAAATCATTTCATATGATTAAAAATTGGTAGCTTATGAGCAAAATAATTTATAGCGGATTAATTAAAAATTTTACAGGATGTCCGTGCACACGCACGTGTGCACGGACATCCTGTGTATGTATGTGTGTATATATATATACACACATACATACACACACGCATCTCGTCGTTTTTACAAACAAAAATAAATTATGTGTTTTAACAGCTTTTACTTAAAATGTGTTACAACGCATAAGTCATATTATTTGTAAATAGACAGTGAGCCCGAAATGTAGTCTTACAAGGTAAGTAAATGAAGTTGCTACATCTATATACAATTCATAGTAAAGTGAGTTCTTTTAAAGCCCTTTCATTTCGAATAATAGTCAATATATATATTTTATTTTAGCATCAGACGTTAATTTCCGAGTGCGGTGGAATATACATACTTTGTTTATTACTTACATGGCAGTATTTGTTTTAAAGGGGCCTAGAGGATAAACGATGGCCGAAAGTAAAAAGTAACCAGGGCCTCAAAACTGCTCACTTTATTGTGAACAGCGCATAAACGAACACATTTCAAAACTCATGTCTTTGGTGGTTTGACAGCAGTGCCCTCTGAAATGTTTACGCCTACCGTCGAAAAAATAATGTGAAGCACTGAAGAGTCCATAAAATTGAAGTACTTATCTTTTGCAGTTATCATTCGTTCCTTGGTATTAAGTTCTAAAAATGGTTATATAGTAGTTTTCAGACATTACTATCAAAAACCTTTTTATATTAAGTGGTTTTCAGGACTTCAGAACAATCCTTGCTAGGACATATTTATTTAAATATTCATTGAATGTTAATTTTGATGTAGGTCAAATATTATTATTTTCACGTAGGTCTATTGGTTGTTGTTTCTTTGTTATGCGTTGTGTAGACGATGTCTATTGTAATTTATGTGATTCATGAATGGCTAATAAACTGGTCTAAAAATTTGCTAACACATGCAGTGAAGCATTATTACGCCCTTCCGTACAGACGATAGAGTCTTCTTTCTCGCCGCCCATCGTTTGCGACGTCCGTTAACACTCAACTAACGGCGCATTCAACTCCAATGGAGACTCCAATTCAGTAAAGACTGGTATAGGCTCATTTGGAAAAATATTCAATAAATAAATTTTTATTTTTAACCTTGCGCGTTAACATCCTAGTGCGGTGGAGTATGGACACTTTTTTATTACTTACATGGCAAAATTTATTTTAAAAACGTGGTTAATGTATAAAAAAAATGATTGAAAGGAAATGTAACTAGGGCATCAAAAATGCTCACCTTACCGTGAACAGCCAGTAACCGTTTTTCTTCTAACGAGTCTCGCTATAACTCAGCGAACCATGATGGCCACATAGGCGTTGTACAAATCCTTACCCATGCCTTGTCCGGTAGTTGAACCCAGAGCCTCCCGCACCAAAGATCGATGGCGTACCAACCGACTGCGCCACGGGAAGTCGGCTTCCCGGTAAAGTGAGAACTTTTGAAAGCCCTCTTATTTGCAATAATAGTAAATAAATTTATTTTATTTTAGCATTATACGTTAACTTCCGAGTTATGAGGAATATACTCACAGTGTTTATTGCTTGCATGACAATGTTTATATAAAAAGGTGTTAAAAGGACAAGAAACAACTGAAAGTAAAAAGTAACTAGGGCCTGAAAAGTGCTCACTTTACCATGAACAGCCTATATCACGACATTATGTGCATTAAAAACACAATTCATAGCACTCCAAAACAGTTAAAAAATATTTTTTCCCCGAAAGCGCTGTACCTTATAATATACACGTCAGATACATACAAAAATACTCGAGGGTCCTGTATTAAAACTTGAAACAGTCCCCCCGCCAATAAAATGTTAGGGTCGCCGCTTAAAATCCCATAGGTAGACGCAGTAAGGCGAGAACACCAGGCGCCAGTTTAGAGCCTCGCGCTTAGTGGCGACAGCGCACTTGGCGAGAGTGGCAGCATCGCTCTTATCGCGCCCGCGCTTCTCGGCTTCAAACACGGGAAATTCCTCCAGGTAGGCGGTCTGCTTAAGAGAATGAAATTCGTTTACTATGAAGCCATCGAGTTCATATGTGAAGACCGTGAATCGTTAACCCATTCTGATCCAATGTACATAATTGTGGACATTACGGACGTGTAGGTAATTTTTGGCCTGTATTGCACACTGCGAAATTTAATGACCAATGATCTTACCTGTTGGTAAATAATTCGCAAACCGTCTTGCTGGTATAATGCGTGATTAGTTCATATAACTGTAGCCGAACATGTAGCCTACTGCTACAAGTGCTGTGTCGACTTAAGTACATTACGCATAATAAAAATTCTTGTGACATACATAATACAATCTTATTTATCTCTGCATATATATTTAATGATATTGTTAATACATCAATGCGTATGTACATATGTACTCTACAATTTATATATCTAATATACATTATGTATTAATGTCACCTCGCCATGTGTACATGGTCCGTTTTTATCAGCTTTGACAATTTAAACTGAAAATATGGCCATTATATGTAATTTTTTCAAAATATATTAATGGGATAGTTAAAAATTAGGCTAATTCATGTCGTTCCATTTACTTTTCTATGGCAGTTTTCAGCAGTTCAACAAAAATATGTCTTAAAAATTACACAATGTGTAACTAAAATGCTTTTTTTTTTAAGAACAGGATTTGAATAATTTCTCAAGCTACAGTGTTCAAATGTAAATGTTCGTTGTTCGTACCATGACTGCAAAGTGAGGGCGATGTTTCTCAATGATAGAATTAAAAAGCAAGAAATTTATAGTGGAGATTCAGATGATCATTTCTTGATATTCCGTGTTAAATTCATATTCTTACACTTGACGTTTAAAAATTTATTGATGTTTTCAAAGCGACAGGACTGAGTTACGCAGTAATAAATATAATTGGAATGAACGAGAGTCGAGCACATCTATCTAATTTCAATTATTAAGGGATCAACAAATTACCATAAATGATTATAACTTTATATTTGAAGACGGATATTTACTGTGACCAGTTCTGCTACATATTCAACGACAAAAGAAAATATGACTGTTTTTTTTTTACTTTTGTTTAGTTATCCTGGAATTCGAAGTTTTGAATCTTGTAGCATTTCATACTGTTGAACCATTCTACATAAATTTAGTAATATGAAAGTATAAATACCCCATAATATGTAGCACAATATTATTATTAACAATACAGAAAATTAAAAATTTTATGTGGTTTTAGTTTTACGAAGAAAATATGGTTAAAAGTGGGTTTAAATAAACACGACTAATCTAAATGATCGTAACACGTATCTAGAACTTCTCTTTTTTTCTAAACTTTTCCCCAACCGATAAATCTTTTAAGAAATCAGCGGCTAGTTATTTAGAGGTACATGAAAAATCTTCTTTACGACTTGTATTGCAGTCTGGATAATGGTAGTTTCTTTCCTATATCGCCTTATCAGACAAAGCTGAGGACCTTCAGTATTTGTGTTGCAGGCCTGATGTTCTGAGCTTAACCCTAGTAAATAATCTTCTCTAATTAACTATTCGATTTTGAAGTGTCAAGTAATGTTCTCTTTGAAAGAAAATATAGGCGTACCTTTTGAACAATAAACCCTACTTAGACGAAAATACACGAGTTAAACATAGCCGAATTATTATATTATATATTCTGCGAAACTACAAATTTATTTATAACTTACACCACGAAAATCTCTAAATGTATATTTTTATCTGAAATTAGAATTTTTTTACTGGTTTATACTTGATAATTATTCTGTATTTGAAAAAAAAAAAAAAAAAAAAAAAAAAAAAAAGTAGAATTTTGCTTAAGGTAAATTATTTAACAGGAAAGAAGTAATTTATTAATAAGTTAATTTAATTTTTGTGATTTTAGACCTTGATATATTTTGTGGCATTTATGTTAACGCTATTAGAAACACAAAAGTTAAATTTTGATTTATTTTCGGTTTATTCAGGTTTTACAGTTAACGCGATCACAAGGAACTCGAGATTACTTCACATATTAGAGCAATAAATTTGGGTAGCCATTATTTCATTTCATTTATGACATTTAATAATAATTTTCGAAGTCGTTTTCCACGAGTTTGCTTTTGAGGAACAGTTATACTATA
This sequence comes from Dryococelus australis, assembly GCA_029891345.1. Classification (NCBI taxonomy): domain Eukaryota; kingdom Metazoa; phylum Arthropoda; class Insecta; order Phasmatodea; family Phasmatidae; genus Dryococelus; species Dryococelus australis. The sequence goes on from CM057009.1 coordinate 278,796,292, forward strand.
ACTGCTCTGAAGGTACTGCGGTACATCCTTTCATCATGTGCGTTTAAAACACGAGATCTTTTAACATTACAAATTAGTTCAAATAAAACCATACAACGTTATTTATTTCATGTTTTATATAATATATGGTTGCTTCATTTTTTAGAGAAAAAATATATAAAAGGACAAATTGCCTTTAACTGTGCATATGGAATGAAACATGAATATGCACTGATATTAAATGCACAAAATGGTTATGCTCCTGTAAAATGTATCATTCTTGCTTCCGTGTAATTACGTCCTAAAAATAATATAACATTTCAAAACAGAAATAGTGTCGTGTAACTGGTTATAAATCCGACTCGCGATGGTAGGGGCTGGTTTAAACTACATGAAAAACGTTATCGGTGTACTGTTAGTGGGTAAAGTTCGGATAATGTTCAAGAACTTATAGAAAACTTCGGTATTTGTTTGGGGGAAACGGAGCGAGTTAACCGTACTCGTTGCCTTCAAAATTCTGATTAACTATCTATGATTGTAACGCCAATCATTATTCTGTATCATGAAATTTAACATTTTTTCAGGGTAGAAACTTGATAGTTTAACTGAAACAGTTGCATTGCAAAGACAGACTTGGATTAAGTGTGCGCGCATGGTATCACAATAATTTATTGAAAATCATGTTACGTCTCAGAAAGATTTATAATATTGGCACTAAGGCATGGTTCAGCACTCACCGTCGTTACGTATCACTTTAGAACATACGTCTAACAAAATCGACTTATTTTTATTGATAAACCTTAAGCTGAATATCAACCGTGCAATTTATTTACATCCTGTGCTAATGGAAAATTTGGATGATTATAATAATTGCGTTTATAACAAACGAACACGTTCTTCGTGTAAACAAATTCCCAGTTTTGTATTTTTTTGTAGTTCGTTACGTTTATTAAGAAATCCACGATATAATAAATTTATTTTAAGCAGAGTGATATCTACAGAATAGTACTAAAGTTCTAAATTCTGGTAAGTGTTCTAGAGAACAACACATTTACCTTCATTTTAAGAGCTGATATATAAAAATATAACCCGGTAATGCGTTCTTATAATTAATTCTCCTACCTTAAATATGAAATATATCTACTAGTCCACATTGAATTGTAAACAATGCAAACTTGTGAACGAATAACTAACATGCATACTTATATCAACCAAATATATTAACAAGTTATTTTTGTTAGTAAACCATCTCTCGAACACGATTAAGCGCATTATGAGCTGACGATGTGAAATGAGAATGTTATATAAATTATAATAATTTGACAGTCTAGGCAAATTAAATATAAACAAAATGTTTCAATTTTTAACCTGAATTTATATTAACAAGGTCGTAAGAGGCACTACATTTATAAGTAGTAGGATTATGGGTAGTCCGGAGGAAGGGATAGAGGGATTCGGAGCGTCGGGCCTGTTAATGTTCTTTATTCAAAAATATTAAGAAATCACTAAAAAAATTATTTAAAATTATTTTTAAGCATTTAAAAGTTATTTTAAAAGTCTAGTTCCCCGGTGGACATGTTTACATAAAAATGTCACCTTTTTCCTTAAAATTTTCCTTTTTTCCAAAAAAAAAAAGTCCCTTTTCCATTAAAATTTCTCTGTTTCTCTAACAAATTCCAAGAAATTAATATCAAAAATTAAAAAAAAAATAAAAATAAAAAAATTGGTTATAAAATCTTATAAAGAACATATTTTAAAACATTATTTAAAATTGTAATATATTGGCTTAGAAGTGACGAGGGACTGGAGCCGACCACCCACCATGTTATGATGTCATCCAACAACCATGTTGGACCCAGGTGACCTTAACCTTGACCCTATAACCATGACCTTGGATGACCTTGAAAACAAAAACTCTATAAAATGGTAACTGTGGAATAAATTCTTAAAAGTCATCAAGCATATTACAGTACTGAATACTACTGCGAGCTTATTGACTCTTGACCTTGAAATCCCAAAAGAATCCAAAAAATATATTTAAAAATTGAAAAATTAACGAAAGACTTGTTTTTTCCATGCATCTCTGCATAAATCGTTTACAATTTTCCATCAGTCTTTCAATCTTTTTATCAATCTATCACAATCAGAACCGCAGTTAGTACCACAATATTTTAATCATTCGCAATCAGCACTACGATTTTTCAATATTTTGCAATCAGATCCGCAATCTTTCAATCTTTTGTAATCAGCTCCACAATTTTTCACAATCAGCTCCACAATTCCAATCTTCTCAACATTCTTTCGCAATGTTTTAATCAATCATCAGTACATGAGTTTGTTGTTTTTGTATGCAGTCAACAATCCATGCATTTTTGTACTAAAGTCTTTATTATCATTATTTATGCATATCTTTACGTTTATAGGTTAGTGCCACGAGCACCACTTCAAAAGTTGTCAGTGATAATAGGATACAATACACAAAAAATAAATAAATAAAATTATTTTTACATTAATTATTTATTGTTTTGTGATTACAGTTTTAGAAGAAATCAGTTCATCACATCATATTCGATGTAGCACCATTCCTTCAGTTTACTACTGACTGAATATACCTCAACAAAGCTCAGGAAATCGCCTCGTTTTTTACTCTCTATCAATTATTTGAGTGTATCAATAAGTTTATTCGAGTCTTCGAGCAATAGGTAGTCAGTATTCTCAGCTTCTTCCTTCCTTCTTCGTGTCGCTCATTGCAGCAGATGTGTTGACGAGGTGTGTCAGTGCATCGACTAAATCTCCTCGCGGTGGCAGAACGTCAACAGCAATTTTTTTCTATACAAATGCGGTTCTTGCACCGCGAGGTGAGCATCGATTTGGAAACGCTCCCTCGTCATACCATGAAAATGAATTGCGAATACGAAGGCCTGCCTTTGACCTCAACTAACATCAAGCCGCGACCTGCATCGTCGCTACGTAGTTGTCGGTGTCGATTCTGCATTCGAGTATTCATCTATGGTCAAAATTCTCGATGGCATGAGAGAACGACCTGTACGAAGAGTCCTTTTCGTGCGATGAAGCAATACAACAGTGGTCCCATGCAGTTTGCGCAAGGCGATGCATTGAAAGAACATACCGAGATCTGCAAGGATTCGTCTACTGCGAGGCAGAAAGTGTTTCCGGCAATACGTCTTGCTACATCGATTGGTACTGTTTCTGCAGGCGATTATGACGAGTCAGTTAATGCTTAAGACGGATTGAGTGCAGCAGAGTCGGTTTGCGAGGAGAGCACACTTGCAAGACGTTTGCGTGAAGTCGACGAACTTCGAAATAAATGGTCCTCGACCCTAAATACTGAGGAGCATGCAACTAATGCTACAAAGAAAAGTATATAATATTAACAATGGACCAGAAAGTGAAAACGATCATGAAGACAGAATAGATGAAAGTGAACATGAAGACAGCGATAATTTTGAAGACGATAATTGCTATTTCCTCGACTCAATGACACACACCTCTAACACATTTGCTGAATTAAGTGACATGAAAAAAGGCCGAGAACGCTGAGAATACTGACTACCTATTTCCCGAATACTCGAATGAACGTGTTGATTGACTCAGATATTTGATTGAGCTTCTAAAGCGAGGATATTTCTCGTACTTTGTAGATATATATTCTATCATTAGTAAACTGAAGGAATTTGGCTACATCGAATGATCTGTTTTCTTCTAAAATGGTAATTACCAAAAATAATAAACTATTATAAAAAAAAATATTTTATTTTTCTTTATATTTTGTGTATTGTATCCTTTTATCCCTCATAACGTTTGAAATTGTGCTGTGGGCACTCGCCTATAGAAGTAAATATCTGCATATAGAATGATAGTAAATTCTTTAGTATAAATATGCACGGATAGTAGACTGCATACAAAAAGGACACTGGTGGGAAGATTGCGATTGTGGAGCTGACTGCAAAAGGTTATGGAGCTGATTCCAAAAGACTGAAAGATTTTGGAGCTGATTGCACAAGATTGAAAGAATGTGTATCTGATTACAAAAAATTGAGAGATTTTGGTGCTGATCGCGAAAGATTAAAAGATTTTGTTGCTGATTCGGGTGCTGATTGCAAAAGATTGAAAGATTTTGGTGCTGATTGTATTGCTGTTTGCGAAAGATTTAAAGAATTTGATGCTGATTGTAGTGCTGTTTGCGAAAGATTTAAAGAATTTGGTGCTGATTGTCGTGCTGATTGCGAAAGATGGAAGGATTTTGGTGCTGATTGCGGTGCTGATTGCGAAAGATTAATGGAAATATTGAAAGGTAGATGGAAAGATTGAGAACGATTGATGGAAAGATTGGTGAAAAAACCAAGTCTTTCATTAATTGTTAAAAAAAATTTTTTTTTTGGGGTTTTTAAGATTAAGGGTCTAGGTCAAGGTCAAAGTAACCAACATTCAAGATAGCGGCAGTAGTCAGTAATGCAATGTGCTTGCTAACTTTTATGAATATACACAACTTTTACTATTTATCTCGAATTTTTATTTTCTAGGGCATCCAAGGTCATTGTTAATGGTTGGGGTCACATGGGTCCAACATGGCGGTAGTGTGGTATCATTACATGGTGGCTGGTCGGTTCCAGTCCCTAGTCACCTTTAAGCACGTAAATTAAAAATTTTAATAATAAACTTTTAATAATAAATTTTTATTTTTTATATATTTAGGTTTTTTGGGATTTTGTGGGATAAAATTTTTTTTAGGCAAAAAAAGGAAATTTTAAGGCGAAATGGCCACCGAGTACTAGAATTTGTAATTGATTTTTTAATGATTTTATTAATTTTTGAAATAATTTTTAGTAATCAGAATATTAAAAAAAATTCCAGATTTTTTTAATTTTTCAGTTTTTTTTTTTGGGGGGGGGGGGAGGGTTTGTCGGAATTTTCGGGATTTTTTATTTCATGGTCAATGGCCACCGGGGTCAAGGTCAAAGGTAAAAATCACGGGCAATGGCTTCCAAGATGGCTGCCGGGCGATCGGAATGACAGAGCATGATCAGATTCGGCGCTCCGAATCCCTGTATCCCTGGCCCCTAACTTCCCATAACCCGACTACTTTTATATATATATATATATATATATATATATATATATATATATATATATATATATATATATATATATATATTCACACACACGCCAGTTTACTACGTCACTAGAGAAGTCGTTTCTATCACAATTTATAAATAATGTAAATTGTCACAAATGAACACAGTCTTAATATCATTCCAAAATTTGAAAAAACTAAATAATTAAGTTTCAGGTTTACTGTTTTGAATCAAATTCGCAGAAAAACAACTTGTTTTGTATACATTTTATTAAAAATGTATTAAGATTCTTATCTCATATGGAGATAAGAATCTTAATTCCGAATGAGCGCCAGGACGATTGATTTAGAAACTTTAGAATTATTTTAACTTAGCTTTGATAAGTTCAAACTTACGAATCTGGCATAATTGTAAACAAACTTCGTACATTAACAAGTTCTTAATACATTTTAATCCCAAGTTCTGTAGTAATGGAAATGAAAATAGTACGAGTCTCAAACAATACAAAAAATATTAAAGATTTGTCCATCTATATATTCGTGAGACATGTTGAAACAATATCAGTCCTGTTACCGTTTCATTTTTTATTACCAGTTAAATGTAATCTTTATTTTATCGTTGTGTTGGGATATAGGTCGCTTTATTCCTCAACCAAATTTATGAAGTGTCTAAGAAAGGATTCCTTAATATATATAGTACTACCTTGAGAATTTGGAACGTGAGATCTTTTTTGGAGACTGCTTTTATGATAAAAAGGAATTTGGCATATTCCATCGGATTTTCCCCGTCGGAGAATTCCCACAGATCGTTTCTGAATGTCTTCTTTGACTGAACAGATATCCACATTACGGTGTATGGCCGAAAAGTTAAAAAATATCTCACTAGAGTGGGAGGGCAAAACTTCTTTCTGCACGGCAAGGAAAAGTTTCAAGCTTTGACTTTTCAGTAATTTATCGAATACATTTTAATAATTTACGCTTTCATCTTCTTCTCTGGTTAGAGTTTGAGGAGGATATAAGACAAGGAGAGAACTTATAAGAACGTCGAGATTTAAAGGCACGATATATCATCACAATTTACAGCTTAATTTGATTTATTCAATTTATAATAAGTGTATTAAGCTCAGATATTTCAGCAAAATTTTGCAATAGAGCGTATTTTAGGCACCAACCCCTTTCTTAACAAATAATTGAAACATAAATTTGAAATGTAGTTAGTGATTTTTAAATTGCGTCTCAGTTATTTAATGACGCACTTTTAAAGGCATATGCTTATCAAGCGATAAGCGTTTGTACATTCTGATATATATATAAATTTTGTTCATAAAGAAAGAACCTTTTAGGATTCCCTGAAATACTGTTAAAGGTTTTCGATTGTGTTTAAATCTATACTCCTAGGGTATGAACCTGAAAATCTTTATGGTGTTAACATTTATATATTTTTTCTTGCGCTGTGAATGATAATACAAAAATAATTGTGATTTTTATTTTCTGTGCAAATTATTTAAATACAGTTATATAAGTTGCGCACTCTTATATATTAAATTACATTTTACCAGTCGGGTTGCATAAATAATTATAACCGAAAATTTAAAAAAAAACTCGAGTGGGGAGTGGGACCCGTAGGTTCCCGTCGTCACCAGACATGAGAAGAAATGAGACCCTAGGATAGAGCGGCGCGGGAATGCAAAGGCGGGGGGAAACGGGGGTACCCCGAAAAAACCCATCGTCAAGCGGCATCGTCCATCACGACTCGCACATGCGAAAATCCGGGAGTGAGCCCGCCGGGTATAAACCTGGATCGCCATGGTGTGAGGCGAGTGACTAACCTTTGCGCCACCACTGCCACTTTGACCGAAAATATGAACATATGTCCTAGGTCCAATGGTTTCCGAGTTAAGGTCCATGTCGCTTTGTTCACTGTTACTATAGGCTGTTCACGATAAAGTGAGCACTTTTTAAGGCCCTCCCAACAGGTATTAACCGCTAATAAATATATATTATTGCCGCATCAGGCATTAAATTTTTTATGGTGGTGAAACGTATACACTGTGTTTATTGGTAGCATTGCAATGTTTAGAATTAAAAAGCAGCAGGAAGATGGAAATTGAATGAAAGGTAAAATTTATAAGGGCCTTAAAAAGTGCTCACTTTACCGTGAAAAGCCTACAGTCGGTACACCTCTTTCTATTTACAGTGACTGGTAGACACAAACGTGGAGTGTGTGTTGTTAGCCCCATTTCCCTGTTCACATGAAAAATATGTTGAACACCGCGCGCTTGCCATGCCAGTCTTGCAACAGGCGGGCATTCAGATGCAAGGTGGACATTTCGAGCATCGCTTGTAAGAGAGGATCACTGCTGGCAAACAGACAGGGCTGCAGTACCACGAAAATGAATGTATCAAGTATACTTATTAACAATTCCAGCACGATATTGTAAGACCTTACCTCTGAAACCATCGAACCTATGACAAACGTTCAAATTATTATTTTTTGTTTTGTTTCGAGGTGTAGACTCCACGCCCCAGTTACTTCCCACCTAAATTGACACATTCTGTGTATCAAATTTTACTATAAATCGATATAACTTTAGCTGCTATACTTGTACAGTTTCAGATGCCCAAAGAAGAAATGAGCACATCCAGACCCTAATGTGTATATAACATACAGGCAGGTATTTTTGGCCTGTGCTGTACACTGCTAGCTTAAAGCTTAACATCGTCACTAAGCAACTGATTCGTAAATCGTGAATATTTTCTAGGGTATGGTTAGTTCTTATTACTATGGCCGTGCACAAAAGCCTACAGCTCATTGTGATAAAATAGACTGTCTGTCGGTTGTAAGCAGAACATACATCAGCTATTACTTAGCAGTAAAACACAAGCTATTACACAGGCCTTACAATAGGTATAGGTCACGTAAATATTATTTATGTACCATAAGTCAAAATTAACAAAAGCTTAGCAGATTTAATATACATTTGAAAGTACCAAAAGTGAACAATAATTGAAGCGAAACGCCCAGATATAACTTAAATTGTATAAGACACTAGTTTTCTCTTTATAAAAATAAAAGTACGAGGAAATCATCTACTAGCGCCAGCAAAATAATGACACTCAATTGAATTATTTCATACATTTCTAAGTAAGAGTATTATTTTTAATGGAAATGGCATAAAATAAAGTTTAAAGTAAAAATAAGTTTGATAGTATATTGCAATTAAACTGAATTTTTAGGAAGTTGAATAGATAAGATAAGGAATGTTTGTCATCAAGCTTTGAAATTAGAAATATTTTGATAAATTAGCTTTAATATTGATTAGGCTTATAATATTATTATTTGGTATGAATAACCTAACCACTTTGCAAAATATACAGGCTGTATTAGAACATAAATGTCACTTGTTAATAAAATAAATAATCGTTAGTATAATATTTTCAATATTTGAAAATGAAATTATTGATTAACATAAAGACTTCTACACCACAGAAATTATAATTAATTTATAAACTAAGCATTTCAAATATTTAATATTTCATCACTTTTATTAACATATTTTAAACAGAAAAAAAACATAAATAAATTATACCAAAAAGTTACTTTTAAAAAGAATTACTTTTAAAAATGTTATTTTTTGTTCAGGTTTACATTTTAAATTATGGCTATCTAAATATTTAACTCATTTTTATAAATAATACAATAAATAATGCTATAAAGTTTCATTTCTGAAAGAACATAATTTGTTATATAATTTTGCTAAATATAAGTATTAATGAATATCGAAAAAGAAGATTTTATAATTTAAAACGTCCAAAAAATACATTAATTTAGTTTCCTTATTAATAATATATTAAGACACAGTACTTACATGAATTTGTGATACACCTACTGTTCATAATATTATTTTTAAATTATATTTTAAGTGAAATGGATTAAATATCAATTAATTTTTGAAGAATTATCGTAAAAATACTTAGCCCAACACACTCACCAAAACATACACTTACCCACACATACACACGCTATATATATATTTTATATACTAGAATCCTATCATTTTGAAAATTAATATTCATAATGTCCATTCTGGTCTGCTGTAATAATCAGGGGGAGTGCTTATTTAATAACTACTCCATGTATGTGCACAATTATTCGTTATTTTTTAAAAGAAAATATTATTGACATTAAATTTTTTTTTGATAATTTGCTATTCGTCTTTTATTTTCACATTAGCGCTACTATATGTCATATATTTCATTTTCGCCGTTTTATTGTTTGTAATAACATCTTCAATTTTTAGATTTTTTTAAAAACGTATATTATGTAGCTCTGCATTGTTTTTCATGTTATATTTCAATGGATATATATTTCCTTCTTTAAAATGTTATGTTTTAAATTTTTTTACATTCTATAGTTTTACACTTTATATAAATATTTTTTTACATTCTGTATATTATTATTTTGTCTAGGTTAGTGTCCTTATGTTATCATTTAATGCGAATCGCTCGCCATTTATATAACTTTATAACTGTATTTCTTTAGTATGTTATTCATGTAATATTTGTTAGCTGTACTGGATGAGTCGTTAGACGAGGCCCCGTGGGACATGTGTGTAACGGGGCGAGAGAATGAGGAAATACAGACCACGAGGCCTCCCTTAAACGACTCACCCTGTACTCGGGTATGCCTATTTTTTTATCATTTTCTTCAACTAAACATCGTTAATTAATAAGTGTAAATTTAATTATAACTACATATTTTTACAATTTTATATTTTTACATGAACCTAATGTGAATATACTATTTCACATTTCTTAAGGGATAATTTTTTAAATAATCTTTGACTAATTTGTCGTATTATTAGGTACCTTATCATTATCACTTGAATCAATACAATTCATTAATAATTGCATTATCATTATTTCTATAACATAACAGGCCAATTCTTACACCACTGTTAAGTATTTATATATTCATAATAATATTGACTTAGCAGCCATTTATTTAGCGAGGAAAAGATTTTTCGATCCTGGGAATAAAAATTGTCATTGGGACGTTTCGCTAGTATCTGTTCGTTCAACAAGCACAAGCGAATAAGAAAGAACTTGGTAACTTTTAACATAGTTTGCGAAATAAAGATAGGCTTATAAGAACATTTTACACTCTGTATGTCTGTATACGTGTGATATTTGAAATCTTTCGAATATGTGCTCCAAATTTCACCGAAGTGCTTACCCTTACAGTTCTTAGTAAGAAAAACATAATTTCGTACTCTTTAACCATTTTTAATGTTTGTTTTCAAAATGGTGGCCATTTGAAATAATTGTTGGGTTCAATGTCCTATCTCAATAACCACTCAATCTGTTTAAGCAAAAATGGGTGCATTGATAATAAAAAATGTCAGCACCCATTTTGAAAGATTGTATCTTCAGAAAAATTAACATCTTAGGTGATACCACTGGAACCACTCGGGTATTATATCCCAAATTAGGAATGCAATCAATGCCATAGTCAGTTACTGTAGACATAAAATAGTTTAGTCAATTTTATTCGATCAAACACTGGTTCGCCGAATGGTGGCCATGTAAATATGTACTGAACGCATGTTTTCCTCCAATCTGTATGATTTAGAACTTCATCAAAATTTCATGCATTCATACGTAAAAGAAAGTATGTTAGTAGAAGGAAAATGAAGAGTCTGGTGAAACAGCATTCAGGGTAGAATTCGGATTCAGAGGGCCGCATTGTTGTGGTGTCACCCATTCGCCATCTTTTTTCCCCTTTTCCCCTAAAAAGGTCCATTTTTCCCTCAAAACAGACTAAATTTCCCCCAAATGTGCATTTTCCCCCTCATATTTGCCCTAATTTTTTTCTTTTTTTTCCCTTTTCAAAAAAGAACCACCAGAAATTTCCCATTTTTCCCAGAGCAGACGAAGCGGATCAGTGACCCAGTGTAAGGGATCAGCGACCCAGGTGACATTGAGTCAGGGCAAGTGAACCGGTAAGGACCTTTGACCATTGTCCTTGACCTTTAACCATTTATCCAAAAAATCCTAAAATTCCAAAATAAAATAAAAATAATAATCCAAATATTTTTTATTTTTCAAAAACAATAAAAAATATTATAAAATAATATTGAAAAATATTAAAAAATTATTTAAAATATTTAGAAAAAAATTGAATTTCTGGAGATCACACCTCACCCATACCCATTCCATCTTGGTGGGTGGCCACCATCTTAGTAGGCAACCTCCATCTTTGTAGGCGACCACCATCTTGGTAGACTATCACCATATTGGTAGGTGTCACCCATCCGCCATATTGAATGCAGGTGACCTTAATGACATGACCTTAAATTACCTTGAAAACAAAAGCTCGATAAAGAATACATAAGTCAGCAAGCATATTAGTACTATACATAATACTACCGCTATATTACATGCAGATGACAACAACCTTGACCTAATGACCTTAAATAACCTTGAAAACAAAACCATGTAAAAAATATATAGAACTAAAAAAAAAATTTTTTGTTAAAGTATACTACTGCCATATGTGATGCAGATGGCCTCGACATTGACCCCATAACTTTGAATAATCTTGAAAACCAAAACCGGAGATAAAACCCTTAAAAGTCAACAAGAAAATAATGTAACAGACTACTACCGCCATATTAGAGGCAGGTAACCTCGACCTTGATCCCATGACCTTGAATGAGCTTCAAAACAAAACCTCGAGATATAATACGTAAATGTTAGCAAGCACGTTACAATACAAACTACTACTACTGCCATATTACACATAGGTAACCTCGACATTCACCCCATGGCATTTAATGACCTAAAAAACCAAAACTCGAGAAAAATACATCAAAGTCATCAAGTATATCACATTACAGACTACTACCACCATATTCGATGCAGTAACCTCGGTATGGACCCCATGACATTGAATTACTTTGAAAACCAAAAACTAGAGAAAAATCCGTAAAAGTAAGCCATCATATGACGTTACAGACTACCACCACCACATTGGATGCAGATGACATTGACCTTGACCTTGACTTCATCACCTAAAATTACCTTGAAAGCAAAAACTCTAGAAAAAATTCATAAAAGTCAACAAGCATATTACGTTACTCACTGCTGCCACCATAGTGGGTTCATGTAACCTTGACCTTGACCCCATGAGCATTTGAAAGTCCTTAAAAACCAAAACTTGAAAAAATTCACGAGACCTGTTTATAGTAAACCTGGTACAGAGTTACTGAAAGAGAAATGAACTTCACCATTACAGGTGTTTGCAAGTCTAGGTAAACGATGGGTACGACTAAACAGCTTACCGCAACTGTTACACAAATATAACATACGACAGGGAAACTTCGGCTGTGTTCCTTTCACTACCGGATTACAATTTCAAGGTAGAAGATACAAACATTGATGTGACGTCAGTTACTGACAATTACATAATTTATGGTATCTTGTAATTTAATTACTTGTATCCTCAAAACCTATATCAAGAGTATAACAATTTGCTGCTTATATCAGTGACTATTTATACGTAATGATCATATAGAATGGACAAAGATTGTATCTTATTTAAGAAATCACACTAATTTCAAACAAACTTATAAAATTACCGGACGCGTGTCAATCTTACATACATAATAAGACATTTTTTAAGGAAATCAAATATCAAAATTTATACATCTCCGTAAATACTTTATAATCTCTAGCCAAGTTGAAAAATTTCTCGGGCAATTTACGGACGAATTTAGCCGTGCTGTCATATCAGTTCATATCAGTATTTTGGCATGCGTTCGTAGCTATTGTTTTACAAGCGTGAAAGTAAAGTCTCTGAAAGAAAATTAAGCTCCCGAAATGAGTAGTAAAAGTAGGTTAATAATTGAAAGTTTCACTGAAATATTCCTTCAGCATTATCTTGAAGAAAATAAGGTCAAACCATCAAATACTGTATCCAAAGTGCACAGATACACTGTGACTGTATGGCAAAAGTTGACTTTAGACAATTTGATGAAAATATTTCCATTGTATAAACAAACAGTAGGTAATGATTATGGGTATGGAAACGTGGACAGAAATATGATATATAGAATGTATCACAAATTATGATTCCAAATCCAGGAAAACGTTTGATGTTTTAAGGGGGTTACGTTTGTTAATATTACGTATGGTTATAAATGCAACATATGAATATCAGCCATAAAACTGTAGTAAGCTTTGTAATACCAATGCGTTCTCGATACCATGGCATTCACACATCGCTGTTAACTCAATGGTCATAACTGAATTTGCGAAATAAATTTGAGGGTGCATTAATACATGCCGTGTTACACAAGTTGTTCGAAGTGGCCGTCGTTGACTTCGTTCTCCTGTTGAAAGGAGACATTAAAATTTTAAATACTAGCAAGTGCAAGATGGTGATAGTAGTGTAGATAAGTTTAAAGACTAGAAAGTGCAAGATGGTGATAGAAGTGAACATAAGTTTAAAGACTAGCAAGTGCAAGATGGTGATAGTAGTGTACATAAGTTTAAAGACTAGCAAGTGCAAGATGGTGATAGTAGTGTACATAAGTTTAAAGACTAGCAAGTGCAAGATGGTGATAGTAGTGTACATAAGTTTAAAGACTAGTAAGTGCAAGATGGTGATAGTAGTGTACATAAGTTTAAAGACTAGCAAGTGCAAGATGGTGATAGTAGTGTACATAAGTTTAAAGACTAGCAAGTGCAAGATGGTGATAGTAGTGTACATAAGTTTAAAGACTAGCAAGTGCAAGATGGTGATAGTAGTGTACATAAGTTTAAAGACTAGAAAGTGCAAAATGGTGATAGTAGTGAACATAAGTTTAAAGACTATCAAGTGCAATATGGTGATAGTAGTGAACATAAGTTTAAAGACTAACAAGTGCAAGATAGTGATAGTAGTGTTCATAAGTTTAAAGACTAGCAAGTGCAAGATGGTGATAGTAGTGTACATAAGTTTAAAGACTAGTAAGTGCAAGATGGTGATAGTAGTGTACATAAGTTTAAAGACTAGCAAGTGCAAGATGGTGATAGTAGTGTACATAAGTTTAAAGACTAGCAAGTGCAAGATGGTGATAGTAGTGAACATAAGTTGCTCTACTTGCCAAAAGATAAAATAACATTATCACAGGTAAGGTGAAAATAGAAAAAAGGTGTATCAAAAAAGTCTTTGCGGTAACAAACGAAACTTTGTGGGTTTTATTTTCTATTGATAAGTTAATAACTTTAAGGAAAATTATATAAAATATACAATATCTTTCCGCGTCCACTGTCTTCATATTTTTATCTTTCAAGATTGAGCCATATTAATTTTTTTTTTATTTCGAGCGTTTAGAGCACATCTTACAATGATGTGCGTGATTCTTGAAGTTTGACCATGAAAAAGTGCAGTTTTATGATATCCAATGCGTTGTAACGTGTGATAAACAAAACCATAACGCTTCATATACAATAAACTATGACAGCTGATGAGTGAACGAGTGAAGGTGAAAATCCTATTGGCAATTCTAACAGCACTATAGACGCGCAACAGGCCACGGAGAACAACGCCCACAAATAAATGTTCACACAGACTAATTATTAATACATTACATAATAATATAATAAATTCGTCTCACAACAGCTTTTAATAGTGTAAAAAACTGTACATTTTCCTTAAATAGCTAATATGGTTTATGCAAATTAAATGCAAACCAACCGGTGTTTTTTTCCCCATTACGTTAGATGAACGTTGATTTTTTCTTAACGGGAGTTGACATGGCCAGCATGCCAGCAGTAGTAACAGATGCCATATGCGAATGTTTGCATGGTTATCATAAATTAGTAAAAAGCTGTGTTGCGTGTATAAGTTAAATTATACTTCGTGCTGATGCCGACAAAGCGATTAACTTGTTTTTCAATGACGTACTTGAGATAAACATCCGACGAGAAATTTAAACAACGCAACATGTCCATGCATGGCGATTACAAAGTAAATTTCCATCGTGCGTACTATATTGTGTAAATAACAAATATCGTAACTGTAGCATGGTTATTTCAAATGGACCTGAGTTTTCAATTAACTTACTGCACACGCTTGATAGGGTTGAAACTTAAAAAATGTCATTTCACTTGCTTCGTTTGTGTACTAAAATATAAACACGTGTTAAAAGACAAACAATAACTTAGATAAAATTAATGTATTTCTTGCACGCATGAGAATAGTAAACTGTCTTTCTGTTCGATGACGTAAAACCAGTTTATTTATGGAACAAAAAATTCTGAGAACTTTTTATTTCTAGCCTTAAGTTTAACCTCTCTACGAGAATCAACTTACTCGTTTCGGTACAATCAGAAACACGTGATATTTATGGCATTTTGGTTTTCGAAGTACAGTAAAAATTTTGCAAGTATTTTTTATAGAATTTAATAAGTTATCTTCGTATGGGAAAATATTTTGTTCGAACACCCAAAATACAATTTTTACCGAAACGGTTACTACGTGATATTATGAACCACAATTTCAGTTTCACGAAAGGCGTTAAAATTAATTAAATCGTTCTCAAAAGTTGTATGTCATGTTTTTGAGTGTACACATAGCTGTACTATGTTAGTGCCCTAAAAGAATCGAAATGTGAGAATTATAAATCTATGCACAATATTTTGATTTAAATAAATATTCATTCGTGTGTGATGTTGAACTTCGATAATAACTATACGTGGTGAACATCTTTTGAACATATAAAGAAATTTGATATAGAAACTTGATTTCAATAATACAGTGAGCATGCTAACACATAAATCTTACTAACACTGTAAAATCAGGTGAAGTTCCACGAGCATAACAGTCGGAAATTACATTTTAATCTGTATAAACAATAGAACATAATCAAATTCTACCTGTTGCAGTTATGAAAATTTTCCAAAGTAAACGTACCCTTACAGTTTTCTCGTTATCTCAACCCTAGCACCTTGGAGTAATAAATTGCAAAAATTGGTCAAGGGTTTGGAGTAGAATACCAGTTCCGAGTATAAACGAAATATCTGAGAACTAAGATAAGTTAAAGAATATTAGTTAACATATTTTCAAATTCCGCCAAAAATCAAATGGAGCTGGCATGTTTTCACTGTAAGATGGAAAGTACGTGACGGCGGAACGGAGCGTATTCTGTTTATTTACAGGATACTACTACCATGCAATTTGAGCTGAAAAGTTTTAAGCAGAATACAGACTGACGAAGCTTAATTCCAGAACATGCAAACAATAACTCATATTATTTTTACTTTTTCTCACTGATTTTTATTGCGTCGTCTTCTGTGTCTCACTCTCTTTGTTCCACTACTGTTTTCTTGATCTAAATTTTCGTGGCGTCTTGTCTATTTTTAAATAATTATATGATAAAGTCAACTTCTCGTATGAGTTTGCGCTATTATTTCTCTCGTTTATACTAAACTTGTGTTCTGCAACATGTACTATGTTATTTTAATTTTCTTTTCTTACTATCTCATTTTCTTTCGTTGTCCGAATTTTTATTTATTTTTGTCAAAATTTTACATTTTACTACGAATTATTTACTCATATCCAAATGTTTATTTATGAGAGCTATTTGAGAACAGAGAATCATAAAATGTTTTGCCGTTTAATAGTGGTCATTTACAATTTAGGTACAATTTATCTTTTCCGTATGCTTTCTTGGCATATTTTTAGCAAAATTAGGCATTATGAAAGTACGCTGTTTCCCACCTCATTTACTTCTACAAATTTATATATATAATGGAAACTGATTTTGGCTGAAAATGAATCGCCATTTGGAAGAAATTTGTCTGATTAAAATTGATGCCCAGCAACGCATAACTACTTTAAACAACAAATAATACCGTTGAGTAGGTTAATTCTTTGAGCAAAGAAAAAAATTACTTTAAATTGTTTTATTGAGTCATATATCTGTAAAATTCCGTAACCGCCAAATGATTTGGTTTAGTTCATCATTTATTTGTGACAGGATTTGCTATCTCTAAAATTTAGGTTTGACTAATGTTTCGTCTTTCGACTTAGATAATTTATTAACTGTGAGAAATTACAGAGTGAGTGAAGAGGTTTGGGGAGCTCTTTAACAGCGTGGTCTTGAGAGCCGATGCGGGTGATTGATGTGAGTATGGATCAGCGCCGGAATTAAAGGGTGGGGAAACGGCAGATCCCCGAGAAAACCTACTGACCAACGGCATCGTCCGGCACGATTATCGCATGCGAAAATCTGGAGTGACCCAGATGGGGAATAAACCCGGATCGCCTCGGTGGCAGGCGAGCAGGCTAAACGCTCAGCCACCGCGGCCCCAGAAATTACAGAGCACAAATAAAATAGTGGAGAGATTTGAGAGGCTTTTAACACCAATGTCTTGAGAGCCAATAAGAATAAAGTGGGGTGACTATGGAGCTGTGTGGCGGGAATGGGAGAAAAAAAAAAAAAAAAAAAAAAAAAAAAACCACCACCTTCTTAAAATAAACATGTTCGAAACTTAGGGCATATTTTTACTATTGTTTTTAACTGTTCTAGCAACTTGTTTTGATGGCACATTTGACGTAGTAAGTCAGGAAGACCCATACTTACACAAATGTATTTACAAAAATCTTGTACGTTTAGTTCTTAAATTATTTTATAAATTGATTTACTTAGAGCTACGTACTGAATTTAAGGTGAATTTTCTGACATTGCAACGCTTTACTTTATTCGAGTAATATTGTGAAAATAGGGTTTACATTATATCACACATAGGAAAGAAAGAACTATATAAATAACATGTAGTAGCCAGCAGACACCTAAGAAGGATTAAGAGGTAATAACCGCATGTGATACGAAGAATTCTGTAGAAATAAGTTGCTATCTTCTGTTTAAAAAGTGTGATTTAAAAAGAGTGCCATAGAAACCAGTGAAATATCGGAATAACATTAACTGTGACAACCCTCTGATAATTTTGATGTATATAGACACTATATTATTATTGCAATACATGTTTATATACCGTAGTTCAAAAATGCGAAAACTGTTTTTTTTTATAAATGCAAAATATTAAAAACTAACAGAATGTTTCTAATTATCCTGTACAAATTCTCTCTTATTAATGCATGCTTACACATATGTATTTATAAGTGCACTATACTGTTCATATTTACGCTGAGAAATTTACAGTTTAAGGTTATATGCCAACAATATATATTTCAAAAGGCAACATATAAGTATAAATTTCTTAATGAAATATTTGATGAACGATCTAAGCGTATACTGCTCTCCAGCCTCTTCAAAAATGTTGTTGAAAAAAATGTAGTTTGTAACATTTAGAACTGTCATGTTGAATGCAATAGAATGTAAAGCTTTTTTGAAACTATTGGTGCCAGTTTAACTTTGCGCTTTTGTATTTCCGCGCTCAAAATGTACCTAGAAATTTGCATTTTATTAAAAACAGGAAAAATTCAGCTTCTCTAACACTATAATTAAATATTTTAATAACGTTTAACTAAAATATAGTTTTTGCTGTTAATTGTACTATCAATATCATTGTAAAAACGTGTCCTTTGGGTAGGAACAATGTTCTGGCTTTACGTGACGTGTGATATCCTCACAGCATGATTTCACGTGTTACCAGATGCAAACCATATAACATTTCCCTCAAATGGCGAAGCGTGTTTCGGTAGTGAAATTAGCTGTAAATAATTTAATCTGCGTGGTTAATATAATTTCCCGTTATTTTCTGGATTTATTTGAGATATTCCGCAAATGTTTTCATATTGTGCATTTTACGTTTCTACACTCTTGTAGTACTTGAAGGAGAGTAAGTTTGATAAGTTTTAAAGCTGCAGTTGCCGCAAACATTCTTAACATTCAGACGCAAGCCCAAGCGAAATAATAAAGGAAAGTTCGCATGTAGATCGCGTTTAGGACGAAAGTAAATGTAATTCCTTGTTAGTGTATTTTTTGAAATTGGACACATCCTTTGGATAAAATGGTGTTGGCTGGCTTTTCTCACTCCACAGTCACTTGGTCCGAGCACTTTTAACTCCTTCCCTCTAAAGTCTCCCTCTCCCGCTCTTCTGATATTTCACAGCACCCCTCCGCTCTTCCTTCTCTTTACTCCCATAATGTTTTCCCCGACTTGATTTATTTTATTGCTCTATAGCTAACGTTGGTTAATGTTTATTTCTCTAAATTACAAGAAAGGGTAACTTATCTGAATCCATTCTACGCTTGCAAACACACAATAGCAGTTTCTACAATAACCTGCAACCAGAAAATCGAGAACACAAAAAACATTTTCCACAATGTATTTGAATTTCTTTCAAACAACAGGAATAACTTTTTAGGGTCAAAACATGTGAACCATTATTTTATACTGCAGAGAAACCAAATTACGAATATTTGTTCCTGTGAAACGTGATAAACACGAATTAACACAGGATAAAAGTAATTTAAAATATCTCACTTGTTTTAATAGGTGTAGGTTTACTTGACCGAATCTAGTTACTCATTTAGGAAGTGCGTTATTTTACTGCTGCTACTTTAGTAACGTTTTACTTGCTAAATATCCATAAATAACAACAAAAATTTCGTTAATTAGTTAAAAAAAAAATATTAATGTGTAAAAATTGCGTTTTGTTTTAAAATATATATTAATAATGAATTAGTTTTATGTACTAACACCTTTAAAATATGTGTAAAATATTCAGCAATAAAACGATAATTACTTACAAACCCATATACATTCGATATTACAATTTACCAAGCGTGAATTACATACATCCCAGATCAGATTGTGGGTACCTTGATTTGAGTAACCATTAGCGCATTTTTATCTGAAAATATCATCTTGCTAAACAAAGTGTGTAGTGAAACTAACATTTGTAGAGCAGTGAACTGCTGAGCCCTGTTTGGTTATTGATGTAAATGGCAATAGTCATGAAAACTTTTTAGTTAATTAAAAATAATTCGTAAGTTAAGTGTGATTCCAGAAAAAGTTATAAAAAAAATCATTTAACCATACACGCATTACACTTTCGCGATATCTGTTTAGCTAAAATGTTTGTTATTTTTTCTTTGTGTATACAAATATTTGTTTTTCTTGTAATATTAAATCTGACGTGAGTTGCAAATAATACACAAACATAGCAAGATATCTAAAATTCATCTAAGTCATACTGTGACACTCTAATGAAAATCCTTTGGATATCCAGAAGTCGATACCAGTATAACTGACTGGATATCCACTAAATACCACAAAACCAATAATGGCCATTACGTAATGCAAGTGACAACATCTAAATATGTATATAGGATATCCAATATATCTATATCTTATTTTGGATATTGCGCGGACATTTGGATATATTTTGGTAGTCTTTTGAATGTAGGTTTGATACCCATGGATGTCATTGGATATCCTGAATAGAGTGAAATCCGTCACATATTGTTTTGATGTCTATGTGCTATATGGGCAGAGAAACTATTTAGGGGCAGTGTTGTCTAATGTCAAAAATATGTTACAAGCAATTTTACGATTATATAAATATATTTGTGTCCAAAAGTTGTTGTTCTCTTATATGATAGACAGAGATTCGTGAGAATACTAATTAAAAAACTCCGAAGTTACCACTAAACATTCCAGATATAATTGATTATTAGTAAGTTAAAGACTTGAACTTAGGTGGTTGCTCAAAATTTTAAGCTGTCAGAGGTTATTTTCATTCATTTTTCGTAAGGGATTCCCATTTTTAGGTCATCCTTTAAACCCGTACGAACACAATTTAGAAAACTGATAGGTGGTATGAACATAAGTCAGCACTCATCCTAAAATATATTAAATTTTAAAAATAGATCGTACGTAAGGTGCTAACATACTTTACCTGATTCTATAAATATTACATATTTTCATGGCTTTCGCCATCGTTTTTGCTGTCGAAATCCAGACAATGTTAAATGCGCAAGATATCGATGTAATTGCTAAAATACATATATACGTCAAGGGGGGAAATTATTAAAAAAAAAATTTATAGGGACAATACTGGCGAATTCATTGTCAATATAATTGTAAGCAATTTTCCAAAATGAAAGGTAGGAATGAGCATGCTCATGAAGGAACATTTAATTTAAATATAATTATAGTATGACGATTTGAGTACTCTAAAGACGCACACACTCTCCCAAATCGTATGTTGTTCTGACAGCAATACAACTAGATAGGGGTTCGAATCTGTGGTGCTCACAAGTAATTCGCTGACAAGATCATAGTTGCTCGGAAACTGTTTCTTTTCCTTATAACACAAATAATAACATTTTATATGTTTTGTAGTTTTTCGGCTAGTGGCCCGATAACTTACTGCCGTGATCCAAATTCAATCCTGAGTGGACTTGATCAACTCAGGATTACATTTGGATCGTAATTTACCTCATCGGACTTTTCTCCTTCCACTGCAGGATCCAAGCGCTTCGCTATTGTCGACGACACCCTATGTCATAACGTAAAATTTTTAACATATTGTTCACAAACATCATTTGAAGTTACTCATTCAAATTTACATTTTTTTTTTTTTTTAATCGAACCATTAGCACTTTATATTTGTGTTTTTTTAGTTCAAAGTGTTATTACCTCTTGCACCGGGAGTGTATTCCCGCTATATAAGTATTTAAAATATTTAACCACGTTTTTTTTAAACATGAAGTCTCTTATTATATAATTCGTGATATATTTAGTACAACTTATGATTTAACCTGAACTCAACCAAGTAACTTCATGTACATTTTTTAAAGGTTTTTCTCCTGGATGACTAAAAGTTAATTACAGACGTTTGCCTGTAATTAAGCCGATGTGTAACATTTACTTTGCATATACAGTATTTTGTCAACTAAAAAACCACTATGATAGTTACTAATTACTAAAATAATAACATTAAAAATTTAAAAACGTTTAGTGAAAATGTTTAAAACTTAAAACTTTGAATTAATGGCCCGCCTCTTTTGATCACACAGTCGCTTTGCACTCATTATTCCTGGTCGAAATACAGGGAAAATATGACAACCTGTTTCAACAAAACTTTGATATACTTAGCTGTGCGCTACGCCAGTGAAAACTAAACGTACAAGAGCACGTTTGAAAAGAAAAAGTTTTATAATAGTTACGATGGACATGCGTGACGGAAAGGGGTCATTTCAACAGAGGTAAGTTTTTATGTGAATTTGCTTGCTTCTGTGAGTTGCAGTATGATCGAGTCAATGGCAGAATCATGGTATGCGCTGGCAAATCAACTCTTGTGATTTATCGAGAATTTTGGAGGGTATATAATTCTCGAAAACAATTAAAAACGTATCTAAAAGAAATTATATCATTTAATATCTCGGATCATACACCAACTAAGGCTATGGATACTTTTGGGTGACGCATTAGTTAATTCAAGAATACGCATGAATACTTCTCTATTATTTACTAATTCTCTGTATGTATGTGTATATAAATTTTATTTATTTATTTATCGAGTAACGAGATCTATATATAACGATCGAGTTACGAGGCCTATAACGATTTGGCATGCAAAATAAACCGCTATATAAAGGTAAGGCTCATCGCGTTATTTTATAGAGGAAAAGGAAATAATAAAAGCAGCAGTGATATAGATTTTTACTACCGAAATTTGTACATATTTTAAGTCCTGTGTGACTCTGTACTCTGCAACATCTTGATAAATTTGAGTCGTTGAACATATTGTTGCTTCCACGGATGTTCTATCAACTGTCACTGATGTAAGTTAATGAAATTAAGACTTATATGGACTTGCACATGTTTTTGTGAAATAGTTATTTGCGCAAATACCTGTGTCTCTGTAAATAAATGTTATGCAAATACGACTTTTTGTCATAAAAAATAAACAATTAGCTACGTCTCTACAATTTTACTTTTGTCATATTTAGTACGTTCTTGTAGAAAAAAAAATCGTGAAGATCATCAAATATCGCATTTGTAATGTTTCCCTATGCAGTCTTCTTAAACGGCAAGAGAAAAGTACAAAGATACGGACGTAGTTTAATCTGTAGGCTTTCATCGTGTGTAATAAAACCCAACCACTACACGTATAATTTGCACAGTACAGCGTCACGGCGGAAACACTGCGCGCCTTGCGCGTAGGGCCGATCAGACACTAGGTGTGCGTGTTAGTGTCGCTCGTATTGCTCCCTCACTTTTTCACCTTGGACGCGCAGCTCAAACTAACTCTAAATTCGTTTTATAAAAAAAAAAAAATTCTACGCTATGAAATTTTGCGTCACGCAATTTACTTATCCCGAAGTATGTTGTTATTTGAACCAGTTCTATAACCACAAGAAAAATTAACTAAATTAAGTACCAAACTAACGTGGTTAGTTCCAGTGCTTGGTTAATGACCATAGGCTGTTCACGGTAAAGTGGGTACTTTTGAGGCCCTAGTTACTTTTTATTTTCAGCTTATTTTTTTTTTATCATTCAACGATATTTTTAAATAAATATTGCCATGTACGTAATAAACACAGTGTGTGTATTCTATCGCACTCAGAATCAACGTCTAAGGGTACAATATAATGTATTTACTGACTATTATTCCGAAGGAGAGGTCGTTATAAAGTGCTCACTTAACGTAGAGTATGTTAGGCCAACTATGTTTGGTAAAACACTAAAATATTTTGAAACAACGTAGTGTTTCACATATATGTTTCCGTTGCGTTTACAGTAATAGTAGAATGTTAACAGTGTAAACTGTATAAGCAGAGAACATTATGCACGCTGTCCTGGGATTTGAGATTAAGTATAGGCGTTTTGAATATTGCCTCTAAGTACATAATATTGGAAGCAATGAAGCAAGAAGGAATTGGTGGTGAAGTATATCATGCTTTAGCAGACCATGTTCCCGGCTTTAAAGAGCAAAGGGGTGGTAGAAATAGGGGTTTAAATTAAGAGCGCTTAATGGCGTGAGGTAGAAGAAGAATACCCCTGTTCGCTATCCCCGAAACTCCTTACAGCACCACTTTCTCAGCTGCTGGTATTATAAGTTTTGTTTGGTGTGAAATTCCAGATATCCTGAATATATCTGTGTACCGTATGGTTGAAATGAGCTAGGAACACAGCTGCATGACATTATAAATGGCACTTGAAATATTCCTGCTACATTTGTAGACTCTCCTTAAAATAGTAACGTTATCGAGAAAATTAATATTACCTCGTACTTCCTCATATTTGACATCAATATGGCAGAAAGTTTCAGTACATTTTATTGCATCTAAAGAAGATATTGCGTTGGTAATTTTTATGGTATGGAACGATTTTCCCCCAACTTTTGCCAGTACACTAGGTAATAGCAATTATTTTTTCTGTAGGTCCAGTTCAATACTGCTATTATTTTGAAACTGGAGTTCTTGGGAATATTTGGTTAATTAATTAGTTAGCGCGAATATTTAATTTATAGGAGTCTCTTTATTTACCTCACTCACTCTAATTGCAGCACCTGCCCTTAAAGACGCCCCATATTATATAAGTGAAGAGAGCAACGTTTTATTTAGAACATGGCATTGATAAACAAAAATTTTAGAACATATTTAACTGGCAGAAAAAGTCAAATCATGATAGAAGATATTTGGGCGGATATTAACATCGAGGTCCTGAGAGCCGATGAGGGTGAAGTGATGTTTGTATGGCGTAGGGCAGGAATGAAAAAGGGCGGGGGAAACGAGAGATCCCCGAGATAACCCGCCGACCAGCGGCTTCGTCCGGCACGATTCTCACATGCGAAAATCCGGGAATGGAACCCGGTTCGCACATGTGGGAAGCGCGTAGTCTAGCCACTTCACCACCGTAGCCCCGGAAATGCATTACCTGTATGGATCAGAGTTGCCAGTGAAACCTGGGAGCACACCAATAACACCCCCATTCATGATACACAAGCAGGCCGCGCTGCTGCGACTAGAACATTCCCACCGTCCAACGACGGCCGTGCGAACACGCTACATGGTCGTCGTTAGCTCAACCAGGGGGGGGGGGGGTGGAAGTACGTCCCCCTCCCACTAATGTTTGCCTTTCTTTACCTTGTGTTGGACAGATTTTTTTTTAGCTAGATGGTTATTACGTTACCTTGACTAACATTTGTCATGTAAACATTATATATATAGGCTTACATTAAATATTTATTTTTACTGAAAATAAAACAAAAATACATTGACATAATTGAACCACAGCTATTTGTCTTAATTCAGTCCTGGAGGCATTTTTACAATTTTTATATCATTAAGTGATTAAAAAGTGTCATTTCTAACATACACTAGTAAGGAAAGTCTTCATTTAATGCGTTTTTATGTAACTAATAGAATAAATAAATGCGTGTATAAACATTTAATCTTATTTCATTAAATAATTTTTCATACAGGTCTTCAGATATATTTAACAGTGTGCCACGTAAGAATTGGGTTTCAACGAAAATGTTTGTGTCTCTCCTCCTTCCCCCTTTTAAAATAACCACAGCCAGCGATGCCCATGAGAGTTCTCGATAATTTTCTCCTCCTTCGTACGACAGTCACAATTTTCCCATGACGCTGCACTCGGTTCTCGACACACGCAATAGACTTCCTGGTTTATTAGCTGACTTTCTGTGCGCAGTTGACCACACAAGTCGTTAACTCGGTGGTTTGAAAGGCACATGTATTTATTTCCACTGGTCTGCTCCTGATTATTCGACCCCTTCAATCACCGAGAAAACACATAGCAGGGCTCGATACGTTTTCCGGAGGGGTGGAAAATTCCACCATATTCTCATGAGCTATTTGCTCAATGTCGCCAGACAACCTGTCAGGTAGTGGCACTATTGATGTCAGTGAATAATTCAAGCAAACTTGCAACAAATAATAATAAGTGCCTCATTATTCTATTTGTTTTTATATATTTCTAAAAAACATTTCGATTTGGACAACCGAGTCAGCAGAAAGTGATTAAAAATTATCTCTGTGTTAAACTTTCAGTGTATAAAAAGGTGACCTAATATCTAAAATTCTATATTTCTCTAATATTTGCGACGGATTATAATACTAAGTTGGATAGTGTTGAAAATAATACTCTTAACCTAGTCTAACGTAAGCTAACCTAACCGTAATGTGTCATCGACGTTATGTACGCTATACTTCAAAGTACGTAACTAAGAAACCAAATTCTCACAAATATTTGAGCCGTACTCGCATGAACCTTATGAGAGACATAGAGATGTTTATATTAATTAGTCCACAGCAGTACTCACTTTGATCAAAAAACTGTGAATTAAACACTTTAAATTTTCTTTCGTAGATGTTATGATATTTATACTGTATCCTGTCCAAGGGGGCAACTTGTATTTCATTGACTAATCACGTACTTGAAAGTTACTGGTTCTACTGCCAACCACTAACACATGGGTCATGAGCAGTTTGCTGTCAGTATCACATTCATGTAACTTTCACGTTATGAAAGCAGTATTTATTTTAGTTACGTGTTTGTAAAGATTTCAGTTCTTCACATTTAGTATTAAATAATAATCACTCTTTGCTATGTGAATTTTAAAACATTTTCCTTTTTTTTTTTTTTTTTTTTTCGACGCGACATGACACCAGCCGGATCCGTGGTGTTCGCCATCTTGCATAGCACTGATTACGCGGTGCGTTTTTACCCCCCCCCCCCCTTCCCAAAAAAAAAAGCACAATTAAAAATATTCCCATGCTGCAAGCGAATGTACTCTTGTACTCGGAGTGAAAGTACATTAAATTATGCAGTTAATAATTTAAGTTTCTAATTTTGTTAATTAGAATTACCTTTCGCAGGCGGAACTATTATCTTTCTCTATCATAATGTGAACCGGCTCGCGAGCCAATGGCTTCGCCTGTGTTTCTGGCAATGTTTGTCCTTACTGGCATCTTGTAGTGAATGGAATATAGTTCAATGTCGATTGCCAAAAAATATACCTAATTGGCCGAATAACACGTTATGATAGTTTTACAACACAAATGATAGAATAAAAGATATCCACGTTTAATTTTTTTCAAAAAAATATAAATAAATGTTGACGGCTTTGGCTGAAATGTAAGTAGCGTTTTGTCAGTATCAGTAGTGCTGGAATTCGGGAAGGGTATTACTAACATATTTAACTCTTTGCTAAACCAATTAAATACTCCAAAACAGTGAATACATCTCTCTCCATTTGTTTGGATTGCATCTTCTTGCAGTATCCACTAATATATCAGTTTTACTTAACAACTAGTGGAGTGGCGCATAATATATAAATTGTATTACCCGAGCAACTGTGCGGAGGGCGATGAAGATAAGTTGGCAACTGTAAATGGTCAAAGTGATGCGTCTTCCAAAGCTCCAAATTGTTTTGTGATCTCTGCCTGCATGCAGAGGACTAAAATACTTCAAACGAAATGTTCTATTATCTGCTATGCTTCGTGAAGTTCGTACACTCTATGACGATATGTATCTGTGATCAGAGACCAAAATGTTTTGATTATAACCTAATATTCAGTGAATTATACGCATTGTTCAGGACGTAGTGTCCGGCAGCTGGACATCGGAGGAAGCTTACACTCTAAGAAAGTGTTCGCAAATATACCACACCCGTGTGTACGAATGGTGAGAAAGAGTGGATTGTAAATTTTTTTCCCATACATTCATGGTAGCGTTCCTACATTTGCTCAGGAAACAGTCGAATCCATTGGGAAGTTACCAATTACGTTTTTCTGTGGTGTTAAACATTCGCATATTTTCAACATGATATATGGTACTATTACCTTACAATATAAAGGTTAAAAACTTCCATTAAAGTTTGAGGAGTTTGCCAGGAAAGTTCTTTAGAGTGTATACATATCTCTAGCTTCAGCGAAAGGCTTGGTTAAGATTAGGACTTAATTTCATAGAATTTTTGAGGCTATTAATAAAAAAACACGAGAATAACGTTAGCAGCTAGTCTAAAGATGTAATTGACAAGTAAATAACGTAAGATGGTAGGAAGTAGTGTGGTCACGTTAGGTAGAATATACGAAAAACTGCCAATCCAAGACTATTGCGAAACATTTGCATTCTGGCCTTTAAAAATTTACTAGTAATGGTATTTTATCAGTTCTAGAAGCATTAAGAACCATTTTGTTAGTACTCATATTTCACGGAAGTAAAACAATTCTCATTTACTCCAGAAATAAAACAAAAGCATTTGTCTGAATTAAGTATAATATTGACAGTACAACAGAATATTGTGCCCAAATAACTACTAAGAATTGCTTATACCGTAAACTATAAACCGGTGAGTTTTTTTCAATATTTTTACAAGGCTTCAAAATAACATAAACTAATATTGCAAAACACTCATATAATCATTGCACTCTAACATCTGTTGGAGTTCTCATTTGGCCGAGTAGAGTTCTAAATATATTGTTACATGCCAGACATTGCATGGTATTCAAATTAATTCATTTGGTATACTGTATTAGTTGAAATATTATTCCATTTTTTCATCGGGTAACAATTCCATAGGGAAATGAAGGACGCGAAACCGGAACATATGTCCTGTGTTTAACATTAACTGTAGCCTACAGGTGACACTGGTGTTTTTCATCGGGTAACAATTCCATAGGGAAATGAAGGTCGCGAAACCGGAACATATGTCCTGTGTTTAACATTAACTGTAGCCTACAGGTGACACTGGTGTTTTTCATCGGGTAACAATTCCATAGGGAAATGAAGGACGTGAAACCGGAACATATGTCCTGTGTTTAACATTAACTGTAGCCTACAGGTGACACTGGTGTTTTGCTCTTGGCCTTATTGATGTCCGAGATTTTCTAGTATTGTGTTTATAAAGTTTCTGGCGGAGTGGCTTCAACATAATCAATTACTAACAGTGAGAGTAATGTTACCTGTCCTAAAAACATTTTTAAAAAGGTGTTGAAAGTGATGAAAACTATCAAAGAGAAGCAAGATAACACGACTACGACACAAAACCATGCCATAAAGGTAATACCAAGAATGTCTACAGGGCTAAATTGTAATTCGCAAAGAAACATTCCTAGACTTAGTATTTTAATGCAGTTGTGATAAGTACATTAATTATTTTAGGTTTTGATGTGTAATTCCGGGAATTTGTGTGTGTGTAATGAAAAGCTGTCGTCGGCTAATTCTTATATTAGTCAATAAAATATTTTATTGACTCATGAGCTTATAAATTGACTTAATCAGATTTGTGAATAACTTACCTCCTAAAGATGCCGAAGATGTAACGTTTGAAAGAATAGATTAATCGATTTAATATTTTGTTTTTTTTTTTCTTATCCGCTCTTCACACCGCGTACAATGCAGTATTTTCTCTGTTCCATTGAGTTAAGATCACGAGTTGCTTTATTTAAGTTCGTATTTCATTTTATGATGATTACGAATGCTAAAATGAGATTGTTTATTATTTTTCTTATCATGTCCTATCTTGTTTAAGGGCTAAACTCAAAAATTGTATTATTTTGCAAAAAAATATTTTTTACGAAGACAAGATAGCGACAAGAAGGAAGTGGAAACGGCACTGGAAGAAGAATTCTTACAAAATGAGCTGTCTTAGTTTTTCGTAATTGTGAGAACTTGGGATCATACCAAGTTACGCGACTCAACAGCTAAGTCACGTTTAGCACCACAATGCAGCTTTCATTTCGCAGATCCTCTACCACCAATGTTAATATTTTACTTTTGTTTCCGAATCCGGACAATTTATTCTCTGAGAACCTATGACAGACCTATATATTTTTGAGCCCTCGTGCTGAGCTATGCAATAAATTAAAATAAATATACCTTCCCAATATATGTTACTGAAAAATCCCGTAAATAACTTACTTGTGCCACTCGTTCTTAAAGCTGAGAATTTTTCTATAGATTTTTATATACCTGAGAATTGAGTTAATTTGTCTGCCATTTTATTTAATTCTGAATTTAGCCAGTTTAGTGTTTCGCCATTTGATTTCATCAGTAAGTAAATACAGTTTAAATCCAAGCACCATTAATTTGATTTAAGAAGAGTTGGGCGTTGGAGTATTGGCTGCCTTTCTTGTTTGTTTTCGTAACTAATGTCTAATGTTTTCAGTAAGTCTCCACTTGTAAGTATTATTAAGGAAATGAAGAATTTAATGTTGTGCGTTAGGCGAAAGTGTTATATGTTTTTGTGAATGCCTATTTCACAATTTATAGATACGCTCAAGCCTGGTAAGGCAAAACTTCTCCGATAGAGCTTCACACTTTTAGGCAAGCTATACTGCACTTCTCTATATTAAAGGATCTGGCAATCTGTTATATCCTTTCTAACGGATACATTTTACCTACAGGGAATGGTTGAAATGAAACTTGTTAAGAGTACAATCTTTCACTATGTAAGATTAATGCTAATTATGTGTACTTTACTACTTGTGTTAATCAGAAGTGCAGTGATATGATACAAACATAAAATCAATAGTGTATTACTTGGAAAAATAACATAAACTTCAGCATCCACAGCTAACGTATGCAACACTGTTATGCACAATGCAATTATGATCATGTGTTGTTTTTTATCAGTACAACCTCTGAAATTGTAAGATCAATGTCACTTATGTACAATATATAATTACTGCATGTGTAAACATTAGTGTAGTGGGTTGGTACTTACGAAAAATACTGTTAAAATGAGAAAATAAATGAGTCCAACACTTGCATATTTTCTTATCTTCAAACACTTAGCAGCTTAATGACAATTTATAACTGCATTCAAGATCAGAATATACCCATTGCGTATATAATTATTAAATACTTATGATTTTGGGAATGACAATGAAACAGATTTTGTTGATTATCTCAAATCTAAGTAATGTAGACTCACGTCCTTCTCCAAAGAAGTGATTCAATTATGATCTGCTTTTAGTATTATATTTGTAAAACCTGGTTAAAGATTTATCTATACAAACTGTCTGCACGGAGATTAAAATCTCATATTACTACTAGAATTAATTTGTATATTAGTTTTAAAACTTTAACGTCCTCAGCTCAAACAAATAAATAAAAATGTTTTCGTGGAACCTGAAGGAAGTTTAAAACAGCAATTAGGGTTTTCATTTTGGGTCATATATTTTTATTATTCAACGGATATAAAAGCTATTTTGGTTCGGGCTATGTGATGGAATGATAAATTCAAAACAACATAACTTTGTTTTGATCTTCCCATCAAGCGCATTTTTTCAGTTAATTTATCTTCGTGACGTTCGTTTGAACATACACAAACATTTTAATTTGTTGAACGTTGCTGATATGTCCTGATGCTTAGAGTAAATAAAAAAACTCTAATTATATTATTTGAAAATTAATTTATATATTGCTGACTGGAGAATTTGTGAACCGCAGCGCAATTATGTTTGGCGTATGAAATTTACAGTAAATCAGTATAAACCATTTACAAATCAGTGAATTTCTTTCTGTAAAATATCGTCTGTGGTTTCAGTTTTTTTTTAAGTGAAGCATTTTTCACTGATCTACAATAAATATTTCCTCTTTTGGAACAACGTTTTTTAGTCCAACTTCAGAAATTTATTCATTCAGTAAGAGGAGGAGGCGTTGTTAAAAGAGAGACGAAATATAATTTGGTGGCTTAATTTTATTAGTGTATTTTGTGAAAAGGGTTATTTCATCTAATTCCAAACGACTAATAATCACTTTCCGTATTTGAATGAAAACTCCTGATCACTACCTTATTCTGTTTATCGGCTTATTTCTTTTGAACCGATACAATTTGTCTATCATGCAATTATTCGATACAATCTTTTGCAGCGAACGGTTGTAATAATAGAAGACTTTGTATTTATTTTCGTCATAAAGTAATTATACGAACCTCACACATGTTTAGGTCATTAAAAAAAACTTTGTCTGCAGGTTACCTGCATAACTTATGTCAAGTGTAACTTTTTTATTAATTTTCTAAATTCTTCAATTTAGACAAAATCATTATACTGGCTTAAGTATCTTAGCCAACGAAGTAATCACGTGTAAATAACAGCAAATTTAAAAGTGTCTTCAAGTTTTTCTTTCCCACTGCAATATTATTGAATAAGGGTCTTCGAGGTTAAGTGAATTTTTCTTCCCAGGTTAGCATGATTAGTAGCGACATATTGATTAACACTGCGTCCTGCTTGCAGAAAGGAAATACACGTACGTAAAATACGTGTTGTTCTCTGACAAGGCTATTGCAATCATGTCATTTGTCAAAATCGTTCCTAAAGTCAGCATTACCGAGCTTCCTTGTGAATGCAAAGTTTTTTTGCAGGACGTCAATAACCACATTGCTACAATTGTAATCACGAAATCACCCCTTATATTCACGTTTCCTTTGCAGTGCCCTTAGCATCACTTGTACATGCTGTTCACGATAAAGTGAGCACTTTTGAAATCAACATTTGAAAAATGTCACTACCCCTACCTGAATATATTTTAATGGGCGCCCTGAGTGACATGCGACCGGTAAAGTTGGCAACGATGGGTGGGAAGTAGTTCTGTATCTTAACGTCGAATAAAAAGTGTTGGGAAACCATTTCTGATAACTTAAATTATTTCTTTGGCTTTCTGAATTTTTTTAATTCATGGAAGTGTAAAAATGAGCATATTGATTCAATATTTACTATTGTAATAATTACACAATTCCACTTGACCGACGCATGAATAAAGTGGTGAGGGCCATGAAAATGTTAATCTTACATAAGGCGGAAGAATACACAATGTGCATACAAGTAGATCTTAAGCAGTAGTTTCAAAAGTGCTAATTTTACCGTGAATAGCCTGTAGTAATTTAATGGGCTAAACACAAACATTTTCCTACACCAAAGTGAGGAACTTATAATTCTTTCTCAGGAAACTAGTTAAAACACTCAAATTAAACATTAAAATAAGAAGTCTTACAAGTTGTATGCCTATTTCCAAATTGTCGTTTTATAGTTTCTATGTATATTCATATCATAATACATATTTATCACCAATAACGCATTGAAATGCAACCAAATGTAATTTTTAATCATGCAACATCGAGTATGTAGTATGATTTAAACAGTTAAGTGAGAGTCGTGTGATACAATACAGTAAACGGAATCCGTGTGAAACCCCCCCGCATGCTCAATAATCGTGATCGTAAACTAAGCATTGTGTTAGCAGGTGACTGACTCAAGGTTACTTACGTAAACTCTCCGGACTAAGCACTGTATACAGCTGTTAAACGCTCACCCATGACGGGCAAACATTGTCTTCATGCAGTGTCTCCTTCTGTCGTGTACAATGTCTCTTTACACAGAAAATAAGAATTGGATTACACTGTAATCCACCAGTGTGATTGAAATCAAATCACTCAGAACTGACGCATTCAAAATTTTAAAGAATGCCAGTCACTTTAGTGACCAGGTTGGCCAGAATTTTAATCATATCATGTGTACGTTCAATTGTAGTGAATTTCGATGATTTGTTGATCTCGAGATACAAAATAAAAAAGTTTGCATTAAATGTTACATCGTTAATTCAAACAACTAATACAAATTTGATATTACATTCATAGCCCAAATATCACGTAGCCGTACAGCCAGCTCGCCATGCGTCTTGACATTGATTGCAACTAGCCAAGAAATGCTAGTAAACCGCTCGTCGTGTGTATACAGAGTGATATAAGCCCCGCCCAAGCCGTACTAGCTCGCACTGACGCTTGCTGTGAGCTTGCAACTAGCCAAGAAATCCTAGTAAACAGCTCGTCGTGAGTATACAGAGTGATATAAGCCCCGCCCAAGCCGTACTAGATCGCACTGAAGCTTGCTGTGAGCTTGCAACTAGCCAAGAAATGCTAGTAAACAGCTCGTCGTGTGTATACAGAGTGATATAAGCCCCGCCCAAGCCGTACTAGATCGCACTGAAGCTTGCTGTGAGCTTGCAACTAGCCAAGAAATGCTAGTAAACAGCTCGTCGTGTGTATACAGAGTGATATATGCCCCTCCCAAGCCGTACTAGATCGCACTGAAGCTTGCTGTGAGCTTGCAACTAGCCAAGAAATGCTAGTAAACAGCTCGTCGTGTGTATACAGAGTGATATATGCCCCGCCCAAGCCGTACTAGATCGCACTGAAGCTTGCTGTGAGCTTGCAACTAGCCAAGAAATGCTAGTAAACAGCTCGTCGTGTGTATACAGAGTGATATATGCCCCGCCCAAGCCGTACTAGATCGCACTGAAGCTTGCTGTGAGCTTGCAACTAGCCAAGAAATGCTAGTAAACAGCTCGTCGTGTGAATACAAGCTTGATTCAAGTCCGAATCAAGTGGCTTCTGTTGTCTGGTAGGGACCCCTTTGAAGAAACGTAATTCGAAATAAATACTTCTGCTGAGAACATCTATACGAAAATTAATAATTTTGCAAATAAGTATGTTACGTGCATTTTTTTTTTAAATTAACGCTTATTTCAATTACCCTTGCTGCTAAGTTTTCCGATATAATATCAGAATAGCTCAGTTAACGAAAATTGTGAAACATGTTATTGAAAAAAAGGCAGCCGATGACTACGCATTACGTTCGTTTAACATTTTCGGTCACAGCGTCCTTAAGTGAAGATATGTTGAAGACGAGAATCAATTTGTGGTTTGAGCTTTATGTAATAAGAACTTCATTAATTTTTTTTTATTTTTTTACGCGAAACCTAGTACAGCCGAGTAAAGGAAACCAAACTTCTTTCATTCGTCGGTTCTGTAGTGCGTGGCATTATTATATATCGACGTGGCAAATCGATTGTGAAACCTGAAACAATACATTACTGAAAGAGCTAATGAACTGCAAGGCAGGTTGTGCTAGGCGCGGAATGTCCCCTCGTGCTACGTTGTGCACGCCAAACGTGTTTTTTTTTTTTTTCGGCCAGGTCCTTATTTCCCACATCCAAGAAGACTTCTCCTCGGAGCCTCCCGAGCGAGCGGAGTATTCTTTTATTCGCAGAGGTTATCTGCGCGCAATCACTACGCGCGTGGGACGCGCTTCCGGCGGACGACATGCACGCTCATGTCGTCGCGACCGTCGCCTGGCGCGAATTGCGGGCTGCGCGCGACGACTCCAGCCTTGCCAACTGCTTTCTATTACGTTTACGAATAAAAAAAAACGAAAAATTTCCCTGGCAGTTGAAAAATTTCCGTACACATAAAAGATTCTTGGAATATTAGAAAGTGAATCTTCTCTGCAATTTGAATCTACAACGTGATCCACGATCGAAGACCGCATTGTTTTTCACCAATATTGTTTATTAAAACTGACAATAAATTATCAAAATGTGAACTCTTCATTAAATAATGATTAAATTAAAAATTTTAACATAATTTCACGTGAATGTATAGTTAGTTATTCCTTTCGGGATTTTTTTTAAGAAAGAACAACTTTTCTGTGGTAATAAAAATTTAGTACCTCAAAGTAACATATTTTCACTTATTAACACTTCCCGCTTAACATAACCGCCTTAAAAAGCATAAAAAATAAAGGCACTGAATATACAGTACGTGCTACTAGTACCAATTAAAGTATCATAATTATTACATTCCTCTATCGTGCGTGCGTAGTACACGTGCTTATTACTCAAGGTGCAATTATTTTTCGAAGGAACAAAAACGTGAAATTCCCAAAGTCACCCGTATGTAAGAATTTCCGTACTCTTAGTTCACCGGCCGTAAAACCGTACATTTCCCGTGTACATCTGCCGTTGAGCAATCAAATTTCCCTGCTTACATGGAAATGTCCGTAGATTTGGCAACACAGGCAAGAAAACTACGTAAATACGCCACCAGCCCCATGACCGAATTTCGTACTTCCGAGAATGTCGCTTCCATCGGTTCGTCCATAACCACGACAACTTTCAACGTCACATGGTCGACAGTGATGATGTGGTCATCCACAAATGAATTTCCAACGGATCAGATATTTAAATAAATAAAAAACACGCTACCTATTTGAATATAATTTAGCTGCATTATAGGAAGTGAAAAATATCTCTAACTACTTACTTGTATAAACAACCGTGTTATAATCTCATATCTTACCTATGTTGTTTTTGATAAAGGCTGTATATGATAAAATGAGCACTTTTGAAACCAACCTTATAAGAAAGTCACTCCTCATATCTGCGTATATTTTAACGGGCGCACCGAGTGACACACGCCCAGTAAAGTTGGAAACAAAGGAAGGAATTTAGTTCAACATATTAACGTCGAATAAGAAGTGTTAGGTAACCATTTGTGATAACTTAAAACTATTTCTTTCGCTTTCTATTTTTTTAAATACATCGAAGTGTAAAAATGACCAGGTTTGTAACATATTTACTTTTCTAATATTTACACAGTGTCGCCTGACTGACGCACGAAGGAAGAAAGAGTTCCATGTCAATGTTAATTTTACAAAAGGCGGAAGAATACACAGCGTGCTTACAAGGCGATCTTCAGCACGGCTTTCAAAATTGCTCATTTTACTGCGAACAGCCTTGGGTCATATTGGCAGGAAAGCAGGTGAATTTTGTAAAACGGAGAGTGGCTACGGCGCAGCTCGCGTGCACAGAGTACATAAGAATACAGAGGCGAAACAGTCGCTTGCAAGGTGTTATTAACTTGCTATACTTCTATAACGTGCGCAATTAAGGGTTTTTAATTTAAGAGGCTTTAAACATGCCACTTTATTACAGGTTTGGGGTACAAAGTGCGATGTTTCAATGCTTTATCATGGAATTCATGAGCCGTACTCTCAACATAGATGCTTATTTTATTACCGCAGCAAGGTGTTATTAACGCGCTGTAGTTCTTTAACGTGTGAAATTACGGGTTTTTAATTTAAGAGGCTTTAAACATGCAACATTATTACAGGTTTGGGGTACAATAGCGATGATTGTATGCCTATAGAAAAAGTTGGTAAGACAAATTAGAATCTGGTATTCAAAGCTAACTTCACTTCAGGTCATCCTATACCAACCGCAACGCCTCTATCAGCCTTTCAGACGTGTAGGAGCGCCCGGGCTTATTCTGCTTCGGCGGCATGTCAACACGAAGCGTGAAGGAAAGAATCCCAAAACCTAAGATAAAACATCTTATCGCTAAGCTCACACACCTTAAACACGTCACACTACTTCCATGTCAATTTTACACGTTAATTATCTGTATCTTACCTTTAACTGGTGTTAATATTGACATATATGTGCCGAAAAGTTTGTTTCTGAGAAATACAATGGTCCACTACTGTTATCAATGGCCAGTAATTTTCCCTTCCGGGCTACTCCGCGTAGCGAATAAATTCCTGCAACTTCGTACAGTTGCCAAAATATGGAGTGCGTGGGTTTAAAAGACTCCTGGATGTTTCTGTCATCATCCGGAAAGCTATTAAAACCGTTGGAATTCAAGCTACGGCGTCGCAGAGAGAATTCCATATATCACGGAGATACTTGATATCACGGAGTTACCTAACTTTCCTACATTTTTCTTATGTTGTATTTGTCATTGTAACCAAGCTTCCGTGTTAATAACTCACATAAATCAAATCTAACCAGCTTTTACGATAGCCTTCTTCGTCTACACGTATATACGGGCAATTTCTACCAGGTACGTAACAACATAGAAGAATAGTGTGTAAGATTGTCCACAATATATGATATCAATACATTCTATAACTCTGAATCAGTGATTTCAATCCGTAGCAATGAGAAGTTATCTACTGGAAAATCAGTGGCATGTTCTGAGGTTATACCGCCAGGCCAGTGAAATTCACTATTAATCACTAGAAACTCTTGCTTCATCAGTGAACACCAGCACCTAAAATTATCAGTACAACTATACTGGTTCAAATGGAGCGGTTCGACAGATCTGTGGTCAAATTAGCTGCTTTGGTGAAATTTCAACTCTTTCGTTTTTATTGCCCTTTCAGGCCCACTTTAATTTACAGTCTGAGGTGTCGCAAACGTAAAATTTTACGATGCGTTCTATACTTACGTCGACTCAACACTTTTTCCGCTGTCACAGCCAATGAGCTGCGGGCTGTATGTTCGGTTACAGCCCATGTAGCGAGAGAAATTCGACGACTGTGGTGTTACTGGCGGCATTGCTGCATTACTGCTGGCCCAGAAAACTTATATGTCTACACAGCAGGTACTGCTATGGTTAACTGCTAGCACCAGGACATTTGGCATGCCATTTATGGCACACTGATGGAAAGTTTATGGAAATGAAACTGATGGTTGAGAATAGGTGAACTACTAATGGCCCATAAATAGCTTGTCAATTGTATTCCAGCAATGGCCGCACATATCCTATAATTGTTGCTGGTGAAAGTATGGGTAACTATCTGTAGGCCATTTGATGGCTGTTAAGTGGTACGCAATGGAACATTGCTAGTGCAATTTGGCTTATTATGGGAATTTTTAAGACTCCCACACTTCGCTGATAGCGTCTTCAAACTACACACATTTATATGTATATATGTGTTAGCGTATCTAGCATAATTATAGACAACAAGATATAATTACTAGATTATTTGTAAATACACAGTGATGGAAATATCTATGGCAAAATGCTCTAAATACAGTATTAGGTGTGACTTTGTGACTGGTATTGAATATTTTGACGACTGTAATGTTTTACATGTACGACTGCATATACTCAAAATGAGACGCTAAAAAAACAATATATAACCACCGTTAGAAAATGAACATTGAAGGGCTTTTGTTGTTTCATATCACTAAAATATTCATATATGCCGATTTAATTTCAAAACAGATGAATAGACCCATGTTAGAGGCTCACAAAATGAAGTATATACACAGGACAGTAAACGTGGCATAATGCTTATAATTAGAAAATTTCACATCCATGTTTTATCTAGAAAAATTAAGAGTGTAGGAAAATTACTGATGACGTAATTTTGATGCACTTCCCGAATTCAAATACCTTAAGAGATATTTGACATTTAAAGCTTCGTAATAATTACAACGTTTGTGACGTTTATGTAAACAGAGTAGTGCAAACGGGTCGCTTGCGACGTCGTTTTACTAAAAGTATGCATTTAACGAGGAAGGAAGACAAGAGCCACTTCGCAGTGTACTAGCGTCTCCTGAGAAAGTCTGTAAACGTCTATCAGCAAAGAGGTCAATTACTTTTTAGTTTACGTTCGTAGATAAAAGTTTCCTTGTCGATAACTTGGGCCGTGTTTTCTTGTAACTCACCACATTCTCCCCTTTTTTTATACTACTGGATATGCTGGTGTTTCGTAATAAAGTAAATAGTTAGATTATTTTGATTCACGGCGAATGTCACACAAATACTGCAAGAGCAGTGACATTGTATGCCGACTGGTATCCTGATTGACGGCGATATTCGACTCGTAATATTGACAACAACTGCACACGTCTTGTAGAAACTGGAAGGTGAACCCCAAAAAAAGCGCAAACATTACAACAAAAAAAAAAAAAAAGCAATGTTGCAAAGGTTTCATTTTTTCTTTGCCGTGGTGGTTTTTTCGGAGTTCTCCTTTCGACCCTGCGTTTGTATTCTATTTCTCCGCTCTCAGCATCTCACTTCATTCCCATCGACCTTAAACTGCAGCTTTACGCGCCTTCCATATCACTTAACTGAACATTAAAACGTTTCACATTTTCGAAACGTTAAACTTTCAAGGTATTGATAACGATATACTGAAAGAGGTTACCGAATTAAACGATATACTGAAAGAGGTTACCGAATTAAACGTTACTGAAAGAAAAACCGGTAACCCCAGAAACTTTGATCATCTCCGGTCAGTAATATTGAGAAACATGCGAGCGGATACCTTCAGAAAACTCCGCAGCTGTTATGAGAAAGAGATTACCGGAAGAGACTATACTTGAGGACATCATGTGGATGGACACAACACGAACAAGGAGTGTGTCTGGATATGAGGTCGGATGTCAGGCTCACTTTAAGGAGGCAAAGGTTTAGTTCCGAACTGCTGCACTAAGGCTAATTTTCCCCACTTTGCATTCTATTTCTATTTCCGGCAAACGACAGTAATGTGAGTGTGTGCGCGTATATGCATGCATACCAATTGGGCAGTTTACACATTATAGTAAATCCTAAAACAATATTTGTTCCTTACCCAGTATCTTAACCCTTTCAGTCCCACTATAATTTACGGATTAACGTGCAGCAAAAAAAAAGATTTTATGATGCGTGCTGTACTTAAGTCATCACAACACTTGATTCTTAGTCACAGCCAATCAGCTGCAGGCTATATGATCGGCTTTAGTTATATGAGCCAATTATGACCTAGGTCAGTAGGACGGTTTGCGTATAATTTACACACAGGTAAGATCATTTGTCGTTGAGTTTCGAAGTGTGCAGTACAGACCAAAAATTACCTACACGTCCGCCATGTACACGATTGTGTACACTATATGAATGGGTTTATTAACGTCTTCTTACACTTTTCAGAGCCCATGGCACACATTTAAAAGCAGGCTGCCGTTTGTGTTTATTGTTGTAATTCCAAATGCAATTGGGATATTGTAGCTACAGTAAATCCTTGAGAACATTATTATATGCAGTTCTGATGGAACCATTGTGTGCTCAAGTCGATTCCATTTAAATGTTTTTTCTCGGCTGCACCAAAATCATTTTTAAGAAATTACTGTGTTGGTATTCATTATTTATTGAAGTATCGCTTAAAAATTCCTTTCAAATTGTTATGTAGATTTGCATGTCTGGTTTTCCCCATACAGGTTTTGGAATTGCTATGAAATGCACCAATGCCACACCACGGATTTCAACGAATGCAGAAGAGCTCTTTCCATTGTGTCGCCCCACATCCCGGATAAAGGAATGTTTCTGGTGACACCATGGTGAACGAAATACAGTCCTACAGTGTTTCTAATATAGGCTCGGGAGTAATCCATGCAAATGTTCAAATAATCTGATTTTTTACGCGAATGTCACGCACATACATCTGTATTCCAACATTACGATGTACTTATATAACATGATATCTGGTGTATCGTTCCCCGAAAAGTTTCAAACTAAGAATAAATTACAGGAAATTAGAAATATTTATTGCTGTTATAAAAAAGAATGTATAATTTATTTAATTCCGAAATAATAATTTTGTTTACCTGTCCAAGTAAAATGTTTTACGTAATTCGCAAGTAACGATTTGCCAGTATTATTGGAAATGACTACATTTCTTAACAACTATTGCTAGTGCAATTCGGGAAATTACGGAGATGGCTGGGATGAAATCGGGTGAATTTTACCAGAGGCGTTCGTACTTTAGTTTTGACCGCACGGGCATGTGGGAGCGTGTTTCTATGACCAACTGATTAACTGGAGCACAGAACATACAAGGTGCAACACTTAGGACTGTTCAAGAGTCAAAACAAATTTTACCCATATTTTTAGGGTATTTTATGGTTCTGTGACATATCGATGATGACTTCATAAAAATCCCAAATAATCTGAAAATGAAAGTTCATCACAGCTTTTAGCGTAAATATGAACATTTTAACTTAAAATCTTTGTTCCTACAAATTTTAAAAAGTTATTATTTACATAATTTGGTTTCCGCTAAAGCATTTACTAAATTTATTTAAAACCCCACAGTTGGTTCACCTGCACTAAGTGTTTTACTTCTTGCTTTTACGACTTTGATTATATTCCAAAAGTCGAAATTGAAAAATGGCATAACAGTATAACGAATATACAAGAATTGTCCTTTATTGCTATCTAACGACATTGAGAGTCATATTTTAACTGTAGGCTAGCGTATTAATTTTGTTTCATTTCGAGACTTTTTCGAGAAAAAAAAACAGTAATTTAAAAAATGTTATAGCACTATGCATATTTTCAGAAGTTATTTTCCTCCACTGATATGTATTTCTTTAAGTTTAATACTTCACAGTACAACTGTGAAAAGGCTGAAGTAGAGGGGCCGCGTCGCCGCAGTGCCTAGAGGGCTTGCCGCCCATCAAAGCGAATCTGGTTCGATTCCCGGTGGGGTCACTCCAGGATTTACGGACGTGGGATTCGTGCCGGACGATGCCACTGGTTTCCTCAGGGATCTCCCATTTCCCCCGCTCTCGCGTTCCTGCGAGGATGAGTCCCCGCCATCTGGGATTTTTAGAATTTTCGGAATCAACCTTCAGTGTGGGTTTTGTATTGAATTTTAAGTAACGAAAAGGTACAAGATATTCCTTTATACATTTTCTGAACTTGGTATTCATTCACTACTGTTATTAGTTCAACTGATGAAGTCGCCCGCAGGAAAAATCACTTACTCCTACCCAGCTGTTTCTAGTTACAAATTAATGAAGGGAGTAAAAAAGTTGCAACGTAATAAAGTTTGATACCCTGTTATTTATGTTGTCTCGTTAGAGAAAATTTCGTTAAACGTAATTAAATACAAGTATATGGCAAAATATGAATAAATCCAAAATGGCGAGGACCGATCCCTCTCAAGAGCCGCCCAGATCTTTTCACACTCCAATAAAAATGTATATATGCTGTTCACGGTAATATGAACACTTTTGCAAGCCCTACTTAAGATCTACTTGTATACACATTGTGTATTCTTCCGCCTTATGTTACATTAACATTGTCACGGGTCTCATCACTTTATTCATGCGTCGGTCAAGTGAAACTGTAAAATGATAAGAAAAGTAAATATTTAACAAATCTACTCATTTTTACACTTCCATGCACTAAAAAACCAGAAAGCCAATTAAATAATTTAAGTTATTACAAATGGTTACCTAACACTTCCGGATCTACTTCCCATCTATCGTCACCAACTATTCTCGGCGTTCGTCACTCGGTGAGCCCGCTAAAATGTACGTAGGCAGGGGCAGTGGCATTTTTCCAAGGTCGATTTCAAACGTGCTCACTTCATGGTGAACAGCCTTCAGGCCAGTGTCAGCGTCTTGAACGGCGGCGCTAGCGGGTCGCGACACGCCGCGCCGGTTAGCAAGCGCGTGCGCGGCTGGCAGACCGTGACGAGCGGGTTCGTTGTGCGCAGGCGCGCAGCTCGACGCCCCTGCGCGCCGAAACACTGCGATACACGCCAGTCGCTGCAGCAGTCGCCCGACACCACCGCTAAGGCTGTTCACGATCAAGTCAGCCAGCACTTTACGAATCAACCTTAGAAATATGCCACTGCTCCAAACTGTGTACCGGAAAGTATTCCATGCTTTGCGGGGAGGTAGTATGTATGCACCAAAACAAGAAAGAAATGCTTAATAAACATGGGTCCGAAAATCCGCCATACCGTACGAGCTGTGACACTTGTTTACTAACATCGCTGCTGTGAAACTGCATATCAACGTACTTGCTCACAGCTCGTACGGTATGGCGGGTGTTCGGACCCTTGTTTACTAGACATTTCTTTCTTGTTTTGGTGCATGCATACTACCTCCCCGCAAAA
Source organism: Dryococelus australis (assembly GCA_029891345.1). Lineage (NCBI taxonomy): Eukaryota > Metazoa > Arthropoda > Insecta > Phasmatodea > Phasmatidae > Dryococelus > Dryococelus australis. Next base: position 278,839,879 of record CM057009.1, read on the forward strand.
TATGGAATACTTTTTTTTTTTAACATCCGATATATTTTAACGACCGTACTTAGTGACGTGTACCCAGTAAAGTTAGCAACAATGGAGGGAAATAAGATCCACATTTAACGTCTAAGAAAAAGTGTTAGGTAACTATTTGCGATAACCTAATATTTTTTTTTTTTGTTTTCTATTATTTATTGCATCGAAGTGTAAAAATGAGCAAATTTGTAAAATATTTACTATTCTTATAATTTCAAGTTTCACTTGACCGGCGCAAGAATAAAGTGATGAGGCCCACGACAATGTCAATTTCACATAGGGCGGAATATTACACAACGTGCATACAACTAGATCTTAAGTAAGGCTTTCAAAAGTGCTCATTTTATCGTGAACGACCTATACACATCTTCACTGAGTACGCTTCAAGTGTCGCCTACTTTCGCCTACCGTACCGTAAACGCGGTAACAGCACTTTTGAAAACAGCTTCTTAAAAATACCACAGCCTGTAACTAGGTGCATATAGGAGTATAGTGGAGATATTTGGGCCGGTGAACTGAGGTGAGGATGTAGCAGCGCCGGAATGCAGGAGCGGGGGAAACGGATTGGTCCCCGAGAAAACCCTCCAGCCAGCAGTATCGTCCGGTATGATTCCCACATGTGAAAATCCTGGAGAGTTGCCGCCGGGAATCGAACCCCAGTTCGCCTTTGTAGGAGGCGAGTAGTCTGGTCACTACACCACCGTGGCCACAGGTACATACAGGCATTTTCGAAAGCGCTGCCTTATATCTGCGTGTATGAACATTGTGTATTCTGCTACCATGTGCGGGGCCTGATCTCTTTATTCATGCATCGGTTGAGTGTAACAATAAAATTATTTGAATAGTAAATATTTTAATTATTCCACCTATAACCATGAAAACAGAAAGCAAAAAAAAAAAAAATGTTTCAGTATTCACAAATGTATAACACACACTTTTAATTCAAAGTTAAGTAATGTACTAATACTCCTCTGTCGTTGCCAACTTTACTCGGCGCATTCCAGTCTGTTCCTCGTTAAAATATGAGACAACTTCAAGAAAATCTACGCGATTTATGTTGTCTCTGGTCTGCCCCTTATGCAACCTTGCAAACCGATATCGTATGCAGTTTTGTGGAAAGTGAAACAAATTGGACTAAACTGAACATTGTACTCATAATACACCTAATTGTTTGCCTTTGTACTGCTCGCTGGCGGTGTTGTTGCCCGGCACGGCGGAAAAAATTAAACTTTTCACGGCACTTGCGAAAGAAGAACATTGGGCACGCGTCGCCTGGATCAACAAGTGACATAATGGCGGCCGCAGTTCCCACTCCTGCTGTCGGTGGTACCGAGCGCTGTGATCGCCCTCCCCTGGTGGCGGCGGTGCGTTCGCGTCATCTGTGCAGAAGGTCGGCGCGCCGTTCAACGGCCGTTGGAGTGACATAGTGTCGTCCTTATTTGGAAATGTTGAGAAATAGGAAATCTTATTCGACTATCATTTCTAATGCCCCTCTAGGGAATATTACTCCTTGATATCCCCCAATACCAAGTATAACGACTGTAGTTCCAAATATGGTAATACTTAATACTATTGGTTTTTGTATTTTCAGAGCAAAATGATGAATTCTCTCTGGGGTTTGGAATCTGTTCACCCCTCTAAGAATTATTGGAAAGAAAACAGTATAAATGTCTTGTCGTTCTGCTCGTTCGTGGTCAGACGATTTCGGCCTCGAGGGAGCATCACCACACCTGAAGTTATGTAATGCATCAGTATACTTTCCAACGCTCTTCAAGCAGTAGGTCATGACGTCACTTTGAAGTAAGGCTAGATGCCCTAACATGGGTTTAAAACTTAGAAAATCTATTTTGCTTGCAGATAGTATTTTATGATGACTCTCTAAGAAAGATAATTTTATTTTTTCTCCCCGAAAGTTAAGTTTTTCTAATTGCGAGCAGTTGCTTTGGTCAGTGGACGAGGGGAGAAAAATGTTAAAACTGATTTCTTTAAGTATGTAATTCAAATACAGTTAAGTCCAACTTAAGACGTGGTTTCAAGAATTTTAATATATTTTTAAAAGCCATATTTTCTTGTAATATGTATTTTTTCCATGTTAGAAATATGATTGATACTTACCCAAATGCATAAAGTGCCCTTTTGTGATATTTTTAATACGGTAATGTGGGCTTAAAGTTTATATAACAATTTACATTTCAGTGCCTGTATCCCCGAAAGTAGATAGTATTTTTTTTTTAAGAATATGTATTATAACAGAGATTATTACTCTGAAATCACAGTATTCTCAAAAATGTATGTTTAATGGAGAATTTTAGATAACATTGTAGTTTCCAAAGGAAATATATTATCACTAAATATTTTTGTGATCTCGTAAATGTTCTTTTCTCAGGATGAGTTTACACAATATGTTATATAATTCCATTGATGTTTTGCGTACCAAAGAAAGGAAATGAATAAAAATATCTCTCTGCACACTTCATACTTCGTGTTTTTTTTTTCTTAGCTCAGCAAATAATATACCTGACTTACTTGAAAAAAAAAACACATTTTAAGTGTTGGCTTTGCCATTTGTTTACTTTCTGCTCAGACCAATATATTTTGGGTTTGTTTTTGGATTCGGCCTTGCTGTCTCCTTGGCTCAAGAACCAGCAGGGGTATGAAATATATGCAGAGAGGGGCAGTAACATTTTCTCTAAAGTTTATCATAATGTACTCAGATAACCATGATTGGCCTAGGAATTTGGCAGCACGTTGATGGACTTACCTACTTGCTACTTTCCGTATTTAAGGCCAAGAAGCATGAAGCGGTTAAGCCCCTGTCACACTGTCAGATTTTTCCGTCAAACTGCTTCCAATAAGTTTGGTTATATAAAGTTGGACAGTTATGGCGTCATCGAAACGTCATAAACGCCGCCACTTTGGTCTGAGAAAGTTGGATGGCCTCGGTTTCCATCAAACATTTGAAAGTTGGACCGGATCTAAAATTGATTTGATGTTCAACGGTCTCAGCCAATCAGAATCTTGCGCGACAAAAATGGACGTTAAGAAACTTAAAATAACGAACAATCGCTGGAAACGAAGTAAGTTAATAAGATAATTAATATATGAAGAAGCTATCTGGGCATGAATGCTATTTTAAGTGAATATGGCACATAATATTACCAACTCAGAGGCATTTATTTTATTGTGTAGGTAACATATCTTCTAAATAAAGCTTCAATTTAGTAAAGAAACAAAAATAAATTACAACGTGACTTACATTTCTCCCTGTAATGGACCGAATGGAAAAACAAAAGCAATATCTCACTATGAAAATGATTTTCAAATATATTCAAGATAATTTGATAAAATTTGTTTGAAGGTAAAATTTGATGGCCGTATTTTGTCCTGAAATTTTATTGTCAAATATAGTTGAAGGCGAAAATTTGACAGTGTGACAGGGGCTTTAGGGCGCAACTGCCACGCGCATAAAGTACGCCGTCTATAGTAAGAGCAGGGCTCTGAATTGGCGTTCAGTGATCTATATGCCATTTACGGTAAAGTGAGCACTTTAAAAAAATCCTCTCATTTGGAATAATAGTCAATGAATATATTTTATTTTGGCCTTTGACTTTAACTTCCGAGTGCGATGGAATATACACCCTGTCTTTATTACTTACATTGAAATGTTTATTTAAAAAGGTGGTTAAAGGATAAAAAATGGGGCTTGGCTGTGTTGGGGACACGGCCGTTTGTTTAGCATGAATACGTATACGTTGGCGCGCTAGGACGCCTTGATGTTTATTTTAAGTTCTCGGCATCGCTTCACTCGATCATATGGGGTTTAATGGGTATCACTGTTTGCTTTTCAGATGCTATTTCCAACCGTATACGATTTCTGTATTTCTATTCGGCTTTTTGACGAGTATAGGCCGAAATTGTGTTAAGTTTTCTTAATTTTTTACACTTAACGCATACAATTCCACCACAATCACGCCACACAAATGTTTTTATACACGCAATCGATTGATTTTACGAGAACTGTCGACTGAAACTTAAACGAGCGTCGTAGCTTCTCCTAGTCAAAAGTGCGGCGAAATTAACTCAAAATTGAACGCCTCCCCCCCCCCCTCCAAAAAAAACCCCTGTGGAATGCTTCGCAGTCCTCACTCAACGAACAATATTCTTTGATCCTTTGAAAATCGAGTGGTGTAATTTAATTTTGAATGTAAATGATAGATTCGGAGCTGCAATGCCAAACTGTATCCCCCGATTTTGTAATCATCGGATTTTCTGAATTGGCTCCCACTATGGTTGCAAATTGAGAGACGTATTTACGTAAAAAATGGTTGAAAGGAAAAAGTAACTAGAGCCTCAAAATTGCTCACTTTTCCGTGAAAAGCCTATAGTCATGCTGCGCGTGTGAGACTTTAAGCGGTGAATCTCTCGTTTTGTAGGTGGAAAGCCTGTAGCCAGTTTATGCAGTGCCCTTGGGTACTGTATCTACTTGGCGCGTATAGATTGACATACGGCGTTTGGCAAAAAAGTTGTTTCTGGCAACGTTGGAGTGATCGGATATTGTGTTTCTGATGTGCGTGATGTATAGAGAGTACTCAGCCAGCCACGTATGAAATGTGTGTTCTTGTCATAGATCAGTAAACTGCACGCGTGTTTAAAGGTTTCGTGGGGAAAGGTGTATTTCAAGCTCACTGCAAAGCAGTTCAAGTTTAAAGTAGGCGGGCCCCTTAAATAAAAATAGTTTTTAAGGTTTGGCGCGGTAATGTGAGGTGTAACATTCAAATGTATGCCTACTAGTTTTTCGCACAACAGAATGTCTATATTAGTATAGGCTGTTCACGGTCAAATGAGCACTCTCGAGGCACTAAATACTTTTTTCATATCAGCCATTTTTATTCTTCCATCAATCTTTTTTAATAAATACTGACATATAAGTAACCATTACCTCAACCCTATAATGCTCGACCCTTGCCGGTGGGTGGGCGCGAGCCATGGTCCGCTATTTCGAGAGGCCGATGCGCTATCCACTACACTACGACTATAGCGTGACAGCATTAGTGAATATTAGCGTGTTATGGGGATTGTTTCTTCCGCACGTCCTCTCTCTTAGCTGTTGAGACAATGTTGAAGAGATGCACGCGTCGTAAGTCAATTTTCCCATCCATTTATGGGATTTTCCACCGCTTTGTACGTGAATTTTTCTCCAGAGTTCAGTAATTATACCTTAAATATAAAGATACATGTTGGACAGCTTGTATGACTGATAAATAAAAATTAATTTAAGGTAAAAAATACATATAATACATTTATCAAATAGTTACAAATGGATGAAGAGATCCACAAGTCGTAAGTTAAATTTTCCCATCCATGTATGGGATTTTCCACTACCATGTACGTGAATTTTACTCCAGAGTGCTGTAATTTGACCTTATCCGTAAGGAAAACTACGTTTACAACACAAGTTTGCGAATGTTACCTCACTCTTGACAGGTAATTGTCCCATTATTTTTTACAATGCACCTACACAGCTATACATTGGTGTAGCACATTTCCTAATGGTAATCTGTTTTGCTGCGTGTTGGTTCATGGCCATTTTCATTCGGCGGGGAATCCCCGCTGTATTCATCTGAGTGCAGGAAGGGTTGCCTAATCACCATACCATGGTATTGCTACCACAGAACGCGTAGGTTGCGATCCTACCGGAAACGGTAGGTCCTAGAGAGTTGCAACTAGTGGCCTTTATTTGCTGATTACGATGTCCTGCTTCATCCGATGGTATCCACAATCAATTTAACCTCTCGGTTAAAATGTTGAATGCAATGAAAGGTTGCCATCCCTAATTACTTATATGATGGGATGTGTACGACGTACCATACCTTCCGTTTATCAAAGATCTTGGTTTAATTAATCCGTATACCGATTTGTGTTCCTCTAACGCAAGTAGTTTGCATGCCTTCCGACGTAATATGCTTGTAGCCCTCCGCCTTTAAGGGCTTCTACAGACATTATTTGAGATAGACCATGGCTGTCCTATATCATTCTTCCTCTTTTCCGGTCACAAATCACGTCCCCGAGTTTGTACACAAGTTTCCTAAACAAGTTGTATAGCCTTGTTCTCTTGGTTAACTGAGCATTCGTAAATTCCCCGCTGAAGATTTATATTTACTTCTCATTTTGTATCCTTCTGTCTTAGCGAACTTGATCCAGGATCGACGTGCAAATCTATTGCACCAGCCGAGATCAACACATGACAGAAGCTCGAAATGAACTTCGGCGTGAACCGCCGAATTTGGTGGTTCAATGGTGATGATCCGTGATCAATATGTGTTTGTTTACAAATTAAAACTGAAGTTTGATGTTTTGGCGGGAACAGGACTGCAGGTGTGGCGTGATTTCGAGGCGAGAATGAAAGTAGTCTGAATAACCTAGGCCCAACTTACAGAGTTTCATTAAAGAATGTACTGTATTGTTGTAGGTTTGTTGGTTAACTTATTACGCTTAACATAATAAACAGGGTGTATTTGTGTTACACACTACACCACGGTTCGTACATACATACCTGAGCATTGTCCATTTTAAATAAGTGTTGTTCTAAATTTTCCAGATCCTCTGACAAGTGCATGTATTAACACACTTTAGAAAGTTCCACGGAATCAATTATCACACATACTTTTAAAATTTCAGTCGTACAGCACTGTCATTAACATTTAAACAAACTTAATTTTGTGCCATTATGTGTTTGTTGATTAGCCTACATTTTTGCCATTATATGTTTGTTGATTAACGTATTTTATTATTATTATGTATTTATTAATACTATGTGACAGTTATACGAAGTTAATATTTGTGTGCCATAATATTCTGACGATGTAGACATTTAATTACTTAATTATGTTTTGATCGGACTCTGAAGGCGCAGACGACGATGTCGTGGAGCTGTTGGCTGCATAAATACCAAGGCAAAGAATTTATCTTCCACGGTCAAATCCATTTGCACAATATCGGTATGTCTATTTTTCCATCGTACTTCGTGTGTAACAACAAATAGAGAAAAATAAATAAAGCCACCTTCTATCCAACTTACTCAGACGATAATAACTTCACCCCCTGCACAAATATAATCTTGTTTCAGCGATTTCGCGGTGCAAGAGCCTTTAGTTCGTAAACATCAAAGCAGCCAACACAGTAAAATGGTTTCACATGGGAAATAAATTACTCTCTGACGTCATGAAACAAGACATCCAATAGAAACTCGTCTTTCATTCTAAATATCGATCCTACATTGTCTGAACCACGTTCATCAAGACTGAACCAATATCAGAAGTTCTACGATCGCAACTTGGCCGATTGCATTGGTGCAAAGCATTTTTAATGGAACTCGGTTGCGACTAGAGATTGAGAGAAAACCCCTATCATTCGAGCTCGGTTCAAACTTGATAATATTCCAATCGGGCCTTAATGGGCCCAGTAGCGTGACTCTGCACTAATGTATGTAAACACGTATTAATTCCGTGACGTAGCAATGCGTTACCGCTACTGAAGACACTGCCTGATAGCACAACAGAACAGACACTGGAATCATTTGAGATAATTTTGTTGGTGGCGAATGACAACCTATTTCACAACCAATGTCCGAGTTATTAAAGACTGGTGGATGCGTTGCAACACTCCAGGTGTGTCTCGCAACTGACCACAGGCAGCCATGACCCTCGCTAACAAGTCCTCTTCAGATGCGATGGGTGTCTCGTACACAGACACGCCTTAAGAAATCCCCAGAGCCAGAAGTCGAATGGCGTAAGTTCCAGGGAGCGTGGTGGCAAATCACGAGGCCCGCCCCATCCCATCCAGCGAGCGTGATACGCTGTGTTAAGGTGGTCACGCACACTCCTGGTGAAATGGGGTGGTGCACCTTCGTGTTGCAGCCACTTCCGTTCTCTGATGCGAGCGGAAAATCTTTCAGTATCTGTGGCAATCGGAACTGCAGGAAATCATAATATTGAAGTCCTGACCCAAGGCTCGGCAGCAAGAATGGGTCAATAACATTGTCTCCCACTATGCTGGCCCAAATGTTGATGGCAAAGCGGTGCTGGCAGCCTCTCGTTACAGTTGCATGTCGGTTGAAGTCGTCCAAAATGTGGATATCTCTTCTGTTACAAAAGCTTTCCTGTGTGAACGTGACTTCGTCTGTAAACATTACAATCACCAGTAAATCAGACTGCTGCATGAACCACTGGCAAAATTCTAGCCGAGGGGCGTAACCTACTGGCCCCATTGCCTGTGCCCTACTCACGTGGTATGGTCGCAGCTGCTGTTCATAGAGAACACACCATACTGTGCCGTTCGATGCGTTGTCCGTTACATTCACTAAGACCATCACTTCAAACTGCGGAGTGCGAACAGTTCTCGGTCGACCAGGTCCACATCGACGCTGAAACGTGCCTGTTCCCCGTAGTTACTGAGCAAGGTGTGCGAATATCTGGTGGTTCGGCTGACGTCGTGCAGGGTATATCTTTGGCTGTACACACGCGCAGCTGCCTTGCTGTTGCCTCTCACTTCACCATACACTAAAAACCATGTCAGTCATTTCAGAATTTGTGTACGCGGCCATGTTCACGTCTGCAGTACCTAGCAAATCGCAGCAGTGACAGGCTGAGAATAACAGGCCGCTCGCGGAAAGATAGTACACTGCTCTGGAGGGGGGAAAGGGGAATTGGCTGTGATGTGTGACATTGTGCATCATACCACCAACATGTTTTTACCACCGGGTGCTATACGTGTTGCCTACCCACCAGGCCATGGCCTAGCTACCACTGTGCATTTACGTTTGCGATTTAATCGTAAATGGCGGGTCCTAGGTATTTGCAACTAGGGAGCCTTATTTGATGATTACGACGTCCTGCTTCATCTAATGGTATCCACAATAAATTTCACCTCACGATGTAAATGTCGCATGCTATAAAAGGGTGCCGACCCCTTTTTATTTACACGATAGGAGTTTGTGCGACGGTTCATACCTTCTTTTTATCCAGGATCTTGATTTAATTAAACCGTATAATTATTTGTGTTCCTCTAACGCAAGTACTTTGCATATTATCACACGTAATATGCTTGTCGCCCTCCGCCTTTAAGGGCTTCTACACTCCTTATTATATGAGGAGGACCATGGGTATCCTATATCATTCATCTTCTTTTCCGGTCACGAATCACGTCCCCGAGTTTGTACACAAGTTTCCTAAAGACGTCGTGTAAACATTACTACAGAATAACGAAGTTTACTAGGAGAGGAGGGAAGTGGTTAAGGGTGATGGAGGCTATCGCTTTCTCACCCCGCTATCTCTCTCTCTCTCTCTCTCTCTCTCTACACCGAACTATCCAGTTCGGTCTCAACAAATGAACTGCAGAAATATAATGTACCAAATTATAGGCTGTTCATGGTTAACTGGGAACTTTTGAAATCACCTCCTTTGAGATATGTCACCGCTCTTTCTTGTATTAAAATTTGATGGGCACATCGTTTGGCATGCGCCTTGTCAAAATGGTAACGACGGTGTGAAAGTAGTCCTATAAAGTAACGTTAAATGAAAAGTCTGAGGCAAACATTTACGAATATTGAATTTATTGATTTTGTTTTTGTTTGTTTATAAAATGCTTACAAATAAAATATTCAGCAAATTAGTAAGATATTTACTTTTCAAATAATTTTGTACTTACACTTGACCGGCGTATGAATAAAGCGATCAGGCTCATGGCAATGTTAATTTCACATATGACGGAAGAATACTCCATGTGCATACAAGTAGATCTTATACAGCATTTCCGAAAGTGCTCAGTTTAAAATGATCAACTGTAAACAATTTTGAGAAGAACTGGGAAATTAACATTTGTAGAATTGAGAACTGCAAGCTTGCTCTCTACCGTCGCTTTACATAATCGACAGCCTACTTATAATTTTTAGTTTTTCAGTTTTGGTGGATTTATTAGAAAATCGGTTGTCGCGCGGCTTGTGCTTATATCGGATCTTACTGATAGTTGTGCTTCTCAAGACAAGTGCAAATGGTGACATACTTTTCCTTTCAAAATTATCCTTGCAGTGATGTCAGATTCATTTCAAATGGAAACGTTAATTACTTGGATAAATAATCACCAGCATGAACAAAAGAAGAAGCAATTGAGAATTTAAATTTAAAAAATATTTCTCATAGTGCTGAATGCCGTTTCTACATTGTATAGCAGACGTTTATTTCTAATAAGGGTAAACTAACACTACAAGAAACGTTTCAAAACGTTGAAAATTTGAGATTGTTTTATTGCATGTACAAGTTAGGGAGTTTATTTCCTTCCCCTCCTTGTCCATAGGCTGAAATACAAGAGCTATTGTATGCAATCCCCAATCCTCCTCCTTTTCCCCGCAAATGACTCGTACTGATTCGCCATTGGTTAAAATAGGTGGTACATAAATTAATACTTATCTTGATAACTTTAGTGTAGCTACACATCGTTGGAATCCAGTACTGAAAACTAAGAATCGGAAAGCCTTTATCGGATGGTGCACTTAAATTTCTCACCTCCGATGATGTCGTAACCGATATTTAATATTGTTCACAGTAAAGTGAGCGATTTTGAAAGCCCTGCTATATTTCTACCAAACTAAACACTGCCACGTGACTTTCAGCTAGGCGTTTACATCAGCCGACTCATATGTCCACTGTATACACATTAAATAAACAACAAACGGTAGTAAATGTTCTAAACACGCGCATGTTAAATTCGGGAAATAATAAAGCCTTATTGTTTGCGAATATTCATTGATGTTCATTATTCTATTTCTGTTTTGATGAAAATTAATGCCTTTAACAGCGGTCAACACGTACGAGGACATAACAATATATGTTTGATTCAGGTTGTCAACAGAAAGGCAGAAGATTTTAACATTATTTTTTTTCCCCTTATAAAAACAACGCTAAGACATTTCGAACGTTCGCCTTTAGTAAATCATACTTCCGGAACGCTCGCCAGTTAAAGAAACGCACGCTTTTTGATATAGCGGTGTGTTTTTCATACAGGAGATACGAGTGCCTCGATCAACCGTTAAATGTTCTAAGAATTCTGTGTAATAACACTTGCGAGTAGACTCGTATTCCTTGAATACCTCAAAAATCAATATTTTAATAGGAGCATATACGCACAATCAAATGGCGGGCGTTTCTATTATATTAAGAATAACAAAAACAACTCACAAACCTCAATGACTGGACATAATTGTTCCTAAATTTTACAGCATACTGCCACAGCAATATTTTGTCACTCGGTACAAGTTTCGTGAACGTTCGCTAGCCACGCAGTTTTTAAAGCACTCAACACAAACGTTTCTAATGGCTTACAGTTTTGCTAATTTAAAAAATATAGCTTTTTGCTTACAAAATTTTAATGCCTTCGCGGATACGAGTGTAACATCACAACATTACTAAAACATAATAACTAGCCGATGACGATGTATTTCGTACAACTGCATCTACGCATTTGATGCAGAATCTAATTTTGCCTCAAATTACTTACCGTCAAAGAAGAGGTGGAAGTTAGTACTTACTGTTTGATATATCGGCTCATACAAATGTAACTGTTTGTACAAACGTTATAATAACGTTATAACATATTCCTCACACTAAACAAATGATTCATGTGCAGTATAAAACATGTTTATGCAGTAATTGTTTCAAAACGAGTATCATACGTGCTGAAGTATTAACTCTACGCTCGTAAGTTTGGAATCGCCTGAATACTAAATAATACATACAATTATTTAATCTTTCATATTTACAACACATCTCGCAAACATAACAAAACACACTCATCCGAAGGTTTTTTTTTTTTTCCAGTTTATTCTAGGTTTAAAATTTATGCTGACTTCAATTACACGAAGCAGCACATTTTCCATGTCAGAGTATTTTGTGAAGTTTCAAGAATTTCTGAGACAAGAAACGACGTGGCATACAGCATAAAGCTACAACAAAAAAGGCCACTTCGTGTGATCCTTAATGAATAGTGCAATGAGGCTGAATGACTAGATGGGGACTTTTGGACATTCGCCATTGCGATGCAGATGTCTGTCACGGAAAACCAGGACTGAGCATGAGCAAATGCTTACATAAAACCAATAGCCTATGGACGAGAAAATAAATATATGTATACAACACTGAACATTTCCAAACGTGAATAGAGTTTAAAAAAAAAAAACAGAACAGCTACTAATTACGAAAAAAATATGTATATATACACATGACCACAGATAACACATATAAAACAACACAGGCTAGAAACCTGCTTGAAAAAGTTAGGACAGCACTAACAAAATAAGTAGGAACAAAATAGGACAACACAACAAAGAAACGCACTAAAACACAGCATGGTGGAACACCAGACATGACAGAATACAAGCCAGATATGCTGTAGTCAAGAATATATATATGCACAAAGCCAGAAATTCTATTAACGAATCGAGTCGAATAAAACAGCAAGCTAAATGTAGATAGCTAATATACTACACTCTAAAATCGAATTAGTGGAAACAACATATTCTCAGAGAAATTCAACTACTGGAATCAGAGAAAACGGTTTCACTTAGAATCAATGGAAAAGCACTGATTGTTTCAGTGAAAAATTTTCACTGATTGTATTAGTGATGTGAAACAATTTCGCTGATTGAATAAGTGACGGCCAACTGCAGCGAGGAATTTAATATTTTTTTGTTTAATTTAGCCAAATAATTAGGAAAAAAACTTATTTACGATAGTTTTCTATTTATATTGCACAATTTACCGCAATTTAAAAACAAAGAATTTCCCTGCAGGTGACCGGGATTGAACTCACCCTCCCATTCCTATCCACTTTTAGACAGTTTCCTAATGTTCTGAGCTACGAAGTCAAGTTGATCTCATTTAGGGAGAAAAATATATAAGTTTATATATGTAGTTTTAAATTGTATACTGTATTTGATAGGTACGGTTAGGATTGTTAATACAAATTGTACATATGAGTTCACTTTCTTCACCACATTATATGAAGTTTAAACCTTCAAACAGAGTGCTGTGATGATTACATGACATCAACCAAATGAAAGACGTAAACATATAATGAAAGGCTGAGTCGTAAAATGGTGTTTTGAAAGACGAAACATGTTTTAGGAAGTATTTTGTATTGGTTTTATTCGTTTATTCGTTATTTCATTTGATACACATTGTTTAACTGACATTGTCAAACTTTGTTTGACGGCCATTTTTTTACGCTGTTCAACTGATCCAATAATTAAAAAAACAAATCATGCACATACTGCACTACATGGCAACTACACCATTGCAATTTAACCTACTTTGTTCTGCCTCCAGAAACACATTGTCCGTTCCCTTAACAGGTTTGCGAGCAATTGCTAGGTAAACGTACGTAAACTTTAAATTTATTTTCTTTTTCTGTCATTTTCAGTGCAGGAGAGAGTAAAAATTAAAACATCTGCGAAACGCTTACTTTTATCATAATTTCCCATTTTCACTTGACCGACGCATGAATGAATTGTCAAGACTCGTAGCAATGAGAATATTAATACGGCAAATACGCATACAAGTAAATCATAAGAGGACTATGCAGCTGTGCGTCCAATGTCAAGAAGCGATGAAATGATACGTGCAACACTAACACCTCATCGCTCCTACGCGAAAGGCGTGCAGTGTTTCCGTCCTGTGCTTTGCTGTGTACACTAGAAATGTAACAGTGTAATTTTATTACATCCGATAAAAGTCCACAGATCAAACTACCTGCGTGTAGTCGTAATTTTCTCATACCGATTAAAGAAACTTTATAGGCAAGCCTTAAAAATACTATATTTGACCACTTTCATGATTTTTTTTTCTCCGTTAATACACTTAATATGATAAAAGTAAAATGATGCGACATAGACAATAGTTTCTTTTTTCCCTTCCTTTCTGGCAAAGCTTCTTATTTCCAGAACATTTATTTACCGAAATACGCATTTACGCGCATACAACAATTTCACAGAAAACGTTTCAGTACATAGGACCCTTAAGCAGGGCTTTCGAAAGTGCTCAGTTTACCGTGAACAGTCTTTGAGGAATGGCATTGCGGTTCTTTTGATGTGGACGTACCCATTATATGATTGACTGCCCGAGGCTATGGGACTCGTGTCCGATTTGCTACAGAATGCTGCGAAATGTTCCATATTGGCTTGGCTGCCTGCTGGAGAGTAGGTCGCCAGACGGTGATTGGCGAACGCCGGTCCAATATTTTGCTGGCTTGAGTTCGCAGTAAAAGCAGTTGTTTAACCTATGTACTTTCATATACCCTGCCGTTAGGCAGAGGCTTTGCTGAACTGTATTTAACGACCTTCTTAGCGTAAACATAAACTTCCCGTTCGCCCCGCCCTTTCATTCCGTCGCTGCTCCACACTCAACTCGCTTCACATTCATCGGCTCTCAAGACCTCGATGCTAAGAGGCGCCGCCCAAATCTCTTCACTCACTCACAGTGCGGTACTTAACTATTTATAATGCACCGTTTTTTTTTTTTTTTTTTTAGTCATTCAATTCTCAATGCAATTATCACTATTTTATGAGTGTTGTAATAAGTATGTAGTTAAACAAGTTTTATTAGCAATAAAATTCATTATAATCAATTCAGACAATTTGATACTTTTAGTTTTATTGACTATGTAATAGTATTTTATCGCACTCTTCTGTACTCAGGCCGTTCTGCGTTATAAATATAAAAAAATGTTGGACAATTATACTCTGATTGAATAATTCTTTCCACCAATAGTTAGACAAAAATTGTAATTCACGTTATAAAATTAAAACAAAAGTTAATATGTCTGTCGAGGAAAGAAAGCGAACTATACATTACTGAACACTTAGAAGTTCCTCTCTCTTCCGTCAGCGCAGATTTCCATCTCCTACGTCCCAGATTAGTTTTGTTCGCCAATAAACAATACAACACGTGGCGCCTTCGTTAATTCTGGGCCCTGGGGCGTGAACATCTACCTGAGAAATGACTGTTATCTTGAGGAGGGATTTATGTTTCCATACGCGAAATCTCTGACTGATTACGTGTATGGAGGGGGGGTGGGGGGGGGGGCAGAAATTATTTCCTTCGAGAACTCTGTTGTCACGAACACCTTACTTATTGTAATGACTCAAGGTTTTCTTCCTATTATTATTATTATTATTATCCGTCGCCGCGTATCGCTGGCGCTTTTGCTGTTATTATTTGTAATTTCCAAGAGCGGCGTCGCAAAGAAACAATAGTAGACATTAACGACGTGCCTGTCTAAATGGCATCCGCGCTCGTTCGACGGCGGGCCAAAAACACGTTTGGCCAATTGTTAGGAGAGTTGCGGCCTGCGACGTCACGCGCGGCGACGCATCTCATGCTCTCGCCCTGCGCATCAAAGCACTTCACACACCGCCGTGAACAAGTAATGACATCTGCCGGTAGCCAGGCGTAACCACCGTCAGCGGAAGTGTCACACTCGTCACTTTCCACCCCCACCCCCACCCCCCCCTCAATGCTTTTGTGTTCGCCACCATCGTTATTTAACAGTCCTTGATGGCGCCCTCCCCCCTCCCCCCAAATCATGTATTTCCCTTCAGCGAGCCGTCATTTTCTCATGCTCACAACAATCGCAAAAAATTATCCTGCGACATTCGAACGTGTTGTGTCGACTCATGGCCGTTCGCTTCCCCTGCGTAATGGCGGGGTATTTATTCTCAGCGAGCGCGGGCCTACGCTCATTATCTTATCGAATTTTTAATAACTTCCTCGCACGACGTCAGTCTGTCACCTCGAAAACTTAACGATAGTTTTTCTAGAGTTTTCGCGGGGCCGCGGTGGCCGAGCGGTTAGACTGCTCACCTCCCACCAAGGCGAACCTGGTTCAATCCCCGGCCGGGTCACTCTTGTATTTTCGCAAGTGGGGATTCGTGCCCGAACGATGCCGCTGTTCGGTTGGTTTTCTCGGGGAGCTCCCGTTTCCCCCGCTCTTGCATTCCGGCGCTGCTCCATTGTCACCTCGCTTCACCCTCATCGACTCTGAAGAGCTTGTTGTTAAGAGCCGCCCAAATCTCTCCACCCACTTTACGGTTTTTGCAACTAACTTAAACTCTCAGAGCAATCACAGCCAGTAAGTCGATTACACTGAAAAAAATTAATTTATACTGAAATCACTAAAAGAAATCCGAGCGATAGTACGACGTAAACCTCAAGATGGTTTTATTTTACGATACTTCATTTCGCCGCCACTTCCTTCAAATGACATTTCACTACTGACCCATAAGAGGTCAGCTGATTCAGAATTATCCATATCAACCCCCAATTATGCCCTTTCATGCTTAGTAATCAACGGATGCCTTTTCTCTTGCAAGAACAATCTTAACAAATTGACTTATAAACATTTCGCAATTATAAAGGTAAGTGAATTTTCCTGAATCGAGAAAAGGTTTTAGCGGATGGAATTAGCCATTTACTGGCCATAATTATTAAGCTGTAAAACGTAGTTAACATGGTGCATGATATTTATGGCACTATGTTCTTTGCTGGGGATTAAACTCGTGAAATTTCATGTGACACTAAATTTGCGTTGTATTTATAAATTTACTCGACATTTATTGGCAAATGACCAAAAGGCTAATTTTCGAATCCCTATATTACTTAAGACAAAATAATCGTGAAACGCCAATTGTAAAACAAGAAACTTATTTCGAAGAAAACTTAAATGCCCTTAAATTAAGAAAATGCTGCGTTGTAATAGTTGCTCTGAGTGAATATACAATATTTTAAGTTATAAAATAGATATCTGCAAGTAAACAATAAATGTTAACGGCGTCACACCTTTCGGGTAAACTAACACACACAATTGGTTTTTCATATAACTCTCGGGTCTTAACATTTTGCAATCATTATTCTCATTCCAGAAACCCAGCTGCACGACAAAGCAATTACTCGAAAGCGTAAAAAAAGCAAATAAAAATTAAATTGTTTGTATAAGGGTGAGGGAGGGAGAGAAAATTAGCGTTAAGGGTAGAGGAAGGACATATTTCGTGTGACTTGGTTTTGTGGAGGCCTTAACCCTGAAGCTCGCAGAGCAATTCCATAGTACATAGTTATGTTGTTATGTAATCTTTAGTTTAAAGTTAGCCGCATACGTGACATACCACTGTTAATGGTGAAATTCTTGATGAAATTCGTTTCGCGCCCACGACATTACATGCTCCCATACGCCTCCTACTTTGGAATGGATAATAATTATTAGATCCTACGATCGTTCTTGTGGAAGTTGAAAGCAGAGAGAGGGAGAGAGAAATAAAGAGAGAGAGGGTGAGAGAAAGAAAGAGAGAAAGAGAGAGAGAGAGAGAGAGAAATGGTTGGCCAAACCCGCTGCCACGTACAGTCCCTCTCCTTGCAATGCTCTTGTATTATATAAACATCTCTTTCTCTCTTCTGCATTAGCGCAGCTTCTCCTCTGCTCTCATGTGTTAGTAAAGCGAATCTCTAACACACACCACTTTGCAGTCCGTTACTGAAACAGCAGTTCGCTAAATGTAATGTCGGCTTACAATCGGCAGTTTTATTTACATGGAACCAATACACAATTGTGATCACTCCTACACTCAGTTCAGCCACTTGGAATGATGCCAATATCCACCCGTAATATTTGATCAGTGTCCCATGAATATAATTATGCGAAACTCAGGTTACTATTTTCTTTGTGTGAAATGTATATATAGTTTAATGGATATATAGTTCACATTTATGAAAGGAGTCTAAATCTATTTCAATAATACTCAACAGCATACGCTAGAAAAACTAGTTCTCAAAAATGTGTGTAACCTATTTAAATTTTAGAAAGTCTATCTTTTTTGTAAAAACCGGTTTAAAAAATTATTTATGTAGTTCTTGATTAATTCTAGTTCTAACGATCCTTTTCAATTTTGTAGTAACTCAGGGCTTTCAAGCATCCACTTTAAAGTGACTCATTAAAGTTCAGTTCCTTCTGCAGCAGACAGAAAACAGATCAGCAATTCTTTATTTATTTGCACTATGTATCGAGGTTTCCTTTTTGTAGGGAGAGCAAATATTTACACATTTGAGAAATAAGAGCACTCAGAGTAATAACCTATATGAACTTAATATTTTCTTTTGTTGCCGCATGAATGTGGCTGAGGTGTACGTAGAGAAATTACAGCGCAGGAACATACGGGCGAAATGAACTAATTACGTTGCAAATTAGTGCCTAGAGTAGTGCAGTCGAAATACAAAATATAACAATTACATTTTGTAGATATCAACGAGTCTGAGAGAGACAGGCAGAGAATTCTAACTTTATGATCAGGATAAAGGTTCGAAGTACTCGTAAAAATGAACGCCATTAATATTATCACTGGATAAATTAAAAACTTGTTGGGTGTTAGGTAGCGCTGTGATTCACGCCAGTATTTGGGCTCGATCCCCGCCAACGACCCTTCAAAAATTCCTTATGGTTAGTGAGTTTTCCTAGAGTTCGTAATGCCGAAGGCAACTACAAACCACTGTGAGATCATTGACAATTCACCCTGGGCGCTACAGGGCTTCACTTCCGTCATCACGCTGATGCCACCAGTCCCTGCCGCCAAGTTTTCTCACGACAAAATTCATTTGTTTTATATCTGTACGAAATACTTTTCAGCCAATAGACATTACTTGTAAGTGCCATTTCCTAGTTTTAAAATTATTATAGTCCTACCTAATATTTTGTTTGCACACTTGCATTCTAAAAATTACAATGTTAGTTTATTTGGGACCTACAAATATTAAAAACACTCTCACATACAGAAATGAGATAATTCGCATTGAAATAATATTTCATGATATACTTCAAGACATTTTTGAAATTACGCTATGAATTGTTTTTGCAATTTTTAAAAATTGTTTCAAATAAGGAAACTTTTGCTTATTTTCGATTTTAGGAGTCTATATTTTTTTTGTAAAATAAATGTTGCTAAGCATGCCTTATAAAGGAATATGGCACAAACTTTCAGTTAAGTTAGGCTCACAACCATCCGTCACACCCATCAGTCGCCCGTCTGTCTGTCAGTCATCCGTCGGTTTCTTCATCCGTCAGTTGAAAGAGACTCACAACAATCCATCGTCCATCAATCCTTCTGTACGGCAACATTTTAGTGTAACAACATGACGTCGTGATCTTTCTTAAGTTGGAGGTATATTTTGGTTGGAAATACATTTTCAAGAGAGAATTATTTTGGGGGAATAATTTTGTTACGTGATAAAAATTTATACTGAATTATTATTTACGCTTTAAATTCCTGAATTTACCACCAGGATAAATAAACACATATCCACCGCCTTGCATTTTATTTCAAAGAGCGTATTCGCATGTACGGCATGTCGTCACAAGGCGGTGACCCATCCGTCCCTCCGTCGAAAGTTAAAGTTTGAGAAATATTTTACGGATTCACGGATGGCAAAAAAAAAAAAAAAACTTGCCCTGCAATTGGTTGAATGTCACGTGACCACCTGACGGACGGGTGGCTGACGGATGGTTGTGAGTCCAGCCTTAACATTGTTGAATTTTCTGTCAATGTTACCTTTATTTCAGTTGTGCGTCCCAGAAACACTTTAATCATGATTTTGACATGCCACGGTGAAAAAAATTGAGATCTGAAGGTATTGTTACACGAGGGAAGAGTTCTTCGAAGTGATGTATACAAGTTAAACGATATTTCGTACGAACATTAAGTAATACAGTTTTTGTCACCCGCACCCTTAACGTAAATGCAAGCCTGATAGAGTAACCAAATATTAGTTCCTCGGCGTATTAGTTAATGTATTATTATCTGTTCGAGTAGACAGATTTTTATATTTTCAAAATTAGTTTTAATATCTTCTTTTAAAGGAATATTTGCTTCTCAACAATATTTATATTTATAGATTGCATGGGGTTTTATTCCTTAGAATAGTCGGAACGAAATAATACATTCTTAATAAACTGGTGCATACATAATTTTGTAACACTCGTAAGTTTTGAATATCTAGTAATGTGTGATGTTTGGTTGGTTATATTTAAAAATTATCCTTAAAAATCAACTTTCTTCATAAGCAGTTGATACTAGAAAAGCTTTCGAGTGGTATAGAGTTAAATGGTTTTACCAGATATAAAAGTAATGAAATTTCGTTTCAAGTATTGAAACTGCGAAAAATCGCACCATTCAGTGATATCCTGTTAAAAAATCTATAAAATAATAACTAACCAATTTACTTTTAACAACGTTTTGTCACTTTTTTTTTTGTTTTGGAGAACTTTTCTAACCTGTCGGCTTTTAGAGCTTAGTGTCCTTTAAGATATGGCGAAAAATTTAACCCAATTGATTAAGATATACCATCAAATTTATTATCATGATTTGAAAACGGGAGGATGTTCTATGAGTAACAAAGTGTGAAATGATGGCATACACACTCTAAATCAGAATCAGTTATTTTTTACTGATTGTCGGTTGAAACTACTCCATCCGGAATCAGTAGAAAATTAAAACTATTAATCTCTTCAGTTAAATGAAATCCACTAATACAAACAATAGTATATCAGTTATTTATAGTCGATTAATAAAAATCACATGTACGTTGGTACATGCCTTTGTAATGCTCGAAAGTCATTCTAAGTGGAGTTTAGTTCAGATTGTGTGTTTTAAAAGAGAAATATAGTGGTTTTAACGATGTTGTCGGTGTTTTCTAAACGTATCTGCTATTTCACAATGCAATATTTTACAGAATGAAATTGTTATTTTGAAGAGACAGATTGACTAATAATAACTGTGATAATTAGACAGTGAAACGTTAGAAACCATGCAATATTTGATCAAATTTGTCGTTTCCTCATTATTTTATCTGTTAGCTTGCAGAGGCCACAAAACTTTTGTTGGTGTAGATCCACCTTTCTTAATGAATCGCCGCACAATCGAGTCGGTAAAATTATCACTGAGCTATCTGTCACTAAAAATAACAGTTCAACTCTGTAGTGTCTCATTGCATTGTAAAATGGCGGATACTAGTGGACATCGATAACATTGTACATTGAAACCACCATATTTATCTTTTGAAGCACAGAATCTGGACTAAATTTAAGATAGATTGACTTTCTAATTTTGCAAAGACATGCACTTGCGCAGAAAATCTGTATATTTCGACAATAAGAAATACTTTCACATCACGAATCTTAACAGCAATATTTGACATTACATTCTGTGGTTCAGTACCCATAATACGAGCACACATTTGGCAGTGGTAAAGTAGGGCAGTGGATATGGCTGATCATGAAAGCTTCTGTATGTTTTGCTTTATGGGCAGAGGTTCGAGCCCAAACACGTCCAAAAACATTTTTGTGTAGATAATATTTGTGCTCTGCGACAAAATAAATCTCACCTTACTTACATCACATAGGAATACCCTGTGATCATTTACTAACCAACTATAATAACTAGTTTTCTACTGCTTGAATTAGTAAATTTCTTTTAACTGATGAATTAGTGATATTTTTTTCTACAGATTCCGGATGGAGCAGTTTCAAATGACAATCAGTAAAATATAACTCCGATTTAGAGTGAATGCTACCGGAGTTTTTGCAATGCATTAATATTTTATAACGCTTTACGAAAAAGCGTATTACGTTATGAATGAAATTTAGTTGTATATTTATCTTGAATATAACATACCTAAAGGTCTCCCTCCTTCGAATCTACTTATTTAGGAGTTAATTTGACATACTTTGATGTTTAATATTTTTAACGTAGTAAACCTAAACAGCGTTTTTAAAGTGTATTTTTCTATCTTCAAGGAGAGTGTTCTGAGAGGAAAATGTAAATATGTTCATAAATTATTACTAAACATTGTTTATTAGATGCAGTTCTTGCCGATTTCACAGCATGAGATGTTTCTGTTATTTGGGAAAGTTTGAGGCACAAAATTTAATACCTGGTATTTGAAAATATTTTGGTAATATGTTTTTTTCCTTACTCACATGTATGTCTTTATTGCGAATATTCTAATAGTCCTTGAAAAATATTTAGGAATTTCGTATTAATATGTATTTTTTACAAGAAAATCAATATTTGCATTCAAAAATATCATTTTTGAGTGTTCTGATACCTTCCAATAATAAATTACTTATGTCTTAGCTATTCATATAACAAAAAATTAATTAGTTAATAATTGATTAAAACCACGGATAAGTTGAAAATTATATTTTACCACAGGACATCAGTAATTTAAAAAAGGAATTTGTTCTTATACTAAATATCTTTTCTTATATAATACAAAATTTTTCTTCGCAATTACTACTTTTAAAAATATTTTAACTATTCACGCGATTAGGTGAATCTTCACAACATACAACAGAAAGAATAAACATCCCGTGGTTGTTCACGTGAGATTGCAGAACTCACCAATGTATATGTTAAATGCATCGCAAGAGCCGCTTAAGTATTGCTAATGCAAGATAATTCAAACCACTCCATTTGTACACAGAACGAAATTCCTGGAGATTTCCTGGTGACAAACGCGGAACAATTCCGTGGAACAAGGTCAAGTCATATTTCACAACTTCAAAGTTCTTGAATTTACCCATAGTATTTCAAATTTGAATTCCTTTTGATTTGTTTTTTATATGACGTAATTTCATCTCCAAACCACTGTGTAAATGGAGTGATGGATTGTGAGCAGCTGACAGCCAGCACCATATGCTGTCGCGCTTGTCACTCGTTAGAGTACGTTATAAACTGAGCACTTTTGAAAGACCTGCTTAAAATATACTTGTATGCGTATAGTGTATTCTTCTGCTATATGTAATATTAATATTGCAGTAGACCAAATCACATGTCATGCGTCGGCCAAGCGAGACTGTTAAATTATTAGACAAGTAAAGCGTTTATACCAATGTCCCCGTTATTACACTTACACGCGTAAGTAAAACAAAAAAAAAAATAATTTCAGTATTCACAAATGTTGACCCAAGACTTTTAATTTTAATTTAAGACATTTTACTCTCCATCTTTACCAACATGACTTGACGCTTAAGTCAGTGAGGACGTTAAACTATATGCAGTGACAGTTTTCAAAGGTTGGTTTCAAAAAAGTTCAAATAAACGCGAACAGCATATACTTATAAATACGTGGTAACTCATATTGAATTCTGTGCGACAAGCACCCAAGAAATACTTCTAACCATGTTTGAGTGTTTGTAACCTATCACCACAAAATGTCTTGGAGTAAATTGAGGAGAGTTTTGTATACTGTAAAAATATTAATAAATAATGCATAATTGGTCTTGCTAGAAATAAAGAAAGAAATGCACTCACTTCACATCTATGCAATTTAAACCTTCAAGCCGAGCGCTAAGAAAATTACGTGAAAACGAAATGAAAGACGTTAAAACCAAATTAAAAACTGTATGTTCATGTTACCTTGTAAACATCAGTCAGTGTATTATGTTGCCTCTTTGTAACATATGTAATAAAATATGTACTAAAAATCAATCCATATAAAAGTTTTAAAATACAAAACACTTTTTGAACGAGCTACCAATATAAGCAATAATCATATCCAAAATATTATTTCCGCTATTGCTTGTTATCTTTTGTTTGTACGATGGTAACAGATATTCGAAAAATGCTACTGTAATTACGTAATAGCTGCATTATAGGCTATTCACGGTGAAGTGACCACTTTTGAAAGTTCTCTCCTTTGTAATAGTAGTCAATAAATATATTGTATTGCAGCCTTAGACGTAAACTTCCAATTGCAGAAGAACATATTCACTGTGTTTATGCACTAAATGGCAATATTATTTTTAATGGGTGTTAAACGATATGAAATGGCTGAAAGAAGAATGTAAATAGTGCCTCAAAAGTGCTCACTTTACAGTGAACAGCCTATACTTTCATAGGGAAGTATAATGTTGGTATAGTTACCGAGTAATCTGAAGAATTATTACAATTTACTGCAGTAAATACTGTCCCTCGTCCTTTTCTTACAACTACAAAATTATTGGGAAAATTATCTGACAATTGTAAGGTAATATTCTCAAATTTGGGGAAACATGTTTTTCTATACATGTAAGATATAATTACAACACTTACATGGCAGAGGAAAATCCCATACATGGATGGGAAAATTACGTTACAACGTGCGCATCTCCTCAGCATTGTCTCAACAGTTCAATGGGAGGACGGAAGGAAAAAACAAAACGAGACGCCATGTTGGACAGCTTGTAGGACTTATTCGTTAAGATAGACACAATACTAAACAATAAAAGTTAATTTTAAGGTAGAAAACCAGTAAAATACAATTATGGCATAATCAGAAATGAAAACTTTGTGGGGGGGAAAAAAAAAAAAAAAAAGCAAATTCGTGAGAGACTGTGGAAAACGGATAGTTTTTTGTTCCCGTGTTCAAATTTCAATATACACCTTTATCTTTACCCGCGTAATATTTATGTTAAGGGAATTACTAAACGACTTGGAATGGTATTAGAACTAATAAAGCCCCTAAATAAATTCTATACAAAATTAGCTTTGTTCCGCACAAAAGTAACTGAATAATCTGTTACACAAAATAATGATTATAACCAGTTCAAGGAATAACTAATATATGAAGTTACACTTAAAATAGAACAATTATTACCCCCCGTATGTTAATAATCACTATCGCACAGAGCTTGCCATCGTGGTATAATGGATAGCGCCCTCGCCTGATGAAATAAATGACTGCAATTAGCGCTCACTCTCCGGCATGTATCGAGGTTATTAGAATTGTCGTTTCGGTTAACATTCATCCTCGATTAAAAGTAATAATTATATAGGCAGTACTAATACTCCCATTTATTTAACTATAATTTTCTGATACAATACAGTTGTGTGGAATTTTCCCACACTTTTGCCAGGTATTTTTCCCTCTTATATTACCTAACATTAAAGGGTAATTAGTTTCCCTTAGATGTAACTTAATTTTACCTCATTTTGTTTAATTCCCACAACTCACAAATTATATAAACTATTCAAATACCCTACCAGCAGTTTCCCTTCACAAGCTACCGCAAGTAGTTATGAGTGCAAATAGCTCTGACTCCTCGCCGCTAGTAAATTCACAAATGATAAGGTTTGCAACATGACGGATTTCGCAGCTGCACGGAACAGTACTATTACAATTCTACCGAGAATATCCATAATGTTTCTTAACCACAAAGGCTAATCAAAATAAATACAAGACTTTCAATTGCAATGTCATTTCAGAATGTTATTAGTTGAAAGGCAGCGTGTAGTATTATTAAATTTCAATCATTTTAAAATTTCATTTTTATTTTTTATTTTAGAATACAATTCTAATTTTTATGATCGGTATTAACTTTCACGGATGTCGCATATTAACCATAAGTTAAACCAACTTACGTCTCCTACGTCTAATTTGTTATGCAGCTAAGAGTGACTTCCACTAAGATAACTGTCTCGTGTGTGCCTAGTTTAATACACATAACACAAAATATTCCTCAAAGTACTAACTTCCAGACAAAGTCAAGCCTTAGACCAACATTTTTGCTGCCGAAGATCATAACTGAGACTGTCAGCGTCTGCCAAGTACCTAGAAAACAATCCAGGGCGCCCTAAATTGTTCTCCGTCTCGTGAGATCTCAGTCTCGATGCAACTTATAAATGCGATTTCGTTTGCAAAAAGCACCACACCGCTTCTGTGAGCGAAATCGCTCAGGCACTGCCTTGGAGTAACAATATTCTGAGTAATTTTCCTAGTAGTACATCTAAGCCTGTGTGTCTGTTTTAACTGTAGGCTTACATAGATCAAATACGTTAGTAAGCCTGTCACTCTAGCTTATCTCGTGATTAGCCGAAAACACCAAAGAGGATGCGGTGTGTGTTACAGTCAACAATTTCAATCGGCACAATTAAAAAAACATACCTTCCCAAGAAATATTTTTAATATATTATTATTTGTACATTTTTATAAAAAAGTAAATTCATATTTTACAAAACTTTGTTTCTTCTTTGGCTTAGAAATTTTAATATTTAACATTGGGAAAGCGAAACTAATTAAAGTAATTAGTTTGTAAATGATTAAACGCAGCACTGTTCATTTAGAGACGCTCTAACGTTATGAAATAAATAGGCTGTTCATTCCTCTGTCGGCTCTATTTTTGTATTATTTTATTTGTGAATAAATACTTAATTCTGCGGAATTCTCTGCGTGTTACTTACATAAACTTAATCAGTACTTTTTTCGTGTTTATTTGTTCTATTTTGGGTTTACTGCAGCATATCACAAACTTCTACAGTTGAATAACAGCAACTGATTAAATCGTGAAATAACATTTTTTAACTCGTATTAATTTTACGTAGAAGTATTTGCCACTAAATATACAACATAAACAATAGTGGATTGTCACCTTTCTAAAATATAGCTCTTCACAACTGTCAAAATATTTTTTGAAAAGTGCGTCATAAACTGGAGTTAATTTCATTAATTTTAAAGGTATATCACAATGTGGAAATTTACTTGCTCTCAATATGTAATGGTGTAAATTTACATCCCATGGGAGCAAAGATGCATGGTCTTTCGTCGTCTGTGAATCAAATTACAATAGTGTCAGTTTGTAAGATAGCCTAACAACGCTGTTTATTTGAAAAAGAAAATGGTTCTGATTACAGACGTCCAAATTAATTATTTGTCAAGAATATCCCGTGTAGAGTTCAGGTTTCGACTTAATCTAGGCCAAATTTGTCGGTGAGGGCCTAACTAACGAAGAGTTAGTGAAACTAAATAAAATATAAGTTTAAAAATCCCTGAAAATTAAAGCAGAACTTTTTTCTAAACAACAAATATTTCAAAGTAAGGAAGTATCTGGCATGTTGCGCATTTGCTTTAATATTTCGGTTACAGAATTTGAAAATTACAATTATCCGTCGTTATTGTCTTCGAAATGAGAGAGATGTCTGAATATCGAAATTTTTCAACACTCTGACTGCAGCTTCCTATTTACATTTTCGGTCACAAGCTGTATCGAAATCATGTAAGTTAATACAGTTTTAAGAAATATGTAGTTAGCACTCAGTTCTTTCCGCTAACGTGGCTTACTAGTATATGTAGTTAGCACTCAGTTCTTTCCGCTAACGTGGCTTACTAGTATATGTAGTTAGCACTCAGTTCTTTCCGCTAACGTGGCTTACTAGTATATGGAGAGTTAAAAAAAGCAATGGCTAAAAGTTACGACATATATTAAATGAATATTTTAATTGCCCTTATAGCTTTTTTTTTTTTTTTGCTGAAGTTTTAAGAATATTTTTTTTATAAAGATATTGGTGAACTGTTGTTATGCTTTTACGAAAATGTTTTTGGACGAGATAAATGTTTTTACATGTTTGAGGAATACTGGGAACATATTGTATTTTCCTGAAAAGTGCATTAAATAATATGATGAAGTATACATTCATTGAAAATAACATCGTGTAATAGTACACAAATGTAGATATGTGTCAGCAGTGTCTCCACTGAAGTAGATGTATTTTTTCATATACAATGTTATGTTTGTTACTTTGCGTTCAAGTTAAATTCTGTAAAAATTACATTTATGCTTTATTTATAATTATACGCGGGTTTCTGTCAAATTATAATTACTACGTAACACAAAAATCGTGTATTTTCCCCTTTGAGGATAAAATTTACATACTCACTGTATTTTAATTTCACCACCATACTTGTGCCTTTTTTTAAATATCGCAATTAACTTATATAATGAGCAATAGCCACCTGTTATTCTCTATGAATTCCTTAGAAATTTAGCCTATCATTACAAATAGGTACTGTGCTTTTTTGCAAGCTGCATATTGTAATGTAAAATAACGGAAAATCTGTATGTCAATCTTTGCTTTTTATTACCTTGCGTGTGAATAATTAAATATGTTTGACAAAATATTCTTGATTGTTGTCTAGTTAGTGTGCCTGACTGGATTTAATTGTTGCGTACGTGCGATGTGTCCTTTACTCAAATGTTGCCACACTTGAAGGTAGTTGCAAGCAAATACTAATCTGAACTCACAAAGAATTCGTACATTGAAGCAAGTTATTTACGTTAACAAAAGGCTTGTTTAAATAATGCCGCAGTCATTGAATTCGCAACCAAATATATATAATACCTCATAAAAGGTAATTTATTCCAAAATATTATAGCTTTAATCGTTTGTGGGGAAATGCGCCTTAACACTGACAATTAGGCGTCAAAGTAGATGTATACTACATGCATTTAAAAATTTACCATTTCTGTGTGTGTTATTTATTTTGATTTAATATTATAGTTATGTTTTTAAAATTGTCATTTGTTTATAATAAATTCTTTTTTAGTATTTACTTATACGAAAACTACCTAAAATTTTAAATAGTGATTATTTTTAAGTATTCTGTATGTAATAAAACGCTCTGCCTCATAATCCCAGATTACTATAATTGAGAAAGTAGCATCCAAAAACCACAAAGAGTATAAAAATTTTCATATTAAATGAAGGAATATGTAAAAGTAGACTAAATGAAATACTGACACGCTGTATTTTCCAGCAAATACTGAAAAAAACTTGTCATTTAGGCTTTTTCTATTTAACCCAGTAGCTTCATAAATAAGCATTTCCAGAATCGGTAAAAGCCGCAGTTGTGCCATCAACATACATGTATTTACGTGGCATTATCCAATAGTATATCGCACTACACAAACGTCTGTTTGAGCGAACTGCGAGATGGGACGCCAGGCTTGACGTACGTTCTAAGGCGCCCTCTAGAGGAGCGCGACTTGAAGATGGACTCGGTGCACGCGAGATGACTTTCCGCGGACTCGCCATTAATTCGATGAAAATAAACTGTGAGCGATATCCTGACTGGGCAGGGCATTAATAACTAGGTGTCTCAGTGGGCGCGCACTAAAATAGACACGTTGGTGGTTGGCGTGCGGCACGGTGGTAGCAAGGGCAGGAGGGGAGGGGGGGGGGGCTGAACAAGGGACACGACGTCGCAACAGCAGTGTGACACACGGACCTGGAGGACCGCGGACACACTGCCCACCCTGCAGCTGCTACCTCTTGTCGCGTCCTCTTCCCACTGCATGCTGCTCATCACGTCTTTTAGTCCCGCCGCGCACTTAAACTACCATGGCTGTGGCGTCGTTCTCAAACGGTGGGTGCAATCTTAAAAAAACATTGAGGTACGATTCCCTTACATGTAAGGGAAGCTAATTTTTGTGGCGTAAGTTTACATTACTAGTAAGGTAATATTAACTATATTGCATAAAAGAATTATATGTAAGAATACACGAAGTATTAGCACTATTAGTATATTTTACTACCTATAATATTAACTCTGAAACCCTCGACACTTGACTGGTGGGGGGGGGGGGGGGGGGGTAGACGCCCCATGTACCTTCTTCATGATATGCGGATGCGCTATACATTACACCACGACGACAACAAGACATCGTAAGTGAATATAAGTGTGTTACAGTATTTTTTATTCGCCTTGTCCTCCCACTTAGCTGTTGAGACAATGCTGAAGAGATACACTTTCCGTAATGTAATTTTCCCATCCATGTATGGGATTTTTCACTGCCATGTACGTGAATTTTACTCCAGAGTGCGGCAATTTTACCTTACACGTAAGGAGAACTATGTTTCCCACACAAGTTTGCGAATACTACCTTACACTTGTCAGGTAATTTTACCATTATTTTTACAGTGTGGCGAACGAAAGGGAAGGGTGGTATGCCAGTGTTGATGCTGTAATGAAGAGTGAAGAGATTTGGACGGCTCGTAACATCGAGGTCTTAAGATCCGATGATAGTGTGAGGTACAGAGCAGCGCCGAAATGAAGGGGCGGAGGAAACGGCAGATAACCGAAAAATCTCCATTTTCAAGGGCTCGTATCACCCTTAAAATTCAGTTTAGGTAAAAAGGTCCTATATATTTTATTGGTTTTGTATGAGAAATTACCTCACTGAAATTGTAGGTAGAATACCACCCCATCGAGTATATCTCCAGAAGTGAACTCTATGAGGATGCTAATGGGACGGAAAATACACTTGTGTGTGCGATTTTTTTAATTACAAATATATAGATTTTCAGTCTTGTGACTCAGCACGTTTTGAAAAATAATATATTTCGCTGTAATAGATGAGGCATGCGAATGAGTTATTCCGCACTTGATGTTGATAGGATTTTACAATGACGTTTTGACACATCCAAATACCAAAAACGTTTTAAATGTTGGGCACATATCACTTAAGCACAGTATGGTTTAAAAAATTTCCTTTGCTCTTAGCATATTGCGTCTTGGAGGACATTCGCTTGATGCAATAGTAGGTATGTATTACTTATTCCGTACTGCTTCTTCATCGTTTTACATCGTTTTACAATGAAATAAAATGTTCATATCACATGCACCATATAAAGGTTACCTGGCATTTCGCTTAAAGTCCAAACGTCTGTTCTACCAAATGCCTAGTGTCAAATGACTGTTCAATCAAACGGTGGATGGTCGGAATAAGAGTATTTTAGAAAGGCGAAAGAAATCTATGCGCAATGCCGGTTCAGCCAAACGTCTCTTGTGACAAATGTCTGTTTTGTATAAGTCTTATTTTGCGAAATCACTGTTCGGCCTAATGACTGTTCAGCTAAATACTTTTTGGCAAAATAATATATGAAAACTACAGTAGATCGATTCCAGGAAGGAGATAGAGTTCCGCAAATCTTTACGGGATAGCTCTGCAAATTTGTACTTTTCATACTCCGTTTTGAAATAACCTTGTATTTAGTATAATCAAATTCGGGAACTATGTTATCAAACTATGTGGAATGATTTTATTGGCTATCAAGTAACAGTCCATTATTGCAAGTCCCATATAAACATATTAAATTTGTAATCACATGTTATCTTAGCATAATTAAATTAGTAATTTGGTTTCATAATTCGCAGTACACATAATAATATCAAATCTATTCACGTGTATGAGTATCATAATTTGTTATGTTTCTTGTTTTAAGATAACTGTCCGTCTCTTTTTTTAGCGCACAACAACATACGTTAAATGAGAACCTTGCTGTCTTAGTATTTTCTCCTGCTGTACATTTTAATAGCCTACTCAGTTTGATACGATGTACAGTACACCTAAACTACTGTAAAAAACTACTTACGAATGAGAGTATATATAGCTTTTTAATGTACATATTCAGTTTAGGAAGCAATTCACATGATTACATTTTTCACCTAGTACACAAGTATAACTTGATTTTGTAGATGAAAATTGTGGAATAAACTAAGAATTTGTATTTATATCTAGACCATTTTAGAATTTAGTTTTATTATGAATTACACAATGAGGGCTGAACTTAATTTTAGCATACACAAGGACACACTATGTGGCGGCAGGTAACACTGTTCTACAAAAAAAAAATATTTTTCTGGATTTGTCTTGCGTGATTCTTGTAGACATTTGTGTGCTTATTTCAAATAAATTTTTGGAATTTTGATATCAGGCATAGTTTTCTAAATATGGACATATTATTATTTTTTGTAATTTACTTAATGCCATGGTGACATAATTTACAGCTATACTATCTAGTGTACACAGCAGGTATATAAACATATTTATCACAGTTGTCACTAAAGGAACATCTAAACATGTTGTCTATTTTATGTAGAGCTTACAGAAAATAAAAAGTTCTGCGTAACAATGATGTAAATGTGTCTATTTTATTCGCTTCTTTTGTGTTCAGTTCCTCTGCAGTCTCGAATAAGATTCCAGCAGTAATCAGCGAGCATGTTAGGCATCCATTTTCCTTCATACCGCTTCTCTATAGTCATATGGAACCCTTCACAATGTTCATCAGACACGTCACTGCAGCAACCAGGGAAGGAATCCAGGTGCGAGTGCAGGAAATTCACCTTCAAGGACATGTTGCACCCTAAATTCCTATATGCAACCATCATCTCATTCACCAATTCTCTGTAGTTTGCAGCTCTTTCTTTCCCCAAAAAGTTTTTCGTGACATTCGTGAAACACATCCAAGCTTGCTTTTCTTTTGGTGAGAGACATTCTTCGAAATTTGGGTCTTTCTGAAGTTCCCTGATCTGTGTGCCAACAAACACACCTTCCTTTATCTTTTTGGTGCAAGACGAGGAAATATGTTTGAAAAATACATAAATCTTCTTCCAGCTTTGCCCATTGCCTTTACAAATTGCTTAATGAGTCCCAACTTAATGTGGAGTGGAGAAAGCAGCACATCTTTACTAGCTAACAGTTTCTCACGTTTAGTTTTTTTCTCTCCTCTTTGCCATTTTCGCCGAGGCCATTCTTTTATAATGTAATCATAATTTCTGTCACGACTATCCCACTCACAAAGGAAACATCCATGTATTGTGAAGCCTTGTTACATACCCAAAATCATTTCTATAATTTTAAAATCACAGCATACCTTCCATTTGTGTTCATTATATTGAATATATTTGAGCATTTTTTCTAAAATTTCGTAGGACTCTTTGGCCATACTAGCATAGGCAACAGGTACAGAAGGCAGGATGTTCCCGTTGTGGAGTAGAACTGCCTTCAAACTAGTTTTGGAGGTATCAATAAAAAGTCTCCAGTCCTGTGGATCATACTTAAAGTCCAGAACCCTCATTAACCCACATACATCGTTGCAAAATGTGAGTGAGTTGTGAAACGTATAATATGGATGAAAGGTTCTTTCTCTATGCCTGTAAAATGTAATATTTGTATCTGAGTGAAGAAGATTACATTCTTGCAGCCTGGAGCCTAGTAGTTCTGACTTTTGTTTACTTAGACCTATGTCACGAACTAAATCATTTAGATACGCATGAGTTAATAAATGTGGAGATGAAGTACCTATAACCTGATATGTGGGATCAGTTTCTTCAGAAGATGGAAATTCTTCACTGTCTTCACTATGTGTTTCAATTTCTTCATGTGCTGGTCGTGAAGGCACTCGATGATTGACAAAGTGTGGCATTGGTATGATTGCAGAAGGCAAGTTTGGGTAAACTATATGTTTCTTTGATTTCCTGTTTGTAAAGCCTTTAACATTTGTCATACAGAAATAACGATCTGTTGCATTATATTTTGGTTCCCTCCAAGACATCGGTGCTGCAAACAACATGGAGTTACCTTTACCATTCCACCAGTTTATAAGTTTAACGTAACACGTGGCACAACAAATGTGTGGTGCCCAGTTCTCGTCCTGGTCTCCTAGCTCCATTCCAAAGTAATGATTGTAGGCCTTTTTTACGATTGGTGGAATTTTTTTCCTATGTCTTGCAAATGTGAACTCTCCGCAGATGTAGCAGAAACTATCAGGTGTATTTCAAAATGTTTGACAGCGGAGCATTTTCTGTTTAAAAAGAAAGGGAGGGTTTATTTAAACT
Organism: Dryococelus australis; assembly: GCA_029891345.1. NCBI lineage: Eukaryota > Metazoa > Arthropoda > Insecta > Phasmatodea > Phasmatidae > Dryococelus > Dryococelus australis. Next base: position 278,873,418 of record CM057009.1, read on the forward strand.
ATGTAACGACACATACATTAAACAAAGAAATATATTCACTTAAAATAAAAAAAATACATTTAATTCTTCAATGTGACATTCAAATTTCCTTAAGGCTTACAAAATGGCTTGCTTGTGACCTGTAACTAAGGCCGTGTCCCAATTCGCTGAGAGAGTACTCTCTCGCTCACTCTTGACGTCACAGAGAGTCCTCTCTGCTGTCCCAACTCCGAGGAGAGAGCGCGAGTGTGAGAGTGAACGACTATGTACACTAGGTGCTCACTCTCGCACCCTCTCTGGCAGCCATGTTGTTTTCATAGAAAAAAGAGGTTGTTTGTACGTCTAACCTCGAATATCCAGATATATTTTGTTGGTTCTAAAGCACTGTTAAAATTATTTTATCGGCTTTACTTATTCATTGCGATTGTAAAAAGTGTAATAACAGCAATATTCTGTTTGGTATGGAGCATAACAGCTTATCATGTTATGTTCGTTTTTCATTTAGGTTGATTGTGTTCATTTGATTAAATACTGTCATTTGTACATAAAAATTATGGTTTTAATCATGCGAAAATGTAACAAATTAAAATAAGATACTATTTCGTAAAATACTGTACATTTATTCGAAGAAAGTGGAAGACCAGCGATATTTTATTTTTCAGTATTTATTACTTATTCTGTCAGATAAATAATGCCAAAAGCCTACAGAGGGCACAATTCTCGATTCTTTTAAGTGAGCTAGAGTGTGCCAGAGTAAAAGTGGCGAGTGAGAGTGAGCTCACTTTTGAGTTGGGGCAAGCTACTGTACACAATTCGTATTGAAAAATTTGCTATGGGTGCAGCCTTTCTTTATCTTTATATCTATGATGAATTTTCCCTACAGAGTATATCGCCTCTTTCATGCTCTAATCTGTGATGTCATTGTTTAAAAAAAATAGTTTTTCCACCTTTATACAACTTAATAAAAAAATTTAAATTAATGCAATCCACTCCGCAGTAAAAGTCACAAGCTTACAAAATGTTATCTACTTTGATATATATACCATTTGAATAAATTTTAAGAATTTTAGAGGTTAAATTTTTCAGAAACATGTGCTTGCAATAAACACGTTTAGTGACATTTACCTCCACAAGCAGAAAATTCAACGCTCATATAACCAAGATATTTCCAAAAAAATATCACGGATACAAGAACTACACACTGGTTAAGCTAAAATCTTACTGACCTGTTAACGAATTGCAGAATAGCTGAACATATAGAAACATAGTTACAGGTATACCAACATCTAAGTCTGAAACAAGTGAAATCCAGAAGTCAGTTTCGCTAACAGTTTAAACTTAGGTTAATCAAATATATTATTGTGTATGGTTTAATTTTAGTTAAATATATATATATTTATAAACATATATAAAAAAGTGTGCCTGAGAGAACATTTCTGATTTCAAATCATTTAAATTTACACCCGTGTGTCGTGTGCAGAAAAATTGAAACACTGTATATCTGCAGATGCGGAAACCTTTGGTTCACTGAAATTCAAAAGCCAATTTTCAAAAAATATGCCTTCGGCTTATCACAACTGCGGGAGTTGGTTTTTTATTTACACTGAGATCGCTATACACTGTTATGAGTCATACTACTTTTTTATGGAATCACTAGTAAGCAACTGCTAGAACTTGACAACAATGGAATTGCTAGTATAGAGCCTGCTATTTATTGGCAGAAGATATATCATAAAATTTCCCCACTCTAAAACTCATAAAATTTTCAACATGTCAGCATTTAAGCAAGATCCATCAAGTGCACTTGTATTTCCATACTCTGTATAAGAACTGACATTTTCTGTGCAAATAATTCTGGTTACAGTAGCATTATGGAGATGAATAGTATATTACAATTATTCTAAATCGTATATTGTAGCTGGTTTTAATAATAGTACGAGTGCTAAAACTATTTTGGATTTCTTTACAATTAAAGCTTAAAAAAGAAGTACCGATTCATACCTATGTGAACGCCACGTTTTGTAAAAGTTGGTCTCTTATACAACAATTTGAAATACCGGTGGATCTAATGCGCATTTTCACTATCAGGAAACGGAGCGGACATTGCCGATGTCCAGAGAGGTTTCTTAATATACAGTCCATTCACGGTTACTTCCAACTTTTCTGAAGCCCTGCTAAAGTTCCACTTCCAGAATATTCCTTCCGCCTCACTCTAACAAAGTTTAATCTAGTATAGAAAATTACACCAAAATAACAACACACCGCATTCGTGCGTGCTCAGTGTAGCAATATTTTGCACGAGAACTATGTCTTACTGGTCATTCCCAACACATATATTTTCTCCCTGGGTATATTAATGGCACTTAGAAATTAAACATTATAATTGATAAATAAAATATAGCTCATATTTCAATTTAATCGAAAATTTGATACGTTTACGTTTACAGAAGAATAAAAGCTCTTGCGATGTGTGGCATTGGCATGTCTAGGAAACAATCAAACACGTCATACATGGGGTGATTTTCCAAATTTGATTCAAAAAGTGTGAAGAAACCACAAATAGACTATGGCCTCGGTATTCCTTAGCCACTATATTCTGTTGCTTCTATACTCCAGTTCCCGATGTTATGTTTTTCAGGATAATGATCGCCCTCACTGATTTGCCGTCGGTTGGGCGCTATACGCTCCCTAGGATGCATTTACGAATGGTGTTATAAAAGTATAAGTTTATATTTTATTTGGTTTTGTATTGCACTGGAATACTGACAGCAAATCTACGTTCATTATAATGGGTTTCAAATTAGTGTCTGAGCGTGTTTACACTATAAGTTATTCGGCTTCCTCGCCACAATAGTGAGCATATTTTCCATCAAGACCAACTTCAAAATATTGGGGCGCGGAAGCATATGGAGGGAGACCTGTATCTCAGGAACGGCTAAACTGAAACTAAATTACGTTCGTTTTACTGGCTTCAAAAATTCCATTTTTTTAAATCTATCTAACAATCATTAAAAATATTTCAGCTTCAGTGTTCTTACGTGAAATATCCCATCTGCAAAACAGTATACACGATGTATGCTATATAGAGAGAATGAAGTTGTGTCTTAAATTTATAAAAAGTTCTTTCCTCCGTCGTGTTGGAAAACAACACCCCCCCCCCCCTAAAGATATACAAACTTCACAATTAAATATTAGAAACTATCCAAAATCGTTGATACCGATTGTTAAAATAAGACAAAAAAAAATTTATTTATAGTGGATTTGTCATCGTTCTTACACGTCCAGGATCAAGATAGGACTAGGATGTTATTTGCTAAGTAGTTAAATATTGCTACTTCCTCAGTAAAAATATATTAATACCCAGTGTTTTGAACGACGTTTATTTTAAGTGTTCAAAATTCTTAAACAGTCTTCATGGACTGATTGGGGCTCTAGTGTAGGCAGTCAAGCATTACAGCGTCCACAGACTACTACATATACCAAATAAACTTTCGTATATCAAATAAATCTTCAAATGTCAAATAAATTTACATAGTTTAAATAAATCTTCATTGATCAAATAAATAGTATCAATGTTGTGCGTAATCTTAGATTTTCTTTCAGCAAAAAGTTTAATTAAAAGTTTCGAATTATTTTGGCAATATTGAATATTGAAATTGGTTTTAAATCCAATTGAAAATTTTAAACTTATTATTGTTGTACGAATAATTTAATAACCTCAGACTGAGATTCAAATTGAAAATGGAATGAAAGTTGTGTGAACAAGATACATTTGAATATTTCACTACTATGTACACACGCGAACAATTATAATAAGACTCTAATCTTCTTTAACACTCTATTATAAATTATTATTTTTCCACTAAATATCGTTATATATTGTTAAACCCATGACTTTTTTTTTGTTTCCATAAAAAATAAAACATTAATGTAAAATTTAATTTACTAATTTTCGAAATGAAATGAAAAATATCAAAAATTTGAGAAACACAAATCTTAAATTAAAACGCGTGGTAACCTACAGTAGAAAAATGTTTTCAGAAGTTAATTGTTTGGAATAACTCTTTCCGCATTATCAAATATTATTTATTTGCTAAATATTAAAAAATACAGCAAGGTCGAAGCTTCCTTACGATAAAATATTGCAGTAAGAAGATATTTGCGTAATCAAGGTTTTCATACTTTTACTCGGATAGATTATTTGTAAATTTGAAAAACATGATACCATGAAATTTCCAAAAAAGAACCGTCAAATAATTAACTTAATTCTGATCTATTTCTTGAGGGAAAATATTTACAAACACAAAGTAAACATATACATTCTGCAAATACGAAGTAAACATATACATACTGCAAATACGAAAACTGAAATATTACCAGTAACAATGGACTACACAAAAAGTAGGGAGAGATAAAATATTTCTTTTTCATTTCAGATATTTAGTTCATGTAGCTCTTTTTATGCAGAATTTACATAATAGTGAGTAATCCACATTGCGACAGTTGGGTACTTAATAAACAAGATTAATTATTTAGAGCATTCGAATTTTTAAAAAAATTTTTCCTAATCGTTCAGTGTATATTAATGAATGCGACACAAAACATATACTTATTCGCTACTTTTAACACACATACGAAACATTTCACGTGAACGAATACTGTGATAAATATAATTGAGAACTTTTTTAAGAAGTGCGCCTGAGGGCATCAGCAATTGCATATATTGTAAAAATGTGTACACACACACACACACACACACACATATTATATATTATATATATATATATATATATATATATATATATATATATATACACACACACATAGTTTTAGTAATTTTTTTGCTACGGAAGATTATATTTTTAATTGGACTACTCTATGCGCAATTTTATTCAAATATATTTTATTAATTAAAAAAGGAACTACAAATGTGTTGAAACACACGAATGTATATCTTTGTTAATCAGCCTACACATATCATGATGTAAAATCGTTCATTTTAGAGTTTCTTCAAATAATTATAATCATGAAGGGATAACAACAGATAGATAGTACTGGAGATCTTTGCATTTAGAAGAAGTCAGTGTATCATCATTTATTTACATGTTACTGAGTGAAATTTTAAAACAGCAATGAATGTATAAATTCATATTAAATGCCGAACGAAAAAATTATATTTCCTACTAAAATTATTTATAAATTAATTAGTTTAGATAGTGTAAATTTCTTATTCGTCTACGTACTCTGTAAAGTGCAACGCAGTGTAATAAGCCTTCACAAATTTCCTAGGCTTCAATTAGAGGAACTTCATACATCTGATATATAAATAGCTCTATTAAGATTTATGTACACATTATTCTACATATTTTGTTTATATAATGCAGACTAATATCAGTGCTAAAATTCGAAGTATTATATTTTTAATTTAACAAAAACGATATATGTACTAACTCCTTCATTTCATTGTATGAAGTTATATTAAACTGCACATATTTACAAGAACCAATTCTGTTTTAAACTTCTCTAAATTAGAATTTCTATACTTCTTATCTCTGAAAAGATACGTATCATGCACTTCTAATCTCATATAAACGTTATAAGTAATTTTGTACATATTTATAGTTGATATCCAATAAAATTAAACTCAAATGGAAATAATTGTTTGTACTCTTCCTGTTTCTGTGATAAACATACATTTGAACACGAGCACATTAATTAATAAATAAACTTGCTTGTTGATTGATTTTATTCAATAGAAAAACCGCCAGAGCCCATGATCTCTCAGTCTTTTTAATGCATATCAATAACTGCAACTTCTCACTGGACTTGCTTAAGTTAACTTAGCATTGTGATGAAACATACTCTGGCATAAAATTTTACATCGTAGACTGCTACGTTTGCTTAGGTGCCACAAAGCGTGTTACTTTCATAGCGACCGTGCGTAGGAGCTAGGTTTTATGTTTTCATCACTCCACGGATACTAGCAACTTTTTGTATACTACATGTTCAATTCAGCTAAAACAGGTGTAATGGGGAATAAAATTGAATTTCGCGAACAACGGAGCAATTCTTACCATTACCGGATGTTCGACCACCGGAAACAGTGTCCAAGTATAAATCTTTAAATGGCACTTGTGCCACACATGAGTTGTCATTTTTCATTTTCGTCAGCTTACGAATCTTTATATCGAACGAATGATCTCGTGGTTATAATGCTTGGTTGATGTTGCTAGGGTCGCGCTTTCGATACCTATTTAAAACCAGAATATATAGAGTTGGAATTGGTTTGTATTTCACGGCTGTATGGAAGATTCTCAATAGAATTGTATTCATGCGTGGAAAGTATAAAAAAACACATGTTTTTATATGACTTATAATACAATTGAAATATGACATTCCTTTGGAAGACTAACCAATAAAACTTGTGTTATGTATGTCAACTATGTCGTGGAGAATCCATCATTATTAAAGGTGTGTTTTCTCCCTTGTAAAACACGTGACTTTCCACAACTGAGTGAATAATTAGTACTACTGTGAGGTATTATAAAGGTTTAGTTATTTGGGCACAATATTAAAAGAAAATATGGAAATTTTTAGGCGAAAATTTTACACAGACGTCATCGAAGTCTGCTGCCGCTTACATTGTGTGTAAAATAACCACCTTATTAACAACCCTTCCATAAACTATCGATGACGCGTGACATGGATTTTTCCGAGATTAATAACGCTTTTATAAATGCCTGCATGTGAGTAGTTTTGTGAAAGTGTAAGAGACTTTATTTACGAAAATAATATCCGTTTAGTTTCCTGATTCATTTGCAGTATTACAGAAATATGCATTCAACTATATCTTCCACTTACTACGTTTCTGACCAGGTACAGTAAAACGTAGTGGGGTTATTTTTATCGCCACATAGAATATGATCGCCAATACTACTAACGATCTATAAATTGAGGATGTTCAAAATAAATCGATATTTAAGTGTAAAACTGTATTTTATAAGGAGCCAGTTCGCTAGATAATTTTTGAAGTACAGGCTTCTTTTAAATATAGATGCACATGTAATTTAATCTTTTTCTACATATAAATTTTAAGAACTTTCAACGAAATCAATATAAATTTTAATTAAATTCACACTGATATTATTGAAAAAGATTAAAACTGCTAGTACTTTGTCACTAGAATCAAGCACGTGGCTATTTCAACTATTACGGAAAATATTTGCATGTGAATAATTAGACAAAGTACTGCACCATAGCAAAACATGCCGTCTTCAAATTGTTTTATGGAAAGAGCTGATATTGGCACTATTATTTTACATTAATTTTGTGACGTAAAATAACAATTTATTCTTTAATGAAGAATTAATAAATTTAGAAAATCACCTTACCTTTAAATATGCTGCTGTCGAGAAATTCCAGGATAAATTTACTAGCGAATTCTTGAACACCTGTAGATGTGCAGCACCTTACGCCCGATTGATCGACAACAGAGTACGAGAAGCGAACGAAGTACGCGGACATAATGAAACTAAAGCGTTTATATTCGTTTTACCCATTTAAAGGAATTTCGCTTCTCCAGTAAAGTTGTGCGCGGAATACAAACAAAAATATGGAGTTTGGCAAAATAACTGAAAGGGTACTTTTCAGTTCATTATAACACTGTGATGTATAGATCATAAATAAAAGTCAGTCATGCTGGCGCTTATTACATTTAATTATAATTAATGGGACCAATTGCATTTAAAAAACGAACGAAGTTAATGATAGGGTAGAGTTTTTTTACTATTACAGATATTTTCTATAATTGTACATTACCTAGACGCTCCATGTTCAGTCTTTTTAGGAAAATTTGAAATGCCTGCGATAAACTCATGTTTGAAGCGTCGCATTCAAAGACCTATACATCTCCATTAAGAAATAATCAGACACCACATCAGATCGTAGGGCGTATGTTTTCGAATCAATCTTACTTGTTGTGAAGAAAATATGTTTTTGAATTATTTTTCTACCATGAGAGGTTATATCTGAAACGAAGTGTTTTTGTGTTATTTAGTTTGGGAATATATTTAAATGTGTATGATTGTTTATGTTATATTTGTATTCATATGTATATTGTTTTATAAACAACATCTTCGTAAATAGTTTCTTGACCATTTTACCAGTTTTATTCACACACATCATACATATCTTCCCTTATCATTTCTCGATAGCTAGTTGCGAAGAAACATCTTGAAAACAAGATATATTATTCAGGGCAGTGTCTAACAGCATATACATGCTAAATTTAGGTCCTGGGTTGCAAATCGCATGGTTATGGGCAGAAAGCACAAACACAATGTCCCAAAGATTTTGTTTTGAGCCGTAACATGTGATCACTTTAACGTGCCGGAAAGGAGTAGTTATGTTCTTTAAGTTGGTGGATCATGTTTGCACTTGTGTGTGTGTTGCATGTAACAGGATGTTGGTATCAGTTGCGATAGTGTAACACAGGGCAGCAGCATTAAATATACGGTTCACTACTGTGTACTTTCCACACTTGGAGTTAGGCTGGCGAGCGAGTAGGTTGAGGTAGTAGGTGCGGGCTGATCGTGGATTTTTCTCTGAGTAATTTTGATTGTCTGCATATAAGTTTTTGTTTGTTTTGCACTTCTAGTGATAGTACCACAACTGAACGCGTAAGGGCGTTTTGTTTTCACTAGACCAACAGTATTGAAATACAAAGTGAGTGAATAGTATTCTAAAGGTTGTGTTACAGTTCTTAAAGCCTAATGATAACAAATACTAATTTCTGTATTATGCACGGTTTGGAGTTTCTCATAAAGTTTAACTAGCCAAAAGTTTCATATTGCCGGTGCTGTAAAGGACTAGTCTAAAAAATGTTTCTGTTTTTCTGGAAGACAGACAGTGTGGATTGACACTTTGCAGTAACATTTTATTGTTAGAAATCGCACTGTGCCGTGCAAAATAATATTCAAAAAAGACCTCTCATATTAATGGAACTTGAAAGTAATCATACGAAAAACAGTTGATAAATTAGTGGACTGGTGCCCCGAGTGTAAGAAGACACACATCACTGCGACTGCCAATAAGTTCGAGGACTGAGTGAATAGTGTTGTTGTGGTGCACTACAGCAGATAGTTTGCACCACAGGATGTTAAGTACATGCGGTACAGTGTAAGCGGCACGACCACCTCAGTTGTAAATGGTAGTTAAATGCAAGAGGCGAAGACGAGAATGTCACAGCATTAACAACGGACAGATTTCAAGTATGGCAAAAACTAAGGCAAATCTGCTAGCGAAACATTTTAGATGATGAAAAATATGTGCGGCGGCGACACCATGGGCTTCAGTGCTGTGTTTAAGGGGCATCTACACTTTGCACAGGGGAGAAACAGTTTGGAGGATGATGATCAAACTGGTCGGCCACAAACGAGCCGAACTGACAGCAAGATCGAAGAAGCTGCAATGTTTTTGAGTGCCATTTGCGTTCAAACTGTAGAATATCTCGCAGCAACAGTAGGGCTGAATTATCCTTGGAAGTGCCACAAAATTCTGTCAGATGACCTGAATAGATGGCGTTTTACAAAGCATGGAGTGGCACACATTCTGATACAAAACCAACATGACGATCGCATTACAATTCGTGATGACCTGATCAGTAGTGCTGACGAAGATGGGGCGTTTCTCAAACCGGATCATAACAGGGGACGAAATATGGTATTCCTGTACGATCCACAACTGAAGCGACAATCGACCACATGGTCATCGTCATCATCGCTACGACAGAAAAAACAACGACGAGGCAGGTCAATTAGCAAGGCGATGCTTGAACTGTTATTTGACTATTGGGTATTGTCCACCTAGAATCCATCCCACAAGGAACAACTGTAAACACGACCTGATGCGTGAAGTTCCTTCACGCACTTCAATTTTACGTAAGCATCTTCAGCTATGGTGTTGGAAGGACTTGCTGTTGCTATACAACAACGCCCCTGCACATCGATCTGTGCTTGTTTAAAAGGAACTGGTATAGCATCATGTCACCATGTTACCAGGCCGCCCATACTCACCTAACTACGCACCCCCATGCGATTTCTTCCTCTTTCCCGACATGAATGAACAACTTCGTAGGCATATATTTCTCTCAGCCAAGAAGATAATCACCGCAACACCTGATAATAAGGGGCGCTTGTGGGCAATACCCAGTGCTTGAAAGGGTAATACAATAGGCTGGAAATTGAGAAGTCTGCATGTTAAGATGCATATCAGTATGTTATGGTGTCGTACTTGCGAAGAATATAACCAGCCAGACCCTTTAAATGGGGTCGTATGTTCAGACTGCATGAAACCGGATGGTCGACTTATCGCATAGCCATTCATCTTGCCCTTTTGTCTGATTGGTTACTGCATGCTACAAAAATCAGTGACGTCATCTTTCTAGCATGTGTGTAGGATTGTAGTTCGTGGCAAAAGCAGTTCTTTCACCTTTGTATTCTTAAGTTCTCTGTGACGTTATTGTGTGCGGATGAGAGTTAACTTGTTACAAATTGGCTTATTTGCGTTAGACCACGAAAGTTACCACATATGGCCTCAGGACTTCGAACATACTGCTGTGCAATGAGTGACACTCGTATATGTAGCCAATGCCGAACGACAGTCATATGCGATAACTTCCCAGATCATTATACCTTTAGTAGGGGAAGAGTACCATAGTAGATTGATGCAGGAATTGTAGTGCACAAATGCGGTCCTTAAAATTCTGGCATGGTTGTAATCTGGTCTTAAAGAAAATTGTGATACATCACTAGAGACCTGAAGAATTCGCGGATTCATTTTGGGACAAGCTAGAATTCAAAACACTTGCTATATAACTTTAGCCATTGGTCCACATGGCGACTGATACCTCCTTTTAAAAAGCTGTGAATTTCAGTTGGCATATATCGAGAAAATGTATGTCTCACGCCCTTGTCAAAATTACCACGGCCTTTGGTTATCAGTACCATCTTAGCAAACCTTACGTCTGAAGTAGGTATGTGACGAGTGTACCATGTACACTTTATATAACCACTTTAATTCAATTTTCATCCGTCTGATTATTTTGTTTGCCCTTTTTGCTTTTAACTATGTGGAAAACGTTAAAGAGTATGTGCTACTTACAATAAATTATTACTGTAACATTTATGACTCAACACTAGAGACGTTTTAATTTTTTGAAAATAATACTAATAATTAATCTGTCAAGTGAGTGAAGAGATTTAGGCGGATTTTAACATTGATGTTTTAAGAGCCGATGAGGGTGATTGAGGTGGGAATTGAGCAGCACCGGAATAAAAGGGCGGGGGAAGTGGGAGATCCCCGAGAAAACCTACCGACCAGCTGCATCGTCTGGCATGATTCACACATGCGAAAATCCTAGAGTGACCCCGCCGGGATTCAAACCCGGTTCGCCTGTGTGGGAGGCAAGCAGGCTAACCGCTCAGCCCCCGCGGCCCCAATTTTTCTGTCAAGATTGGATCCAAGCAATCCAGAGGAGACAGATATTTTGTTTAATGGAAATATAAACTACCTTAACTTTAAAGTTACTGTATTAAAAATAATAATTTCACTGTATAAAAAAATTAATTTAGAAAATTAGAGGACTGAGTACTAATTTTTTGAATTAATTTTGTTTTTCTGGTTTTATTATGTGCTAGTTATATGTAATTTTTAGTAATGGCTATGTTCAAATACGTTACAAGGCTAGTGAAATCATTTACGTGAACTACAGTTAAAGAATTAACGATAGTTTAGGAAATAATTTTCACGTAAATTAAATCATTGGATTTTCGACCGTCGTTAATGAACTAATATATTTCATTTAATTCCGTTATATCCAAGAACATTTTAATTTTTCGTATATATGTTTGATGAATTGTGAAAATAAGTGGGTATTTAAAAAAAACTTTTAAGAGTGTGTTGCCAAAATCATAACAATTTAATTGTGGGAGAACTTAAATGTGGGCTTTTTAGAGACAGTACTTAAGAAATGTTATAAATAACAAATGATTTCTACCAGTTTTGAAAAGGCGAGTTATTACTCTTGTAAGTTTTCAGGAAAACGCCAACCTTTTTTTTTATTTTATTTTTTATTTCTTTTTTTATTTTACGAATTCTCTTGATGGTATACTGATTTCTGCCACACGCACCTTTCTAATCACAGAAACAGTTTAAGGAAGAATAAAAGTAATGCCGAATTTGGTTATTCCAGCTTAACAAAACTGTATCGAAGTAAAGTTATGCATGATATAACACTTTATACACGCTTCGAAAACAAAGAACATTATTATGTTATGTTTCTATATCGTGGGTTTATTGATGGAAATTCCAAAGGCGACAGTGCAGACTGTTTACACTGGGCTCCGAACCACATGCGTATCGTACCGACTCAGTGCTCAATTCATGTCGGCGAGAATCGGACCATCACTAGATCGGGCTCCACGCTACAAGAATACAATTCCACAGCGATCATAGCAACTGAAGGAACTCGATAACATATTTTATTTTTATTAGTAATTCCAAAGGAACCGGTGCATTTTCCAGCGGCCCATGGCTTTTAGGCAGTGCGAAATTATATCCCGCTCGTTCGACAACCAATGCAGGATACACTTTTAAAAAGCCATATTTGTTGTCAAAGTATTTATGTTACAAATTTTACAACACAGAGGTTTTTTTTTTACAAGCGTACAGTTATTTTAACAGATGTTAACTCTTTACTGATGTTTCAAAGAAGTTTAAGTAGGTTGCACATGCATGCGTAAGCGTGAAAAGAAAGATATTTTTATAAAATTATATTTAGATTTAAAAATAGAATTATTTACGTTAAAAAGGATTATCTTGTTTATGTTTAACTCATGAGTCCACAGTAACCCATGTTACCAATCGATAGAGACAAGTGTTTTTTCGCGAAAAGATATCAGGACCAGCTGTACTCCAAAACGCTTTGTTTAATATGAACTTTCGTGGTTGGATGATTGTCACGTGCCTCAAGTGTCTGTCCGCGATTCATGGACGTTTAGTACTGGAGTCCTTTATTCTGACAGCCGCAGTCAAATGAGAACATGTCTTCTCGCCTAGACACGCGGCCAAGAACCAAAAGGAAGTTGTGGTTGTTTACGTAGGATAACTGAAGTCTAGCATGGCAATAAAAATTTTCGCGAAAAACACCTGTCCCTAGCAGTCGACCACCATACTTCATCTACGTTTACTCCGTGGAAATGTTTTGTCCTCGTGTGATATTTTCGCCGTGAGCATCGAGGAAAGATTCGCCGCAGCGCTCGAGACGTCAGCTCTCGTTGACAGCGATGTCATTAGAGACGGAGAAAATGTTCAGCGAAGCAAGAACGGGGAAAGAATCAGCCATCGTGTGTAGGAGAGAACCAGCCTAGCATTCACCAGGAGTGACAGCATGTGCTGTTTAGCTCTACTAAAAATTAGTAAACCGCAGAAGTATTGTAAACGGAAGCATCTGACAGTGTATATCACTGAGACGATGAATATTAATAAAAATATTGTAGTTTGTGTCACAGGTGTGCATTCCGACGTTAACCTTGATGTCCTTAATTAGTTTACTGAATATTTCTTGGTTCGCATCATTTAATTAATTGCAGTGATATTCGTGTTAGTAATGATGGAAAACGTATGTGTTTTTGATTGGATAAGACATCGGCTAAAGAAATTGCCAATTTATGTACAGTGAAATTCGTGAACACGCTGTTTTAAGCGTAGCAATTACTATCACTTAGTTATATTATATTTTCTCGTTATTGTAAATAAAAATAAACTCCACGAGAAGCAGATTTTTGTTTAGTCTAACATACTACTAAAGAAAACGTTTAATACATATTTGTGGAAGAGGAGCACTACAATCTACTATATAAAACAATTAAAACTATGTGCAAGGAAACGAAATCTAGTTCTGTTGGTACGAGACAACTTAAAGATGACAACGTTTATCATTGCAACATAACTCTTTCAGGTGAAATAGTTTTAAGGGAATACCCGAAATTTGCGTTTCTGAAATATGTTCTAAACGCTACGATATTCCAAAGGTTAGTTGATAATTTTATGGTTACTTCTGTAAATAGCCATTTTCCCGTCTATATCATGAATGATAAATTATCACCGTAAAAATTATTTGAAACAAGTTTGCTCCCTTCGACCCAAATTCAAGAAAAATACAAAAAAAATCTTACATAAGGCGTAGTTGTAATGGCTGTCATGTCGTGACGTAAACTGGAAATATTTTACGCTGTAGAACGTATACATGTATGTCTTAATACAAGAGTGGAGGATAAACAGTATTATCACATAGTTTTTCTTATTTTATGTCAGTTTTATTTAATAATTCTGCATAACATACCAAGATGTTTATCTCCACGACTTTAAAACGAATTTTGTGGAAATTTTATTTAATGCTGGTGTTAATGTGTTGTTTTCCCTATAACTGAACTTGTCCTTATAATCAAATAAACGTGTAAATAAACATTGCGTTACTCGATTCTGAGAACGCGAGTCAGGAAGAAGAAGAAACTTTTATGAGGACAGGTTTTATGGTTCCTGCTGCCTGTTTATGGTGGGAGGCGAGTGTTACTTTGGCTACAAAGAACGCAACTTGTAAGATTTCTTTTGTCTGTTGCGCTCTCAGCTCTCGTGCCATGGCATCATGAATAGAATATTATTTTCGTTACCCAGTATGTATACATGTTTGATTTTTCCAGCAAATCAACGCATTCTTTATCTTTTTATAACTACACGTGTTTCAAATGGTAGTCGATGAACGTTGTAATGGCGGCACACTTAAAAATGTCTTCCTCAGCAGTATGCACTCGCTTCTCTCTTGAGAAGTAATACACCGTAAAGTAATGCATATACACATATAGAACTATTTGGTAGTTTTACATTTTTTGTTTTCTATTGTCCTAAACAAATACATTAGAGTGATTTAACACAAATATAAAATGACTGCAAGTCTCTGTTTAAAGCAGGTCACTATATGTGTGTTAAATATTCGTCATAATAATTGCTCACTATGTTAACTATGTATTCAAATAGTACAAGGCCATAGTATCAAAACACGTCAGGTACTATCTATATTTAGGTGAAAATATTTCCTGTCATTTCGATAGTTTAAATTAGAAAATAATTTCACAATGTCCAACATTCTAAAGAGATAATTTTGCTGGTCACTAAAATGTAAATTTCCACTTTCCCCCACACATTCTACGCGCTGTCTAAATCTCAATTTTCTATTCTAAATTACATTTACTAATGCGAATTTGACACGTAAGAAGTTCTCTGCGCTTTGTTCTTTACGAGAGAGTAATAACTTTAAAACATAAATATTTATACTGTTTACTTTTTACATTTATTCATAGCGGCCATAATAAAACATAATTTTCCGCTGTAAAATCTTACCACTCAAAATGTATTATAGTGATGCATAACGCTGGTCCAGATAAACCCATGCTCACTTTATTCTTGAAACTTATTCACAATAGCAATTCTCGCTCGTACATGCAGTACATATAAGGTAAAATGGGTGGTTTGAAAAACTATACAGTGACATGCAATTATACACATACATACGTAAGTTGCAGCATTTAAAAGGTTGCCCAAAAGACGTTTTATTAGATAACCCTGCAAAGTAAAATTGGTTTATATAGCTTATTCGAACTTGTTTTTAGGTCTTATTTTATATAACCGGTAATACTCAGCGAAAACGTGGTGTGGAGAATAGACAAATGTGATTGACGACGATGGACAGAATTCGAAAACATCGCCCAACGGTAAACCACAGAAAATGTGTTCTTGTTCGTATAGCTTAACGAGAACAAAGCATACCACTGGAAAATATATAATAATCTATGAACATGAAATTTCATCGATTTCCGGTACTTACTGGCTAGCTAACCTCCGTGGCGTAGTTAGTTTGCTAGCTGGATTACGGCACGAATGGTTCTGTATTTTATCGGCGAGTAATTTATGGGTATACATGCATGTTTGCCCTATCAGAAATGTATTCTTCACCCTTCTGGGAAGTGTGTCACAATACTCCGACACTAGTTTAATATTATCCAATAAGAAATCATTTAACATCAGCAAAGAATTAAATAAAGAATAAATTATTTTACTTCTTGTTAATGCGATTTAAATTCGACGCACAATGTAAAAGCCGTGGAGTAGTGAAGGTTAAAAAATACTTTGATATTGGGAAACACAGATGCGATATGGTATGTTATGTTGAGTAAAATTTGGTAACATTTAGTTAGTTTCAGTCATGTACAGTCATATTCTATAATGCTGGATTATATTTGGCCATGTTAAGTCAGGTGTACGCATATGTGTGGGTTTAATTATTGTTTTTTATGTTCAGGAATGTTCGATAATATATGGCTAGGGAAAGGAACATTTCGCGAGTTCATTTCAGGACAAGATAGACGTCAAACACGTATACACTGAAGTTGACTTTGTAATTGGATCGCAGTTTATTAGACACGCCCTGGACGACTCTGAGCCAATAGCAGACTTGCAGAGAAACAAGTAGCAAGCGCCATACTGCCATATGTAAAGAAACAGTGACTACTCTATGATGCAGCAGCCAATGAACAAACTTCTTAGGCTCGAGTATACACGTGACTGTGGAGTCTAGCCTGCAGGTTATTGAACTCGCTAATTTTTCATATCCCTATATATGGTCATATTCAGTAAAGTGAGATCACTTTCGGTATTGTCCGGTTACATTTAAGCGGATTCGGTCATGTAGTTCATGTTTGGTGTCAAAAGATTGTGGGTTTTTAATATGCGTTCATATTTTGTCATGTTTGACTCCATATGATGTTTGGTTTTTTTTCTGTAAAGATAGCAATGCAGGGAAAAGTTCAGTAACAAAGATTAATGTATAGTCACAGTTAATCATATTAAGATCTTTTTGCGTTTTATTGGTTTTCTTTGGACAAGTTTTGTGATTTTTTATTATCATTCGGTCATTCTCGGTTATGTCTGTTCCAATCATAATGTAATGTTTGTTCATGTTTCATCATGTGGCAACATATCGAATGTGACTGACAATGGTTGGCTGTATTTTTAATATTACATTTTTTTTTAGAATTTTTAGTAACTTAAGAAACATTTAATGTTATTAGCAATGTTTTATTACTGTTTGTCATGTGCGATTATAACGTGCGATATATAATACTGGAATGAAAGGAAACCATTTTAATGTAATATACAAGCTGAAGTATAAAATATTTATATATTTTATTTATTTAGTCTCCTGAACACTAGGTCAAATGCCCATCGTTATGATTTTAAAAAATTATATGCAACTCCAGTTTACATAAGAGAAAAATTATACAGTATTGTGCCATAAAGAAAACGCCCCAAGCAAATGGAAAATACTATCTAATTATAAATTAAATTTCTTTTTCACTCTTAGAATAAAGTATTTTTGAAAGATTTAATTTTCGTATGGAAAGTGCTAATGCAATATTTATGGCGACGTACTCATATTATTACAAATTTTGCCAACTCTTTCTCACTTAAATGTTAAAATAATGTAGGAAAATAAATAATGTGATAAAAAAATATTTTTTTATATAAATGTTGTTGTTTTTTAGAATATCGCATATACAAACCAAGAGATTTGTGAAATAACTGTCTAATGTTTTTGAAAACTGCTCCTTTTTGGCAACATCAAATTGTATACATTTAGTAGTATTCCATGTTATTAGGGTTATTATTAATATTTCATAAATAGGCTATTTCAAATTTTATGTCTGTGCTTAAATCATTACTTGAATTAAATAATAGACGTAATACCTTATAATATTCATAAAATTCAGGAAACAGTTTTTGTTTATATTACCTTAAAATACTCTATATGTAATTCCTTTCAAATTTCAACATCAATGTGACCATAATAGACCATATTTCATAGTTTTTTCTCATTATGGTTTTATACGTCCGGCTTCATTTTCGAAGAGCGCAATTTAAAATATGCATATTAGCTGTAAAAAAAATCCTTGTAACTGTGAAGTGTATTTCTACGCAATTTTTTGGTAAAAGTTTACACTGATTCCGTTCATATGTTGCCAATATTTATTATGTAAAACATGATTCGTAATCTGATGTCTCTTCACGCCTCCAAATTAAATGTTTCACGTTCTTCCCTCATTCTAAAAATTAAAAGAGTGAAATTTTATCACGAACCTGAGAAAACTGTTATTCTAGAATCCGTTTCTGAACGCGTGACTCGCCACGAATTTTTCCCACTTGTTTACAGCAAATTAAATAACTCAGAAATACTGTTTCATACATAGTTTATGCGTCAACTTAGTCAATTATTTTTCATTGTGTTTATTTCACTGAATAAAATTACAGTTAATGTGTTAATTGTGTACAAAATTTTGAGTCTATATGTATATATATATATACACACACACAAACATATATATACTGTTGCCGGCAGATGTCTGGCCATGTCTGAGCGCGTATAAGCGGGGTAAGCGAAGCAAAGGGAGAAGAGATGCGCGCGCAGGTCTGGTCGTGCTATCGACTATTCCACAAACATCAGTTACGGCGGGCTCAGTTGTATGCAAGGCAATGGAGGACGAAGGACGTTTGCAGAGGTACGGAAAAGTTATCCCCAGTGTTACAAAATTGCACTTGCCCACGCTATCCATGAACGACCACGTATAATAAAAATGATACAACTGAAATACTGCGTTGTTTTTAAAACTCGGTGAAATTTCGCGTAGATTCATTTCTGTGTGCATTTTAACAAAGTATAACTAAAGAGTAATTTAGGCCAATGTATTTAATTTGTAACTATAGACACGTTTTATAGCTTTGTGTGCTCAACGTCGCGATAATGGGAGTTTTTTTTTTACTCATATTGGACTGTCCCACGGTATAAAGAAAGCCTACACACAGAGTTTATAAAATAATAAATAAAATAATAAATATTAAACAATGCCGCCGCTTGAAATATTACACTATACAATGTAATGTCCATCTACTTTACAAATTCCACTCAATTGATCTGCGTGTATGCATTCTTGCCGGGATAAATGGTAGTTTATGTGAAATTGTGGTCCGCATTCGCCTAGGTGTTCAAATTATAAAACCCACACACAGCACAGTTAATAATTGAGCGTTTTTATAAAAAGGTTTCAATTACCATGTCGATTTATGTATTATTTTTAGAATTCCGAATTATGTGCAAAAGTAATGCCACCTGTGAAGATGTATTTCCAAATAATGCTGGATTTGACAGCACGGTTTAATAGTTACAAAAATATTTCTGTAGCATTTGTGATAAAATAATTGTCTGCACTAACTTAATAGTCCATAATAAACATTCGTATATGATTTATGCCAGTAAATGATATTCCAAACGCAAAGTTTATGAAGAGAGAATAAGATAACGATTATGAAACCAAGTATGTGCAAATATGTAGTCCTATTTGAAAAGCATTAAAAACTAAAACATTAAAAGGTTAAAAATATATGCCTGCCAAATTACTAGAAAACAGATTCTGCGCTAACGCTATCGTTAAGAAAATGTGTTTGTTGAGGTTGAAGTTAAGTTCACAAGTATTTGCTCAAGAAGGTGCAGGTTCGATTTCAAGTCACAGCTTATTTGTTTTAGATATAATATATAATATATTCTTTGTGTTACAGTTGTGGTAAAAATATAAAGATATTTTCCATAGCATATATACTGTCTGAATATATGCATACATCGTGTAAAAAATTTTGATTCCGAAGTTGCATAAAGTAGTGAAAAATTATATGAAAACACGTGTGTCCTTTTATATTATTGTCAACCGTTTTAATATTTTATTCTTATAACATTATATTACTATATAATATTTTGTATCAAATTATATTATGATATTTAATATAGCGTATTATCATGTGCGGGGCACCGCACCAACTACAAAGTATTGCTGTGATGAAAGCAGTAAATTATGCATTGCAAAGTACCACATGTGATACGTCATGTAAAGAGAGTATTCATTAATACACACCACTCTACGGTACAACTAATGGTCCACATTAAGGGTCCACAAAACTTTGTTAGAAAGGAAATACATCATCTGCGCATCCTCTGGGATGCGGCCGCACGTCGCAGAATATTACCTTGCTCATTATTCAGCATCTCCTCATCAACTGTAGTTATCGCATCATGAAGTATTGTCACCGTATCTTCAATCTACACACGACCATACGCTTGATTCATTGGGTCGCTGCGACCAAACTGTTCGCCATAGTAAAAATGAACCGTGCCTTTTATCCACAGCATTTTCTTCTCTACGTTATATTCATCCATTTCTACACATTGTGTGTATATACATGTGTATGTATAAAATTGCTAACTCATATCCGCGCTCATGAGGTATGAAGATCTGAATAAAATATAATAACGAAACTTACCTAATTTACATTAAAGGGTATAATAAAATATCTCTGCCTGTCAATACACTTACTACTTTTATCACGGAGCGTAAATTCTATAATCACAGTCTTCATAGTTGCTACAGTCACAAAAACTTCACTCATCAATTACAAATATACGATGAAAACGTTCACTGCCATAGATCTACATCACTTCAAACGTCCATCACTCATTAAGCAAGTGCCACTAGAGTTCAGCCGGTCAGTCCAGTCTCTGCTATCTCGATAGTAGTACACTACACTCTGACGACTGCGCCGTCGTCCGTCGTTTCTGTGTTCGCCAGCGTCGCCATACGCACTCGGCACTATTATACATTCAAGCCTGCCGAGACAGGGACACGCCGCAGCTTATATAGCTGAGGTGACCTGGCCCAGAAGGTTCGTCGCACCTCGAGTCGCGTCGATGAGGTGATAGCTAGGAAATTCGCGCAGTGCACTCCAAATGCGAATCAGTGGGGAACCACTGACGCGCAGTGGAATTCAACTACTCGAATCTGTGAAAATGGCTCCGATTATAATCATTGGAAAACCTCTGATTATTTCAGTGAACAAATTTCACAGATCGAATAAGTGACGACCGACTACAGTGGCGAGTTAAATATTGTTTTTATTTGATATAGCCAAATAATAACGTAAAATAATAATGTTGTTTATAATTTACTAATTATATTGCGCAATTTACTGTAATTAAAAAAAGTAATAAAAAAACATTTCGTAGGTTACCGGAATTGAACTCACACACCCTTTCCCCTTTAAATTCTAAGCAGTTAAGTTACCATTTGTTTTGTCTTTGTTGTTGTAATTGTATTGAAGTGACGTTGTCGAGCTTAAGTTAAACCGAATTTCTGACAAATTCCCAGTGCGACAAGCGAACAGAAAATCTCCCGCGGGCGGTTGGAGGGGGAGGGTGGGCGCGGAGCGAACCCACGACCCCTCGACTTTAAGTCGGCCACCCTACCCCTGAGCTTTGGGGACAGGCCATGGTTTTGAACTCTTATCCCTTTGGCTTGGAGACTAGTGACTTAGCCACTTGGCCATGGAGACTGATGCCATCTGCGCTACCACGTCTAGTTGAATTAATAAGAGGAAAATATATGCCTTATAGTTTCGCCGCGAAACCGTGAATATTTAAATAGTATGCACTTTTCGTTTTTGGTTTAGTTATTACCGTTAGGAATGTTAAAACGAATATTATATATAAGGGCAATCTCTTCATCATATTATAAGCAGTTTATATCTCCAAACAGATTACATGAAAACTAAAGACTAAAGACGGAATGAAATGCTGAATGTTCATACTACCTCGTAAAATGGAGTTTTGCAACATGTAACACATTTTTAGAAAGTGTGTTGTATTGGTTTAATTAGTTTTTTCTTTGTTATTTCACTTGATACACACTGTTTGAAGACCCTTTTTAATAACCGTCTGACGGCCATTTTTATACGCTCTTTAACTGATCCATAAGTCAAAAATAAACCACTGAGTATAGAGAGAGTGAAAGAATGGCATGAATCAGTGTAAAATATCACTGAATTAATATGTGAATGAAAATTGGCAATTTTTCACTGATCTATCAGTTAAATTTACTGAAGTTACTGTTGAATGAGTCAGATACTTTTGACTGATTGAAACGGTGAAATTCTTACTGATTCAGATTTAGAATGCGACTCTCAAGTTATTCCATCTTCCTTAGACGGGAGTGACGTCAGCCATGGAGGCGTTATTGTAGCTCCCCTTTCACGCAGACTAGGTACCGTTGACGTCACCCTTATTGAACACTACAACTAGGCCCTCACGGGGTATGCGGAAAAAGCGCGGAGTCGAAGAATCCGCGCCTAATAGTGTGTGTGATTATTTTCAACGACGTCACTTGATACTTTTAAGCAGTTTCGTTATTTTGCAAATCCCTAAAGCGATTATTTTATTTTCGAGGATTTGGTGTCGTTTCGAGGTTTTGATTAGTATTTCCTGAAAGTTCCTATCATGGAAAGTTAAAAATGAGAAATGCTACAGTTCACGGTGTCTCAAGACTTTCACAGATTAAACAGTTACTATTATCTCACAATTAGTCAAATATATTTGTATTCTTACAAACAATTGTTATATACTAGCTGCAGAAATTATTTTTGCAGCACTACGGGATAATTAGAGCCAAATTTACAACATGTTAGTGTGGAATGTGTAAACCTAAATTGAATCTCAACAATCAAGTACTTTTTACTGTAAGTTTAACATTGTTTTATGTGTCATAAAACAATGGGCTGTAAATATTCAATGTGTCTCTTGTTGTTTTGCGAAAACAATTTTTGGCAACTAATTTCCAAAGAGTAGGTAGTACAATGTATATAAAATTTTATAGATGTTATTTTTATGAAGTTACGTTAAGAAAGACATTTAATTTAGGTAATTGAAAGTAAGTATAGTAATTCCTATAAAAATACTGTGTTGCCTCGAACTTGTTTCCTATCAGCGGTTCAAGTTCCAAGTATTCAGAAAATTAGAAAACCGTTACATGTCTGATCTTTACTGGAAATGTTCGTTATTGGAGGCCAAACTCATGCGAGTTTAACGTTTTTCGTTGAGGTTATGTCCTTCTAGAACTTGCTTGGCCATGCCATGTAGCATCGATCTAATGTGGCTTCTTTGATGTTATAATAAACCTATATACACTGTCGGAACATAAAATCAATGCACCAGGAAGGCCGATGTCGATTATGATCGGATGTCAACATATGCTATCTGGAGGACAGTAAATGAACTGATAACGGTTTCGACATCGTCCACTAGCAGGTTACAAAGTGGTATAGCTTCAGGACGACATATATGTCGACCATTTAAATAGGAATACACCTCTGACAGAATTTGAGAGGTGTCAAATTGTGGTCTTTCAAGTGGCGGGAAAGTCCTTTCGAAGGACGTACGGCGTTGATACTGCAGCGATGCTAGCAACAGTGGTCAAGTGAACATACCGACACCCGCAGATAGACGAGATTCTGGACATTCACGCAGCACAGACGCTCACCAAGATCGATATACTGTAAGGGCAACAGTGGGTGGCAGATAGTACAGCCAACTCAGCATAGATCAGAAGTAAATATTGTCACACTTCGTCAACACGAACCGTTCGAAACCGAATACTGGCAATGTGACTACGGGTACGCGTGCCTCTATCCCGTCTTCCTCTCACGCCACATCATCAGTACGGCTCTTCTGGTGCCGTCGAACAATCACCTGGAGGATGGGATGGTGCGGCTTGATTTTAAGCTATGAAAGCATATTCTGCCCGTACGCAAGTGATGGTCGTTTGAGCGTACGACGTAGACCTGGTGAGTGCCTTCTCATAGAGTACGTTCGTCCAAATTACGGCATGAGGGGCGATCAGCTACAACTTACGTTCGCCTTTGGTAATTGTGGAGGGAACAATGACTATGCGAAATGTTATTCATTCCATATTCTCTAACTATACTGTTGCTATACTAAAGTTTGAGAGAATTATAAATCTCCCAAAGGGTTTTCTGATATTTTCCGGCCGTGTATTTAGATAAGTTAACAACATACTCGGCCTTGTCAAGAAGTAAACTGTGTCCTGTTATGTGGTAATGGTGGACTAGGCTTGATAGATATATTTTTCACGTATCCAAGATGTTATTTCGGGTGGGTTGCAATACCCTACTGCTCACCTTGCAGACCTTTGAAGAATCCTTGTTGGTGTGTTCATCCTTGATCGCATGAAGAGGTGATTTGAGTTCGTCGACAGACCTTAAGTTGATAGTAGACTCGTCACATATACATCTTGCTCTCTTAACAGGATGCGAAAATAAGATTTCTTGTGGGCGGGTATCCGAGATCAATTTTCAAATCCCTCATGTATGACCTTTTTTCTATAAAAGAAAGAATATCAAGTTTGTTTGTTTTGTCCAGGCATATCCGACTTTCTTTTATCATAGCCATTGTAGTCTGTATTCGTTATAAATGGAAATAACTGAAATTATTGGGATTTTCTTCACGAATCTTGCGGGATACAATGAACTTTCATAATACAAAAAACATAATAAATCTTGCAGTCTTGGATGTCGTCTCATCCTCTTGTCTTTGAGGAAAATTTCCAACAAAATTTAGTATGAAATATCCATTACACAAACGATAATTTGATTTTATAAAATAACACGATAATTCTCACCGTTAATATTACATGTGGCCATTTTATTAGAATAATATTTTCACAAGGATTTGTTTGAAACTAGGTACAAAATCCATACAAATGCAGATGATAAATTACTTATACCAGCTAAGTTACAAGAAATTGCAGCATGACAATGCAGATTTCGGTAATTTGCATTTACGTGTTGTAATCACGTTAATTAGTGGCAAATAAAGTGAAGTATAAATGACATTAAAGTGCATATTTTTATGCACTACTTCATTCAAGTAGTGCCTGTCAACCTGGCTGTACTGATAGCTGAGGCGTGTCTAGCTAAGTGTAAATATAATGTAAGTTTGTTTTCATTTATCTTGCATTTTCCTTGGCAAGAGAACATATTTAAGGCGCAATTAGTTGCAAAATCGAGCACTGCATTAAATCACCTTTCTTGCTGCATGTTTATTCGATAACTCGCATAAACATGTTGCCTAATAAACTATGTTTACGGACAATTGTAAGTTACGTAGGTATTAAATGTTTATTTAAAAACTGACTTGTTCATCATTTTTCTCTGGTGATTCTACAATCTTACAAAGAATACTGCCATGCGTTTAGCGCAAATATGCAAAACACATCTGGCTGTAGGAAAGATAACAGTCTTGATTTGATGTTTAGAACCGCAGCCGCTCGCTGGATGCGAGTACAAAAAAGGCGACTGTGGTTTGCACAGGGCATCATCTACTGTGAACCGCACAGATGTTGCCACTTAACCGTCATTCCTAGAAAGAGCAAATAATATCCATTAGATTAGCTTCTAGTATGTCGTAGTTTTCTTATTTCCATGTCATATTAAACTACTTCCTTTCCAGTGAGCTAACTCTAATAAATTTCCCTTTTTTTTATTTACATTTTATAGAATATTTTCGGAAAAAATTTGTCAAAAACGGGTTATGAAATAAAAGAAATTTACGTGTGCTATTGCCTACAAACTACTACTAACACCTATTAATACAAACAAAATGAATGACAAATTATTTCCTAGAAACTGATAGCACGTTTATAGGCAGGCAAAAATAATTTCATTTTGTCAGAACTGATTATAAAAGAGAGCATAAAATATAGTTTCCCATTATGTTAAGAAAACTG
Organism: Dryococelus australis; assembly: GCA_029891345.1. Taxonomy (NCBI): domain Eukaryota; kingdom Metazoa; phylum Arthropoda; class Insecta; order Phasmatodea; family Phasmatidae; genus Dryococelus; species Dryococelus australis. Next base: position 278,899,184 of record CM057009.1, read on the forward strand.
CATATTCCCGTTCTTCATTAAAGCAGACGCAAAGTTTATACATCATGTGGACCACTAAACTAATTTTTGTCCAACAATGTTTAGGATGGAAATATGTGTCAATACTGCAACGATACTTCAGATTTAAAAAGCATAGTGCACCTCATCAGAAGTTACTGGCATATCATTCGGACTTGAAAAAAAATATTTTGTGCGTGCAAACAGTTAAAAATTGATACCTTAAATACATATGCAATATCATTTTCAACTATTGTCTAGAAAATTTTGTCACGAGATATTAAACTATTAGGCTTGAATTTCGTTAACGGAAAATTTTTACATGCAATTTTAGAAAACTTGGTAACTGAAATATTGTTTAAAACATTTTTAATGCCTCCAAAAATTAAATGCCTGCGCCATCGTACCTAAAATTCGCATAACGTAGTACACATATCCCATAAAATAGATTATATACAATATGTATTATATGACAAAGATTTGTTGTTTTAGCCTTTAAAACTTTTGATTGTAGTAAAAACACGTACACAAATAGTCGGTTTCAATCAATTAATGGTTTAATGGTGTAATTTATTTAACCTTTAGAGTAATACGGCATAGTTTTAAATGGCTGTAATGCACGAGCTACTTTGATCGTGACTAGTTTTCAATAGTTTTACTCGTCTGTTATTTTGCATTTTATTACTGGCTTTTCATATTGAGCGTGCATTTTATTTTCAACGTTAATTTTATATTCTTGTGTGCGATGATAATGTTAGAAATATAACTGTCATTGTTGAAAGTTTACAAATCTTAATTGTTATATCCGCAGTTAAAGACGCGATTGTGGGTTGAAAACTAGCTGAAGCTAGTATCGCTGAATATATTTTCCGTTCTCCGGTCCCTCTTTTTTTTTATTTTAGAGTTTTACCGAAGTTTTCGAAATTCATATTTTCATTAAGTCAAAAGTTCTTTTCTTTTTTTTTCCAATAGGGCTTAGCTAAGTTTTTCACAATTTCTAGTAATGAAATTGTTTCGCGAAAACAACTCTGAGCGATGCTTGTATCTTGGCTTATTTCCCGCAAAATCACAGTCAAAAAATGTTTCAGTAAACTTCCTAAACTGTAACGGAAGATATTAACCAATAGGCCTACACGATGTGGAAAATGTGCCTCGGTATACAAAACTGAGATATTAACTACGCATTTGAATGTTCCCTAAACAAATACGGGAAATTTTACATGGACGTATGGTAGAATACTTAACCGTTCGTGTTTTCTCAATTCGCTTATGCACGAATCCGTAAATTTGCGAACTATTTCTTAAGGCCCTTTCACACGATCAAATTTTTATTCAAATTACCTTCAATTTTTATTGAATTCAATCGTTGAATGCTATATGGCATCATAGAAACGTCAAAACCGCGGCTATTTTCTCTCACACTTTCTTTAATGTTCTATATTTTCTTGAATCCAAATTTTCAGTCGCTTATCGCAGCTTCCTTGACAGTGTTAATGGAAGTAGCCACATAATAATAGAGTTGTGTGAACACATTAAAATTTTTTTTTAATAATTAAAAAAGGAAGTGTACAGTAAAATAAAGAATATTTGTTGGGGCATAGCCAATTATTTCCCCGTCCTGCATAAATCGTAGAAACTTCTAAAAATTTACTTTTGGTATTTTTTAAGCTGGTGTAATTAAAATGTATGTAATAAAATTTCATGTGGAGAGTTGAAAGCTTATTGAATGTAAATTCATTGATGGCTAATTAAGTGATTTTTTTGGTTCATTAAATATATTTCTGCTAATTGAATTCCATATATATGGTTGTGTGAAATGACCTTTAGAGTAGTGTATTTTTCTTTATTGCCAGCTATAATTATATTCAAATACTGGCTACTGCGTCAGAGTCAGCGCAGCATTAACGTATAATTCATTCACTGTTACATCCAACTTTTTGAAGCCCTTCTAAAGTTCTACTTCCAGTATATTCCTCCGCTCCGTGGAAACAAAGCTTATCCAAGTCTAGAAAATTACACCAGAGATACCACGCACCGCATTGAGTGCACTCGTAATAATATGTTCCATGAAAAATATTTCCTACTAGGCATTACCAACACACCTTCTCCCCGTTTTTATTCATTATAATTATAAATGAAATATTAACATGTATTGATAAAATATAATTAAAAGTTCAGTTTAACAAAAAATAATTTAACTTTTATGTTAACAGTAAAATTTATGTAGTATAAGGCATATTTAGGAATTTACGAATAACGTCGTAGGCCTACGTGGGGTGATTTTTCAAAGTTTTAGTTAAAAAAACAAACCGTCGCTACACTGTAAACTCTTTTTGATAAATTTCCCAGACTGTAACGGAAGTATTTAACCTATACATTGTATGGTAATAATACCACATGTCAGACTGCAAATATAGGAATATTGAGCGTCGTTCTATACAAGGTTGGAGACTTCACTATGCATTTGACTGTTCCGTGAGCGAATGTAGGAACGGTATTATTGATGTTTGGGAAAATAGTTTACCATTCACCCCTTCTCACTATTCGAACACATTGATATGGTAACTGTAAGAATAATTTCTTATGCCCGGTTGCACCAACATCTTCCCCGATCCGAGATCGAATGATCCTAGTTCCGAAACACGATCCTTTTTTAACTTGGTTCCAATGTAAAAGTGTTGCAACAACAAAATCTCATGATTTTGGATCTCCGATTCGTTGATCTTGGTTCAAAAGGGTGAGATCGATATTACGTATCAGTCAAATTTTGCTATTGGTTCGTAATATATGACGTCATGGAAGTAGGCGTATTTTCATTAGAGAACTAGATGTGAGATATTTTATATGTTTTAAGCGAATTATTGTTGTACGAATTTTGCTTAATAATATTCAAGTGCTTATAATGTTGTTTAAATTTCCCAAGAAAACCATCTATGGCGTATTTTAAAACTACATTTGTCAACAATGGCAGCTGATCTCGGATCGAGATTTTGAACCACCAATTTCGGCGGTTCGAAATGAACTTCATCTCGATCTCCAGTCCAGCTCTCAACTCGAATGGTGCAACAGTTTTCTGTGTTGATCTCAGATCCGATCTCGGACCGAGTTTCGAACCACGATGGTGCAACCGGGCATTAGAGTGTAGAGTACAGAGTAAGACGCATGCAGCCTCGCTGGCGAGTCAAGGTGGCAGTCTGAGGAGCAGCGCTGTGTCTGTGCGACGGGAGCGCAGTCAAAGGCAGGCTGGAACGGAGAGGCTGTGGGTGGCTCAGCCATCATCGCAGTGTTTTCTATATAAGCGGGGTCGTGGAGGGAGCGGAATGGGATGTGGCACTAAGAATGTCAGTGGGAGACGTGGAGGTTGGGGGGCGCCGAGGAAGGAGGGGAGCGGGGCGAGTGAGCGTGAAGCTTCTGCGGTATTAATGGCATTGTCAGATGGAAAATATTATTGAATAAAGGATCGTAGGGAGTAGATAACTAGTTACGTTCCAACGGAAGAGAGAGGCACTTAGTTTACGAATCTGAATACCCAGCAACATTGACGTTTCGAGAAACCGAAACATCGGCATTTGTAAATGCCATGTATACGTTTGGCATTTCTTCATTTCGTTTAATAACAGTAATTTATTTTAACAAAATTCAAAATTATTTTTGGAATATTTATGTGCCACTGGTTTTGTATTCGTTCAGGCTGCTCATGACGCTTATTCTTGAGTTAAATAGCTGAACGCTAATAACGAACCTCCTTAAACCACTTCAATAACAATTCCACTAATAAAACAGCTACTTCATGATTTTAAAAACGACTATTTAAAAAATATATTGTATATATTGTACAGTATTTTAGTTTTATATTACATCTTATACATAAACTACGGTATTTTAAGACTACCAGCTATTTTCACACAACGTCTTAAATATTTGAAGTAATTCACTTGGACTAATTTTTCTTAATACTGTACTTGTAAAGAAGTTTAAAATATCTCTCGTTTGAATAAAACATGATTTTTGAAAAAAATTAAAAACGCAGTAATTTGTTTATTTGTTTAAATACTCTACAACAAATGCTACTTGCTTCACGTGCTCCTTAATGTTTATACACAACGTGTATTGCACAGCCATAAAATCACAGCCTAAGGTTTAGCATCATGTTTACCGAGCTATTTGTTCACCCGATTTAAAACATTCTTACTCGAGGGAAAAAAAAACTAGCTAAAGCATATTTATTGCCGTTACTATTTTTATGCTAATCAAGAAGTCAGTGTTGTTCCTGAATCAGGGCATGCTAACGTGTGTACTAAATTGTGTTCTTGATTCAGGAATGGCCTCGATGGCTTGCTTGGTATTAAAATATTAACGGCAATAAATATGATTACGTAGTAATTTTTTTAGTGTAAGAAAATTTGAAATCGGGTGAAAAACCAGCTGTCACGGTTAACTAGCTGCTAAAACATAGACCATCATTTTCTTGTTGTGCAATGGACGCTGTGTATAATCATCACGCATGTACAGGAAGTTGCATTTGTTGTAGAGAATTGTTTAATAAGAAAATGTACTGTTTCCCAGTCACAACTTCATGAAGAATTGAGATTTTTTAAAGTTAGTTCTCTGAAAATATTTTAACTTACAAATTAAACAATAAAATAATTAGTCCAAGTTCAAAACCTCAAAGGTTTACTACTAATGCAACATTGTGTGAAAATGGCTGGTTATGTTAAACTATTGGTAGAAACTGTATATTCAGCAATATGTACACAGCTTTAAAACTTTCTACGAAAAATGACATAACTTAAACGCAGACATTTATAATCAATAAAGTTTACGGTCATATTCCGATGAATATATGCTTATTTTGAGCAAATTATATATATATATATATATATATTTACAAACATTACGATGATTTTGGAGAAATTTGAATTTAATACCTTGTATGATACTGTAAAGAGTGTTATAGCCTTCCCATAAGCTATTTAAATAACAAACCTATCTCTCATGTGAAAGTATTGAAAAAAATATGCTGTCTTCCGTCAAATTTAATATATGGTAAACAGTTTTATTAGTTTATACCTAACTGCCCCACGTGATTCCAAATGGAAGTGAATTTCATTGCATAGTTCCTGTAACAAGGTAACACGTGTATATAGCTTCTGTAGTTATAATTACATTATTTTGATAAAGCTGTGCCGTCGTATGTTGGCCACTATTTTATATAAATTTCACAATTCAGTACATGACACTTAAGACGCATGTCTATGCATATTCTAAAATGATAATGGAAAACTTTTATTTCACGCATATATATGTGAGACAAATACTTGAGTATACATAGATCGTTTATTTTTAAACACTCGTACTACGTATGTATATCCTATGATATATATATTTTAAAAGTAAATCCCCACTTCGAAATAAATTTTTCATTATTTTTTTAGTCTTCTAAAGTATCACAAAATATATTGCTATATAATTTTTACGGCAGTTTCCCAAACATCTCTACACTAAAATATTCGGGGCAATACTCAGATTCTCTGAGAAAGTATTGCTGGCATGTAAACATAATCGAAATAGATGACCATGATTGACTAGATTTACAAATAAGTCGATATTACTACACACAAATTCGTTGAGAAATCCCCTTTCACGTATTATGATAACATACGTATGCTACTTTAGGAAGTTCATTCTTTACATTATTCACTTTCTATATGTAAGGTCTCCTTAAGCAGCGCAGGCGAGACATTTCCGCCAGGCAGTTCTTAGAGTGGAGAGATTCGGGCGGCTCTTAACATCGTGATCTTGAGCGGCAATGAGGGTGACGTGAGGCGAGTATGGAGCGGCGCCGGAATGCAAGGAGCGGGTAGAAACGGGATATCTCCAAGAAAACCCACCGACTAACGACAACATCCGGCACGCTTCCAACATGCGAAAATCTGGGAAGCGATTGGTGGAAGGAGTGCAGTCTGACCACTACACCACCGCGACAAGTTAGAAGTTACATGTTACTTGGATGCAAAATGTCTGCTTAGAGACGAACATTTGATAGAAACGCGTGTCTGGAAGGTCAGAGAGTGCCTTTTCCGTTCCGAGTACAACTTGATGATACTATGCGTTTTCTTGGCGTGAAATATTTCCAGTAATTTGAAGTGTTTCATACTTCCGAGTTGGTGAGAGCCATTGGTGAGGTTGAAGTAAAGCAACTGCCTATGGAGCACTGCACCCGACTAAACAATGTGAAGAACTCATAAAATAGTAGTAGTCACCACAAAAATTTTCAGAAAAGTGCGATTTGAGCTGTATATTAAATAAGAATGTATATATTTAGCAACACTATAAAATGCTTTACTGAAATATACTTTTTAAATGTAAAAAAATAATCTATTAATATAGTCTGTATTTTTAACAGAATTGAAGAGCATTTCAATTCTGGATGCTTCAGCAAGACGAATTTGCAAGAAAATCTTCGTCATGAAATATCGTCATAATGTTTGCTATGATTTTGTGTAAGAAAATTGAAATAATAATGTAAGAAATAATTTTTATAATTATTTTTATGTGTGTCCATTTGTCACAAACATTTATGGCTGAAACTGACGTACATAAAGTTAATTAACAAATTAATATGATACATATTACTATGATTTTATTACACATGATCACACTAACTATTATGACGATCTTTCTTGATGAAAATTTTCTTGCAAATTCCGCTTTCTGAAGCATTCAGAATAGAAATGCTCTTAAATTTTGTAAAAAATACAGACTATTTTGATCGATTATTTTTTTTACATTTAAAAGCATATTTTATATTGTTGCAAAAAATTTATAAATTCTTCTTTCATGTACACCATAAATCGCACTTTTCTGACAATTTTTATTGTGCCTGTACTACTTTTTTATGAGTTCTTCACATTGTGAAATAAGGAGCAGTGCTCCATAGGCAGTTGCTTTATACTTCAACCTTAAGACACGGTGCAGCGATTGAGTGTGAACATGCACACGTCGGTGGACGGCGGGAATGTTAGCGGCATAGGAAAAGAATGAGTCATGACTGTGGGAACAATTCGGAGTGCTCCCAGACAATCGCTGGTACTGTCATGCTCCCATAGAAAATTATCGAATTTTAAAATCTCGCGGATATATTGATTACGATATTGTTTACCAAAGAATATTTACAATGATTTTGGCTAATTAAGTTAATTTATACTATTTGATTATTGCTGAGATCAAATGTTATTTATTTTTCACTATGATAATTTTCTTTATAATTGAAAACGGCAGTTTAATATCTATTGTTAGCGATCGAAAGTTTCATTTTAAAATTCAAAAACGTATTTTTCCTTTTATAATATTCTATAATAACTTAGTTAAATAATTTAATGAATAATACAAACATATGTAATAAATGTCTAATTACAAATATTTGTAAACGTGTACTTCAAAGATATTGAAGTTTTTCCATAAAATAATTTACAGCCAAACATTCATATTTCAATTAATTTAGTTTCCAAGAAAAGAAAATTTCTTCACATACATATCACATTTAACAAGCAATTTCTGACGTGTTTACATTTTCGTGAGCTTAGTACGTGACATCTGGCACACTCAATACATATTCCACTGAGTCACTTCAGATTTAAAGTTTCGATTCACGATGAAGTTACTATCCAAATACAAATGCATATTAACAGCAGTTTAAAATATTGTTTTGTCAGTGCCACTAAACCAACTCATTGTGATAAATTGTGATGAACACCTGTTTCTTATCATAATAAGAGCTCTCCCGCTCCCAAAACCCAAAAACAAAATTATGAAAATAATTAAACAAACCAGTGTTAAATATTCATTACGCGTTAAGTTAGATAATAAACAAATAACGCATACACTAATAGGTCCCTTAAACCCTTAGGCAAAATATATTAGGTAAAATTAATTCATTTATTTTTATACATTATATTTTCTCTTTATATTAAACTTGTAATTAGAGGTCTACAATTTTGCGTAACGATTGACTAGAAGGCTCAATACTACGAAATTATATTCATGGGATAAGTGCCACTGTGTCTTAGTGCATTTTACTTATAATGCACATAGTAAATACGGCAAACTGTAAAAACCTGTCAGCATTTTGTGATTTATAGAATAATGCTTTTACTGAGCAACTACCAATCCAGCTTATTTGAGATAATCATTATCTGGACATGGTAGTTTCAGACAACGGATATATAAAAAGAGAAAAAAGTTAATGAAATTCCGAATCCCTTCATTATTCTGTAATCTCTCCCCTTACATAATTTCCCCCCTTGTTTTTCAATCGGTGGACGAATTGGCAGATTTCATCGCAGTCATTCATATTTTTCAGACTGTCTCTGTAACTCTCAAGAGCTATCGAAACGAAGATTATTTGCTAAGAGGATTGTATAGTCTCCTTGTGCTCCCTCTCTCTCTCTCTCCCTCTCTCTCTCTCTTTCCTTTTGTTCTTTCTTCGATTCTCTAACCTAAAGCTTCTCAACATGCATGCTGGTCTAGATAATGGAATATTTAGCACACCAGGCTTCACCACCGAAATCTCAGATTCCAATTAAGTGCTAGGCATAAATATTACATATCACGATACGATTTCACAAGCTGGTAAACTTTCAAACCAACAACCCTAAACATATGTATGTTTTGGTTAGTTTTTTCATTTTAGAATGAGTCTTGTAGCTTGACCTGGAGTACGTGTAGCCAATACTGAACATCTAAAAAAAGAATCAGTCTTCAATAACAACATAGTTTACAAAAGGAAATCTTGTGACAGGGTGAACCGCCAATAAGTTCACGACAGCTGCTGGAGTTTAGACCTGGTTATCGTGAACCACGGGAACGGGTTTTGCGAAACGATACGTTACTGAAAACGAGTTGGAAAATAATACTAGCCATGACCTAACGTGATTATTACAAGGCATGCACGCCCTTGGTAAATCGGGAATTGAAATTATTTATTTGCAAAATGTCAGATTATACGCTATATGAAATAACAAATTCGTAAATACCGTTAGCCTGATTTGATATCTGACAGCAGTAGTAGGGCATAGTCGGTTCATGAACAGAATTCAGGATTCGGCTCTTAGGCTCTGGCTACCATCTTAGATTCCGGACTTCCTGCTCCGTCAATATGGTCACGCGACCGCCATATTTGATTCAGCTATCATTGTAGCTAGTACTCCGACATATTGGATCCACCATATTGGTAGCCATTATGTCATTGTTTCATGCTCTATAATTCCAGATTGTTTTTGCACTTCATACCCTATCATTCCGTGTTGTTTTTCATGCTCTATCCCGAGAGTTTTCTCCAAGTGCTCCCATTTTTTAATTTCTCTCATTCGATATCTTTACTTCTTTCTCTTTCTCTCTCGTTCTCTCTTGTTTCTCACATTGGTTTGTGAATTGTTCCGACCTCAATATTTGTTTACATCGGATGTTGCTGAAGGATGCTATTTTGGTTGTTTTCTTTGTCATTTTTTTCCGACTACCATCTTGGTTCTAGAGTTAGCTGCTAGGGGTGCTGGTGTCACTCTCGTTCGATTAGTCGTATTTGCTCCACTGCCATATTTGTTTACATTGACTGCTGCTAGGAGTGCTGGTATCGCTGCTAGGAGTGTTGGTGTCGCTGCTAGGAGCGCTAGTGTCGCTCGACCACCATGTTGGTTCTGGAGGGCCGCTGCTTCTTTTAGAACTCAAAATACCATCTGAAAGAGTGCAGGATCGAACTGTCAAACATTGGGTCGCCAAACTGATGCTTTTGACTGGTCGGCGACTGGGACATTCATTGGGACAAGGGTTTATAAGAACTACATAGTTTGTGTATGTGGACGAATAGATATCTTGTCATAGTTATATTTTCCATTTCATTTTAAGTATTTATTTTCAATAAATATTTTAATTTACATTTAATAATGTTTTTAGCACCCCAGATTTATATAGATCAGCAATAATTTTTTCTTTTTAAGTACTTTTAACCATCCATACATTTTTAAGTTTTACATAAAATAATATTTTTTCATATAGGCATAATTACTTAAGTTTTTTTTTTTTTTTTCGCTATCCCAGACTTATTTTCAATATATTTTTATTTTCATGTAGAAACATTGTTACTCAAACTGAACTTAGAAAAAATTGTTTACCTCCTATGTTGAACATGGAATATTTCCTACCCCTGTGTAATGTAATGCTAGGACTTGTAAATTTATTTCACACACACCATCACTTAATCATACATATCAGTTCAGAAAAAACCCAACCTAACCTAAGATAACTCATCCATCCTGTAAGGCTTGTATGTACTCCACACACACTTGTTTAGGACTTTGAATATTTCTTTCAATTAGTAACTAATTTCTCATCATTACTCGACATCTTCTTCACTTAACCACCACGCATTAGTCATGTACGTAAATACTTAGGTTTTTTTCATTTTAAAAATATACAGTATAATTTTTTTTATATTATGAAAATATGCAACACAAAAATAAAACACATTTTTGTTATTATATTTCTATTTGTAAATATTAAAATATACATTATCAGCAAACCAATAAATTATTCTCATTAATTTTCTTTGATTCGAACAATTTCGTGTCTAGGTGAAGGCAGCAGATTTACAGACCAAGAATGAGGCACCAATTTGTGCAACAGCTGTGCATTCCTCCACGTGCGTGTCCAGTCAGGTTCTGACCTGTCGCAGACATGTCGGTGCTGGACGCCATAAGTTTAGCCAGCTTGTGCAGCGAAGGTCAGCCATACTCGCATTGCACATTGATGATTTCAACTTCGTTTTTGCACAAGTCGCTAAGCCATTTCTTCTGCTGAGTCCACACCATGTTCTTCGACGATGGATATAATCTCATTGGTGTGCGAGTTATTACCAATCCTTTGCGAAGCGACCAGTAGCAGTCTATCCACCAGTTCGTTCGGGTCATCCCAAAACACGACGTCTATGTTTTTGCCACTGCCTATCTTTTTTCAGACAATCCCTGCTTTTTAGTACTAGGCTACTGAAGAGGTCTGTGAGAATGTCGATTTTTTCGTGATCTTCGTTCTTATAAGCACCAGTCATGTGATTGTTATCTTGATAAACTTATGTGTGAATTCAAGCAACATCTTGCATTTCAGCAGGTCAGATTCTGTAAACTCCCTGAGCTCCTTGTGAAATAGCAGTTCATAAAGCTCAGTTGTTCCATCATGTCTTGTAATCACCAACTCGGATGATCTCACCTTGTAGAAACTCGATTTCATCAGCACTGAGGAACCATTTATCTTTATGCTTGTATACACAATACATCATATCATTATTACTAGATGTGTATCATCGTAGGTACCCTCGAGCCAGAGCATTTGATTTCATAGCTTTCTTCTGTACCTTTTTCTTGTGTGCCAAATCCACATCTGATCCATCGTCCCGAACTGACTGTAAATCATCATGTTTTCGCTTTTTCACAGGCTCAGTAGTATCATCAACTTCGGCTTTCATGGCTATGTGTGCTCCATCACTCTTCCTGAGTACATAGAGATTGCGAGTAATAGGCTTAACAATTTCTTCATTTATAAAGTCGCATGAAATTTTGACCCTCTTGGAGAGCAAATACTTTGATCAAACAGATTGTATCGTTCGATTAAGTCACTGGCAAAATCCGACATCTTACTGAATACAAATGATTACTGTTCTCTTTTAAAGGTTTAGTCGTGAGTCTCTGCCAAAATACTTTCAATCTTGCCCAGGCATTCACTGCAGATATCGAATATGTCCCTGCTGTAATTTTGAATATCCGGTTTCATGGCGATGTGGGAAATCGAGGCATCAAATGTATCTCTATGGAATTTTTAAGCATTTTGAGTTTCTCTTCATTTTGTGCAGATGCTACACTCAGTCTGTCGATAATTTGTTTTTAAACACACATTACATGCTCGTCCATGGCCACCATATCACGAACGATCTCGGTTTTCACACAATCCATCTTCGCCTAGAGCTCGGACAAGTAAGTGCAAAAGAATTTGCTATGATCGGTCAACACATTTCGTAGTTCCGAGATGAAGCCATTACTAGTTTTGATTACGAAATATTTAGTCGCAGCATCTTTGGGTCGCTCGGATTCGCCAACATTTCTTATTATTCTTCTACCAGCATCAAAAGTTCCATCGTTTCTTGGTTCGAGACAACCTCCATTTTCGTCTTTATCAAGCCACATCTCGAGGCTACTCTGTCCAAATTTCGATATGCGGCAACTCATTATCGACAGTCGACGATGAACTTATTTATTCCATATTGGTACCTGCCATTTTATAGAGTTCAAACTTTTACAATCGTGAAAAACCGTACTTTTCTTTCCATCATAAGGCACACAGAAACTTGTAAATGTGATAGCGCTATGTCCGTATTTACATGGTCGTCATACACATGATGCAAATTCGTATCGTCCAAGTGAAACAGCACCAAAACATTAACATTATCGCGAAGCAGTTATTTGGGTATCACACATAAGTCTGGCCGAGGTACATGCAGTCCACATTCACGTAGTGTCCCATGCTAAAGTACTCTTGAATACAATTCTGTTTCTTTGCTCGCAATGTCATCGAAGACAAATTTCTAGTTTGGAAGAGCTTGACTTGGTGGCATAATGGCTGTGTTATCACTGCAGGGGAAAAAACCCATGTATTTCAAAGCTTGCAGTAATCACGGCAGTCATTGGTATTTCGGTTGTTGGAGCGATTTGGATTACAGGTACACATTCTCGAACAAAATGCCATACTATTCTTCAAGGAGGCTCAGTAGGACTTTTTTTTCACACAGTTTGATGATCCTGTGATGTTGCAGTGCAATGTTTTTTTTTAAATTGGCTTCCATGTCGTAATTTTTGGGAGCCAGCTGTATATTCAGCATGAATGTGTATCAGTAGATCAACATCTTGCTTGACAATATGAATGTTGCCACTGCAAACTTTCATAGGTTGTAGTGGTGACAGTGGTTGGAGGAGGTGGTTGCATTGAATCAGTGCTGCAAGTTTTAGAATGTCTCTTTAAATCATCCCTACGAAAAAATGGTCCTGGTAGAATTGGCACTGAAATTACATATTTTAATATGTGAAAGAGCTGCACTGTTCCAAGTCTAGAATGATACTGAAACGAAAATGTATAAAAGGTGTGTATTTATAAGTTTTTCGGTCAGTTTGCTGTGATGTCTAGAAGCAGTAAGACCATATCTGGAAGTGGGATAATCGTTATGCTGATAAACAGTCTACTGTTCGAGCTGCACATTCTTGGAAGTTCTGTGGGGCCAGGAACTAAGCTAGCCAAAATGCTGTCACGTGGTGGCACAGGCATCAAAGCGCTGGATTAGGCAGGCAAGCCACATGACATAGCCTATTTCCAGCATGAGGTCTGGAAACCTGACACCAGACAGACAAGATACTTGCACAGAAGGTCAACGAGATAAGAAAATCATTAGATACTAGGCTCGAAGAAAAAATAGCAGTGTGGGGAGTTTCCAATGTGATGAAGGCCAAAGTAAAGATGGGCATGGGTGCAAAGAGCTGACAGAAGGTGCGTGTGAAATGAAAAGTAGTGAAAAAGGGAAGAAAAGCACACCAGTCCAAGAAAACATCTACTGGCAGGTTTTTCCATTGCTTTTGCCTGCACTCGGAGCCCTCGGGGGATTAATCGTAGCCCTGAGTATTATTGTCCGAGTCATCAACACAGCATCGAAAGAACTGAAGCTGTTGTCCAAGGTTCAAAGACATAATGCAATATATGTAAGGTATTGCTATACGTAAAAAAATAGCCAAGGCCTCTACAGAAGGCCATACCAAGTAGGAAGTGAAAGTATGCAAAAGCAACTCCACAGGAGGAGGCACTAATGAAATCTCTACCGAAACAACAGCTCACGAACATGGATTGGGAACTGTTTGCGCGGAAATTGAAGATACCTAATTTTAGAGGAGTGTTCATGCAAGATGCCTAGCCCCCTAAACCAAAATGTAATGTGTTTTCCATAATTAATCTGGACATGACAGCCACGCCTGGTACACACTGAGTAACTTATGTCAAATATGGCAAATGTGCAGACTACTACAACAGTTTTGGGAATTTGAGTCTTCCACCCGAACTGTGACTGTATCTGAAAAATTGCAAACTGACTTACAACTATGAGATGGAGCATATACCGAACATGTGGAACTGCGGGCACTTGGGTCTTTGCTTCCTGGTGCGCTCATACAAGTTATTGTATAAAATGGCTATACATTGACCAGAAACCTTCAGTCAAGTCGATAACTCTTACCTTGACTGGTCGCTGCTTCAAGCTTTGTGCTGTACATTTTCCTCTACTCAACCTGGAAGGGGAATGGTGTGTATGTTTGGTCGATTTTCAAATTTACAATGCGATACCGAACATTGATGAACATAATTGCAAGATGTTTCTCGTGAAATGTGGTCTCAAGTTTCCCATGGGATGTCGCTGCCCATAGGCTCTTATGAATTAGACAACATTACAAGTTTAATTGAAGATTGGTGGTCACCCTACACAGAATTCTAACTACGTGGAAATTCCAATACTCTGAAGAGCATCATCAGATGCAGAGAAGATATCGACTTTACTAAACCGGATTCCGACCAACCGATGCTGGGGTTCAAGCCATGCACATACAAAGCTGGAAAGTACCACGAATCGTCATGACCTGTAAACATCTTCCCTGTTAATGTGATACGAATTAAATGTAATTTGGCGAGCTGCACATATATCAATGGCTGGTCGAGCAATACGCTGCACGAGTTTTCGCCGATGGTCCCTCCAGGTTATAAACTGGTGGTGGCACTGCAAAAAAATATTAAGATCTAGTCATCGCAAAGAGAGCACATGAAGTAGTAGTGGCGGTCTTTGGCCAGCGCCGAGAGTTGGTGAACTTACGAAATGATGAAATCACTTTGCACTTGCATTTGAGAAAATGGGAATAAAGATTTACAGTGACCATAAGCTATAATAACAAATCAGCACATCAAACCGGAAATCATAAGTCACATACCTCCAAGCAGTTAACATGTGACAACGAGAATTTCCTCTATAGTCTCGGCTAGGAGATCGATCGTCATGAATGATTTCTTAAACATCGAAGAGCCACTCATTTTCGAAGACAGTGCAACAAAGGTGGAACTTCATGCATGCCAGCTTTTCCTGATCAGGCCATACACACTAACATCGGATGTTCGGATAGCAGTCTAACACCAAAATATCTCCACTATTCCTTGCGCATCTTTCCTGCGAATAAGTAGGACAATAATGAAATAAGATGTGTCCAACCCGATATCTACGAAAATAAGGAGCAATGGCATTCTCCACCTGATCGATCGAAGCATGTATTTTCTCAATTGCATAGAGGTGGACCAGTTGCATGATGCAGACAAAAACTCAATGATCATAAATTACCTTTCGCTCATGCCAAATAAGCCATCTGCAGCCATGATGGTAGGCTGGGGAATCGAATATGACTACAGTGTTCATATATCCTGGGGGCAAGTTCTAAATGTACATTCTGCTCGCCATGACACTGGAATTTGCCGAAGCCTACAAAATGATTTTCTTCAATTCGTAGCAGGAACAGGTGTTGTTCCTAGCCAATACGTCGTGCACACAATCGTGGGTACAGGAGAAAATCAGGAGGTAGTTGAACTGAAACTACAGTCAATCGACTGGATGCTGCCTCGTATGCACTTGAGCACTGCAGAATGCATAAAAATGTTGCAGAATGTGGAAGATGGTAAAAACATATATGTGGCTTTCAGGTCGTGAAGTCTCTAGACATACCCTGGATTGCCAGAAAACCAGTGAATCAACTGGATGGCGAAGTCAAGCTTTGCTTCTGAGAAACCGAGGTGCATCATCAGTGGGCTACAGACCGGAAGATAGCACAATGTAAGCATGAGCTGTTCTCAGTTCAATACATGTCAAATAGAAAATGAGAAAACATGTTTGAATAGTGAAAGCTACACGTATATTGATATGAAAACAGACTTTGAAAATGGAAAATACCGGCTGGCATATGAGATGTACACTCAAATCCAATCATCGTACTGTGGATGTACCCAATCCACGCTACTGAGCCCTGATACCTTCAAGAGATTGGCCCCGGAAATGTTATTCATTATGAGTAAACAGGATGAGCATATTGCATCCAATGTAACCAACTGCAAGATCGATTTTCAATACACATGAAAGTATTCATATCAACACATACGCATTCTGCCTGATACTTCACGACTGGCTTGTATCGTATAATTGCCGAGACAAGACCATCTAAATACTGTCATGAGCACAGCTGAGCATATATGAAAATAACTGCTCACATGCTTGAACTATTTAATCGACTTCGAGCATACACAGCAGCAAGATGTACTGTAATCTACAAGGTTTCCAGAGCCAGAGCGTCTATCGACTGGATGACCAAGTACCACCACGGACTGGAGTGGGATGAAGGGAAGATTCCGTACCATCAGGTGGGAAACATGCTACGCGACTTGTGCTGATGCAGTACCTGCAAGGAGTGGTTTACATGGCTGGTCCCGAGCAGAAGAAATGGCTTAGCGACTTGTGCAAAAACCAAGTTGAAATCATCGATGTGCAGTGCAAGTATGGTTGTCCTGCACAAGCTGTTGAAACTTTATGACGACCAGCACCAACACATCTGCAACAGGTCAGTACCTGACTGGACACGCACGTGGAGGAATGCACAGCTGCTGCACAAATGGTATGCCTCGTCCTTGGACCATAAACCTGCTGCCTTCGACTAGACACAAAATCGTTCCACTCGATTAAGATTAAAAAGGATAATTTTTTTTCTGATTATGTTGTTTTTATTATATGTAAAAAAAATGAATAGGCTAAATGTGTCTTATTAATGAGGTACAATTTTTCATAAAAATTTTAAAAAGCAAAAATATACTTAATACTTTTAAAATAAAAAAAAACATTCTAAGTTCGTACACATACAAGACTAGAGTGTGGTGGTTAAGAGAAGTGGATGTCGAGTAAAGATGAGAAATGGGTTACTAAATGAAAAAATAATTAAAGTCCTAAACAAGTGTGAGGGGAGTGCAAACAAGTCTTACATGATGGTTAAGTTATGTTAGGAAATGTTAGGTTTTTTTCTGAACTGATATGTATGATTAAGAGATAATGTGCGGGGAAAAAATCTACAAGTCCTAGCATTACATTCCATGAGATAGGAAATATTCCACATTCAACATAGGGGATATAAAATTTTTTCTAAGTTCGGTGTGAGTAACAATGTCCCTACATGTAAATAAAAATATACTGGAAACAAGTCTGGGATAGTAAAAAAACTTAATAAGTAATTATGCCTATATGAAAATATATTATAATATGTAAAACTTAAAAAAATATCTATACTTAAAAAATACCTAAAAAGAAAAACTTATTGCTGGTCTATATAAATCCGGGATAGTAAAAAAATTATTATATGTAAATGAAATTTGTAATTAAAAATAATTACTGCTGGGATAGTAAAAAAAAAATATATATTACATGTAAATTAAAATATTCACTGAAAACAAATTCTTAAAAGTAATACTGAAAATAAATACTTAAAATGTAATGCTGAATATAAATGTTTAACATGTAATATTAATAATAAATACTTAAAATGTAAAAAAAAAACTACACGAGATATTTATACGTTCACATACACATAAGCTATATATTTCTTATAAACCCTTGTCCCAGCGAATGTCCCGAGAGCCGACCAGTCCAAGGTTCGGCAGTTTGATCCCGCCATGTTCCAGATGGTATTTTGAGTTCTAAAAAAAGCAGTGCCCCTAGCGACTAACACCAGAACCAACATGGTGTTCGAGCGACACCAATGCTCCTAGCACCAGCCGATGTAAACAAATATGGCAGTGGAACAAATTCGACAGAGATGCGATCGAGAACTCTAAAACCAAGATAGCAGTTGGAAACAAACGAAAACCACCAAAATTGCATCTTCCAGCAACAGCCGATGCAAGCAAATATGTCGGTGGGAAACAATGGCAAACGAATATGAGAGAAAAGAGAGAAAGAGAAAGGAAAGAGATATAATGAGTGAAGTGACAAAATGGGAGCACTCGGAGAAAACCCTCGAAATGATAGAGCAAGAAAAACAACACAGACTGATAGATCAGTAATTGCAATAATATTATGGAATTCCAGCGCATGAAAAAATGACATACTGACTACCATGATGGCGAGTTTAATATGTTAGTGTACTCGATACAAAGACGTCAAAATTCAACATAGCGGTCGCGTGGCTGGTTGACAGAGCAGGAATTCTGGATTCCAAGATGGTGGCCAGAGCCATAGAGCCGAATCCTGAATCCTGTTTATGAACCGACTAGGCCTTACTACTGACAGCTGTAAATATTTGGCGGGTGAATATCGCTTGTCATTAGGTTACATATCTGGCAGGCCACATACGGCAACTTTTCAAACGTTGCAACTTTTTAGAGAACCATTCGCTGAAGAGTGTTACAAGTCAACATTGAGTGATTATTTAATATCGACGTTATTATTATGTTTTAGTAATCGGCGAACACCGACGGGAACGGTACGTTGGTTTGTTACTAATATGGCGCACCCTAAATATCCTAACGACACGGGAGATGTTCAGAGATGGCAGATACGAAATAGAGAAGATGCTACTATTTACGATTTTATTTGTTTCATCTGATGTAGTTTTTGACATTTTGCAAATAACTTAACTGAATTGATAATTGTCAATGGTGTGTAATAATCACGTTAAATCATATGGTGTACAAAGTAAGTACACGGAGTTCAGGATTCATCCTGTAGATGATCCGTAAAAGATAACATTGAAAAAAGAAATGCCTGGAGCTAAGAAAACGTTAGCACTTCACGTTGACACGCACATGCGTACAAGATTACTAAACGCTAGGGGACAGATACCACGAGACGTAGACGACTGTCGAACAAGCTGAGTGTTCTGTCTGACTAAGAGGTGAGCTATGTGCTTGGCAAATATGAATCTGTCGAAATAGCGAAAAGTAGCATAAAGGCAATGTTAAAAAGCCCACTTATCCGTGGGGGCAGTGCACATCAGAGAAAGCTTGCTTATTATTTTGGGAGAGAATTTTCAGCGATTTAATGGATTTCCTCTAAATGCCCGTGAATCTCTGTTCTCCTGACAGGATTGCCAGTATGTAGAAGCTTATAAACAGACATTCAGTAACTTGCGCGACTGACTCACGTCCTGATCCATGTTTTGTGTTCATGATCATTCATCTTGATTTTCTTTCATTCGCTTCAATGATTGATGTGTGATTGAAGGCGTGCAGTGAATTGTTTCCTCTAGTGTTAACAACTGCGCTCTTATCGGATCATGTAAGAAAGTGAGCTTTGAGCTGTTATCAGTCATTAAAGGTTACTTCACACTTTCTGAAGCCTTGCTAAAGTTCTACTTTTGGTTACCGATTACGCATCCTTTCACTACATGTAAACTCAAACACTGCCATATGATTACGTTTTATCTGTCAAATGTTTGTTTACTGTTTTCAGCTGTTCAAAGAATTTAGTCATATTTCAAAAACCATTTCGTACGAATGTTCACAATGTAGGCCTATAAACATATCTAGATCAGCTTTAAGACTTTTTAGCAATGTCGATGTTGACGATAGTTCTTACAGTTATTATTTTTCGTTGTTAACATATTTGTTATACATGACATAGCACATTACACATAATACACTTTAATATTTTGCCGCGACTGTGTTCAACTCTGTTAAAACTGCAAGGGAAATAACTGTAGTATTTAACCTCTTGTTATTAATATGTGTTAGGTTAATTAGTCAAAAGGTCGGCCTTTGTTGGAGTAAAAATTAAAACGAAGGGACAACCAGTCCAACGAAAAGATACAGTAATTCAAGCACGCAACTAGAGTCGCTTATTTATTGTACATAGCAACGACGAACTTAAAATAACCTGGTGAATATGCACACAAATAGGCCTACCGTAACTTTTATTCCGCTCATATTTATATGCATTGGAAGGCCTACTTACTGTTTACTAGGTTTATTTTATGATATATTCAAATTATCTGGCTAGGCTAAGTATTTTGTTGGGGTTGTGGCAAATGTTCAAATCATAAAAACGTAAGCACGTTGCATAAGTGTATTTCAAATACCTAGGGCAAGAATACAACGATTTAATAAACAGATGTGACTTCCAAACAATTAATTTCGTATGAAAAATAGTTCACGGTTAAAACGTATGAGTGTCACACGTCCTATATTTGCAAACACACGCACTGGTCCAACATAACGTAATGGCAACAATACTCTTTTACACACACGGCAGTCGTGATGCACTTTACAGTAAGTATATTTATTCCTGCCGTAGAAAAACATATTTATCACAACATCGTAACTTACCTAGTTAGGTTTTAAAAACACAACGACTATGAACTTGATGCTTCGTTCAGAAACAAGCCATATTATGTCGTCGGCGTCGCCAGTCGCCACTTCTGCCAACTTCGGATTTGTAACTGTGCCGCCATTACATCTGAATATATTATAATTAGTATTCCAACAATAAAATCGCGTGTCATTTGTAAATTACAAATTCAAAAATTACTTTTGCTGTAATAAGTATTAAATATGCTAAAATTGAAAACATATATTAACTTCCCTACTACTACAGGCACAGCGAAATTTCCCGAGACAGAAAGAGATAGAGAGAACTAGAGAGAGAGCGACAAGCTCCGCTCCGCCTACTGAATTTTCTTCCTCGGAAGAAAAAACTCCATGTCACGAGGACCTACGCTTGGTAATTTGCGCTGTAACGACGAAATATATTTCCTTCAGTACCACCTCAAATTAAAATATATTAAAAGGCAACCTTTAATTTACAAATAGCATTCTAGAAAACTAGGTTAAAATAATATTAATCTGTGAACTATTTCTTACTAGCCGTGGCAAACGCATCGCTGCTCTCCCTGTTTTTAATTCGTATTTAATACGAAATAAATATTACAAGTTATAGAAGACACTAAGTTAAAGTTTCATTTATTCAAGGATGCAGTACTTTAAATTAATCGTAGTGTTTTATATTTGATCTATGTATACAAGTTATTGAAACAAACAGGTTGACATGTTACGTCTAGAGTGATTTTTCAAAGGTTCGTTTCAAAACTGCCGATGAAAACTGGAATAGACTACACGAAAGGACTGTAAAAACAGAAAAATATTTTTATTATTACAAGAAAATATTTTACAGACCCTGAAAAATACTTCGTTGTGATAATATCTTATTTATATCTGGTACTGTTAAAAATAAAAGTTAATTTGTGTTTGGTAACAAACAGTTGTATAGTAATTACAAAATAATGTTGTTATCGCCACAAAATATGTGATAGAATGTATGGTGGAAAAATAATACAGAGAAACGAATTGTTTTCAGAAGTCTTTATAGAAGATTACAATTTTCGTTTGACTTAAAATAAGCATTCGACTTTGCATTATACATCGGGCCCTCTGCAGCCACGAGTGCTTTCTCTACGCCGTGACGTACCGAAATCAGAACGAAAACCGATTTTGACAGATTGGTTTTCGAAGCAAGTCGTCCCTCTTAAAAACTGAACAGTCAGAACTGTTCGTCGTTTATCGCCCAAGTTTGAAACAGCAAATTTCTCTGCCCTACAGGGAAAGATCGGTAAGGGTATGTAGTTGAAAAACTTATTTTACGCCACTGAAACAATTTACCTTACATTCGTCGTTACGATGTGAAAGTCTTGCCCAGAGATTTCTTGTAGTTGGGATCAGCACCTCCTCGAAGGACCCCGACAGCACTTACGATTATGTCGAGGAACGGACTGCGATAGAAGTCTTGCACAAATGGTGATAAAAAATATTGTTACGCGCTGCGAGCCCCCGTTGTGCGTGGTCCGGCTCTGTGGGGGCTGACCAACCTCTACTCCTCCTCTCCCTGAGACGGAAGCAATCGCTGCCTTGTCGCAGCCTTTACTCGCCCCCCCCCCCCAACCCTGGGGTAACCAAGGAATAAGTGACAGCGGCGAGACCTGGCTGGCGTCACAGCCCCTCCTCCTCCTGCCCCTGTTGGAGAAGCCAACAAATATAGAGTAGGCACAAGAATATTCTGGGAATTAGAACCTAGGCGACACACGATAGTTAGCTAAATTTCTGGGTGATGGCCTACTATCCTATAAAAACTGTAGCGGTCCGACGGCCAGCAGTCTTGGTAGAAGCCTTTTTCGGAGTGAGATGTCAAGTGCGAGACGACGCCAGACGAGG
Organism: Dryococelus australis; assembly: GCA_029891345.1. Classification (NCBI taxonomy): domain Eukaryota; kingdom Metazoa; phylum Arthropoda; class Insecta; order Phasmatodea; family Phasmatidae; genus Dryococelus; species Dryococelus australis. Next base: position 278,921,531 of record CM057009.1, read on the forward strand.
TGTTCGTGCGTGGTGTGGAGGGACAAGAAGGCGTGAAACCCGACGAGTGAAGCCCACTGTGCGTAAGGGCGCTCGGAGAACACTAGAACATTGCGGACTGGCGGGACATGGGTTAAACAGAGGTGGAAACAGAACGGATATGAGATACGGATTTTATTGTAAATATTGGAACGGTCAAATACGGACACATAATTTATCAAATAATTGAACAGGTTTTGATACGCTGTCTATTGTGACTGATTCTTGATTATTTAAATACATTAATTTCTCTGGGGCAATTGTAAATTCTATTGATTGAATTCATTCATTGTAAACAGTAAGTGATATAAATTTATTGTGAGCTGTTGCGTTGAGAGAATTTTGTTTGTAGTTGTTGTAAATAAAATCAGAAACGTATAATTAATTATTTTAATTAATTAAGACGTCCATCCCTTAACGAACTGGTTCAGCCCACTGGCTTTGAGAGAGGAATTATAATAATATGATTCCGGTAACCAAATTTCTATATCTATAACCCCATCCAGGGTGTTACAGTGATAGTAATCAGAGGGTTATTTGCTGCCCATTTTGACTGTTACGGTCTGTAGCATACTGTAGTACAGGGAAGTTAAGTTTTCAATCTCCAACACCTTTCGGCCTTAGGGTGGCAGTTTTTTAAAGCCTACATTGGATATTTAACTTTTGTAGTCACCTGTTTTCAAAACGATTTTAACTAACAGATTTTATGCGAATTTATGTGAAAATGATAATGACACTTCTGCAGTTAACAAATAGTCATAACTATAGTTAATTATTGACTTACTAATATGTTTAGGTTGTATAATATACACAATACAAATGGTAGAATTTAAGAATTAATCAAATTTGACTCTACTTAAAGGTCAAATATGTCCTCTTTACTATAAAACTAAAATTGCACCGTGTTTGTAGATATGCATTCATACACACACACACACATGCATATATATATATATATAATTTTAAACAATGCCGGCAAACTCCAGCCGGTTCGGTTATTACTTACGAAAATATAAGACTTAAGACAATTGCCACCGTTTACTTACGTAACTGTATATGAAGCTATTCACCCCCAAAAATCGGGTTTTTAAATGCTTTTAACTATAAAATATCATAACGTACATGCGCTTAAGTAACATATTGGTGAACAGTGATTTGTATAACGGAGATCAGAAAACGCGTATGGTAATATAATCTCCCTCAGTTAAGTAAATGGAGGTGGCCGCCCTATGTTCACATGAAATTGATGACACTAAGTTTTAAACGATTTGCTAATACAAATTATGAATGAGCACTTATAAATTAACATGAAAGGTCGTCTTGTTGGTACACTCCCAAACGAAAAGTTATCGAGAAATTCATGCAGACATTTCAAAATAGACGTTGAGTGGCCTGACAAGTAGGCAAAACACGGTGTTTATATTGATGTACACCGGTGTACCATCGAACACCTCCTAACAGTGCGATATTTGCACTTACTTTGTAAGTGTAGGAGGTTGCAATGTTTCAAATTCGTTTAGTACAGTATTATCTGCCTTGTGTTCATTTTGCAGTTGAGTTCGATTCGCCGTGTCTCATAAATTTCGCGTAGTATAACTTTTGATTAGGAGGAGCTACGAAGCTCGTTTAAGTTTCAATCGAAAACTCTCGTCAAGACCAATGTGGAAAATTGGGGAAAACTTAACACAATTTCTGTCTATACTCGTCAAAAAACCAAGCCGAAATAAAGAAATCGTATACGATTCGAAAGAGCATCTCAAAAGCAATCCAGTGATACCCATAAAACCCCATATGATCGAGTGAAGTGGTTTCTGCACAATACATCATAGTGCCATCATTTTTTAACACATCTCACTTGGACTCTAATCTACCATACGACTCTTTGCACGTTTAAAGTACATCGAGCTCTATTAGGTGTTCTCTTGCCTATAGTTCAGTCACAATTCCAGTTTTGTGTGTTGCCTACCTATCAAGCCAATCATCGTCTATTTTGAAATGTCCGCTTGTATTCTTCGAAAACTGTTCATCTGAGAGTGTTCCGAGACGACGACCTTTTCTGCTGATTTAGACGTGCTGATGGGGCCGCGGTGGCATAGCGGTTAGACTACTCGCCTCCCACCTCAGCGAATAGCATTCAATTCCCAGCGGGATCGCTCCCGGATTTTCACATGCGAGAATCGTGCAGGACGATGCCGCTGGTCGGTGAGTTTTCTCGGGGATCTCCCGTTTCCCCCGCCCTTATATTACGGCGCTGCTCCATACTTACCTCGCTTCACCCGCATCGGCTCTCAAGACCTCAATGTTAAGCGCTGCCCACTCCAATAGGTGTGCAGGTTCACAATATTTCTAAACCAAACTTTAACAGCTTAGTGTTACAAAGTTTCAATCAAACATATGAATGCAACCACTGCTTAGTTAATGAAGTGGGATGAAAATACCAACCGCATTTTCAAAGGTGAAGATCTCTGTTAAAGAAAACACTATTCACCGATTTGTTACATAATCGCAAGTTGTGTTTGAAATTTAAAAATTAAAACACTTTATAACTCATTTATTGGGCTCTTCATAGTTACCGTAATAATCATTTGATGGAAAAGTCGTCTTATATTTTCGTAAGGAATAACCTGCATGAGTTTGTCGGTGTCATTTAAAAATTCCCTTTGTGTATGTTTATATATATATATATGTATTATATATCTATATATCTTATATATTTGAATAATTTTAATAAGCAATACATAACTTCATCCCTAGGTTTTTTTTTTTTAAGAATTGGTATAACATGAGTTTCGACATACCAGTTGCCAATAATTGTCATCATTGTCTTCTCATATTCGTTATACTCTTTCTTACTTTTACTGATCCGCTCTAAACCACACAAACCCATGCGTGTGTGACTATGAGCGAGTAAGAGCAGAAAGAGACTGAGTGAGATAGATATAGGGACAGTTTTCAAATATAGTACATAGTTAGCCTTCAGTTAAATGAACATATAGATAGCATTTTAATGTAGAAGTATAGTAGCTCTGAATGGAGTGATGCACCCCACCCGACTGTACACACTACCAAAATTGTCATAAAGTTCGATGTTGTATGAAAGAAGAATGCATATATTTGTAACATTGTAATATATTTTGTTACAATACTATTATTTTGATAATTAAAAATGTAAATTTATGAGTAATCTTAAATCAAAATTTAAACATATTTCCAGTCTGGCTGCTTTAAGAAGCATAATTTGGAAAAATAAGAAAATAAACATTCAGCAAAGTAAGATCATAATAATTACTCGTGTGGTATGTAATAAAAATGAGTTATATTGTTTAAAAATATTATTAATAATTGATTTTATTACGTCCACTTCAGTTATACAAAATAAAAATCTTCGTGTATGAAACTGATGTGAAAATAAAATTATTAAAAAAAAACATTTGTCAAAATTATTGCTTATTTTTAATATATACAATCAGAGTAATTATTATGATGGTGTTGCATAATTTTTTCCTTATGTTTTCTGAAGCATCCAAAATGGAAATAGTCTTCGATTTTAATTAAAAAGAGACTATCGTTAATAAGTTTCCAAATAACATTTACGCAACTACACTATAAACAAGTATCTTATACTTTTAAAAAAATATATGCTTTCTTCTTCATGTGCAACTTCAATTCTACTTTTCTGACAATTTTTGTAGAGTGTTTATTACTTGTTAAGAAGTTCTGCACGTTTTACAGTAGTGTGCAGTACTCCTATGGAAGCCATTCTTCTTCTGCGATTTTTTAAATAGTATATATCTCTATATTATTCAGCAGGGATAAGACATACATGCATATTTATTTATATAAGAAAAACACTAATTAATGTTCATTGCCCAGTGTTTCACAACTGAGACTTTGTTCATCTTAGATTTTCAAATCGCAGCAGTTGAGAAATTATCTTTGCCTTCACACCTACCTGATTGTAATTCATATATTAATTGTTAGGTAGATTTTGACAACGTAACAAAAGTAATTAGGATTTTGCAAATCATTCTTGTGAACTTAGCACAAGGGTGATGTAAAGTGTGAATGAAAAATATGTATCACAGAGCCTTTAAACTATATGTCAAGGAATGTTTTATTATATATTGATATTATATTCTGGATTTATAGTGCACTGATAAAGTGAGCAACATCGAATATGTTATCTTGAAGTTTATGCTAAATGTCAAGAAATGAAACACAAGATACTTTTACTAGGCCTTTGGATATTTTTATTGCGTTAATAAATTGTAGTATACATAGTTTACCGATTGTATTCTCCTGCAGTTTATACACAACGCGATCAAATGGAAACGTCAATCTATGTATTTTGTGAGAGTTAAAGATAGACGGCTACGATTTTCGTTGTTTATGGACTGCATTTATTCGTCCACAAGTATACTGAGGAATGCTGTAAGCTACATAATCATAAATACAATCAAAACTTTTGTCAAAATGTTCTATTTAGATATTTATTTTATAATAACTTGTATATATTATAATATATGTGAGTTTTTACGTACTCCGCGTTTCCGTAAATATGTCAAAATTTGTAATTTATTTGTTACTTTCTGTGGATGAATATTAAGTGAAAGAAACTAATACGTCTAATTTTAGAAAACTATTTTAAAGTTTTGGAGTTGTGACTTCATAGTATTTGTGTTATTTTTCACATCATACATACAAAATATATTGTCATATAATTATATAACGTTCTACCACTCTATTGGAGAAACAAGTGACTACTGATTGAATAAAATTAAATGTCCATGCTTTAATATGTTACGCGTATCACGAAGTGTCGCTTCATTCCGTGAGAAAACCGTATTTAAAAACCCGCGAAGCATTTCCAACCTCGGGTTCATCCTTGAATGTAAACTTGGAAGACTTGTGCACAGAGCATCCATCGACTATCGGAGAAAGGGTAGCTTCCCTCTCTTTTTATGTGTTCTTGTATTGTACTGTATATCTTCGCTACTTGGCTACTTGGTCTGCTCTTTGGGTGTTTACGGGTTGCGCATGGGGGAGGGATGGCGAATTTGGAAGTGGAGGATGCGGAGGAGGAGGAAAGGCCGTCTAGAGGGCGAGGAGGAGGGCGGAGAGTCGAGAGTAGGGATGTGTAAGTCAAGGAGAAGAAGAAGAGTTTTGAGTGTGGCGGCCGAGGGTGGGCCAAGGGTGGGGCGAGGGAAGATGCTATGCCCCGGATCAATAAGTCCCGAAAAGCTAAACAAGCGAGAAACATTCACCGCATTGCTGCCGCGTCATTCGTCGTTTGTTTGCGGGTCGCCGAGGGCGCTCCTGGGCGGTGGTCGGCGATAGGGCGCGCGCCATGTCGCGAGTCGCACGCGCTGTACTCATGCCACTGCCCAGCCCAGGCAGCTGTTTAAACACCTTCGTAACGAGCAGCAACCTATTGCTCATACAACCGCCGCAGTGATCATTTGGTCACCCTTCCTATCTGACTTCTACTTCTCCGTTACAGACGTGCAAAATAACGTGCTCAATTGTAAATTCTGCAATTAAGGAACACAGTGAGCCAATCATAGGAAAGTACTACTGTAAAATCGTAACCGAATTTCACTCTTCAATGTTTCTTCCTATATATAAACTATTCTTCCAGGGAAAACCCCACACAACTTAGCATTGCTCAAAATTTGTCCAGCTGGACTGGGCGTTTATATTATACAGCAGAACTATAACGGATAGGTAACAAAACTGCGCACTTACGGGCCATGTTCCCTGACTTCACGCCAGTTGTGATAACACTTTGGCTATAATAACCTTAGTTATGTTTAACCTAGTCGAGTAAACTCGCGTTTGTTTTTGGATCGTTTCTTATTGGAACTTGAAAAGTTCATTTTATATCATACTCTCAAAATCAATCAGTAACACCAAACAATGTATTCGTCCACTAAATGATAATTAAGCTAACGCTGGATTCCTGTGGAGAAACTTCCATTGATATACAGATTTGAAGCCGTTTTTGACAGTGTTTAGAGCATGGATCAAATAATCTTTCAGAAGGCGGGCGGTTTGCAGAAGTCTTCATGATGCCTTCATTCTTACGCAGGTCCTCTTGTAAAAGTGGTATCTCGAAATAGGACCTGCAAGTCGCTCCACACTCCCTCGGTAAACCGAAAAGTATTCTGAGAGTTTGGCGAATGATTTTAGTGTAAATAAGGGCACTGCTGAATTCGGAAAAAGATTTTTCGAGAGCTTGGTACATTCAAGCTTGAACACTCCACAGAGTTTCCAGTATTGCTGTTGTTGTGAGCAGCACGATATCTGGTGACTTCGTTCAGAAACCTCGTGTCAATGACAAAAAATTGTCTGTCACTGAGTCCTGGGATACTGCAAGCTTGCTGGTCGCTGATCTTGAATGGGCGAGTCTCTTCCTGGTACAGGAACTCCCCAGGCCGTCCACCATGCAGCCCTACTGGTGTTTGTTCTTCACTGTTCTCAGATGTTATCTTAAACATAGTTGATCACCGACGTCACGTCACGCTTGGGATGGGCAGCTAACAGTTTGATCTTCATTGTTCGCGATATGTCCGTTTCCCGTGGCTCTAAATTGGTGATTGGTTCGTGCCTGCGTGCACCAAGAGAGAACTGCAGAGTGCAGGCCCTGAGACACTTTCCCTCTCAGCACTGTGCTGCTGGTTGTTGGAGTCGTCTCTCGACCGCAGGGTCGCCGAGTCATGTCGCGAAGACACGGAGGCGGCGACATGACCCACAGCACATCACCGCTGGGTCCTTCATCTTCATTTGCGAAGTTCGCGCTGCCCTAATGGCGGCGCCGAGATAATCAGCGGGTCCGGCCACGCGCGCGCAACCTAATTACGACGGCGAAAACAACGGCGCCACAGTTTACCTGTGTGTGTGTCCTGCGACACGCGCTACTTTCCGTTGCCGCCAAGACAAAGCACACCGCTCCGGATCTACGTTCGCGTTCTTGGTAGCCTTCCGACGGACATCCGCTTGCAGCAGTCAGTCCCGTAATTGGGAATATAGGGTAGAGTACGCATGCCATCCCAAAACTGAAGGCCTGTTTTGCCAATACAAATGACAGAGCCATGTGGCTATGACTCTCGATTAGCCCAATCGTACAAATAATTACATTAATTGACAATTTCAGATTCTCTGTCCAAATTTTAACAAAGCGCAGGCATAGTAACAGTGCAATGTATTTTATTTTAATAAAAGTACAGATCTGACTGAAAACCGAATTTAAAAAAAAAAATCACGTCTCTGTTTGGACACATGAGATGAAAATCATTCTACATCGTGCTTAGTCTGTGGTCTATATACGTAGCTCTGAAGCCTCGTTCACACAAAGGACAGTAGTTAGATCCACGCCGACTTCCAGTGGACAGTCGAGTTCGAGGCTACTGAGCATTTGCGTGTGAAACGACCCACTTATTCACCAAATATAATAATTTAGTTTAAGCTGCAGAAATACTCATTCAAGTAGAAGTGTTGGTTAGTTTATGTAAGCTTACTTCAAACTTTAAAAATACGAATTTGCCCACAATCATATATTTCGTTAGATATTCTTTTTAGGTTGGGATCCTGTGTTGCAAAATTATGGGTGAAAACCCACATGTGCAGTATTGATGGCCGGCCACAAACGCATGTGCTGCAACCACGGCCTCGGCGATCTAATACACACTTCTTCCAGTACTCACAGTGAGAGGTTTAGGCGGTTCCTAAAAGCTGAGGGGTTTAGGCCCGGTATGGGCGCAGGTTAAGCTAGTGATATGATGGAATCTATCAGTTAACTTGAGAAAACCCACAACGCCAGTCACATACCCACGTGTGAAAATCGTTGTTTGACACCGCCGACAACACTGGCCGGGTTGCCTTGGCAAGAAGAGACTGGTCTGTTTGCTACAAAACCACGGCCCCCCTATACAAGCGTGTTTCACTAGGCAATAATATCAGTCATAGAGGGATTATGGTGTATAGCATGTATGCCAGCTGCGATGTGACCACTCTCCGTGCGGATATAATTTGAGGTTAGAACACTCTTTGTGCAAGTAAATGCTTTACGATGTTGTACACTTGCTCTAATCTAGTTGTAATGCCACTAGAATATATTCCGTTGAGTTAAAGTATTTTAACCACACAAATGTGTGGGTATCTCGTAGATTCAGACGTAAACAAACGAGTGCCACGCGGTTGACCGTGTGATTTTCACAGTTCCTTTGGCGATGGCTTAGTCAATGTTGGGGACTAGAGCAAAACACGAACACCTTGCTACCTCATATTTTGTCTATGATCTCTGTGCATAATCTCTGGCTGTTGTCAGGTGAGTTGCAGGACAGCACCTTGTCTGATGATATACTGGTAATCAAGAACATTGAATGTAATGAAGTTCAGTGGTAGCGCAGCGCAAAGAAGACAAGCCAGACATTGAAGGGTCATTCAAGGCATGTGTTCTCTAACTACGTTTACGGACATTCAGGCGATTGTAACCAAATAACAAATAATCATTGTGGAACTTCCGCTAAAAGCAATGAATGAATAACTCTAAATTTGTATTTATTTCTCAGGATAAAAATTTAACGTATATATCTGATTTATAAATTTATCTTTTTTAATAAATAGACTAAGTGTGCTGCAAGAATAAATTTTAGACTTGATTCCGTTTTATTTTGCTTTGTTTCGTATCAAGTAAGAATGTTGCGGAATTTTCAACCCACTAATAATAACAAATATTTGCTGGTTAGTGGTTAGTGACTTGTTTTTTTTAACATCTTTCGAATGAGGATGACTCTTGAGTTGTTTTAGTTCCGGTCAGCAGTTACGGAACATGACCCCAGTAAAGGAGAGGGTTAGTGGTCCCAGAAAATTGTCAGTGAGAATGTACACATGTTGCCGGTTACCAATGCGAAAAATATGACATCCGCTATCCATCTCGCGTGATGTGTGTGTTCCTTCGCGGCATAGCTAGTGATGAAGTTCGGACAACGCCAACATTAAAAGAGATTCATAATATGGTTTAAGCACTAGGTTCTGGAATTGACCACTTGAGATGTACTGGAAATATTACTGATTGCCCTTGCTATTTATGATACTGAAATAAATACAATTATTTTAGAACATAATTTTGATTGGCTTTTCAGTTTTTATATCTCTTCACAGTATGAAATTTTTTGTGTTGTATCACGTGTCGCATATCAAAGGTAATTCATTTTATTAGCAGATTTTAATTGTACAATACCAAAGGTTTTTATTTTATACTTATTCACTTTGCTATATGTTGTGTTTCGGTTTCCAACAGCATTTTACAAGAACGGGAAATTAGCAATAGTTGATCTTCAAGCTATTGTTCGGTAAAGAAAGGAATAGAAATCACACACATCGTGAAAAATTCCACTCGATTTTCTATCCTTCCATAATACGGCGCTTCTTGTTTGTATAAATATCGAAGTGTTTTATTTCTTCGTTAGGCACTTTTGTGCCACGTGCAAAGCGATTACATTGGATTTAATCTTAAGGTAATCTTATTTCCTTCTCTGAGGTTTTGAAACTTGCATTCCATAAACATTATTTGGTTATGTACTATTTTACCAAATAAAAATCACTTTTTCAACCTAACTTCCCCGTTTCCTCTGTTACTCTAGAAGGAAACATCGTTTCAAATGCGGTTTGCAGGTAGCAAGACACTACACGTTTCAAGGAATCTGTCTCAAGTTACTGTTCTCGTGTAAACAGGACTTGAACATCTACTGACACGCTCGTGAAATACCGAATTGTATCTGTATGCATGGCACTGAACTGGTATTCAGAACTGCTTCTTCGCAACGCACAATACTGCCTCATAATATTAAAGCCAACATCTGTAACCCTCCAAAATAACGTTTTGATCGTAATGTACCCCAATTTCTAAAACAAGTTTTAAACAGCATCTTGAAAATATCAACTACATCTATTATTCACACAAAATACTGAATTTGTATAGGTACACATGATATATCGCAAACAATCCGCTGAATGACATTAACGTTGTTTCTTTCCTTTTTTTTAATGGTATTGCTAGCCAGCTAGTATTAGCTAGGATTGTGTAAATAAAGGTAGAAAATAAATTTAAAAACGTTGCATGTTAATCAGAATTTGTCTCCTGCTGCCCAGTACACAAATTATTTGTTATTTTTACATGTACTGCTGAGACCAGAAAATATTTCAACAAGAATTTGGCCGACATAGTGAAAAGCCCGGTATAAATGGCACATACCCAAAATTACCGAACTAAAATCCCTGTTCATAAGGATGAAAGTTTTCATGAAATTAGAAATAAGTTTCTACTCTTTACCTCTCGGAATCTTTTCAGGTAAAATATACTTACAGCGGTAGGGCGCTCGCCTCCCACCACGGCGATCCGGGTTCGATCCCCGCCGGGTTCACTCACGGATCCTTGCACGTGGGAATCGTGCTGTTCTTTGCAGCTAGCCGGCGGGTTTCCTCGGCATAGTCCCGTTTCCCCCGTCCTTGCATTCCAGCGCCGCCCCATCCTAGGGTCTCACTTCATGTCATGTCCGGGGATAACGGGAACCTACGGGTCCCAGCTGGAAAGCCCGTCACTCGGAGAGGGTTGCCTCGTCTTACGTTATAAAAATGGCAACGCGCTGTATTAATGCCAAGTCTATTTTAGACGGGACTTAAGGATAAATACGGCTATTTTTGTAAAAGACACCAGTCACCTTAACAAGCTAGCGATGTACGTGCCCAACATCGTTCTGGCCATGGAACAGCTGCCAACGATTTCTGTTTCTTCAGTTGGATTCAGTAGATAAGTAGTAAGCACTGTGCAGTCACACTCGAATGAACTTTTCCGTTATCACTAACTTCACAGAAGTTTCCTGCATCATTTCTTTCCTAAATAAAATGCGTAAATTGACAGCGAAGAAAATAACGCTAACTATCCAGCCTTTTAAAAAAATTGATTTGCATAACACAAGACTTCGTTTTTGGGAGTGTTAAAAAATGCAGTGTCCGCTGCTGAAAATAAGAATAAAATAAAGCAAAGAGGCGAAAACACAAAAATCCAGAAGGTAATATTTCCTTGGTGGGTTCATTGCGATTGTTGTACATTAGTGTTCTTGTCCAGTATACTGCCTTTCACTTGTTTGTTCATGTTCTATTGGCTAATAGATTCTTCTAAAATGCCTAGGTATATGTTAATTTTCTAATATTGATGGGTTTTTTGTTTCTTTGATTTACCATATTTTTGGCAATGGATACAGTACAGACCATGCATTGACTTTTCCATTAAACTTCGAAGATATGGCTATGTTATAAATTTTCTATTGCAGTAGATTAACAGCAATATCAACACAAAAATTTTCCACTTAACTTTTCAGACACGGAACACACGAGTTCAGCGATATTCTTTATTTCTTGGCCGTGTGTGAATGTTAACAATTCCAATATACCTCTTCCTGTAAAATTTCATGTACATCTATACGGAGAAACAACACAGAGAAGGTAGGTGACTTTAATTCCATCAGCCTTCATTTGCTGTAATATAAAGTTCAAATTTATTTTAAGTTGTAGACTATGCATTTATAAACCGGGACTTTAATAACAGTGTTCGCAGCTGGTGATTATTCCAGGAAAAATTGTACAAAACGGTGAAAATAAACACGGGTTGTTCTCAGTACTGAAGTGTGTTATTACTTTAATTAAGTATTGTTGTCTACAAGAAAAGATTATATAATTTTCATTTGGCTTATTGTCATTATACTATTCCAGTACATAAAAATTTAATTTTTGTTGTATATTCTTGCAAACAAAACGTGCGTAAATTCATACATTTGATAATTAAACTGAATGTACAGTTTCTTATATATAAACGTAATTTATACAAAATTTGCTCAAGTTTAAAGAAGAAAGCAATTTTAATAAATGTAACGTCTCGTGATAAATACCTATGTCTTAAGGCTGTTACAGTAGCATAATGACACATTTAAAGTAGGGAAGAATGGGGTAATGTAAAGCAATTTTCAATTATTTTGGAATATATCCTTACAAAGTTCAGTTATTATCAAACATAGATTGCTAATTCCGATCAGGATTTTGTGAAATATATAATATGTATAACAATAACCTAAATAAAATGCAAGAGTGCAGTGACGGAAATTAAAGGAAATGTTTATTGTTTCAATTAACCCCAAAGGAGGGGCATAGTGAAACGATAGGTGGAGTAAAGTGAACCAATATGATTATGAATATAAATATTTAATATTTATTGGCAAAGTAAACATTACACATTTAATACAACTAGTCGTGTGTTTTTAAATTAAAAGGTGCGATTAATGCATTAAAAGTAAAAATTTCAAAACCTTTTAAGTATCGAAAGAATAATATAAAAAAATAATTGGAAAAATTACAAGCAAAGTTAAAATGCACATAGGTATCAAACATGGTGCAAACTACATGAGACCATACTGAACAAATTTGATATTTCACCCACTCTTCTCTTGCTTTACTCTTATTCCACTCCACTCAACACATTCGGCAGGGTACGTCCTCAACTTCACTTTCACTGTCCATAGTTTTCAGTTCCTTTTTACTTCTTCCATTTTTTTTAAAGGGACACTTCGTTTCTGATTATGTTTGCATTGTTTATTGCTGCTTATTAACATATCTTTGGTGAATAGTTAACTTTTGCAGCTTTGTTCGCTGCGGGGCCTTTTTCCGTAGCTCCTGGATGTATGGACTTGAAGTTAGGATACCAGTCTTTCCCTTGTTTCTTTTCGTCCTAGGCTTATTTAAACCTACATTGTCTCCCTTGTCCTTTAGACCTACTTGTGGAATTGGTAAAATATCTTCTGGGGTGACACGAATTGTATGGGCTGTATCGTTTGTTGCAGCTGTGTTTTGCTCTAGATGGTGGTTTCCTTGTGGTGGCGACGCTAGACTGGGACCAGGCAGGCTTCACTATAGATGTTACGTCCCGTGGAATTTCATTGTCTTGGGAAACTACATCTTATGACATCGGTTGAGTTGTAGTCTCGTTAGCTATAAATGCCTATCATGGAAATATGTATTCGTTAACTGAAAAAAATTCAATTTTTTTCGAATACACTTATTGCATTTTTGGGAGTTTCTGCCCGCAAATAAGTCTTTCCAAACAAAAATCATATTTGTCTCAGTGTTATAGCTTTTCCAGGATGATTTTCTCAACCATGTTTCACGGGATTGTGTATAGCTCACACTCAAAGGTTACATAAAACAAACTTCCAGAGGTTGTAGTCAGTGAGCTATTCGAGGGGTTAGACATAGAACATGAACATTATTTTATTGTTTCGCTGTTTTAAGAAATTCAATATTTATCGTATGTATAGCACGTCCGTGTAATATTAACAGTACAGGATCGTCCTGAGTAGGTTTCGCAGGCTTTAGAAAGGGGTCGAACCATATAGAACAAAATGTTTCAGTTTGCATCAAACTAGATGGGTGGCAAACAAAGGCAGTGTCTGGTGGTGCATGTTCCACTAATTCAAAATTATGTCTTGCTCGTAGAAATATTATAACTGGTGGAATAGAATGCCTAGATGCACTTAAACATAATACAACTGTTATTGTGGTATCTGCTTCAGCAGAAGATAAAGAGCTAACTTGCTTCTTTCCCCTGCAGTTTATTACATTAGAAGATTAATTCGGCACTGTAGAAAATGCTGTCTCGTCCACATTGAAGATTCTGATTGCAGTAAAATGATATGCATCATGAGGCTCATTCATAAGAACAAAAACCGAATGAGCATTAGGTTTGTTAATTAAAACAGTACGTAAAATAGAATTTTTTACTGTCAACCTAAGTCACAGCTCTGGATGCCGTTTTAAAAAAGACAGAACCCAGCCTTTACCTGCCCTTTCTTTAGCAGCAATGAACGGATGTTGTATGTCATTTCTAACAGCGAACTTGTAAGACCGTCAAGTCTTTCATCCGAATACTGGACATTCTGCTTTCCATAAAGCGACAACGCTGTACCAAAATTTTCCCTTCTTCAGCACTGAAACACTTTCGGTATCTACCCAATTACTTTACTGATACCTCGTCTGCATTACTTTCTTTCCTGCATTGTCTGAACAGTGTTGCTTTGGGAACACTGAATTCCGTTACAGCTTCTTACAGTGTGAGGCGTCTGTCTAGTACAGACTTAACAGCAGATGCTATATTGACCTCTCGCCATTTGTGTTGAGAAGATTTTCTAATATATTTGGGCATCATAATGCTACCTTAGAAGTATATAATTAAATTAGTAAAATTTTTAAAATTAAATATATACCAACTACAAAAACAGAACTGGTATCTAAAATTAAATCTGTTTTTAAATTATAATGGTATTAAACTATAATTTCTTGTACGACAAAGGAAACTGCTAGTGCGTTTTGTCCGAGGCTAAGTGGAATGAACTGGCTCTCTTTATTGAAATCGAATTTTCAAGCTATTTAGGATTATAATGCTGCAAATTTTGACACTTAATGGTTTAGAAATAAGCATTACCCCTGTTAGCAATGAAAAGTCCTCAAAAGAAAAAAAAGGGAGGACATGTCCACTCATTTTTCTCTTTGAAATTACTGTCCCAGTAAGTAAACATGTGACATGTAAAGTGGAACATCGGAATAAATCGTTCATTTATGGGATTAGTGATTTAATTTTGGAAAATTTATTTGATTCTCCACCACTACTTGAATGCACATCTCCTTATTAATGTCATCAATACATTGTTATTCCACTTACTTCAGAAGATCGAAGTCCCATTTGGTTGACTCGGGTATTGGGTCATCCAACCTAACCAGCAACGGGACAGCTGTGCAAAGTACTAGGCCCAGGAACCCTGGGGACATCGTCAAGATCCCCTGACATACTGAGCGACAGACGCCGCCCATCTTCGTGTTTTGTAACTGTGCTTCCACGGCTACTGTGTCCTGCACGGACAGTAGGGATCAAGAGTTAAGCACTTCGGCCAGACTACGGGAGCTCCCGAAATCTCAGGCAGATTGTCAGCATAGTGTGTAAGGGCACTGCACACACACGCCTGCACCAGAGTGAAGTCTCGTTTCCTGCTCCCTACGCGTGCTATTTTAATACTGTCCATTATATTATGATTTTCAATCCAGCATTTACAAAAAAAAAAAAAATCGACTTAAAATATTCGGGAGTGTCCATTTTAATAAAATTGTGCCGTTGTAGAATTTGATAAAATTCTACGGTACCAAATTTTCATATTTGTCTGTTTCACTGAATTTAGTATAATTATTAGGGTCAGTATGTTGGTAAATTTTAGGCCAATATGGCAGACATTTGCAAATGGAACATAGAAAAAAAAAATTTTACTAGGTGATTTCAATTTTTTTTTGTGTGGAATATTTATTTTTTAACGTGAAGTTAGTCAACTGATATCTTTTGTGGATTGGGTATCCCTTGGATATATTTTGATACAGTTTAGGGTAATACTGTATTCCAATTTTAGCCCGGTTGTATTACATCAGAAGTTTTATTTCAGTCTGGTATTAACACACTGGAAGTTCAGTTCGATTAGTACAGAGTTAGCTTCACCGCCGGGCTTGGCAGGCCGCTGTTGCTTGCTGCTGTGAGCTCAGCTTGCAAACACGATGCCAGTTGACACGCTTGCATTCCTGAAGCATGGGACTCTTCGAGGTGAACCTACTTGCAGCAGGTTCTCCGCACGTAATTTCTCGCCGTAAACCAGTTGCGTGTAGTTGTGGACCGTTTTCAGCACCTCCAGCGCACTCTACGAACACCACTTGAACTAAGTTAGTACCACTTCGTACATATGCGCAGCGCGCATTTTGTCTTACTCCGCCGCCAACCATTTTTTTGCGTGGCTCGTAGCTCTGTCCTGAAGACATGACGTGCTGACCCGGCGCTCCCGTGTGTGGAGTCGTTGCGGCGGGGACGTAGAGTTATTGTGCCTGCTTAGTTATTTAGTTATTCACATCATGTAGAGTAGTGTTGAAAGGCAAGCTTCCTGTTAGATTTTTAAAATGTGATCAGTTTCGTCTCTTCTCTCCGAGATGGGTGAGTAGAGCATCAGTCTTTCCTCCGTTAGTACATTACACCTTCGTTTGGCTCTGGAACAAGTATTAATTTCCGCAATTTTTTAATCTATTCCATAGGGAAGACGTTTTCATTTACAAATTAAGAAGTTTTAGTTTATAAGAGGTTTTACCTTCAAATTTTTTAGTTTACAAAAAATTTTGTATTCAGACTTAAAGAAATTCTGACGTGACGTTTGAAGACTTTTGGATCCTATTTCAGAAGAGGTCTTATTTCAAGCTTTAAAGAATTTCTGCATTCTAAGTCAAGAGGATGTTGTTTGGAAGTAATTCAAGTTTTAACTAATCGTTTGTTCGAGAACGTCTTGCCCGGATTCTTGACGACCACCATACGGAAAATAACAGCTTAGTTCTAGATACAGCGAACATTGTTTTGCTCTTCTGATTATCTTCAAGACCACGGCGAATATGCTAATGTTTCATGAACTTTGTCCTCAATTTTTGTGTTGTCAAACGTAAAAGGAAAAGATTGTTATTTTAAAGATGATTTTGTTAAATGCCCAGTTGTACGATAAAATTAAAGTTATAGCTTTTACGAAGTGCACTTCAGGTTCCCCTTCTTTTTAATATGCATAAATATTGGCCGAGGAAAATTTTGTTAAAATACAAGCTTTCAGGTGAGTTTAACTCGTAATATTGAGTTATTGTTTTGTTGATAATTTCAAGCAAATGATTAAAAGATTTGTTTATGTGGAAACCGCAATTTAAGATCTTATAATTTATTTTAACCTCTGGAAAATTAATAATTAATTACACATTATTACAGATAAAGTTATTAGGTTCATTCCCTAGTCAACATATGCATGGTTTATGGTTTGCCTAGCACTTGCACCTTCCAAAATAATTAATTTATAATGGTGGTTTAGTAGTGTCTGGAATTTGGTAACTACGAGTGTACATATTGCAATATTATTGGCATCATAAAAGTTTTATAATATAAACGAGTGTCCACTCTTAACTGTTTTTGTTGTCAGTTTATTATTAAACTTTATTACATAATTCTTGGATACTGCGTTTAATTTGTTTATGCGCCATACACTGAGGTTCATTAGCCACTAGTAGCATGGTTGGGTTTCGTAAGTTTAAAGGATATTTTATTGTTTTAGATTAAATATAATTTAACAACCATGCGATAACTACGGTACAAAATTATTGAAGTAAATAGTTTGTTCTAGACAAGAACACGTGATGGTTCGAACTCTACCGACGGGATGATACAAAAATTGAGCAATGATTACAAATCAAGCGACTCGGATCTCACTCCCGTAGGTTCCCGCCATCATTACCCGTCTGTAAAAATAGTTATTTTAATGAATACACAATATAGTACAATAAAACTATTTCAGTTATAACGAGGACCGTCATCTATAAATACCATGCAGCTATCAAATTAGGATTGGTATAAATATGTATGAGTTTTAGCCGGTCGGCATTTGATGCAAACCACTTAGTAATATGCTCAACCATTTTTCTCTCGAACTCGTGCAGCCAACAATTTACCAAGCGAGATTTTGAACCGTAACTTTTTTTGCTTCTGTAAAAATTGGTCCATAACAAGTATTACAAAATGTTGGGTTACGCCCAGGTTTTAAATTCATATGTATATAAGATAAAGTAAACACTCTAACGTAACCTGTAGCAATTGAAGAAACATATCCCTGTCCTGAAACGAGCTTGATAGCAACATTCGCGGATAGCACAAGTTTATTTTCAGAGGCCCGGGGGGAAAGCAGTCGCGAACTTCAAGAAATTACTATTGCCCATTGTATATGTTATCTGAGCACGTAAGTGTATGAAAGAAGAAAATGTCAACGCACGTGTTGGTTTCGGGGACATGCATTTTGGAAAATGTTTGCGCAGCAGTCAGACAACAGCGAGTGTAATTCATACCGTTACTTATTAGGTGATCTTCGTTCCTGGTCGACAATGAGTAAGTTGATGTCTTAAAGATACAATCATCGCAGGCATTAGGGTCCTTGACTAGCAAAAACTTTGCTCCGTTCACCAAAGCTCAGTAGAACAGGAAAGCACGTTGTTTGATCTCCCAGTGGAGTATTTACTTAGATGCAGCCAATACTAAAAGCATGGCTAGTCCATCATCGATTCGAAAGTAGTTTATTTAGCACAAGTCCTACATTCTCAAAGTGTAGAATTTTTTCTAGTGAACTTGGACTATTATGAAAAATATTAACCTATACCTACACTGTGTGTGAATAACACCACACATCAAGCTGCAGGTACAGGAATGTTTAGTGTCACTACTGTATAATTTCTTACGCATTTGAAAGTTTCCTAAGCAAATATAGGACCGCTGCAATGAATGTACAGGTGAAAAATATTTCCATTCCCGCTTTCTCACTAAGCATATGCTCTAAATTCGAGTCAGTGGAAAACCACTGATTCGCAGTGAAATTCAACTACACGAATCAGTGAATATGGCTCCACTTAGAATCAGTGGAAAACCACTGATTGTTTCAGTGAAAAAAATTTCACTGATTGAATTAGTGATATGGAACTATTCCACTGATTGAATAAGAGATGGGCGACTGCAGTGGCTAATTAAATATTCCTTTTATTGAATGTAGCCAAATAATTACGTGAAATAAACATGTTTAAGAAAGTTTTACAATTTATAGTGTGCAATTCACCGCAGTGAAAAAAGTAAAAAAAAAAAACTTCACAGGTGGCCGGGATTGAACTCACACACCCTTCTCACTACCTTGTCATCGCGCTACTTTTTTTTTTGTATTTGTTGTTGTGGTAGTTGTGGTGAAGTGACTTAGACGAGCTCAGGTTAGACCGACGATCTGACAAACTCCCAGTGCGACAAGCGAACTGAATATCTTCCGCGGAGGGGCTGGGCGCGAGCCCACGACCCCTCGGTTATAAATCGACCACCCTTACCCTGAGCTACGTGGGCACGGCCGCTACTATACCAAGTTACAAAAGATGAGGAAAATATGTAACTTATAATTGTTATCGAAATCGTGAAGACTTAAATTGTATGTTCTTACTTTTCGTTCTTGGTTTAATTGGTACCATTAGGATTGTTAAAACAAATAATATATAAGAGTGCACTTTCATTACCAAATTATGTGCATTTTAACCTTCAAACAGAGCTCTGAGATGATTACATGAAAACGAAATGAAAAACGTAAATACGTAGTGAAGGCTGAATGTTCATATTACCTCTTAAAATGGTGTTTTGAACGACGAAACACTTTTTAGACATAATTTTGTATTGGTTTTATATGTTTATTCGCTGTTATTTTACTTGATACACACTGTTTAACGGCCATTTTTAAACTTTTTTTTGGCGGTCACTTTTACACGTTGTTTAACTGATCCATCAGTCAAAAATAAACCACTGAAAAACAGTGAAAATAATGACAGATGAATCAGTGGAAAATGTCACTGAATCAATAAGTGGAGGAAAACTGGAAAATTTGCACTGATTCATCAGTTAAAGTCACTGAAGTGACTGTTGAATAAGTCAGGTACTGTTGTCTGATTGAAACAGTAAAATTCTCGCTGATTCAGATTTATAGTGTATACTCTGGTATGGCAAATTTCCGAACGATTTCTTAGAGTGCATACTGTTACGTATAGCTCCCTGTAACGCAACCTTGTGTATAAAGGACAGCGGACAATTAACAAGATGTTGTTCAACACACGTGCAATCCTCCGAAGTACAGCCAAACTGTGGATCTGGCTGATTGTTCAGAGAGTCGGAAGACTTTCAGCGGTTTGAAGACAAACTCCAAGCACAAAACAAATCTGAACCATTCACCGTCACGTGGTAAAACGTGAGAAGTGGGGCAATAAGCGCTGACAGGACTCCGAACTGGTGGAACATCGCTGTCGGCAGTCTGCTTGCGGCCTAGAAATCACCTTTCTCTCTTTAACAGTTCTCGTCATCTATTGCCACTGTTATTTTTACAGGCCGAATCCTTCAAAAGAGGCCCCGTTCACACCTATCAACGTCATCCCGCAGTATGTCCTCGTCCGTGCCTTTCACAGCTTTTGGTGTCGTCTGTACACCTGCCTCGAGGTCAATGGCTGCCACTTCCAGCACCGACTCAAGGTATTTTGTAGTCACACTGGACTGTATTTCCTCATTGCCTCGCTCCGTCACGCACGTGTCCCACGGGGACCTCTTTTAAAGGACTCATCCTGTATAAAAAAAAACATAGCAATACAAAGTCCTCGCCGAAAAGAATAAGTACCGTTGATATGTGTACAGCTTCGCATACAAGCAGTTATTCTAAAAAGTGACCCTCGCATGGTATCGGTTGCAGAATTCCTCCCCCTTACCTATTCATTTAGTCGCAGTGACGGCGATTGCGAGGTGTGCTGGAGTTTCTCAGAACAATTTCGGATTGCTTCCCATGTGACGCAACCCTCTAAGGTAGAAAGCTGCTCTGCTCTAGACGTCACTTCATGCGTGAAATGGGAGCCTCACGACTTCTCGCTTGCGAACGGTCTCAATCTCTTCAGTAGTCTACCCTCTGTTGGGGTCGTCGGTTCACGCGACATGCTGAACTGTGGGGGCTCTCTTCTTAAGTCTGCCCAAGGTCCATTGAGCACTTTCGGAAGCCTTGCTTCGTATCTACTTTTCTCATTTTCTATCCTTCCGCCTTATACAAAATTTACATAGTCATGGGCCTAATGACTTTATTCATGCGTGGGTCAAGTGGAAAACAGAAATTGTTAGGAAACTAAATATGTTACATGAAATTTCGATCATGCCAATGTCTACGGTATCACCTATGCAGATATAGGGCAGTGAATTTTTTTTTTCAAAGATTTATTTTAAAATTACTCACTTCACCCGTAACAGCCTTTAGCAAGCGTTCCAAACCTTTGTTGATACAAAGGTTATGTTGAGCTAGGATTGCCTTCTAAAATCAGAAAGTTAAATTCCCTTCTGCAGTAGAATAAATTTAATATTTTTAATGCTATCCACTTACCATATCGTATTTTTCGTCAAAGTCAACAAAACTACGCAAGGTGATTAGTGCGTTTTATAGGTAAGCAAATCTCGATTTCAAAATCATTGAAATGTAAATGCCAGCATTAACACGTATTCAGTATAACCAAAGAGGCGTATTATAAATGAGAAATTTTCGTACGATATTTACTGCAAGGTCTCCATCTTACGCAAATGTTTCATGCATCGTGTAAAAACATCTTTCCGTCGGTACTACAGTTGAACTTCAGTTAGCTATCACAAGGACACAATGGGGCTACGATGACCGAGCGTTTAGACTTTTTCTTTTTTAATTTATTTCACTGACAGCCATTCAGGGTGTTCAATTCTATCATGACCACTACAATTTAACTAAAAGTATATTAGTTATATAGATTCACAATTTTTTTGTGGGAGGGCGGCTGTTCGTCTGGACGCCCGTATTTAAGCTACAAATTCTATTCCTATTCAAAAACATCATTCACACTTCCTAGGAAGGTGGTGAGCTATTTTGCCCCGAACGAGACAGCTCTCCGACGGGTATCCCTTTGGCCGCCCCCTGTTTCGCCGCCCCCGCCGGAACAGACCAGGGACCCGACCCCCACGAATCCGCCCGCGCGACCAGACTCCGTCAGGCCCGCACACAGCTAGCTAGCCTTTCGACCGGTCCGTCATGGCACCCAACGGTCGATAGGCACCGCCCACGAACCCGAAGGCCCCCGGCCCCCTCCCTATCTGTACTATTATATTTAGTTTTTTTATTTTTTCCCCTCACCCACCGTTCTGCTCCAACCTTAGCATCATCCAGGACATGGAAGTACCCCTCCTGGACACCCAGGCCTTCGTTTCCCGGCGGACGAGGGAATGGAATTCCGCTCCTACGGGTGCCCCCCCCTTTTTTTATTACACAGACACATACACAGACATCAATCGACATATTATCACAAATCACATCTTTCCCTCATTTAGATTTTCTTCTCCGCAATTTCCTCCGTTCTTCTTTCATCCGTTTCAGATCTTGTCTTTCTTCTTTTCTTTCTTGCTGCTTCACCTCTTTTTCTCTCTTCTGTTGTTCTTCTACTTTCCTTCTCTGTTCTCCTCCCCATGTTCTTTCCTCTTCTCATTTCTCTTCTTCTCTTCTTCTTTCTTGTTCTTCTATTCTGCTTGAATTCATTTCGGATCTTGTGTTCTTCTTTATAACTTTTTCGTGTTTGGAGATTTTTAATTTTTAATATTTACTGTAAATTCTGTTTCTTATCTAAAAGGGAGAGTTATTTATAATTTTTATTTGATTTAAAAGACAAAACACTAGACAAACACAAACACTCACTCAAAAATTTCCTTAGTTCCAGCACACTCTCATTCACTCCCTAGACTACTCAGTTAAACCATCATTCATAGTTTTTACCTAATCATATATTTTACTAATACTTTCGTTTATTATTTCTACAATTTCCATGTCACATATACTATGTTTTTGTAATGGCCATCTGTCATTAAAAAGTTTTAATTTCTGTTCTAGTTATTTCCTTTCTTCTTTAAACATGTCACACGTGTACAGAATATGGTATACCGTCTGAGCTCCCTTTTCAATTTGAGAACTGTCGTCTTCTATTTTATTTATTTTAGCTAATTATTCTTTAATTTGACAGCGTCCCGATATTGCTTTCAACACACTATTATTTATATTGCTTTTACTTTCGTACCATTGTTGAATAATTTTAATAATATTATTATTATTTAGGCCGGTTTCTGTTGCATCGTACTCTGTTTGCCAATTTATAACGCTTATTTTATAGATATCTTTCTTTAATTATTTTCAACTAATATGTTTATTATTTCTATTTTTTTAAATACAATTATTATTGTGCTCTACTATCATATTATATGTATTTCCATTATATTCTATTTCGTCTACTTCATTTTTGATTTGATATATCATATTTCTATCTATTATACTATAGTCTATAGGGATTTCTTTACTAACAGTTATCGCGGATACATATGATTTTGTTGGTGTTAAATTCATTATTTTTATCAATACATATCTTTGTGATGCCCTTAGTATTCTTAATTGAGTGTATTTTCAATTTTATTTCTGTAACAAGTGTTAACTTATTGTATAATATTACGGTATAATGCCTGATATATTATTTCTTATTGTTATTATTATAATTTTTGATATTCCATACCGTTTGTTATAATTTTAAAAATATATTCTTAACTTTTTCTGTTATAAATATAACATGTGAGACAAAACTTAATCTCTTATCCAAAATAATGCCCAAGTTTACTATTTCCTTTTTAACTTTTATTGTTTGTTTGTCATACTTAATAACTGGTGGTATTTTATCTAATTTTCCTTTTAAAATTATGGCAACTGTTTTCTCTACAGATAATTTAAGTTTTTTTTCTCTTTCATCCATATTAAAGTTTTATCCATAATTTTTGTGTCCGTTCGTCTATTTTCTTTCTTGTATTACCTTCTATCAAAGTTATACAATCGTCCGCGAATGCCACAACTTTTGAATCCTAATTATTGTTTTGTACTATGTAATCATTTATTACTAAATTCCATAGACTTGCCCCTATTACTTATCCTTGTGGACAACCACGATTTATTTCCCTTTTTAACGTTATCTTACTATCTTGTATTACTATGTTCCGGTTATTCAAATATTCCCATGCAATTTCTTTCCGCTTTTTCACTATTGGTATTTTATTAATCTGTTCTTTAATGTCTTTCCATTTCACTGTTGAAAATGCGTTGCTTATGTCTATTGAAATGCTAATCAATATTTTTTGTACTTGTTTCTATTAAACTGAATACCTTATTTATTGTCTGTTCTGTTGATATTTTTCCTCTAAATGAAAATTGGTTATCGTGAAGCGGTTTTTTTATTTATGAATTAATTTTACTATATATTATCCTTTCGTATAATTTTTCCAAAGTTGATAAGAGACATATTGTCGGATGAAATGTCTGTAGGATGAAACCTCTGTTTTTAATTTCTTCTTACTTTTGCATTAAAATACTATTTTTTCTGTTTTACATATTTCCGGATATCTGCTTAATGTATGGCATTTATTTAAAATTTTTGTTTGTATTGATTTAATTGTTACCCAGCTTTTATTTATTGCTTCGATTGTTATCCGATTTATTGCCGGTGCTTTTTAACGCTGCATCTTTTTATTATATTTTCAATATCTCCTTAATTAATTTTTTAGATTATTTTTCTCTTCTTTTTCCAAAGTATGTATTTCTATTTCTTCTTCTGTTCCTTCAAGATTAGGCAGTAGTTTGTCCATCATAACTTTATATGTTTCCTTAATTGTTGTTGTGTATTTTTCCCCAATTTTTATGCTACTGGTGGTTTCTTTTTTCCTCAACTCCTTCCTTGCCAGTTTATCTACTAAATTCTATGGTCCCTTTCTCGCTCCCACCAAAGCGAGCCGGTTTCAATTCCCGGGCTGTTCACTCCAGGTTTTTGCAAGTGGGAACCGTGCCGGACGATGCCGCTGGTCCGCGGGTTTTCTCGGGGATCTCCCTTTTGCCGCGCTCCTTCATTTTGGTGCTGCTCCATACTCACCTCACTTCACAGTCTTCGGCTCTCAATGCCTCACTGCTAAGAGTCACCCAGAACTCTTCACTCACTCACAAGGGCAAAATGGTGGCGTCATTCTCGGCGTGACCCGCCTGAATTCAACGTGTAAATTGCTGAGCCCAATCATGTATTCATTCAAGTATAGGCTGTTCAGGGTAAAGTGAGCACTTTTATGGCACTAGTTACATCTTCCGCTCAGCCCATTTTTTATTCTTTATCCACCTTTTCAAAATAAATATCACCAAGTTAGTAACAAACGCAGTGTGCACATTCTACTGCACTCGGAATTTAACGTCTATGGCTACAATAACATACATTTATTGAATATTATTCCAAATGAAAGAGCTTCAAAAATGCTCACTTTACCGTGAATAGCCTACATAAACAGACACTGGTATGCAGAAAGGCAGCATATTTCTGTCAGGCGATTGTAGTCAAGTCTGCCTTTTTTTGTTCAGGAAGTTTGTTCTAGTTCCAAGAACTACAGTTTAAAACATTGCAACGTGGTTTTTCGTAAGTACTATAAAAATATATAAGATAAACTATTTTATACGAGAACTGCAAGTAAAAGTATATTAAAAAATTATTTTAATAAATTCTCATATTCTATATTCCCATGGCTAGATTTTTCGAACTAATGATATAATTTCGGGTTTCCAACTGTGTTATTATCAGTAGACGAATTTCTTCCCGTCAGTTAAGCGTTTTGTGAAGTTCAGTTGCATTTAATCATTATCTTGTAAATAAAACTCTCTTGAGTATATATCATCCACTGAGACGTCTTATTCTGGAGTGGAGACGCAAGAAAAGTATACAAAATGCAAATCCGCACGTTGAGGCGGCCTCGGAGGCTGGTCCCAGTGCAGCCGACTTTGAGGTACAGACCCGCAGCTCCGGCCAACCCGGTGAATAGAGAGAGGGAATGACGAGATGGTGTGGGAGGCGCGAGAAAGTGGAAGCACTCCGGAAAAGTCAGTCCTGCGCCTGCGATCGAAGCGGGAACCCTAGAGGCGAGGGGCTATTGGCTATCCTTGAGCAAACGGTAGGTCATCGAAACGAATAATATTATGTCACTAACGTTGTCGCGAAGTGGTTAGGTAATCCTGCCAGTAATGTAAAAATGATCCATTGAACTAACGAATACACCCATTTACTACCAGCGGATAGGACGGTTAATTGAGTACTTTTGGAATTAGACTTTGAAAGAAGATTTCGTCAATGACTGCGTATATTCTTATGCTTAGTATTTGTCCAAATAGAAGTACCAGAGAGGCACGTGAAGTAGTTCTATTCCCGAAAATCTTATTTATGATGTAATATTCAAATTTTTGTACACCCTATTTATTTCACTGTTTTTCGTTGTGTTTTATGCCACAAGAATAATAATTGGCGTATTAATGACATATTGTATTTATGTTAAAATCTTGTTCACCGTTTAACTTTATCGGCGCAGGCCTAAAGTTACCTGGTCCATGGCAATGTTGATATACATGTGACGGGTGGGTACAGACTGGTCAGAGAAGTAAACCTGAAGCATTGCGATTAAAAAATTATCAGTTAACAGCGAATATCCAATGTAAACAATAAGGGTTGCAACAGCTTACGAAATTAATCACATATTTTCTAATACCAATGACGTGAAACAGTGGCAGAACACTCTGCACTGAAAGATTTATTTTCACATACCAAATAAACGTATTTGAAAAGTACTTTTTACACTAAACATTGTAGTTTACGCTCGACTAATTTGTTCTTGCTCAAAACATTTGCATTTGTTCTCTTGGATCAACCAAGTAAAACATTTTAAAATAATTTGGTGAGCAAAACACATACCTCGTTGTTCCGGCATCATTAATAGCTTATTTAGTAAAACAGCCATTTTTACAAATAGAGCGCTTTCAAATAATCGGTATCCCTGTGGTTGTCGTAAATAATATAAATATCGTCGTAGGGTCAAATTAATATATTGTTTGTAGTGAATAAGCATTTGTTTAGCTGAAAGAATCTGATGTATTTTATGCGCTAACAAAATTAGCTTGGTCCAACATCGGCATTCATTTATTTGGCAGTAGAGTAATAGGGCAATTTGATTGATTACCTTTGTTTGGATTTACTGTCCCAAAAGCTGTACATAATTTCTAATATAACTATGGCACGTAATAACGATGTTTGTTAATATATTTGCTGATGCTCAATATTGGTACAAACGATCCCAAAGAAAATAATTTCCCCGAAAACGCAACATTTAAGCTGTAAAACTTAAAAATATTTACACACAGAAATGCCGTGCATTCAGTATTAATTGTTAGAAAAAAGCTTCCGTTTCTTTGATAGTCTTTTGGTCAAGATCACTAAAGTGTAGCGTTTGAAAACGAGCGTTCCATGTTCGAATTTCGGCCGTACTCCCACTTTAATTTTATAAAAACCGAAACTGTTATGTACGTAGAGCCATACGAATCTTTAGTTAAACAAAGAAGATCTTACACATTTGGTACAACCAAATAAGAAAAAAAATGGTTTCAACAACAAAATATGTAATTATTCTTATACAATAATTAATTTCGCGGCTTCGAACAAATTTTATTTTAATTTACAAAACATTTTTCTTTGTATGGCCTAGCCAGTTAAGACATCATTAAAACACAAAATTTATGGTTTCGAATAGCTGTTTAGTTATCGACGTGTATGAGGGTTTTAGATATAAGTTCTTTTATCATTTATGTCGTCCAGCAATTGTGAAAGTTTCGACATAAAACGTCGATGTTAATGAAATACAATTAAAAATTAACATGACAATGTGAAGAATTAATACTGCTTTACATCCTGAAACACAAACAACAATAAGACTTTTCACAGTAAAAAGAATTACTGGAAATGCTGTCAACTTATTCAGCAAAAAGAAAAACATATCACATTTAAATTAATAAAATTCAACTTTTTATGTGTATCAGTTTAATGACAAAATGAACGTATGGGTATTTCTAAAATTCAACTGAAATATGACATCTATTTAAAATTACTGAATGAGATAAATATCACCACCAAGCAATCAGGGACATATTGAAACAAGCCAAATTGAAAAGTCATAGATAATCCAGCTTGAGTGAAAAGATGACCACATAACTACATATCATTAATACTGGAGTCATTACTCCTAAATCCCCAAAATTCACTACTGCTTATCAATTATTCAAAATCTCTAGCTCAGTTATACATGATAGAAGAAAATTAATACAGCATGTGACATTCCATTTATTTTTGATTTCAATTCATAACATTCGTTTCACATGCCAGAAAACTTGTACGAGAAACATTAATTTACAACAGCGATGATCACGGAAATTTAAGAAATTTTAAGGAGTGCTTATAAAACTTAAAATATTTTTGATCTATCGCATACAGAAATAAAATATTTGGAAATATCTAATTAATCCCTATACCTCCATCTGCACGTTACGGCAACACAAACGTCATCTGAGAATTTTAAACAGCACAGCTCGCCATAAGCTTATTATAGACATATGTTACTTAGCAGTTTTCTATTGATAACCGGGATCCGCAAAAGTCCATGTATATTATCCCACTAGTACACATCATTCGATTATCTAGCAGTTTCCGCTGAAAGTCAGTAAATACAAACAAATGTAATCGAATGTGTATTATCGAATTAACACTTAAAATCAACTAGCTGTGGGTGATTATAAAAGGGCGGGGGAATGTTGTTAACTAGTATATATGCCAATAAATGTAGGCCCTACAGTAGGTGATTCACCAAAAATTAATCTCTTTTAATATAAAATTTAAAAATATGGTAGCCTTAATTGTAGAAACATTTTTATTTATTTTCGGCAATGACTGAAATGAATCAGTGTTTATAATTCTGTGGTTTCACGCCTTAATAAGAGTATTAATAATTGTTTTAATAATTCGTCGTTTCATTTAAGTTGTAAAAATCGCAACTTTCTTTGCTGAAGTGGATTTGCATAAACTGAGTTATTACAAATATTTGCAAACATTATTACAAATTTTCTATTACTTAGAACCAGAGTTTTTATTATTAAGGTCTTGCTTCATTATGTATTGGTTTCCAAATGTGTATCTGAAGCATAAAAAATGAAATTCTCATAAAATTTATAATTGAAAATATTCTTATAATTAATTTTGAAAAAATTTTATATAAGTTAATTCTAGCAAAATATTTTACACGGTTACAAAACATACGCTTTCTTGTTTCATATGGAAAATATATACGTCATAATTTTCTGCAACTCTTCCGTAAGGCTTAAAAGTATTGTAAGGATTTTTTTAAAATTTTTTATTAAGACTCTTGCTTTCTCCGAGCTGGTTACACGGACAAATACGTAAGTTGGGCAGGCGTCCAGAAGCGGATCAGAATGGCAATGAACGGAAACTAGGTACAACTGTGTGTTTACGAGGGCAGGAATGGAAGACGTACCAGTTACCACCCCTGACGGTGAACGAGTAGATCTAGTACATGGGAACTGCGGCAGGGAACGTTAGTGTTTCTTCTCTTCAAGATCAGGCTATAAACATTTATCCTCTTCCCCATCTCCGTTCCACAGCTTCCGCTCTCGTCTGCGCAGTGCGCCTTCTCTCTCTCCCTCTTTGATACCACCGGTTTCGCGCGAATCTTGTATCTTTAAGAAAGCCTACTACCTCCTTCGGACACACGCCGCCGCCATCAGCCCGAGCGACATATCTTCAGAACCACAATGCACTATCTCCCAGTGGCGCCCGCACTTGCTCCTGTATAGTCTGTTCGCGGTTTCTTCACACTGTTTGAATCAAACCTTTGAAAAACCACCCCATGTACGATGTGTTTGATTGTTATCCTATTATCGTATGTATCGCAATCGTTTTATAATTGTGATATCACAAAATAACATTAAAGTATCTTATTTTTGGTTAAATAGAAAATTCATTTATAATTTATATATAAATTTGAAAATTTCATTTATAATTAATGCGAATAAGAACAGTGAGAATGCGGGTGTGTTGGTAATGCCCTAGTAAGAAATATTTCTTATGCAAAATATTATTACACTGACTGCGCACGAATGCGGTGCGTTGAACCTGTGGTGAAATTTTCTAGTCTCAATTTAGCCTTGTTTGTATTCGGCGGAGGAATAACGTGGGAGTAGAATTTTAGCAGGGCTTCAGAAAAGTTGCAAGGAACCGTGAATGTACTTTATTCCCCAATCACGAACGAGCGAGTGGATCACGGAACAGTAAGAACCACATCACTTCCCATATTGCAACACTACACGTGCTTAAAGACTGTTCACGATAAAATGACCACTTTTGAAATCAACCTTAGGAAAAAAAAGTGACTGCCCCTGCCTACATATTTTAACGGGCGCGCTGAGTGACAAGTGACCAGTGAAGTTGTTACCGATAGAGGGAAAGTATTTCCATATCTTAACGTTAAATAAAATGTAATAGGTAACCATTTATAATTTCTTAAGTTATTTCTTTCACGTTCTGTTTATATATATATATATAATATATATATATATATATATATATATATATATATATATATATATATATATATACATATATATATATATATATATATATATATATATATATATATATATATATATATATATATATATATCGGAGTCTGAAAATGAGTAGATTTGTAAAATATTTACTTTTATAACAATTTCACAGTTTCACTTGACCGACGCGTGAATAAAGCGTTGAGGACCATACAAATGTTAATTTAACATAAGAAGGAATATTAAACAACGTGCATACAAGAAGAGCTTAAGCAGGGCCTTAAAAAGAGCTCATTCTACCGTGAAAAGTCTATAGAAACCATCAAGTGACAATCCTAAATCGTTTTGCAAAATCCTTTTGCGAAATGGATACTCTTATGCAACCCGATAAAAATAAATTTTAAAGTATCCAAAAATAGCTTTCCTATATTTGGTAATATTTAAATTTCATTTTCCTGCCTATTGGAAAATCGTTTTTATCTTAATGATTTGCATGACAGCTTTCGACTGTTGTCACAAAACGCTTACGTTGTCATTTCTGTTGGTATTTTTCGTTATAGTTTTTTGCTATGATAACTTTTAATTCACTCGTATAAAATGTGTATTTAAGTACGCAATTTCATTTATAAACTCCGCTTTTAAACTCATTTGTGTTAATGCGATAGTATTAAACCAATTTCAATATTCCGGAAAAAAAAGATGTTCAGGAGTAATTAAATAACCTCACTTTCTCGTAGGTCTAGGTACTAGAGCTAATATGGCCGAAATAAAAACCAAGTTAATTTTTGAGTACGTTGGCTAACCTGAATGTATATGCACTATAGGAATAATTACAAAGTACACGATTACAGCTCCTCGCATAAATACAACACAGTCTGTGTTAAAATAATGTTTTATTTGAACCCAAATGCGAGGAATTATTTAAATGTTCCTCAAATAGAAAAAAAAGGCCCTTAAATGTTTGCATGACATCATTCAAAACAAGTTAACAATATGATAATTTAAATACACAACCCCAAAATAAGTAACTATAAAAGGGCAGGAACAAAAATAAAAATTTCTCTCGAAATCAAATAAGTGTGTACTAAAAGTGCAAGTGTAGTAAAATTCCCTAGCAAAATCAGAAGACGGTCAACTCTCTGTTTTATTTGTTCCTGATTCTCACCTGAGGATTATTGTTAACATTTGGGATATAATCATTTAATATCTAACCGTAAACAAATGCGTGAAATTCTTAACCCTTTCTAACTCAAAAAATATTTCCTTTCACTAATATTTCGCACTCTTTCTTTCGCGCATTTTTATCATTTGTAAAAACGTCATTAAATATGCCTGTTTACAGTTTAGAGATAAATTGTAAGTTGTATGTATATCCATACATTAGTGCGTCTTTTCCCAAATGCATTCACATTTCTTCACGTTTACCGCATATAATAACATAAAATAAAAAGTGTAGGTCATGGAAATTAAATTTAAATTTTCCTCATGCAGGTACACTTAGATGACGTTTTTCTTATTTCGCATTGTATTTCTATTAGAGTAATTGACGACTGATATTCGCACAGAAAAGTTATAAAATGTCGCGTATTTAGCAACTCATTCCAGTTTACGTTCATTTGGAACGGATCCATTATTAACAAAAATATGGTTCTTGTGGGTGTAATATAATTATTGCATTTATTGACAGTGTAAGTAATTTAAAGAAGAGATTATTTTTTTACAATACTGTACATTTAATTGTAGCTGTCTCAATCATAATCGCTGAATCTTGCTCACAGTGGGCATTATCACCGCATGTTAGTTTTGCAAACCATCAGTCACGAAATAAGATAAATATTTCAGTAGCCATTTTAAACATTTCGCCTGGACCATGATTTTGGTGCTTATTCTGAAAGAATCTAAATGACTTATTATGAACGTCTCGAAACAGGAAAATATTAGGCTATATTTAGTGCTAACTGGAATATTTTAAAGACTGAAAGCCCAGCTATAACTTCTGCAAATCAGATTACTGATTTTTTTAGTAAATATCTCTGGCAAAAGTATAAATATTAACTTTATTTTATTTTATTTCATCCCCTGATGTTTTATTTTACTTTTAGATTGTAACATTCAAACATTATAACGCACTGGAGAAAAAACTCATTAATAGGTCTACATCTCCTTAATAATCCAGCCTCCTAAGCATAAACATTTATTTTCTTGCATGCGGTGGAATACCTTAGTAATTTTGTCAATAGTATCAACACTCATGGTAATTTTTTAACAGAAACAATTAAGTTTATTTCACTAAAATCATTGTTATGAATTGGTGTATGCTCCAATGTTCTCTGCTCACGTCACCATATCCTCTCATTATTTGTCAGCTGAAATATTCACAGTCTACATCAGCACACGGTCAATTTAAGTACACGAAATTTATTCTTATATATATTTACGATAAGAGAGTTTGTAAACTCAACTCTCTGCCTTTTCCCTAATGATGATTTCACATTAACTGTTTAAACCATATTTCCAAAACATTTATTGGCAATTTTGACGTCCATATATTTATTCGCAAATAAGTTGTTGGAAATTTTTATTTAAGTACCGTAGTATTTTAATTAAGATGTGTAGAACGTAATTGACAAGAAGTCGTTAGTCGCTTACCACGTCAAAACTTTTTCTTTGAACATTTTGTCACTTTTATTTTGTATTGTAACATTTTATTCTGATTTTGTGAATTGTTTGGAAAATGTTTTTGTATTTGATTACAATAAAAGGCGACATAACAGTTTTTCAAGGAAATTTGTAGGACTAAGTGAATTCATATCTAATTTAGCTTGACGCGCTTTATATTTAATTGTAGAATTTGCAAGAACTGAACCCACCAGCAAAGGTTAAACAGTGAGCTCAACATTCAACACTTTTAAAGTACACATCCATGCTCCCTGATCCATCAAGTATCTTGGTATAAATATTTGAAAATAATAATATAGGTGATCCTTGAATAAATATATATATTTATAAGTTATTGCTTCCTTTGAGAGGTCAGAAGTGTTGATTTTTTAAAATTATCATCATGTTTGTGTATTAAAATTTAACATACGGGTTTACTTGTAAGTAGCGGACAAGAGTAAAAAGGTATTTTGACGCACTATGCAGTTCAAAGTCCTTCACGTTGATATGTACCACACAGAAAAACAGAGCGTTCGTGTCGCTTTGCGATAGATCTTCAAAGAGGAAATTACTTATGTGGAAGTTAGATGATTGAGCCGGCGCGGTATTCGAATAAATGACAAACCTCCACTATTTGTTTCGTTCTTCTCACTGCAATGCATATACTTGAACACGGCGTATATTGACATTGCGAATAACAAACTGAGATACAAACCCTAATGTTACTTATTGATAGTCTTAGTGAGTGTATATACTTCGAACGTTTTAGTCTCCACTCCACTAAATCGATTCGCAGTATGCAATTAGAATATAGTACCTATAATATAAGCTGTGGGACAAACTATACATATAATAATAAATGACACCATAATCATATTTTGTGATATCATTTTAATGAATAGAGCAATGAACAGAAGGATTTCTACCACAAGAAAACAGTGATTCTAAAGGCGCTTTTGAAAGTGAAAAGATTTCAACAAATAGTTTAGGATAAATGCAAATTAATTTTAGCACAATGGTAAACGTTATGGTGTACGAAATATCATGTAACTATAACCGTATTCTTTTTGAATGATTCTTAATCCAACCAATTTTCGATGGAGCTTGCTTTATAATGCAAATGTTTAATTGCCCAATTGCGTCTAAGCGTATTGGGTCCTGCGTCACTCGAATAACTTGCCTTCAGAAGGCTGGCTGTAGGTTCCATCCTGGCCTGTCGCAGTGGAGGTACTGTAATTTCTTCCTAGTGGTTATCATTTCATTTTTTTTAAATATAAATTTGCTTCTAAATAATTTATTCTAATTAAATATTTTCCAAATAAGTCATCAATATGTTTAGTTATTTGCAATTGATTTCTTAAATAAGCGCTTTTATTTTAAACGAACAATAAAAATTCATCTCTTTTTTAACTATATAAAACAAAATTTTTAAAGGTCTCTTTTTTTTTAAATTTCGATTCCTAATACAGTTATTTTTTTTTAACTTGTCAATTCGTAATTATTTCACAATTTCTGGAATCATTTAACTTTCATCATTCCTTATTAACTTACATATGCTTGAATCCTTCATTAAATTGGCCAGGAAAATCATCTAATTGTATTAGTTCAATTAATATATTTAACAAATAAACATATGCAATACATTTTTAGAATTTTTAAAAGAACTTTATAACAGATGATTTCAAATATTTCCTTTTTTTTTGTTTCTCGAAACTTTTTTATAATTATTTAAAAACTTTATGGTGTATTAACAATGTCTTGCCTTTTTGCTTAAAGTCTTAAATAGTTCTTCTATATTTGTTCAATAGTGAAGCTTATTTAAGGGCCATTAAAAATAACTTTTTGTTATTTTGATAAATCACATTTTTACAGATTTCTGTCCAAACCATAGAAGATGGGATTTTCTTCGTTTATGAAATTAATGTATGGTATTTTTAAATGAATATCATTCGTGTTTGTTTTCCAAATTAAAATAACGAACATATTTATTTCGAATATATCTTTAAGACTTCCGGATATAGTGTGGATTTAACACAGCGAACAGGAAAATGAATGATGATCTAATAATCACTTACATACGTTAATATTAGGTAACAAAAAAATTATACAAGATAATTTGTGATAGTTAATTCCTTTACTACATTCATTTAGCTGTATAATTCGATATGATTTTCAGATTAGGAACAATTTGGAAAGACATAAAAGTCATCAAATAAATTATTTTCACAATATGGGATTAACTTCATACTATAAAAAAAATTTATATGCCACTAAGAGATCAGTATCAACCACATACAAAACCGTTGGAAGTTATTGCCAAGTTGCGTCGAAATTACTCACAGACTTAGATAACGTATTATACACGTTATTATATAACAGGAAATATCATACTTACATTTAGAATTTGTGTTGGTTAATTCATAACATAAACAACTGAAGTCTCAAGTAGTAGCTTGTCAAGAGTGCAACAATTTAAAACATAGAGTGGCTGCAAACTGCGATTAATCTACTGATATACTCTCTTGACTTTCTGTGCTTTCTGGAAACTGATCGATAGATATCAGGCGTCAGTTTTTCTGTCACTCACAGCTCACAGGTATACGTGTTTAGATAATGAATGCTCGTTGATTTCTTAACAGTTCGTCGCCATTCTCGAGTCGTGTGGGAGAACGCCGTAGCTTTCATTCAGCATTCGTAAGTAAGTAATGTTTTATGCAGCTTGTTGATGTAGAAGAATGGAAGTTCCTGTGGAATGGTTTTTTTAAAGGAAACACCAACCCGAATGCCGAGTTGTGTGCCTTCGTCTCTTGCGTTATTTGGACATTTAGCATCAGTCTTTTGAATATTGTTTATTCACATAATGCAATTAAAGAACAATTTTATGTCAATCATTTTTTTTCCAGAAATGAATATGTTTTTAAGTTTAGTACCGTGTTTCATCTAAACCTTGAAACGTGCGTTTACAAAACATTTTTCGTTTAATAATTTTGCTATCGGTGAGTTATGCCAGTAAAAGGCATTCGAAGATAAATATTTTTCCTGAAAATTGAAAAGGCGACATCGCAATTTATTTTTAGCAAAATGTATTTTTCCAGCAAATTCGCCATGGAGTCATAAAGCAGAACGTACACTACGTTAAATTCCAACGGTTGAAACGAAATTTCCTTTGTCGCAAAATGAATCTTCGTAATCTTACGTATGCTCACATGCCAACCTGCTCGTAATGTTTATTTTTGTTTATATCAGATATCGTACACTTCTTTCCAAACATAATCCACTGCCTTCAGATTGGAGTTATGAACAGTGACTTGGCGTTTTAATATTTCAAATAGTTATTTCAATCAGTTGGTATCATCTCGTCGTCATTTAAGTGGACTGGCCCACATGATATTTGAATACTTCTTTTCTTTAGTAAGGTGTTCTCACGTATAAACAGCTAAGAGCAGAGCTATTTGTGTTAATGCTCTTTAAATATTCGCTTATAGAAAATGTCCCGCATATGTGCCTTAAAATAATGAATGGGAGAATTCCAATAATAAACTAAACCTTTGAAGTTTGGATTCAGGCAGGCGAGCCACCGCAATCCTGCAACTTTAACTAGGTTATCTAACTGCGAATGTGTTGCCCATATTCATTTAAATTCACGGACTTCAAAGCGCGGTTCATCGCGGACAATGGACCGCTGCGAAACATTTTAAGGTCACTTGCCAGCTAATTTTGTGAGCTGAAATTGGCCCAATCTGTACAGGAATTTTTGAGTTGAATTTTGCTTGCTGCCTGTATTTCTTGACAGATAGTAAGTAGTTTAACTATATTTTTCTTCGTGTACTTCAGAACGATACAAGAACTTAAATGTCTTGAAGTACAAAACCATTGGAAACTTAAATATACATATAGGAGAACGATGGCAGAACTTAGATTCATTCTATTAATTAGTTTTATGTATTATATTTAAATTCCTCGGCAATAGTACCTTCAGCATCATGTGCAGGTGTATAAAAGCAGCCTCATAGAGTTTCTTGAGACAAATAACTCATTTTATATGAGGCAATAAAATGCGTACCGTCCATAACAAATAATATATAAAGATTAAAAAAGTTGTCAGAAATAGGTTAGGAAAAGATATACATTTCATTTAATCACAACGAGGCATATTTGAGTTTATAAAAATATTATGTTGCACGTGGAATATATTATTTTGCCAGAAACTTAAAGTGGTTTGCGAATAATATTCGCTTGGTAAACATTGGGGTGGTTAATTTGACTTTAAGGCCTTGCCGTCAGAAATCCGATGTCCACTACAATATGAATCCGGTAAAAATATGCCGTGCACCAGTAGTCACCACAAACGTCCAGTACAGTACCTGAATTCTCACTGGCCCAATAAGACGAAGAAACATATTCGCACATAAACAAAGGCCAATAAATAAAGAAAACATACGACTTGTACCAAGTCAATTTGGAGCCAGCAGTCAACTTCTCGATCGAAAAATCACTCATTAACGCTATGTACAGTGTCGTCAAGAGATATGGCGCAACTTCATCGCTATCACGTCTCCCTACATTCTAAGATGACTTGCTACCCATCTGCGGTAGGTCTCAGCAGAAATGCGAGTGAACTCCTGCTTCAGCATGATGAACAGCTACGAGGTGTTTGCGGGTGGCCTACATTCCAAATGGCGTTCTTATCCGTTCAAAAGTTCTTCAGTGCGGTTGAGGGATTGTAAGGTTTTTCAGACGCAGCTCCCGATCGTGAAATAACGAATTTATTAATACCGCCGGTGTTTGGTATTCTAGGTTAAAGATGACTTCTCGATTCTCGTGAGAAAACAATCGAGAGCCCTCGACAGCTAAAGTGTTGTCGAATGCCTCTTTCCCGATCTGGAAGCTCAGTTTCAACACGGAGCTGGCGAG
Organism: Dryococelus australis; assembly: GCA_029891345.1. Taxonomy (NCBI): domain Eukaryota; kingdom Metazoa; phylum Arthropoda; class Insecta; order Phasmatodea; family Phasmatidae; genus Dryococelus; species Dryococelus australis. Next base: position 278,959,327 of record CM057009.1, read on the forward strand.
AAGCATGGTGGCCGCATTTATTGCAAACGTGCATAAACTTTACAGTTCCGACCTTCTTAAGAGTAGTACATAACAGATAAAAGTTTATAATACATGTGGGGCATTATTGAATGCATGTAATTGTATCAATACATGTTCGGAAGTGCGGAATATTCTAGTATCTTGTACAATTTTTTGTAAGTGTGGAAATGGCCGAGTGGCGCACTGTCTCCATAGCTTAGGGGTAGGGTGGCCAACTTGTAGTCGAGGGGTCATGGGTTCGTGCCACGACCCCTCCGCGGCAGATTTTCAGTCCGTTTGTCGCACCGGGAATTTGTCTGCAAGTCGGTCTCACTTGAGCTTCGTCAACGTCAAGTGTCACTACAAAGTCAAGTTAAAGAGAGAAAATAGTGGTTATGTCACGTGGCTGCTAGAAACGTGAGATATAGGTTTTGGGATCGGGGCTCGGCTGACAAATTTATTTCTCATAATGTAGAAAACAATGTTATTGCTGCATGCAATGATAGTACTAATTAAATCAACATCTCCTATTATTTTATGAAAACATTTATAGGCTAGACAATTATTTTGTACGAAGCACATTACTTCATTAGTGGTAACGGAAAGTCGTCTGTTCCTACAGTAAAAAATTAAATCCTTTTTATTATTTGAGATTTGTTGTTTAGGCCTAACGCAGTTTTCTACAAAATCTTTAGTGTTGTATTTATTAAAACGACATTTTACGTATCGTCTTTTATAATTTCGTTAAGTATACTACAGATAAATGTATTTGAATGGACTGTTAGATCGGACTACTACGTAACAAATTATCTCATCATTTAACTGGCGTTTCTCTACGTTAAACAGTATGTTCTTTTAAAAATAGTAATGTCTTCAACTGCCAACCTTTGTATACAACATATTAGCCATTCACCGCGTCGCCATTTTCCCCAGCCAATAGTCTAATCATACATAGAGATAGTGGCTATTTCTAGAAATTTCACTTTAAATATCCCTCGTTACGCATTGATGAATAGAATAGTACTTGACTTGTACAGGATAAATCACTTAATATTTCAGAAATGGAAGGTGCTATTGATGTGTTGGTTTCACAGAATTTAAGTTTAGACAAGGGCTCATAATTGCAGCCCAGACACAGATTTCAATAAGATTTTAATAAATATTAGAATGTGCATTTCGTGAATAAATTTGCACTATTTCAAAAGGGACAATGCTTATTCACATCAAGAAAATAAAACTAACGGAAATTAGAATGCTAATGGGGTTTTTTGCAAGTAGTTTACGTGATATCGTAATATGACAGTGTTAAATACGTACAGTTGTCTGCTCCATTTAACTGCACCATGTATCAGCACTCTATGAAAAAACATAAGAGTGAATAAACAAATTGTGATAATCCTGACGAAGAAAGAGAAAACTGTCCTTCGCAGCATTAGTAAATACCATATTCCAGCATGTCCTACGTCTAGGTAGTCTGAACTATCACAAAGTAATGTCAAGGAGGTCTTCATGCAATCAGTGTAAAGGAAACAGAATATAAACACACGTAGCCTAGTAAATAAGCAATTAAATAGAGCAGACAACTGTAGGTAATTAAAATTGTCATGTTAACGATAGCACGTAAATTACTTGCACTAGAATCTTGCAAAAACACCATTGCCATTCTAATTTCCTCTAGTATATATTTTATTTCTCGGTGTGAATAGGTATTGTTCCATTATTCCATTATTGCTGGTACATCGTGTGTTTGCATTCGTCACGTTACCTGCCTGAACACACAGGAGGTAAGGAAAGAGTTGTGGTCGGGCGGTCGGTAAAACTTGAGTACTGCTGAGGTAGAGAGGTCTCGAAACGATAGTGCGCTTAGAATAACTATTTGGGCATGTTTGGCTCCCGATAGTTTCAAACGGCGCCTCCCGAAAGGAAGGAGCGCTGGTGGTCGAGATGGACATCGAGACCTGACTAGAAACTTAGAATAAACCCCCGGGTTAGGAATTCGGGCCAGCTATTCGATTCCCTACACTTCCATGTCCCCAGACCGTTCTGTTATGTCCTCTATGGACATGTTGGAAACGAAATAGGTCAATTACAAACTATGGTGATAATATGGGTTGCAACTCATCGCTGAAAATTGTTTCGCAGAACCTGGGAATTCATGCACCCATGCACTAAAGCCAGTTATCCAAGTCCATTCCGTACTGCCCTGTAGATAACATTCTCTAGGCATTCGCCACGCACACGTACGTTCATAGAATTGTCACAACACGTAGCATGGTATATTTCCTCGTGAATTCATGTGATGGCTGTTGCTGGTAAAGACCTACTAGTGAGAATATTTTTATAGGGTACGGCTTTTCAATACAATACCACTGATTTCCAGCAATGTGTCACGTGAGTATTGCCCATTTGGTATATTTTGTCTCTGTTTGAATGTTTGTATGGTGCTTCCACCACGCTGTTTTCTTTCATAAAGCGTCTGTCAGAAAAACCCTGTAACCAGAAATGATAAAAGACGTTTTCAAGCAGAGATATGCTACTCAACACGAATAAAAAAAATCAATAAATTGATGAAGTCTGTCACGAAATACATGGCATGGAGTCGTTGACCGACAGGCAAAAGAGGGAAAGCAATAATTATGAAAGGGGCGAGTATAACGAAATGCGGACGAATCACCGAGGTTGTGGTTTGGTTACGGAGCGTCCCTCTAACAGGCGAGCGATAGCCACCGGAACAGAGGAGCGGGGCAGCGTGTGAAAGTGATTGCGCTAGCGCTGAGCGGGGCGGCGCGGCGCACAAAGAAGCGGTGACACGACAAAGCAGGCCCACCGAGAGAGCAGTTCGCAATCATAATGCGCGTCGGGATCCCTGCTGGCGCCACATCAAACAGCAGCGTGACGTCACGCCGTCGAGTGGCCCTCTGGTCGCTCGCTCACGTTTCACCCTGTCCGACACCACACTCGGCGCGCTCCTGCCTGCCTGCTGTTCATTTGCCGCTGACCGCGAAAACTGCATTCCGATTACAAAACAACACCTCCACCTGCCTCTAACTCGCTTCTAGAATGTTGCAGTTGTCGCGCGTGCTTTCCCCCGACCTCCCCATACCACCCCTCCAACCCCTTCTTCCTTCCAACCTCAACCTGACACTTCAAAATTCTACCAAATATACAGGACGCGTGAAAATTAGGTATAGACTGGTTTACGGATGATTGATAACTTTTTGAAATCAACTTTTGAAATATGTCACTGCTCTCTTACCTGCATATATTTTAACGGGCACACTAGCATACATTCAGTTAAGTTGGTAACGATAGAGAAAAAGTAGCTACACATCGTACCATTGTATTTGATTTACTTGGTAATTTCTGAACGCTGACTTAATTTCTTTTGCTTTCTGTTATTTCTGTGCGTCTGACTCAAAGATTTGGCAAATTTGCAAAATGTTAATTTTTATAATTATTTCACAGTTTCACTTGACCCGGGAATAATTAAAGTGATCATGTCCATGGAAAAATTATTTGTATTTATGGTGGAGGAAGAGATGTGCATACAAAAATAAATCTTAAGCAGGGCTTTCAAAACTACTCAGTTCACAGTGAACACCCTAAAACATTTAGGAAATTCCTCATTACGGTAGTGAATAGGACTGCGTTTGCATGAAACAGAACGTATTCTGGTCCTTATAACGGTAGCACTCAATCAAATAAATCACTCCGTATTAACATTTTCCATAGGCTCCGAATTTTCCACCAGTTTCTGTTAGGCGTTCGGGAATAACCTCGACAGACTACTGCAGGAACTAAGATGGAATGTTGGTTCAAGCAGGCCGAATACTGTCGTGCAGTCTACCCAAACTCTGTAGTTTGTTTTAAAACATTTCTTTACGAATAGAATACTTTTTAGAGAACCTACGAGCACTTCTCAGTGAGTAGCTAATTGACAAACATCCAGTATATACTATCTCAACGAATGCTACCCCTGACTATATAAATTACAGTAGTGGATAATCAATAATTTCAGCAATACCAGTATTAAAAAACCGCCAGGACAACACGCTGAAATCACTACAAATTGGTACACGCACAACCAAATTGGGAGAAAAGTATGAATTCTCTTCAATTTGAAAGAAGAATGAATTTTTATTTGTAACAGTTTAAAAACATTTCCCTAGCACTTACTTATTTCAATGTTTTTAAATATCAATATTAGGAACCTGTTTTTGATCAATATTTAAACGTATTTCCATTCTAGAAGTTTCAATATAAAAATTTTGGAAGAAAACCTGCATCAAGCAAGGTAATCACAAAAATTAAAAAGGCTGTGCTCAAAAAATATTGGTACTAATGTAAACAAATATATTTCATAATTGATTATATATGCATTCCTTTGAAACGGAAAAATTATAACTTTGGCGGCTGAAAAGCATGTGTGAAAAATATATATAAAATATCTGTAAACATCAGTACTAATTTTTGATTACACGCAACCAAATTAATCGTTATGATGGCCTTACTTGTTGAAAGGGGAGGGGTAGGTATAAATTTGCTTCCTGCAGTATTCAGAATGGGAATTCGCTTAAATTTTGATTGCAAAAATGTTCATAAATATATATTTTTTTAAACACTTGGATCCGTCACTACTAGAAAAATATTTTACAGTGTTGCATAAAGAGAATTTTTCTGACAAACTCAAATTAATTTGCTAGACAATCTACTAAATGGACTGCCAAACTCATGAATGAACTTACTCTGGCATATAACAACGCAACGTTAAAACACGAGTAAGTGTGATCCGATGCCGCTGAGATGTGTTTCAGGTTTATTTAAATATCGAGTTCAGGTAGTTCTACCTGGAATTTCCTTCGAAAAGCTCAACTTGTTCTTCATTTTCCCATAACGTTATTTAATTCGCACGTAATTTCTGACGTGCTGAACGTGAACATTGAGTATGTGGTATTTCAACAAATAAAACATTGTAGCGATATGAACACACAGCATTGGGTCAGCCGTATGTATCATTTACTCGGGGATATAAAGTGTCATGGTATGAGAAATGCATGTTATTTTAGATACAGGTTTTACAATTCTGTCTTCACAATGGCATTGTTGTAAACACGCAATAAGTTGGCTACTCAGTAAACTCATACACCAGGACAGTGAGACTTGTCTTAGCCTATGCGCTAGCTCAGTATGAATTTACCATGAAAATGAACAGGAAGAGTTTATATCCTTTTTGAGCCATGAAACACACAGAAAATAAGCATAACCGTACAAGAAAATCCTAACACTAGGTTTGTGCTTGAACTGCACGAGTTACAAGTTTATGCATATAAGTTTAATCGTATTTCGGTATTACGATAAATCATAGTTATTTTGTAACATTCGAACTGTCATGCTTCTAAGAGAGTTCGAAATCAACGTTTATGAATACAGCATTCTTCTGGAACATTTCTTGTAAAATATTAGTTAACAAACTCTCCAAACAAAAAATAAAGTACTAAGCTCGCGCAATTTTTTCATACTTCCTTAACTTCACTGCTTGGAATTTATTCATCTCTGTATAGAATATGTTTAAGATTTATACTTTGGTGACGTACAATTTCAGATTGTAAACAGCGTGTTTAACACAGTAATAAATGCCAGGATACTGTTTTTAATATATTTCGCTTCTCTTCCGGCCTGCACACAATAGTAACGCGTGTATTTGAACTTGATAGAAGACTGAAGTGTGTCTATAGGCTGTTCGCTGTAAAATGAGCATTTTTGAAAAGCCTGCTTAAGGTCTACTTTCAAGCGCGTTGTGTATTTTGCCGCCTTATGTAAGATTAACATTGTCATGGGCCTCATCGCTTAGTTCATGCGTCGGTCAAGTGAAACTGTGAAATTAATAGATGAGCAAATATTTCACAATATGCTAATTTTTACACTTCGATACATAAAAAAACCAGAAAGTGAAATAAACAATTTAAGTTATTACAAATGTTTACCGAACACTTTTTATTCGACGTTGAGTTGTAGAACTAATTTCCCTCCTTTGTTGCCAACTTTACTGGCGAATGTCACTCAGTGTGCCCTTAAAGATATGCATATGCATGCAGGGGCAGTGACTTTTTTCTTGATATTCAATTATATAGTGCTCACTTGATCGTGAACAGCCTTTAGTGTTAAGTTACTTTCGTTGAGGCACGATAACGCCACAAGAAGTGGCAAGCTGTGCCAAGCCGGAAAGCTAGTTCTGAAAACGAGGCTTCGTCACTTTTAGCGGTAACACTTATATTAAGACTGCTAGTACTGTATGAACAAAGAATAAGTCTACCATCTTCGAACTACCGAAAATACTATTCTTGCACTATACATTTATTCTTACGGCTGTTACCTGTATTTCAATGTTAACGCTTTGAACAGTCATTAGAAATATTATTCTTTCTCGTAACAAGGTACCGCAGGTAGGGTTCCGCTTACAGGTTTTGAGTATAATTTACCTATATTCCTCGTGACACTATGCTGTTATTTATTTATGATCATTATCTAATGATATTGAAGACTAATAACATTTCAAGAGCATGGAATATCATGCGCGTATTACATTTTTGAGACCTGTATTTATTGAAATTACTAAGTGTGCTACAGTAAGAAGGCCTAATTATATTTTTACCGCAACCGTACCATGGTTTTCGCAGAAAAAAAACGGAAGCATATTTGAGGTAGCACGGGCAGGAATTTTACATAAAATGCTTAGTAAAAGAAAAAGTTACAATTCGTGGAAATTTCCATATTTTGGATATCTATGTTCACACATGCAAATACGTACTTATATTTAGCTCAGTTAATTAATAATGTATTATTTGGAGTTTAGTGTTCTCAGAAGATTATCTTACAATTTTTTTATCTCCCATTTGCTTAGCCAAAGAAAGGACATTAAAAATACATTAATTTACTTTTCAAAACAAATTTCCTACTTTCATTATGTGAGCAGGAAGGAGTTGTATTGCATTAAAGACAGCTTCAGTTCAAGTTCCGGCGAATTCGATATACGTGTGGTGATTTCAATTTATTTAAATTGAAAAACCTGTCATCATAATAGGCATTTGTGTATTGAGTAGCAGGTGCTAAGTTGACAAAAATATTGAAGATGATTATAAATATATATGTGAGAATTATTCAACTATATTAAAATAAGAACTAAACTCTATCTATATTTATGTGTTTAATTTAATATTTAGGTTGAGTTAAATAGCATGGTTTATGATTTAAAGTTAAAGATGTTAACTGGAGTATAAATGTTTCTGGAAGCCGTTACAGAAAAATAGGGATAGAAAATTCATAAATAACCATTTCTACAGTCATTGTGAACAAATATTATGACGGAATGATACATTATTTTATAGCGATGCTTTACACAGCGCTAAAACGTACAAATTGGCGGAGTAAGAAATAGCTCGATTGTAATGCATCGCACTGGCAAAATATGTGCTGACTAAGTTAGCGAAAAATATTCTCTAGGGTTATTGTTTCTTCATTTTTATATATTCGCTCCCGAAAATCTGTGTATTTTTATCGAACTGGGTTGTCTGCTGCACTACACATTTATATATAACAACTGACGTTTGGAGAGCCACTTTGCATGAAGACTGCATATAGTGAGGCGTGAAGCATGAGTGTCACCTACTGCTTAGTACTTAATTGAAGGCTTAGATTCATCCCTTTTTGTAGAAATTCGTCGTTTTCCTGTCATAATTTTAGTTTCAGGGGTATTATTTTAAATTTTTTGTTACAGAAAATTCACAATTTACCAGTTGCTCAGTACGTTTGTATCTCATTTTCGCTGTGTGTTATTTCTTGCTTGCAAAAAGGGAGGAACTTATTCATAAAATATAAATATAGTTTCTACTTTTTACAACAAGCAGATAACACAAAATTAAAATTATAGGCTGTTCACGGTAAAATGAACACTTTGGAAAGCCCTGCTTAAGGTCCACTTGTATACACGTTGTGTGTTCTTCCGCCTTGTAAAATTAACATTGCCACGGGCTTCATCACTTTTTTAATGCTTCGGTCAAGTGAAACTGTGAAATTATTAATAAATTAAATATTGTAAAATTCTGCTCATTTTACACTTCGGTGCATTAAAAAAGAACAAAAAGCGAGATAAATAATTTAAGTTATCACAAACGGTAACCTAACATTTTTTATTCGACTTTAATATATGGAACTACTTTCCCTTCCAGCGCTACCAACTTTACTGGGCACATGTAAATCAGGGTGCCCGTTAAAATATGCGCAGGCAGGTAGGTGCGGTGAATTTTTTCTAAGGTCGATTTCGAAAGTGGTCACTTTATCGTGAACAGCCTTTAAGCACAAAATATTATTAAACAACTAGTAAAATGAAAATTTTGCATAATCGTACATTGCCAATAATTACTGTGAACCGGAAAAGATGACGCGAAAACGAAGAATTTCTGGAGAAGTGGTGAAGCCGAGGCTTATAAAAGTGATATGTGAATGTCGGGCGACAAGCGGCCGTCGCGGCAGTTGGACAGAACGCCCCAGGCTCGGGTAGAGTCGCCTTGCAGCGCAGAGGACGCGACTTGAAGGTTTGTTGCTCGCAGCCGGACCACCACAATTTCGAGGTTCTCCGTTTCCTTGCCGGGCTTCATCCCGTGGTCTCTTCTTCTAGTGACATGATCTTAAATCATTGACTTTTGCCTGGATGCTGCTACTCCTTTCTCCCCCGGCCTGCTCCGCCGAGCCATTCCCCCTTCCCACCCCCTACCCCCCTCGCGAGTAGAGAAGGGATCACGCCCTCTCCGTCTGGCTTGACCTCGGCGGCCCCACAGCTCCTAGGACCTCTGTGGCGATGCAGTAGCAGAGTCGCCGCACCCTCCCGGCCGACCACCGCCCATTCATCGCCAACTACTTCGTGGGTCTTACCTCCGTCTCCCCCAAACAACCCCCCTCCCCCCGCACGTCTTCGTCTTCAATGGACCTCCACCTGGCCGTCCTGCTGCTGCTGCTACCCCCAGCTTCATCTCTTCCGACGTGGCCGGCGAGGCGCATCAACAACACCGCAAATAAACACGCAGAGCTTACACACAATCACAACATTGTCTAGCCCTGCATGCGTGGCTTCTTCACACTTTTTGCATCTAGCGTTTGTGAAAACACCCCTTGTAGAACGTGTTCGCTTGTTTTCTGGTTGTGACATGTATCACCAGCGTTTTATGATTTTTTTTTTTTTAACTTAGAAGTACCTTATTTTTGTTTAATTAAAACCTTGCATATGTTTTACAATATTTTAATTAAACCAAGTATTAATAAAGACAGAAAAAAATAGGTGCAGTAAGTAGTAAGAAGTAGTTCTTATGTAAAATATTATTACACTGCGTGCGCACGAGTGCGGTTCGTTTTTCCTCTGGTGTAATTTGTAAGCTTTGTTTGCATGAGGCGGAGGAACGTCTTGGAAGTAGTACTTTAGCAGCGCTTTAAAAAAGATAAAAGTAACAGCGAATGGAGAATATTTTTTCATCGAGCCACAACCTGCGGGCTGAACACGAACTCCCAGACAGCAGTCGTTATGCTCCGGAGACACAACGAAACACAACGCGAATACAGTGATTACAAACTTCACTGTTGTACGCGTTTCGTTCAAGTTCAAAGCGTACCGAAATTCTGTGACGCCACAGAACTAACGTATACATTGAAAATCGTCATGTAAATTTTCTTTAAATATTATGGCCAGGCAGACATAAATGCGTACCTTAAATAATAAATTTAACTGAAAATAAAACTATAAATAACGTGGGTGACAGTGTCATTAGCTATTATTTGTGGTTGATAAACTTATATAGCTCACCGAGCACGACATCTGATGGCGAGAAAAGCAAACACTTACGCGACATCAACCAAACAACCAGCAACAGTAACCAACAACAACCAAACAGTGACCAACGAAGACTGCTACAGCTAGGTCTATATAGATATACATATCTTGCGAATGATTCAAAGTCTTTTACATCATATTAAAGTGTGTTATGTTTATTTCTCGGCCAATTAGTTGAATATAAATCACGTGGAGTGTCAAGTTTCAGGTATCCACGGACAATCATACACGTGTTGAACAGCGCCCTAGAATTGCGGTGCTGGCGGCACGAATCGTCGGTTCTTATTCACATGTTGCGGTGATCGCCGCTGCGACGCTACGTCATCAAACTCCGAAATTTGCGGTAAAATGACGATACGCGAGAAATTCGTACTTACCTTACCGAACATTGCGATTTGTGTTGATAGTCATCAGCCCGCTGCCGTCGTAACGATGAGATCGCGAATCGGTCCGACCCCCACGACCGGCACCCTTTTCTGAAGCAAGCTGATTAAATGGAGATTAGCAGAGTACGCTTCTCAACAGGTGACTCCACACACCCCACAACTTGGATCGCATGAACATTTGTGGAGGTGTGTCGTGATATTACTAAGACTCCGTGACCTGTGCCTGCCAATTGATGCAGTGTCACGACAAATTAAGCTTGTCGGAGGGAGAACGCGTAATAACTTTCGTTCGACTGTCGATGGAATTTCACTGAGTGCAGCAGAACAAAGTTAAGCTGCGAAATTCGTCGCCGTTGTGTAGGTAATTGTAATTGCAAAAAACCAATTGGATGAGACGCTTCATGTCCGATACCAGTCGTTCAATTTACTAAGACGTTGTGAATATAATCATGCATTAACGAGCGTACAGATAATTTTACTTCAGTCATAAGCTTACTTCGCTGGTTTTACAACTGTTTATTATATACAGAACAGAACGTTGCCTACGTTTGTTTATTATTGATATATTTTTAAAACTATTAAATTGATTTTTAAACGGAAACTGAATAAGAGCAATTTCAACTTCTGCATTCATGGCAATAGATTTCTGTAACGCAGTAAAGCAAAATATAATAACCTTTGATAAAGAGAATACAAATCAAGAATTTTACGTGCGTCGGAAAATTGACGTTTAAACTACTTAACTGTTATTTCCTTTCCATTACAGTGTCCTTCTTTACTCAAGAACTCAGTTTTTTCAATGGCTTAGTTTGATTTTATCTTCATTAGTAATGTTAAACCTTAGGCATTTCAGAAGTTAGACTCAGATTCATGACCTCTATCTAAAATCAGGATCAGTTAATACAGATGCTTTGGTGACTTTTACTTATTGACACAGGTTCGCCTTCAACAATCCATTTAGAAGATGCATTAAAAATTAGTTAATTAGATTATCTGACAGAATGGTTGATATCAATCCAGGTTTTTAGATTCAGTAAATAAAGCTGGGATTATTATTATTATTATTATTTTTTGCATTTCTTATGGCTGCTGATTCTCGCATTATTTTACTTGAAATACTATCACGAACTGGATGATTTACACGCAAAGTTGATCTGAGTTGTAGGAGAAACTGTTTCCTATCTCGATTTTAACCTGGTACTTAAGCGTCATAATTGTCATTCTTTAATCTAAGCTTCGTATCACTAAGGGTAAACCAATGTTATAATTTAAGTCAATATAAAGCAGGTGTATGTGGGTTTATGACTATGTTATCATCAAAAATACCTCCATCTGAAAGGTTAAACGTTTTGTAAATGTAGAGCGGAATTATGTACTTAAATATTGAAAATTAATAATTTTAAAAATCATTCAAAATTGAAGTGTGAAATAGTCATTGTATTTTAGTTCGTCTGTGGTTATCATTACAGCTCACCCATATGCGTTACTAAACTGAGAGGTGATGCAAAATATTGCCACAAATATTTTCAGGCTACAATTTAAGCCATGTACTTACTGACTTAGTCGTTATGTTTAATGAAGGGTTTTGTAAAGAAACATCACTGGTTGGAAACACGAGTTAATCACCTCGTTTACACACACCAGGTCAACAAGTGTTAAGGGGGGCCGTGGTGGCTCAGCGGTTTTATTGTTCGCCTCCCACCAAGCCGAACCGGGTTCAATCCCCGGCAAGGTCACTCCCGGAATTTCGCGATTGGGAATCGTGCCGGACGATACCGCTGGTCGGCGGGTTTTCTCGGGGGTCTTCCGTTTCCCCCGCTCTTGAATTCCGGCGCAGCTCCATTCTCACCTCGCTTCACCCTAATCGGCTCTCAAGGCCTCCTTTTTAAGAGCCGCCCAAATCTCTCAATTCAACTTAACAAGTACTAATATTTTTTTGAATGTGGAATATCCAGCCAACCAAAGTGCTCTTCGGACTGATACCGGCTTTCTGGAGTTGGATTTTTGAATTAAGACTGGTTTTTTTTTTTTTTTTTTTTTTTTTTTTTTTTTTTTTTTTTTTTTTTTTTTTTTTTTTTTTACAAATTAAGTTATTTTAAATTTTACAAACCGGTTCTTGCTTGGAAACTTCGAACAACTCTTGGCGGTGAGACTTTCTTGTCTGATTTCTCGTTATTCTATTAGTACGAACAATAAGAAAATGAATAATTTATAACCAGAGTGAGTGATCAGATTTGGACGGCTCGTAACAGCGAGATCTTACGAGCCGACGAGGGTGATTGTGGTATGGAGCAGCGCTGGAATGAAAGGGCGGGGGAGACGGGAGATTCCCGACCGTCGGCAGTGTCAGGCACGATTCCTACATGCGAAAATCCGGGAGTGATTCGGCCGGTGATTGAACCCGGTTCGCCTTCGTGGAAGACGAACAGACTAACCGCTCAGTCATCGCGGCCAATAAGAAACTAAAAGTGTTACGTAAACTATGTGCGCGTGACGAGTTACTACCTATGTCTGCATTACGAGCTTTGTATATGGCAGAGGTCGTTAGATGGCAATTTGGCATGCAAATTACGTATAATAATGGATCATATGTAAATGACGGACGACGGTGAGTCAAATGAAAAACCTTAATTTTCTATCATATAGTGTACTGAAATTCTGTGATGAAATTCGGTGGGTTTTATTCGTTCTTTACTTTAAAAAAAAGAGCAATGGACCTCTGGTGCTGAGATGCATGTTGACTGTGAAGCCGCCATCTTGATATTACTGGTTTTCCTTCGCATAGAGTGTTAGCTTCGTTCTTACTAACTGCCTGTTATGCATAGGGACCCGAGAATTTCGCGGGTTTATTTCTAAACAAGTTGTAATTCACACACGTGTACGGTCATGTTACGTTTGTAATTGGTCGATGTGTTGTTTGACACCTCCTGGAGATAAATGAGCCAATAACGAACATGCAATAAATTGTGTGCCCAACCACCGCTTTTTACTACCACAACAATAATTCTATAAACATTATATATATATATATGTATGAGAGTATATAGGATTGTGAAGTCTAGCCAACAGGCCTTTGAACTCGCAAATTTCTCGGGTCTCTAGCTATGCGTCACATTATAACCCTTTCTTGTATCGTTTTATAGGACAGTAGAATAGTGTTTCCACTTTTTTTTTTCGTGTATGTATTTAGCGTTTTCATTTGATTCGCCGGCATGCATTACATTGCCGCACAAAAATAAGTTGTTTGCAGGAACGTGGTTTTTACTTACGCAGAAGTACCCACCTTGCAAAATCATAAATAATTCTCTCATAATATTTTTTAATGTCTTAAATAAAACTTATTAATTAATTGCGGTATCGCTGTATATGGTATCAATAAAACATATTAATGAAAAATTACCGCAGATCAGAAACACAGGCTATGCCCAGTTCTACCTGATTCCCCCTCTCTGCATTATATGACTACTACAATTTCCTTTTAGTTGCTGTACATTTGTGTAACCATCATCACAAAATGTTTCGTGTGCAGTTTTACTGAACATTAAATATTTTTCACATACAGTAATTGTCAATATATTATATGTACATGTGTCTACATCACTTAAGATTTACCAGCTAATGATACTTTTAATAATCTTTCAATGGGATTGACTCCAGAACTTATCAGTGAAACAAGAAATTTTTAAACCATCTCTGAGCCTGCTTCCGCTACAGAAGAGCACCCTTGCTATGTTGTGTGTTCGTGAAGTTAAATGTTAATGTAACTATAACATTTGTTAAGTTTGGTATCAATTTTACTCAAGAAGTGTGAAAAGGGATGTGAACGAAGAATCAGAGGAAGAAACATATGTTTTGTATGTTTGTTCCTTTGGAGTGTTCACGGACGAAATTATGTCATCAAATTACATTCAGTTTATAAACAGGATATGTTCTACAAAACAAACCATGAAGTCATACTTCCGTAACATGGAATTAATTCCACTCCATCCAATTTTCAGCCTGCTCGTCCTCTCTGTCCTAATATGGACTAAATAGGAAAAGGCACTCCCCCCACTTATCAAATGTAAAATTATTTGATCCCAATAAATGCATATTTCATAAACAACTTAATCTGAATCAGTAATTTCGGTCAGTGAGATGCCAAATCAGTTAAACGTGAGTCAGTACACTCCTACCAACTGACGAAACGTTGAAATGAACTTATAACCTGAGCCTAGAATCTATGCAATTCAATGAAAATATAAAAAAAAGTCACTGTTAATTCAGTAGAAGAGTGTCGCTACAACGTTCAGTATGGATTCACTTAGGCCAGTATGGATTCACTTAGGCCAGTAAGGTATTTTTCATTGGTCTGGGGTCAGTTTTGTTCTAAGGGTTTACAGCGTATTTTTACATAGCGCGTTACGTCGTTTTATGAATACTATTCCACGGGCGGAAAAAAAAAATATATGGTGAAAGAAATTTCAACAACTCTTTTACAAAACTGAATTACAATATTTTAGAGCACTTCCTGGCATCCTTACGAATACCTGTATGTAATTGCAGAATTATGTTCAATTGCATAATCTCAAAATGAGATAATGAATATTAAATTTAGAGTTGGTGTGACCTATGATAAATTGATGGAGGTGTAATGGTTGGGTGGTGGGAATGGTGGCTGGCGGTTGTGGGACAGGGGGAGGGGCACAAGAATGGCACTCATCATTGCAAGAATGGTTATCCAAAAAATGTTTTTCAGAGTAACGGACTAAAAATATTCTCCTTATAGTGTAATAATGAAGGGGCAACTCGTATCTGACGAATGAATATATTGTAGTGAGATGTGAGTTCATATAGTTGATATCACGGTACGAATTTGCTGCTTTTCGGGGCATTGCGTGTATTTGTGTAAACGGTTTTTCGCTACAGTGTGTGATTATACAGGATGATTTCAGCACCCGTATCACTCCTTTTTCTCGGAAACAGCACGACATCAGGGGTTCGCGACAAAATTGTAATAACTATGCCGTAGATTGGTAGTAACAGCATTCCTACGAACATACCGGTGGTAGTGGTACGTTGGGGGGGGGGCGAGTTTTTAAATTGCAACAAATGAGAACAGGGGTCAAATATGGTATCGTTGGATAGATCGTCCAAAAAGAAACAACATTTACAAAGACAGTTGTTTTCGGATGTGCATAATTTACGCAAAATAAAATTAATGATATAAGTATATGTTTTGGACGTGCGTAGTTTACGCACAATGAAAATGAACGAAAACTATTGTTATTCGTGCCACAATCAAAAGGAAATCAACGAAACATGTTGTTTTTCTGGTGTGCATTCCTATTTTAAGTGCAGTCAAAAGTATGTCGGGTGTACTGTAAATACCGGTATGGTGTGGGAGATCCACTATGAAATGGGAACTGGGAATACACATTCGCACACAAAACCCTTCATAAATGTTCCAAATGTCGGCTATGCTGTATCATGCAAGACTCAGCTCTCCTTACGTTTGCGGTTCATCGGCGGACCTCAGCACAGCTGAGCGATTCACATGCTGCTCTGATTCTAAATTTCATGTGTTACCTCGTTGTTGGACGCATGCAGTGGACGATGTCTTTAATCCCCCCCCCCCCCCCCAAAAGAAGTATTTTGGGGACAAATTTGGAGAACGTGGTGGCCAAGTTAGAGGACCCATTCGTCCAATCCACCGTCTGGGAATAACACGTAAACAACTAGCCGAGCTCTGCGTGAAAAGTGAGCAGGGCAGCCAGCCTGTTGAAGCCACAGTGTTAATCGCAGAGCGAGAGGGACATCTTAGATCACCTGATACAAATATATTCTCTAGGAAGTCTGCATATGTTGCACCATTCAATTGCCCTTCAAAAAATTATGGTACTATGACACGCTGTCCGAGAAGGGCACACTAAGTATTAAATCTCCACACATGCTGGCCATCCCCTTGACGGGGCCAATGTGGGTTGACTGCAGACCAGTAATGGGCATTATGTGTGTTAACGGCACCATTACTCTTGAATGTGGCCTCATCAGTCAACAAAATGTGGCGATGAAAAACATGGTCCCTGCTCAAGTACCAGTTACAGAAATCAATGCGCTTAGGAAAGTCATTATTCGAAAGTTCTTGTTGCAAACTGTACATGGTACGGATTAAACGATTATCAGCGAGGACTCTACGCTGTACCTTGATACAACCCTGAGTCGCGGGCAATCCTCCGTGTAGAATCAAGAGGATTAACTACCATGGCAGCAAGTAAATGAACAGCCCTCTCGTCTCTCACAGGTCATCTTATGCGACAACTTATGTTGCGTGTCGGTTGTACTAGCCCGGTTGTGCGCAAGCGACATGCACGACTCTGGAAGACTTTTTTCAAGTGATGGACGCGCTGTGGATGTCTCTCTGCGTACAAACGGGCAGCAGTTCTGCAGTTCCGATGACATGTCAAATGCTTTTTCGTTTGTGAACGGCATTCCATTCAAAAAGCAACACCACAGACAGGCAATGTCTGACACTGAAACAACACACCACGATAAATGGTTGCAAAGTAAACAGAATTACTGTCTGAATGAACGAACTTTCGATTGACAGTTAACTTGCATGCAAAGCCTGCAGGTCCTGTAAGTGGCAGATGGCTTATCTGCTTGCTGCGCAGTGCTGCATTATTCTCCGCTTTTGCTCGAAAACAGCCTAATACCTACTGCACGAGTCCATGCAGTAAGGCACACAAGTCACAATTCAAAGCGAGTCTCACACTTCAACCGGAAATACCGTAATGGCGAGCATTGTATATCTGACGTGCATAATTTACGCAAAACCAAGGATAAGAGGATAAAAGTAACTATTATTATTAGAATGTATCAGAACAAATGCAGAGAATAAGGCAGCACTGCGCAGCAAGCAGATAAGCCACGTACAGGAACTGCAGGTTTTTCATGCAAGTTAACTGACCATCGAATGTCCGTTCATTCTACATTAATACGTTTTACGTTGCATGAACGACAGAATCAGAGCAGCATGTGGATCTATCATCAGTGCTGAGATGAGTCGAGCAACCGTGAATGTAAGACGGAGAGCAAAGTCGTGTCTGATACACGAGTGGTAGACATTTAGAACACTTATGTAGAATGCTGTGTGCGAATGAGTGTTTCCAGTTCATAGTTCACGGTAGTGTTATTCACAGTACACACGACGTCCTTTTGATTGTACGTACACTAGGAATACATGCCAGAAAAACAACATTTTTCGTTGATTTCCTTTTCACTGTAGTACGAATAACACGTTTGCGATCAATTGTTATTGTGCGTATACTATACACGTCAGAAAAAATATGTCTTAGTAAATGTTGTTTCCTTTTAGATCATCTATTATACTACCCACATGCCCACTTGCCATTTCAAAGCTCACCCCGGTCCTACCTCCGGTATTTTTGGGGAAATACCAATCAATGCTTGATATAGTGTGTAGTTATCAAAGTTTTTTCGCGAACCGGTGTCGTGTTGTTTCCGAGAAGAAGGAATGATACGGGTTTCTGTGAATTACATATATGTACACACACACACACACACACACACACACACACACACACACATATATATATATATATATATATATATATATATATATATATACATATATTCTGTTCGCGCTATCTTCACACTTTTTGAATCAAACCTTTAAAAAATCACCTTATGTGTGATATTTTTAGTTGTTTCCTAAATTAGTCATGTATCATAAGCATTTCAGACAAGTGTTAACATAAAAGTACCTTCTTTTTGGTTAAACTGAACTGTAATATATATATATATATAATCTATTTATTATAATTTATAATTAATAAGAACGAAAGCATAGAGGAAGTAGGTGTGTTTGTAATACCTAGTAAGAAATAGTTCTCGTGCAAAATATTGTTAAACTGAGTGCTCACAAATGCGGTGCATTGTCCCTTTGGTGTAGTTTTCTAGACTTGGTTATGCTATCCTTGCAAGAGGCGAATGAATACCCTGAAAGTAGAACACCAACACAGTTTCAGTAAAGTTGGATTTAACCGTGTCTGGACTATAAAACTTAATTTGTGTGTCCATGCGTGCTGCGATATTGTAGTGGTAGTGTGGTACGCCACTGTCGCTACTCAAGAAATGAACCCTCGATGACATTTTTTTTTTTTTTTACATTTAAGAGCTATACGAGGTCTCGGTGGCTGAATGATTAGCCTGCTCGCCTCCCACCAAGGCGAATCGTGTTCATATTTCGCACGTGGGAATCGTGCCGGACGATGCCGTTGGTTGGCGGGTTTTCTCGGGGAACTTCCGTTTCCCCCGCCCTTTCATTCAGGCGTGCTCCACACTCACCTCAATCACCTTCATCGGCTCTCAAGACCTCGCTGTTAATAGCCGACCAAATTACTACACTTCACTTCACTTCACTTCATTCAAGAGCTATGGTAATGCGCCTTCCCGAAACATACAATCAAGAACGGAATTTGACATATGTAATCAATTTATATGGGATTTATTTTATTGACTATTTTAATTTACGTAATCATTACATACCGTAACAGTTAAAACAATGTATAGTTTTCGAATAAAATATTTAGACTGTTTATTGAATAATAATGTATGTAAGAAACCAAAAAACCAGTACGTAAGTGAAATTCTTTTTTGAAAATGTTATTGTTTAGAACTGTAGGGCATTTTCATTTTAAAACACTTGTCTTAATTTAAATCGAATTTCATTTTCTTAAAAGTTTCCGATAAAAAAATTAATTTTAAAACAAGCACTTTTCGTCATGTTATATAAATGTCAGTATTGTAGAGTTGTCGATAATATTATTTTGTTAATAACTTAAAACTTCGTAAAA
Source organism: Dryococelus australis (assembly GCA_029891345.1). Lineage (NCBI taxonomy): Eukaryota > Metazoa > Arthropoda > Insecta > Phasmatodea > Phasmatidae > Dryococelus > Dryococelus australis. The sequence continues at coordinate 278,978,448 of CM057009.1, forward strand.
ACGTATTTCCTGTAGGGGACATTTATCAAAATTAAACTATTTTTACATGTAGGCACATCGTTGTTTCTCTTATAAATATATCAAATTTTAGAAATAAATGTATATTCCTAACTGAGGCAAAATTGGATGAGCTCTAAGTACAGGGGCTAAACTTGTCTACGAAAGTGCAAATCCAATATTTTTCAGTTTGTTGCGTAAACGCTCTGGAAGACGTCCGAAGGTCCCGAGTTTTGTAAACCAAAACGTATGAAAATTAAAAAGTTATTATTATTTTTCATTTGGCATGTATTTACCTTAAAATGCCTAGTATTGTATTCGGGCGAACCTCGTGTATTTCCATGCAAAAACCACTGAAATAAGCGTAATTTTACAAGCTTTTAATTATCTTGCTTTGTTTGTATGTACGGTAGTTGTCTGTGAGGTGTCTGCCCGGCACCCACCGAATCACTAGCAATCACGATGTATTTGGTGGACAAGTTGTCGATTACTGGTGGAGTGTAGAGTTACGTGGGTAAAAGACCATCCAAACATTGAAACAGAAGAAGGATTTCAAACGAACTACCGCATATGTGTGTATGTGAAATGCCATTTGAAGATTCCGATCTGCATGAGCTCGTATTGAAATGTCAAACACATCGACATACACGCACGTGTAACATATGAATAATGGCTATTTAGCATGCTGGTTCAACTTCCTGCGAAAAGAGTGCTCTGAAACTCTCCTTATCGCAAGCTATACCGATGACGGACGAATCTGTGAATGTATTAATAGTCTACCTAAATAACAAAAATAGGCGAGACCAAAAAGCGAAGAATAAAATAACTGTAAAAACCATTTAAAACAAAGTTTTTATTTATAAATGAACTAGAAAGATAAACATAATTGTAGGAGTAGTTACAGAATTTGTAGAACTTGTAAGAAGTGGTCGAACAGCCGTAATAAAATTTACTACAAATTATTATTTTTTTATCAATTTATATTTAGTATACAAAAGCTTGGCGCGAATAGTTATGAGCCTTGCGCAAGATATGTGCTTACTACGCTTACGCAAATGAGGTAAACGTTCTCTAGTACGCAACGTTTTTATATACTAAATATATATAATTTGATACAATAATTTTAATTTGTAGTAAAGTTTATTACGGCTGTTCGACCACGTCTTACAAGTTCTAAAAATTCGGTAACTACTCCTATAATTATTTTTATCATATCAGTTCATTTTATAAATAAAAGCTTCCTTTAAAGGATTTTTTACAGTCAATTAATTTATTGGTAATTTTGCTCAATAAATATCCCTTTTTGCCTAAGTATTACTCTTAAGAGGGAGAAGAGGATTTCGTAACTGACTTAATGGATGGCCTTTCACTGCAAGTTTGCTCGGTGCACAATTCCCACTTGCAGACGATTTTTTTTTTATATCAAGTACTAATGCGTTCGTCACCTACGTGCGATAGAGGAATGACGTTGCTTGTTTGTCCGGGTTCAGCTCTGTAAATGACAGGACCTTACAAAAGCTATTCACTGACAAATAAATTGAGCGATGTGTTACCCTTCGTATGCTGCCTTCGAAATAACTGTTTACGGGATTGCGTTGAAACCGAGTTTAAAAAGAACGTGTGATGAACATAGCACGGGACGTGTACCGTTATGCCAACTGATATTTAACGTGAACTGACGAAAAAAAAAAAAAGTTATCTTCACTGACAAAGAAGACGTCAGAGTCAAGACTTTATTTTCGTAAACATTTGTGCATCTTTAGTCGTGCTCCATGTTATCAAATATATGTAATTTACTAATTTTTTTTTTTTTTTTTAAGGAAATGCTCTTCAAATTATTGACAGCACATATGAAGAAATTCAGAGGCTTCTAGTTAGAATAATTGTTTTCCGCCTGTTAGTGCAAAAATTTTATAACATACAGCATGATTGTAAAATTCAGTTGGTAACGCTGTGTTATGAGATGTATGTAAGATAACATTTTACCACTTATAACATACAGTGATTCATAATGGGTCTTCCCGTCTTTGAAAATCACGATTTTTAAATTATTTGAATCCAAAATATTGAAAACTAGTATAATAAAACAAAAAGTATCTTAATAGTGTTTCCTTGAACGGAGGTCTGCCTCCAGTGTATTTTATTCTGTACTATCGCACTCCTGCATGAAGATTATAGGTTGTGCCATAATTGTTTTCGTTGCACAAAGCTTTCCAAATTTGCGCTGATATCGAAGTTTAATTTCACATTAGCCAAAGAAGGTTGCGGTGTAACACTCTAAGTCGGAAGTTTCTCAAGGAAAACGAGCTGATAATTATGACATGATGCTATTGTTTGCCTACATGTTTTGTAATACGTCAGCAAGTCATACTAACTTATAAGTGAAGAGATGTGGATGGCTCTTAACATCGAACTCTTGAGAGCCGATAAGGGTGAGGCGAGGTCAGTATGGAGCGGCACCGGAATGCAAGGGCGGGGAAACGGGTGATCCCCGAGAAAACCCGCCGAACAGCGGCATCGTTAGGCACGATTCCCACATGCGAAAATCCGGGGGGCAAACCCACCGGGAATCGAGCCCGGTTCACCCTGGTAGGAGGAGGGTAGTCTAACCATTACACAACCGCGGCCCTCTATTAACTTATAGTTCTAGGCGTTGCGAATAAGATAGCTTTTGATATGTGTTGTGCCTAAACTAAAACAGGATTGGTTTCTTTATCAAAGCCAATGAGCTGTAGGCTTTTTTTCGGCTATATTAATATGAGCCATTCGTAACCTTGAACATCATCACGATCTACGAATCACCTGCGGGCAAGATCATCGGTCAGTGAGCCCTGCTGTGTACAGAACTGGCCAAAAACCACCTTCATCTGCGTTACGTAAACAATTGTGTATGCTGGATCTGAACGTGTTAAAGAAATGGGATGAAATCCATTAAACTTTCATAGGTGTCACATTTCAGTTCAGTAAATCACTGTCCAATTCAGGAATATGTTGTTTTATCCATCACAAGTGGTGCCTTAAATGTTTTAATAAACTCGTTTGCAAAATTCGATTTTCAAGGACACGCTCCTCTCTTAATATTTTCAGATGAAAACTCGTATAATGTTTACGTCCTGTATTTTGCAAAAAAAAAAAAAAAAAAAAAAAAAAAAACCGATTTCTCAGTATTTTGTACAGGAGCTCAGAAAGAAAGTTTTCAAATAGTGCTCTTGTGGGCCTGCATGTTATGTAAACCGTCCACCGGCCATGATAATTTGTAGTTCCAGGCGTCGCAATGCATTAGTGGATTGGTAGCATTTGGAAATATAATGTGAACTGAGTATCGCAAGAAAGTCTTGAAGAATAGTTTTAATTCATCTATATCATGTAAAAAAAATCGTTCAAGGGGATAAATGCGAAACAGTTAAAACCATTTTTAGAATGTTGCTATCTTGAGAATCGCTATTATAAATAAGTTTTAACGATGTTTTAAATATATTGTACAGTGGATATACGGTTCATTTATTGCTTTAGAAGTTATGCCAATTGTGTATCGTTCCGCCAAATTTCAACATGAACAATTTAAATTACCTTAACACTTTGTATAAATCCACCAATAACATGACGATTTGAAATTATTAGCAACATAAATATTATTGCTACAACTTTCCTAACCGTACATGAAACAAACACATTTTATTATCACACACATATGTATGTACTCATTGCCTGATGAAAATCTGCGCACCTAAAAGGGGCGTTGGATTCATGATAATCTTTCTTAGTGTGATGTAACAAAAAAATAATAATTAATCGCAATGGTTTAGTTTCGGCACAAATTACCGCCCGCCAGCAGCACAGGAGAGGATAATCTGTAGCGCCCCATTCGACCGCCGTGTGCCTGAATACATGCGTTGACACTACTGGGCAAGACATCAAACAAGCATTATATTATTATGTTTTTACTTTTGTGGTCTTATGTATTCCTCATGTAGTCGTACTAGAGATTACAGGACGAAACGCTATGTGTCAAACCCTAAAAAAGAATAATGTAAATGCTTTTAATATGATCAGTTAAAGGAAAACTTAATAAAATAACTTATTAAATGGTGTCCTACCACTGGCTGGATGAAAGACAGGAGAGATACAATAAATGGATCTTGGTCTGGCCACTTCCCCCGCACTCGCTCTCTCATCGACTGCCAAATCCTATGCCTCAGAACCCGGTCCACTCATCGCCCCCAACCACGTTGTGTTGCCGTAATCCGTTTCTGAATGTGTCCCGCTGTGCTATCGAGGCGGGGTCTACTTATTCGATGTTGAAAATTGTCTACTGCACCCACATTTCTTAGTGTTGTATGCATTTTGTTGTTAAAATGTACATTGCCTTCGGGCTCGGTGTTATGGTTCTTCAATTCGGAAACCGTGCCTATTGCCCCCTTCACAGCTATGTTCTGCACAAACGGGGCCGTGTGTAACAATACGTTCTCCTGCGCAGATCTGCCCACAGTTGTCGCAGGCTTAGCTCCAGACCAGGAACACTTGGACGAGGATAAACCTCGCGTGACTTCCGGGCCTTGCAAATGTTCAGCGGGCCAGAACTGCTCGCGGGGCAACGAATCATTAAACGGATGGGGCACTCAAGTTTTGAGACATAACGTAAACACTCCTGTTACATCAGAACTGTGTGGGGGCGCGAGTCATCTTGCTGGGAACAGGCTGCTGGGCCATGGAAGGCAGCACGTGGAAAGCTAGATATCTTCAGCGTACTGCTGGGCATTCAGTGGTCCTCGTATCGCTGGAACTGACGAATGACGACCATCTGCAATGCCTACCCAGACTGTCACACCAACTTGTAGTGGACGTGTGTCGCTATGACGTGAGACTCAGAGTGTTCCTGTGAATTCCGGCAGGATTGTATCCACACAGAAAAAAGTCTCATGTTGTTGCAACGAAAACTTACTACTGACCTATTTCTTTGAACGTCTGTCCCAAGTTAGCCCACCGGTTGGCATTTGGTTGGAAAAGTTGGCAATATGTTGGGTTAGAAAACATACATAAATACAACGATGGCCTAATTTAAAATGCCAACCAAACATTTTTTACTTGGAAATTTTAATGATATACCTTACAAAAGCATACATCAACTCCTCGCTATATCAAAAAATGCTAGAGCATGTCACAAAAGCAGTTTTTGAAAACTTTAAAATGGTTGGCTGTTTGTTAGTTAACTAGTTGGTAGACATACAGTTGGTAATTGATATGTATTTTCATCTTGGGCCAATACTGTATAACCAACGTTTTAAGTCAACATTATGGAATAGGCATTCTTAATGAATACACTTTCCTGTATATTTGCTAAAGTGCAAATTTTTTTTCACATCCAAACAGTTGGTAATTAGAACTTTTTCTTTAGTTTATTGGCCGGTTTGGAAAATTTATGTAACTAACATATTTTCAAAAATACTCAATATTATGTATGGGGTGAAAAAAAATATCGATAATTGTTGTTATTTGCTTACCATTTTTAATTTTAGTACATATTTTTGTTTCAAATATATATTTATGGCCATGGGTGGCTGATTATTGGCAACACATTGGTAGAAATACAGTAGGTAATTGGCATGAATTTATTATATGATGGGCCAACATTGTATATTAGATCTGGAAAATGATGATACATACCTATTTCTGCACTGGTGATAATACGTTTTGGTAGTCTATTGGATAACGAGTTACAGTAGTCTAGTGGATACGATGTCGGGCTGCTGATTTAAGTGTCATGAGTCCAAGTCTGTTATCTACCAATGGAGTTTTCAGGTGGTAATGTGAAGTGGTAAGTTATGAGTAATAGCAGGGTTATTGCATTTTCAATTACTTAATTTTATTGGGTAAAATTTATTTATAACACAGGTAACCGAAGTTGGCAAATGTTATTTACTATATGGCATTATGTATGGAAACACATCTTTGCAAAACATTGCTAGCTGTGGATAAATGACTATGTGAATGCCTTTCTGAAAGAGAAAAGAATGTTATTTGGCAAATGATCAAAATAATACGAATAACCAACGTAATACCAACATTAGTTAGTGTTTGGATTTATGTCATTTTAGATTGGTGATCTATAATATACACACATCAAACCAACGAAAAGCCAAAAAACAGCATTTTGGTTTATTTATTGAAAGATAATTTAGGGAAAGCGTGCGGAAAATCATACATTATCATTAGTCCAATAATGTAGGTTGAGCGTCATATTTCAGTTGGCAGCCAACGTAAAAATAAACGTTGGTCCAAAGTTTCCCCAAGTGACATTTTGACGTTGGGCTAACTTACCTTTCCAGCGTTGGCCCAACGCCAGAGACAGACGTTGACCAAACGTTGGGCCACCAAAATTTTCTACTGGGGGTGTTGAAGAAAAATTAACAATGTTGTGAGAAATTTAATAATGTTAATCATTTACAGCGTCTTATAATATTGGAATGCAAACATACGTTTGAAGTGTTTACGTTAATATAACATCTAAATTATGGTGCCGATACCAAAAGTTGTATTACGCAAAAAATAACAGGAATAACAAAAATATCTATGTTACTGCGGCATTAAAGTAATGTCCAAACCAACACGAGTTTACCATTACTTAACAATGAAAAATGGCGGATAATAGTGTGCAGCAATTACTCGTAAAATGGAACCACTATATTTAAATTTAAATGAATGGAATGAGAACTAAATGTAATTTAGTTCAGCTTTCAATCTCCGCAATGAAATTTGCGTGTTTCAAGCATGCATATATTTTTGGAGCATACATTATTTCCACATAATGAAAGAGTACTACAGTTTGTCGTTATATTTTAGAATACCCACGACATAAAAACCCCTCAGTCATATTAGAATAAAGAAATTGGTGGGACGTTGGTATTCGTGACGTAAAGACTGTCATACACACGAGAGGCGTGGGTTCGATTCTCGCACTTGCATTAATTTCTTATTGGATGGGTAATGATTATTTTTGGGACAAAATAAATGTACTCAGTTTATTTTACATTGGAATGTGGTTTTAATGCGAAATAAATACACGAAAACTTTTAACACGAGTGTTAACATTAATTCAATACAAAATTTGTTTTCCCGCAACATGAACGCCGCCTTAATGTTGAGAGTACAGTAAGAAGGTAACACTGTTACAAAAGTGCTTCATGTTACATTTCCATTAATAAAATGACAGAATATTACATTAACAGCAACACAGTTACTGACGACTTTCAGGTACCGAAAAATTAATCTATTTGTAACATTAATACTGTTTCCAGGACAGTAGACTTTTTTCTGTGCATTTTCCGAAGAAAAGCGTTATTCTTCACTGAAGTGTAACGTCGCTGTTTCGTAATATTTTACGTTGCTGTCTTCTGGAACCACTTGCGATCTAATGCAACGAGTTCGAGGAGTTGATGGCAAAACACGTCAAAGTCGTCGGGATAACATATTTACTGTATTAGGAATCTGTAACTGCTATTATAGGCTGTTCACAGTAAAGTGAACATTTTTGAAAGCCTTTTCATTTGGATTAATGGCCAAAAAAAAGGGGTTTATTTTGGCCTTAGACGTAAACATTCTAGTGCAGTGGAATATACACACTGTGTTTATTACTTACAAGGCAATATTTATTTTGAAATGTGGTTAAGGAATAAAAGACGGCTGAAAGAACAAAGTAGCAAGGGCCTCAAAAAGTGCTCACTTTACCGTGAACAGCCTATAGAAAGTGAGCAGTCCAACGTTGGAACATGGCAGTGGTTACTGCGTAGCTGGTACTCGCACTCTACGAGCTGTATTCCTTCAGCTACCCGATGGAACATCCGTGCCACTCTCCGCCAGACAATAAGGCTTGAGGTGAAATCAATCACAACCACAGCAGCCCAAATCAAGACTGGATTCATGGGTCTGTCTGACGAACTTCGTTCATGCCGGTGTAGCGAACTCTGCTAAGTGGCGCAGTAGTGGACACGTCTGTCTCGCTATAACGAGGACGCGCGTTAGATACCTGGTCCAGCCATACTGATTTCGGTTTCCAACAGCGTTTCGCAAGCACGCTAGTAGAATTTTGGTTTGGTTTCTTAACACAGGCCATGGCCGACTTCCTACCCGCTCCTCATTTTCCGAGCAACTGCTTCCGTCGCTAATGACCTCGTTGTTGACGAGACCATTAAACACGCATAAAAGTAATTGTAACGGAAAAATTTGAAAAGAGAAAAATTTAAGAAATTCAGACATGCGTATTACGAACAAAATAAACTTTGACTAACAGCCTATGTAGCTGCATAAATGAACGTACAATAATTAGAAACGCAAAACGACCAAATGAGCAAAAACTCTAAACCGAAAGCATACACAAACGGTCTTTAAGTTGACTGGATGAAAAGCGTATCTTCTCAGATGATGGACTACATACACTGCTGCTTCGATACATTATGTACTTATTTTTTGTGTATATTTTTCGTAACATATATTTTTTTCAACATATGCGTATAGGCTTGCTTTCTTGCTAAAAAAATTTCGTGCGCATTTTTTTTTTTAATTATTTTACCGAAGGGAGAGTTCCTTATTTTTAAATTTTACTCTTATTTAGAATGATATTTCTGACATTTTTGGTAACGAAATGAAAGTCTTTAAAACGATGTTATAATTTAGTTACACGGTGCAGAACTACTTGGAACTGAAGAGAACGCTCTGTTTCGCTGATAAATAATGTGTACCGGTCCTTCGCCGACATATATCTGCAATTCATATCTACAGGTAACTTTTTAGTCCAACTTCTAGAAGTAAACATCGATTTGTAATAGCTCTATAGCAATTCTAAGACGAAGAGTAGATATACATTAAGGGGGTCGCCTACCTGGGGCTATTTTCGCGTGTGAAGCTCAGAAGAGTGAGGGCGATAAAGACGACAGTACCACGCTTATCAAGTGTCCCATCTCTCCCGGGCATAGCCTATAGGCTGTTCACGGTAAACTGAGCATTTTGGAAAGCTCTGCTTAAGGTATAACTGTACGAGCATTGTGTATTCTTCCGCCATATGTAAAATTATCACTCCTAGGGGCCTGGTCGTTTTATTCGTTCGTCGGTCAAGTGAAACTGTGAAGTTATTAGAAAAGTAATTATTTTGCAAATTAGCTCATTCCTACACTTATATGCATAAAAGTCCAAATAAATAATTTAGTGCTCACAAATGTTTACCTAACAATTTTAATTCAACGTATTGACATTGAACTACATTGCTTCCGTCGTTACCAACTTTACTGGGCGCAATCCGGTCATTATGCCCGTTAAAACATATGCAGGTTGTAGCAGTGATATTTTTCAAAGGTTGGTTTCAAAAGTGCACAATTGATCGTGAACAGCATATACCTATGCGTAGGGACAGGAAAAGTTCGTGTTTTAAACGACCCGTAGACTATACTCCACGATCCTGTGAATTTTTAAACCTCAGCTATTTGCCCATTGGTTGTTGCCCCAGTGAGTAGCCAGTTCAACATCATCACAGGTGTCACAGGATTCGGTCCTTCTCTTCTTGCAGGTCTTTCATTGGCTGGGAGTTCACCTGGGCGTGTCTAATAAACTGTGGTCCAATTGCAAACAGAGAAGATATACACGTGTTTTTTAATTCTAGCTTGTCCTATACTGAATTCGCGTAATTTTCCGGTCCCTACCTACAGGTCATTCAGTGATCAACCTATCATTTTATTGGTGGAGAGTGCGTAGCAAGGTATAATATAGGCTCTTACCGTACTACTTGAGTTTTATGATACATCAATCTAAAACAAGCAGTTTTTTAACACTGTGGTTTCGTCAAAAAACGCGTTTCCCATACATACTACAAATAAGTTCCAGTGTCAGGAAAACGACCTCATTAAAGCATAGGCTACATCAGATTGTGATGAATATGTACACATCAACACTGCGTTTGACAGAAGCACTAAGTCTCCGGTTACACTTTGTGCCTCCGTACTGGGAGTAACGTCATCAGGTCGTCTCCATTGGCGATACTACAGCAACGATTACACCTTCAAATACGTCATCCAATAATTGAGAAATGAAACTGCCTCCTGCAATGTTTCGCTGCGGAAAATGTCCTGTACACTTCGGATGAATGATAGATCATGACGCAAAGGCAACTAACAATGGCGAAATATGTAGTAGGCCTACTATATTTCATTTTAAATTCATTTCAGAATCATGAAGTGCATTATCAGATTTCATCAGGACCACTACTAATCCTAAGTGAAAGAACAACTGAATCTGAATTTTTTTTGGAATCAAATTAAATTTCTGAAAATAGTAATTCTCCGAGGATTGCAATGTTTTAAATGTCATATCTATGTTAATGCTGAAGTCGAGAACACCAAACGTCAAGGTACGCTCAAACAAATATGGCTGAAGTCCAAATTAAATGACAGATATTGGACAAATGGCAGCCACATGCTTCGCGTTTTCACGTTGCACGTCCACACCTCATGTCCCAGAAAGAACCAAATAGTACTACATTTGGACGAAGTCATCATGAAAGGTCACAAATCTGGAGACAGAATAATTCCAGTATTTCATTTTACGACATGCTAGATATCAAATGCATGCTTGCCAGGAATAATTCTAAGATTACACTACAATATACTCGACATGCCCTAGAGACCCTAAACAATTTTTAACGATTTTGCAAAGAAATTATCAGTTTCTTCCAAATCAATCGTTTTTGTACATTACGAAACAACTGAATAGTAGTTACGGGAAAAAAAATATTTTGCTAGATGAACAAAATATAACGTAAAGCAAAATGTATTATTTTGTTTAAAATTATTTTTTTCACGGTTGAATTTTTTTTCTTGTATACTAAAAAATGTTCGGTAAAAATATTCATGGGCGTGAAAAATATCAGACCATGAAGGAGACATGCAAAAGAAACTAAACCCACAGAAAATGGAAATTATTGTATGCGTATATATATATATACACACAAATATTAATAAATTTTGAGGAGGATTGCGCATGTCTAGATGCAGCATCGTCCTCTGACCTGATGTGCAAAAGCGTACAAAGAGAGGGCTGTTGAGTATCCAGACGTGTACAGTTGTTCATCATCGTTTGGGTGAGAGGATTTTCATCTACGAAACTGCTGCTAGCACGGGGCATAATGCCATACCCGAAAGTGAATCGAGTGTGGACGCAGCACACTGAAGAGAACAGGACCTGTAGAAATCTCTGAGCTGGACAACGAAATGTGATGGCGCCACGGGATGACAGACACCTTAACCGTATGGCAGTAACGGGCCGTGCAGCTTCGTCTCGAGTGTTAGCAGAGGTTTGAATTAAATACTTACCAACATCCTTGCTTTCTGACGGTAGGCTAAACAGAAGACGTCTTGCACGCATGTCTAGTGTAGGCTTATATGCAGAAAGGTCGTAAATCGCCATAGCATTATTCATGACTCGCACCCGAAACGTTACGACTCGAGACAACCTATCATTCACTTTGGCCACGCAGGTATAGGCTGTCCACGATAAAGTGAGCACTTTTTAAGGCCCTTCTAAATTTTTCCTTTCGTCCAATTTCCATCATCCTGCTGCTTTTTAATATAAATATTGCAATGTGACTAATAAACACAGTGTATAAATTTCACCACCCTCAAAATTTATTGCCTGAGGCTGCAATAACGTATATTTATTAGTGGTTAATGCCTGTTGGAAGAGCTTTAAAAAGTGCTCACTTTACCATGAACAGCCTATATTTGTAAGAATTAGAAAGATGGCCCATTAAAGCTAGCAGTCGTTGTATAATGCGCTCCTCACACATCTTTGACACTTAGTATGCTGTTGATAAACAGCAAAAGAGTACCCTCCTGACTGTAAACCGAATGGCATCTTCCATAAAACAATGCAACCATGTTTTCAACGTCCGTGGCCGGCACTAGATCGCGCTGCATGTCGCGCAAGGAGCTTCAGCTCTGCTATCGTGGACAACCTAACGACAGCACCTGACCTCTGACGGCAAAGAACCCAGGTACATCGAATCAGCGCAGGCGCCTCCAGCTGAACCAAGCACAAACCTCAACGTTAGTGCAGTCGTTCGCCTTTATTGCCTTCCCACGTCGCCATTGAGACTGTCGCACTCAGACCCAGCCGCGATACGGCAGATGTGCTACTCTCACCTGCACTGTCCGCCCAGGACAGAGCCGGAGATGAGTCGTCGCTCATTGCGCCCGCCTGTCAATGGGTGTCAGACTCTCAAAGTCTTCTCCAGTGCCAGTGTGGACAAGAAGAACGGGGGTGTATATAGTCTATTCGTGGTATATTCACGATTTTTGAACAAACCTTTGAAAAATTGCCCCTTGCATGACGTCTTTGGTTATTTCTTGAATATATCACATGCCTATATAAAAACGTTTTATACTGTTATTAACATGAACGTTTCTTACTTTCAATTAAATTTAACTATCACTTTTATGTTATATATAAACTAATATAATATTTCATCCGTAATTGATATTACTAAAAACGGTGCCAAAGTAGTGGATAATGCCTAGTAAGAAAAAGTTCTCGTGCACAATACTATTAAACTGAGTGGCACACGATTGCGGCGGGTGTCCGGTTTGCTGTAATCTTCTCGACTTATTTAAGCTTTGTTCGCATGAGGCGGAAGAACAGTCTGTAGGTGGAACTTCAGCAGGGCTTCAGAAAAGTTGGGGGTAACCATGAATGGACTATAGTTGGTGTTGTTTCAGTTGCAAGGTTTTGGTCGGCACTTAACATCGATATCTTAAGCTCCGGCAAGCGTGATGCAAGGCAAAGATGGACCAGCGGCGGAATGCAAGGGCGGTGTAAGCGGGAATACCCCGAGAAAACCTACAACCAACGGCAGCGCCCGCTATGTTTCCCACGTGTGAAAATTCGGACTACTTTGACGGGAATACAATGGGGTTCGCCCATAGTGGGAGGTTAATGGAGACATAGCAGTGGTGGAATGCATAGTGAGGGAGGGGGAGAACTCATAGAGAACCCATCTGGCGAGTGGCAGCTTACTCCGCGTTTCCCGCTTGCGGAAATCGGCCGTGACGCAGTCTGACCAGGAGATGAGTCCTGATCACATTGATGGGAAGCTCCCAGACCAGCAACCTTCGTCAGTCTTGTGAAGACTATCGTGCTAGCTTACGAGTGAGAAGCTTTGTGATGTTCACCGTTCTCTTGAGACAGACGGAAACTCTCAGGAAAAATGCAATTTACTTGCACCAAGCTTTCCGATCTGACACACACAATAGTAGAAAAAACGCGATACTCTCGCGTGTGTCACTATGTTACAGTGAGATACTTCCGATAACGTGATTAAATTTATTGATATCTGGCGAGGTCATCAAATAGATTTGCATACCAGAAAAACTTAAGAATTGGTTTCAGTTGTACTGATACCAAGCTCACAAAAATTTTATACGTACTATAAAACATTCATTGTGTTGTATGTGTATAAATTTGTCTGCAAGGGTTACAAAGATAAAACTAATAAGTGATATTTCAAAAGGCTATGTCGCTTTACCTGTAAATAACACTGAAACAAAAATCAAGCTTTAGCCCAAGGACCCGAGGTTACTTAGATTTAACTCTCTATGGTTTTCATAAATATCCTGCCACTGAAACCTTCGGTTCAGGAGATTTCTAATCCATACTAAGCTGGTAATGAGTATCAGTAGTCGGAGAGTTCACAATTTTCAATAGCACAACCGATTATCTCTCACTAATATTCACGCTGACTATTAGAGCCGCGTCTTTTAATTCTGAATAGACCACGTTTTATTTTGAACATTGATTTTATTGGAAAAACTTGTAGTAATTTATCCAAAATCATCATAAATGAATGGGCGTATTTTGCTTAATTTGAATTGTATATCCGTATACACATAGGTTTATGACTATTTCTATGGATTTACCAAATTATCGGGAGTTTATATAATTAATTTTTGTGTTATATCGTGTTTGTTGGAGAATAAACTAATTTAGTTTTGCAAGAGTTACATTTAGAATAAATAAAAACCCTGTTGAAGTAGTTTTATAAATATAAATTTCAAACGAAGTTGCGCCTTGAAATACCTACTACAGTAACCAAAGAACGTAGGACGTAAAGTGAGGATTTTATATTTACATTTACAGACGCGGTTATATCATTTTTTTGCCCACATTGTTAGTGTGCTTCAAGTGGTGCAGCCTCTTACGGGCGGTTTCTTATAACTTGTGATAAATGCGGCGAATGTCATGATTTCCCCCGGAATAAAGACTTTCGAGTTGAAATGATCAGTAGAATTTTCCTGATTGATGTGGAGCATTTTCAACGGATCTATAGTCAAATTAGCTGATTTGGAGCAGATTTAACTAATTATATTTTATAGTAAGCAAACAAAATATATTTATTTGATTCAAATTCGCTTTATCTGTCACACAGCCGAGATCGCAGTCACTTTGAAAACTTCCATATTTTCTTAACGCATTTATTATTTTGCTATAACTTGCATGATTCTGTAACCCAGAGGCTAATTTTTGCATTAATTGATTTAAGGATGTTTTCAACAGAACATATTATTACTTAAATAGATATTTTACTATAGCCAGCAATATTTATACCCATTACTTTGTCCAGCATTGCCTCATTTTGCCTCGCGTTACAAATGTGAAGCCGAACTCTATATTTTTCAGAGTAAATTCCGGCAGCGCATTTTATTTGCCTCCAGAAATTTGTGAGTTGAGAATAATTAACTAAAATAATGACAGACGGTGGCCCTGATGTATTAATTCAATATTATCTAATATCACAAAATACATTTTTAATTTGACAATGTTCAGAGATTTTTGGGACAAATCCCAACTTTATACCTATTGTTATTAAATGAATAAATAAAAGTCATCAAATTAGAGAAATCAGGTAAAATGGTATCTTAAACCATTTTGTTATTATATTATTATTATATAATTTAAATGTTAGTTTCTTAAAATCATTATAATATTTATTTCCAAATTAACTTGCTCTCATACAAAGCCACGCGTTGGTATATCGTGTGCTTAAATAATATGTACAGAATTCGGATAATAAAAGTAAAAAATAATACAAGGCCTGAGAGAAAAGACATTTTTTTCTCGTAGCGTGTAACATACTCTAAAAAATACGAATTTGCTAACACCGAAAATTTGCTTGAACGTTGCAAATGTTTGCGCTACAGCATCATACACTATTAATAATAACTAAGGTAAAATTGCCCATCTGTACGTGCAAAACCTAACGTTAGGTACTCGTAAATTAACTAATTTAGACATTTTGAAAATAAATAAATAAATATAAAAGAGAAGCCCTCGTAACTTAACACTGTGCTTTAAGTTTTTGGAAATTGTGCATGTATAGGCCTATATGCACACATTATAATCCATATTTACTTATATATATATTTATCTCAGTTGTAAAGTGTTGTAATTCCAGATGAAAGCAATAGAGTGCAGAGTGAAGAGATTTGGACGGCTCTTAAAATCGATGTCTTACGAGCCGATAAGGGTGATTGAGGCGAGTACGGAGCAGCGCCGAAATGGGAGAGCGGTAGAAACGGGAGATCCCCGAGAAAACCCCCCGAACAACGGCATTGTCCACCACGATTCCCACAAGCGAAAATCCGGTAAAGGAACGGAGTTTACGACACATTTCCTTTGAGGTACAGATATAACGTATCGAGGAATTTTCTGTGCTATTGCAGCGTGTGTGATGAGATCATAATTTAAATGTTGAGTGTCGTGTTAGACGGAACCACAGTGCGTCATAGAGCAGTTGAGGGCGATGTGGGCATCGGCGGCGCGCCCACGTGCTAGACATGTGTGTGCCAGCAGCGCGGCGCGAGGCACGTGTCCAGCCCTTTTTTCCGGTCAAAAAGGGTAGTTTCCCCACTTGATCGCCTCCCGCACCCCCTCTTTACATACCCCGGCCGTAGCCTATCACTGATCGAACGGATCGGGTCGAAGCCCGTCCCTCCCCCATGCGCGGACGAGGCGCCGCGCCGCCATTGGCGGGAACAGTGCGCCGAACCGAACGCTATTGGCGATCGGCGATTTGATGAAAAAGTGGATAAAAAACTGCCGCCAGCCCGCCCGCCCGCTCCGACGTCCCCGCTTTTTTTCTTTCCGCCCTGCGCGTCGCTTTTTTCTCCCTCTCGCGTCGCACCGTTCGATTTCTGTGGCCGGCGCCCTGGCGTCAGCGCCGCCCCTTTTCTCTCCCAATAAATTAAAATTTGCCCCTTCGTCCCCCCCGCAGCCCCATCTCACACCATTTATTTTTGTTTTGATCGCGTATATAAATCGTCTTGTTGCGTAAAATTGTTTTCAGCAACCACCCCCTCCAGACCGTTCCCACCGTCTCCTTCAATCCTTCGGCTCTCTTGTTCGCCCCCCCAACCACTTTTCCAGCGAAAACAAAGTGGCTTCTGGAGAAATTGAAAAAGATTCGCGGCAGGGTCAAAACATTTCTTGGGCGAGGAAGAGCAGGCGGCTGAATTGCGAGCCGCGATGCAAAAATTATAACCCAATTGCGATTGCAAGTCGTCTGTGCGAACTTTTCGTCCGATGTAGCTGGAGCTGAGAAGTTAGAAACTGCGCAAGTTCTACACACAGTTTTCTTCAAGGCAACTGTTTCTAAGATGAAGTTAACGTACTTGACGTGTTGATCATAGTGCCACATCGAAGTTCGTAACCTGCGAAGCTTGAAATGCAAATATGCCCTAGAAATCTTAAAGTTCCCATTTAGAACACATCCATCCAGATCTGGACAACAACACAGCTCATGTTTCTATTATCCACGATGTCCAAGGGTTCTTCAACGTCTGAGGAACGAGCTCGTTAATAACTCAACACTGCAGAGATCAGTACAATTGATTTGCTTTATGTTGTAAAACTAAGGTACTGTTTCTAGGTCTCTACCACACAAATATAGCACAATGGACGTGAACGAAATGGCAACAGGAAATTAGTCAAGACAGGTTAATTTTACACACACACACAGACACACACACATACACACACATATATATATATAATTACAAAGGAAAAGGGAAATGTATACTAGGTGTGTATAAAACTTAGTATTACGGAAATATGTACTTCTGTATTTCGGCCAAATGAGGGCATAACACACTACTGTCAAATGTTGGCTTGTGTATGTCATTATTCTCTGTCATTGACATCAGCCTCTGGGCCAGCTGTGAGTGATGACAAAGGAAGGTTGTGAATTTGGAAAGTATGCTAAGAGAGAAGCATCCAACTCCTCCATGATACGTGGTAACGTGCTTATTTAGTAAGTTTCGAAACACGTTTTACTCTCCCACTGAGCCGAACTGGTTATCACGATAGCCAATGTCATTGATTTTTAGTGAAAATATTTCGCGGCTCTATAACGTCGTTTGTCATTTCATCTGGAGTGATTTGTGTTTGCACGCAGTAAGTGTTTATTCACGCAAACATGGAAATCGTCCATGAAAAACTGAGTACTCAGAGAGTAGGTGAAATAGGAAAATAATGTTCTATAGCCAGACTTAACATGAACAAGAGAAAACCTGTAAGCGAGCAGCACTCGCCATGCCTATGTACACACTAAATCATTTTAAACGAACTTATTAAACTGCAATGGAAGTTGTTAACCCATAGGCTGTGCAAGCCTATATAATACGGCAAATTTACCATGTATCATGTTTTAAACATTTAGATTTTGAGCGCCACTACAGCACAAAGTTGCGAAACTCATTGTGAAACCAAGGCGAATCGGGTTCAATGACCTGCCTGCCGGTTCACTCCGGGTTTTCGCAAGTGGGAATCGTGCCGGACGATGCCACTGGTCGGCGGGTTTTCTCGGGGATCTCCCGTTTCCCCCGCCATTTCAGTCCGGCGCTGCTCCATACTCATCTCACTTCACCCTCATTGGCTCTCAAGACCTCGCTGTTAAGAGCCGCCCAAATCTCTTCACTCATTCATTCATTGTAAATTTTACATAATTAAGAAATGTAGGGATATTACCATTGCTACATTTTAAAAACACTTTACCATTCATGCTTTCTCATTTATTGTATACGTTGATGTACGTATGCGAACATTTTTTCAGTGTTTAAAGGATAAATACGAGAGAAAATTGCGTGGACATAAAAAAGTAATGGAAGTAAATCCATAATACGTATCGTACATTACCCAAAATACAAACAAACATACGGAGAGGTTCACTAAAAGTAAAAAGCAATCGTATTACTTCCAGAAATGTATAAAAAATATTACTGCTCTCAAACAGTATAGGGAAAAGTTGCGTTCGCTTTTAAAAATATTCTTTAAACGCTGTAAATACACAGAAGTGAGTAAACAATCAAAATATTTATTTTAAGGATCGAATATTTATACCGATTTTACAATTCTTGAACAAAGAGGATGTTGAAATGACCTTGAAATGGCAAAACGTATGGATAAAACAACGTGAGCATGTAGCATCACTTTGTACGATTTCTTATACTTTTGTGAAACCCTCGGATATATATGAAGCTGGATGAATATTCCAGAAAAGGAAGGGTAACTAACTAGCATTTCAAGACTCTCTGGGCATGCCCAAAGTGCAGGCTCATATGTTAGGGAAGGAAACATAAAAACAATAAGGATAACGTAGTAACAGAAAAGGAAATTATGCAACCCCACGGAGCGGTAATTATGACAACAGAGTTATAAGTTCAAAGGCTGCGTCGCCCAAAATGATTCTGTTGGAAAGTCACGGTATAGTACACGAAGGGTACTAAAATATATGTAACACTTGAATTGTTTCATATTAGGGTATTGCCACTGTCTGTTCTTTATAGTAAATATAAAGCCTTTATATATTTACTCTACATTTACTCTAACATCCGTTCATTTAGTATTGTCACAATTATCTCTCAAAGCTAAACCAAGTTCGTTAAAGGATGGAGGTCTCATTCAAAAAAAGAGATAAAAATAACTTCCTAATTTATTAACAATAACTACACGCAAAATTCTCTCAAATAAACACCCACAAAAAATCGATATCACTTGCTGTTTACAATAATTTTTTTTTACAAATTGTATGTTCATATCTGAGAGTTCCGATATTTACAATAAAGCCCATATCACATGATATTCAGTAACACCTCAATTTAGTCAAGGTCCCACCAGTTCGTAATGTTCTAGAGTTCTCCAAGCACCCTCATACACAGTAGCGTTCACTCGTCGGGGTTCAAACCCTCTCGTCCACTCTCACCACAAACACCTCGTTCACCATCGCCTCGCGATCTCCCGTCGTCGTCCGTCCTCTACAAGTCGCTCGATTACCACACTCAGCTGAAGGGCTCCTACAAGGACTGCCGACAGTCCAAATGTGGCTCGTATTTATAGGGTCATCGGCCATCACCCAGAAATTTCTCTAACTACCGTGTTGCGCCAAGGGTCCTAGTTCCCAGAATATTCTTGCGCCTCCTCTACACTTGTCAGCTTCTCCAGCAGATGGGAGGAGGAAGGTCTGTGACGCTAGATACGCCCCTTGCTGTCAGTCATTCATCTGGCTGGCCGGGGTTGACGATGCAGTGAGCGAGTAAGACTTGGGGGGAGGGGAATATTGAGGTAGGTCGGGTCCCAGTGCCGGATCATCCATAACGGGATATCGCGGCGCGTAACATTGTCCCCTCCTTAAGTCTATTCGTCCCGAACAGACTCTTCGACATCAGGACCTTCGTACAGCGCCAGTCGGTCGATGTTGACTACTTTAACTTTTCATTTAAGGGATCCCGGATACAGATCTAGAAGGAAGTGACACTTAATAACTTCAAAATTTGGTAAGGGCCTTCCCAGCATCCTTGGCACTGAGATGTGTTACCCCGAAGGTGTTTCCTTTCATACAGACACACTAGCCGCCCTTCCTTGAATGCATCGTCTGCAACTCTCGGATCACATCGAGTGTTCTTCCTGATGCCACTAGACACTAGGATATGCTCAGCTCCTGCCCTCTGGCTGTCTTCCTCCTCCTGAAGACGCATATGTGCAGTTTTGTCTATAAACTGGACTTCACTCGTTTCCTCGCCTGCATTAACTGCGGGGTAACTTCTTTCTGCGGTCCAACTCGAGTATCCTTGTTCTTCTTACCACCATATAGCGAGCTTTCTTCGTTCTCTCAGATATGGTGTTACCAGTAGTTGCGAAGGGACTGTGATTTGGATAGGAATTACTATGGATGTCAGTTCCGATTGTTCGTGCAGCTGTTCCTTGGCCGGTTCCTCGATGACTAGTCTCTGGTGGCACCCATGAACACCAGGTCGTAAGTTTTCCTTCTTTCCACAGTTCCAGCACGCTTGGTGACTCCGTCGACGAGTGACACATGTCGCAGTCTCTACAGCGTTCAAAGGTTTCCCATTATGCCGTCTCCAGTCTTCTTAACAAACTCTTGGTCGTACTCGCGTCTAGCTGCTGGGTCCTACAATTCCTTTGCGGACACCGGATTCTCAAATGTCCGGATGCTCAAGTGTCCTGTCTGTCCATACTCCCAACATTCTTGACGCTTAGGTGGACGAAAACTGGGTTTCATATCACAGACTCTGGCAGCAATATCTTTCATTGTGGCCTCCAACTTTCTCAAAACGTCCAGGATGCTATCTGTATCGTCGTCATTGCACGAGGTAGCTGCCTGTACTGCATGCCGGAACATCGGCTACTGCTTCGCTGATTCTACCGCCGACGCTCGGGCCAGGGCATCCTGAATGCTGCGTGGCAATGCCAGGCGTACAGCTCGACGCACATGCGCATCGGTATTAACATACACGAAAAAGTCGACTACAACAACGTCTCATGCCTCCTCGGAGTACCCCTCTAGGGACAGGTGTGTCAGCCTTACGATGTCCCGCCACAGTTCCTGCAGTTGTTACCCTGGTCGGTGGATGCGGCTTCGCAGTTGAGCATGGTGGAAGTGTAGCAGGTATCGGTCGCTGAATCGTAGCTCCAAAGCCGACACCAATGTGGAGTAATCTAGTCGATGTTGTTCTGGCAGCGACTGCAGTATGGTTCGTGCAGGTCCCCTCAGTACAGCCGATTGGTAATACGCCCGCTGCTCTTCAGTCCAGCCATTCACGGTGGTAACTATCTCGAACTGGTGCCATTATTCGCGCCAAGCTGTCTGTCTATCGTAGAGGGCGGATTTTATTGTGACGCGGCCTTTTCCCACCCATAGCTGAAGCATTTCCACTCCACAAAACTGCTGGGATTCTCCTGAAATGGCTATATTTGCAGCGACCACTACCTTCTCCTCGTTGTTCACATTTGCCGGCTCGGTGGGGGTCGAACTCAGATTCTCCTCAGTCGCTACTAATTTTATCCCCTGCTGCTGCAGGAATTCCTGCCATTCCTTATTGAGGGAGGTTACTTCTTGTTTCATTTCCTGCTCAACACTATCCATCCTTTCGTTCACACTGTCCATTCTCTCGCGCACACTGTCAATTTTCCTGTCCACGCAGTTTATTTCATTATTCACTAATTCGCTTACACATTCAATCTTTCGATCTACATTTTGGTTCACACTGTCTATTTTTCTATCCACATTTTCGTGCACACTGTCTGTATTCACATTTTCGTTTACACTGTCTCTAACACTGTCTATTTTCGTATCTACAAGTTCTCAAACATTCTTATTTGGTTATTTGCAGATTCACTAACACTATCTATTTTACTATTTACATTTTCATTAATCTACTAATTTGACTTTTAACATTATCAATTTTTATATTTACCTGACCTCTTAAACTTTCGATTAAACAGCAGAGTGTTTTCATGTCTGCCAACTTGTTTCAAGTTAGCATTCAAAAATGTCATAAAATGCCTTGGCGTATTACTACGACTATCATTATATTTGCAAATTTACCCTACTAGTTAAAATCCTACTTTAATTTTAGTTACAATTTTTTTTATGAAATGCCTCCATCCCACTTCTGACAACAGTGATACAATTTTCTCTCAATGTCAGTGGGCTAAACCAAGTTTGTTAAGGGATGGAGGTCTTAATTAAATAAAATAGTTGATTATAATGTCCTAATTTTATGAACAATAACTACAAACAAAATTCTCTCGACTCAACATCTCCCAATAAATTGATATATTTTGCTGCATATAATTAATGACTTCATTCAAAACAAGTTGCTATTACCTCAAATATATTAACATATTAAAATAGACAGTGTATCAAAACATATATAAATATTTTCCAAATGATATGTCCGTATTTGAGAATTCCAATATTTACAATAAAATCCGTATCGTGTGTTATTCAGTCCCACCTCAGTCCAGTCCAGGTCCCACCAGTCCGCAATGTTCTAAGAGTTCTCCGAGCGCTCTCATACACAGTAACCTTCACTCGTCGGGTTTCATACCGTTGCGTCCATTCCCACCACAAACACATCGTCCACCGTCGCCTCACAGAGCATCAACGATAATTGTTCGTCACACAGGAGCGTCTTCTAAACAAAACATATACGAATTTCCATAATGAAGGGAATACAATTATGTTAAGACAAGGATAAGGCATTCAAAAAATGTAAACAAGTTTTACAAAGATGTGTGTATTAATTTTACTTGTACTTTTCCATTGTTCCACCGATTATTTGTCTGACAGTGCAGAGCGTCAACGATAATTGTTCGTCACACAGGGGCGTCTTCTAAACAAAACATATACGAATTTCCATAATGAAGGGAATACAGTTATGTTAAGACAAGGATAAGGCATTCATGTACGCGATATGCTCATATCGATACCTTAAATGTTGCTGTGAATTTCTTGATATATGTATACTAAGAATAGTACCCTAAATTTTCACATCCTTATGTGCAAAACGGCAGTCTATAGTGTTTTGCACTATCTACAAGATAACGTTTGTTTTTGTAGATCTAACCTTGGAGTGGCATTGATCGTAATATTACAAATGTTTCCTGATGCGTTGTTATGATGAAGAAAAGCAGTTTCTTTTTTCCCAACCGGTTTTATGAAATGGCTTGCCCGTGGCTGTCTTCCTAGGTTTACAGCTCTTAAATGTATCCGAATGGATGACATATATTTTAAGATGCAATTAAATAAAAATTGTTTGATTTCAAGGTTAACCGAAGAGACAAAAAAGTTGGTTACAAAAATAGGCCCGCCTTACTATGGAAGATCCCTGGAGGTTTGATATTTTATGAGGTAGCAATAAATTTTAAAATATTGCACATTTGTCCTCCAGACAACCTAACTTGTAAGTACTTGACTTAAGAACGTACATTCTAAGCTCTTTTTTAATGCTAATTGCTGTTTTGCGGCAGTTATTAGATAACAGAATCACAAGGATGTTTCACGTACTAAATGAAAGAACAAAAATACTAACAAGTCATTTTAACGTTTGGTTTCTAGCGCTTAAACAGGAAACTGAAACGTTATAGTTATTTACCCCTACCTAGGCGAGCCTAGGTTACCACACCTAGGATAGTCTGAGAACTATCCAAGTGGGCAGAACAGCTCATCACATTAAACGTTTTTCTTAACAAAGCAGATATTTGCAGGAAGGAAAAATTTTGTGATTTCCAAAAAACAAAAATTTCTGGAAACCTGCAGAGTTCTTTTAATTTGAAACAGCAGTAAATGCGAGTGTTCGTATAAATAATGACACTTAGTTAGCAAATATTCTATTACATCGTATAAGTCCAGGTTCATGGAAGAAGTTATCCGATCTTGACAGCTCCAAAAATAAATACACGTATGCTTCCCTATTAAACGAGTGAGTGACGAGATTTGGACGGCTCTGAACATCGTGGTCTTGAGAGCCGATAAGGGTGATTGAGGAGAGTATGGAGCGGTTGCGGAATGAAGGGGCGGGGACACGGAAGATCCCCAAGAAAAGCCGCTGGGCAACGGCATCGTCCGGCACGATTCCCGCTTGCGAAAATCCGGTGACCCGGCCGGGGACTGAGCCCGGTTCGCATTGGTGGGAGGCGAGCAGGTTACCCACTCAGCCACCGTGGACCCCTTCCCTATTAAATGTTTCGGAAAACGAAAATGGAAATTTGCAAGGTATTTTTCTCTTCAGGGGAGTGGTCATTAGGCTATCCACGGTAAAATGAGTACTTTTGAAAGCCTTCTCATTTGGAATAATAGTCAATAAATATATTTGATTTTATCCCTAAACGTTCTTTTGAACGCGGTGAAATATATATACTGTGTTTATTACTTACATGGCAATATTTATTTCTTAAAAGTGGTTAAAGGATAAGAAGTGGCTAAAAGAAAGAAGTAACTTGGGCCTTAAAAGTGCTCACTTTACCATTAACAGCCTATAACAACAAATACGGCCAGCTGGTACACTTACATGAGGGTTAACCTGTAGTTCCAAGGAAGTCTGAAGTAATTCCGGACAGAGAAATGAAAACCGAAAGGAGAAAAGGAATTACGCTACCTTACGAAAACTACCACTAATGTGATTAAGTACGACCGAAATTACAGACAGTATATTTTCGAACATCTCCTGGGAGTTCAAACCGTGTAATCGAACAAGTTACGGCATATAGGACATGCCAGCATTATCGCGTCCTGTTATAAGAAATCCTTCTTAAGTTCTTTTTAAGTTAGGTGTATATTCCTTAAGCTCAGTGAACGGTTTGAAGGCATAATTTTTATCGCCTGTTATAGCCGATGGAACTTAGTGTCGAGTCAACAAGCTATGGGTTGTTCACGGTAAAATGAGCACTGTTGAAAGCCCTGCTTAAGATCTAAATGTATGCACATTGTTTGTTCCTCCGCCTTATATAAAATTAACATTGCAATGGTTCTCATCTTTTTATTGTTACGTAGGTTATGTGAAACTGTGGAATTGTTAGGAAAGTAATTATTTTGCAAATCTGCTCAATGATATACTTTGACGCATTAAAAAACATAAAGCAAAATAAATAATTTAAGTTGTTACAAATGGTTACTTAGCAGTTATTTATTCGACGTTATGATATGGAACTACTTTCCCTCCATTGCTACCAACTTTACTGGGCGCACGTCACTCAATGAGCCCGTTAAAATATAAACCACGCAGGATCAGTGACATTTTTCTAAGGTTCATTTGAAAAGTGCTCACTTTATCGTGAACAGCGTTTAATGGTGTACACCATGTGACAGTTTGACGCTGTCAGCGACTACGAAGGCTCTTTTTGTAAGTGGTTAACTTGGGCCGGAGCAGGCGGCGCTCATCAAAGAGTTGATCAAGATAAGCGTCTTGCCTCTGTCGGCCTCAAATGCTGTAGCCCTCCGACGCAGTGTAAGCGTGCCAAGTGTTAGCCAGTGCCGTGCAAGCGGGAAAACACGCCCAACGACTCAGCGCCCATTATAGGCTGTTCACGATCAAATAAGCATTTTCAAAGCCCCTGCTTAGGATCTACTTGTATGCACGCCGTGTCTTCTTCCGCCTTATGCAAAATTAACATTGCCATGGGCCTTAGCACTTTACTCATACTTCGGTCAAAGTGAAACTGTGAACGTATAAGAAAATAAATGTTAAAAATCTGCTCTTTTTAACACCTTTATGCATTAAAATAACAGAAAGATAAAGAAATAATTTTATTTATCACAAATGGTACCTATACCTAACACTTTTCATTCGACGTTAAGATATGGAACTACTATGCATCCTTCGTTACCAACTTTACTGGACGCATGTCACTCGGTGAGATCGTTACAATTAATGCTGGCAGGAACAGTGACTTTTTTCTACGGTTAATTTCAAAAGTGGTCACTTTAGCGTGAACAGCCATTTAGCCTTCCTACTGGCAGCCTCTGAAGGCTTGTACTGACAACAGCTTTGTCAAGCAGTGCCTGATCGCTGCCCTAGAGAACTTGCAGGAAGAGTTACCAAACACCACTAACCGGAATCTCAAGAACTCAATGTGTAATCAATAACCCGCCTACTTAGAACTGTTCTGCAAGCAAAGACAGCGAAGATATAAGGACGACTCAGCCGTGCTCAATACGTACCCAATCGCCTCTAAGCTCAAAGAATTGAATCGACGAGCAGCATTTTCATCGTACTGGGTTTTAACCATGAGACTTAAAATAGCGAACCTATAATTTTGTTTGTGAGAATATTGTAGCAAAGTTCACGGCAGTCCTGTTTACAAGTTCCGCTGAAATTTTCGTCGAATATCATAATACATGTGAGTATGAAAATGCTGTTTATGGATAGGCTGGAACACTTGAAGAATACTTTGCTGGCAATACCTATACGACGTTTTGAGACATTCACTCCGGATTAGCATAATGTGTTATTTATTTTCACAAAATAAGTAAACTACGAACACTAATTGCACTTTCCATTTAAAATGTGGATTTCATACCCACTGCAACACATTGCATATGCCAACGAAATAATGGGAGACTTAAGTGGCGTTCAATGGACACATACAACAAAGAGAGAGTTTTGTTTGACCCAACAAAATAGTTTTCTTGGATAGCTGCTTCAACAAAATATTTCTTTGGATCTAGGCTCCATTGTCCTCACTCAAGGTCAGTTTGATTGCCGTTTAGTCGTTTAGTGTTGCAATAACTCAGATGTTGCTAGCCTCGATTTGTTCGGTGAGTGCGTAGCTATTCAAACGATTAGCGTTTCATTACAAAGATACATTTTTACGGTATAGGAGCATAAGTACGTGGTAAATTGTAAAAAAGAGAGTGTTAAAAGTTTTTCCGTTTCTATGAAATCTGCGAGAGAATCATAGACGAACGCTTTGCTATAGCAGAAAAACTTATGGAGTGTTTCAGTTAATAATCTCGTATACTTCTGATGTCGTCAAGCATCGATCCCTAACACACACAACTGCTTCACCATAACCATAGACGCTCTAAAGTCTGAATATGCCGTTACCGTAGTTTACCTGAATGGAACCACTGATTCCGAAAGAAAGCTGGAATAACAGTTATCCACAAGTCACAGTGAGTCAAAGCACAGTAGGGTCAGACGCCTGAAAGCGCTGTGGAGAGTGAAGAGATTTGGGCGACTCTTAACATCGAGGTCTTGAGAGACTATGAGCGTAATTGGGGTGAGTATGGAGCAGCGCCGGAATGAAAGGGCGGGGGAAACGGGAGATCCCCGAGAAAACCCGCCAAACAACGGCATCGTCCGACACGATTCCCACATGCAAAAATCCGGAGCGACCCGGCTGGGGATTGAACCCGGATTGCCTTGGTGGGAGCGAGCAGGCTAACCGCTCAGCCACCGCGGCCCCCTGATAGCGCTGTGTCTTGAGAAAGAGCCTGATGTGTCCATTCAACGGTCGGAAAAGTACAGACATTATATCATAGAAAAATTCCGGCGGCTTTCGGTAATACGTACTAAAGCTGCAATTCTAGCACATATTTGCGGTAGTTCTGCTGGAATGTCCGTTCCGGCCTAGAGATTTTTCAATAAACTAGTACTTCACCTGTGGTGCTCTGGAATTGCTCCTGACACACTAAAAAGTCAATAAGTAATTTTACTCAGTGGAATGTCACTCACTTAAAACTCAGCTTCTAAGCTGCTGGTGACTGAATTATCAGTGGAATGAAGTGGGAATCACTGTCCGCATCAGTTGCATTTACATCACAGTTGTGTCAGTGAAGTCAACCACCGTAACATAAATCGTCTACAAAGTCTAGTTATACAATGTGATGGAACGTCTCCTTCAGCCTGGCTGCCACATCCTTGCCGGCGGAAATGTGCAAGAGAACTTCCGCTTTAGGGCCCTCATCAAAAATTGTGAGTCGATCTGGCGCTAGGGAACATCTCTCGTTATGGGTGTTCCATTCGCATTGCATTATGTAAACTTAGATTCTTTCCCTCGCTTCATACTCAGTTGGGATTCTCGTTGGAGGGTAGACGTGTACAGTCTAAAGCTATTTCCTGTTTGGAAGGTGCCTGGAAGTCCTAGAGAACACAGCGTACTTCAGTATCTTCTGTGATACGCGTTTTCTCTTATTTAATGTAGCGAAGACGGCGCTCGATGCCGACATTTAGCCATTGCTCACACGAGAAAAAAAGAAGCTGATTTTATCTCGTTAGCGCGCGTATCGGCTTTTTATATTTTTTTTATTTAGACTAGATTTTGCGGTGAGCAATCTAAGTATATAATTTCTGCTTAACAAAGATTTTTTTAACAAACATAAGTTTTAGTGTGGACTATCAAGTTATTCTTATAGTGTTTCAAGAGGACGTTTGTAAAACGAGTCTTTATTCAAATGCTACGGCTCGATGTCCCTTCCCTTGTCACATACCAGCAGTTATGAGCCGCGAATATAAAGTTAGGGTTAAAACGGTAGCATGTTTTTGGCGATTAAATACCAGTTCCCTTCATAGCTTTGTAAAATTGTGAATATCTATGAACAGCAATAACCTTGTTATTATGAAATTTTTATTGGGTCGTTCCCATTGCCGACCATGAGATTATGTAAAAATTAAGCGCACACACGCAGAACTCAGCAAGATAAAATAAGGTAAAACATTTTACAACACCACAGACAGATAATTACGGAAAATTGTTTCCTTGTCAATGAAAAGTGTATATGCATATCATTAAAACGACAGAAAGACGGACGAGCAACTTATTACTACAAAAACAGGACAGACAACAAAACAAACCAAAAGAAACGGCAACACGAAAACGAAGACGAAGGACCCCCATGGGTGAACAAAACAGTGCAAAAACAATATCAGTGGACACAGCTGAACAATAGAACTCAAAACACACACAAAAATAAGACCAAACCACAACTAAACACAGGTCAGGAAAAGTATCCGTTGTCAGTTAATAAAACTCAAGAAATCAACACTACATTGAAAAAAATATTTTGTGGTGGCCTCAAAAACATTTTGTTGGTTTCACCCTGCCAAATTTTTTTGTGGTGTGCACAAAAAATTTGGCAGTGTATATACCAACAAAATAATTTTGTGGCCGCCACAAAATATTTTTTCAGTGTTCGAACAGCACAGGAGACACAAAAATAACCAGAGAAAATAATAGATGAATCCACATAGAAGACACATAATGACGAAAAATAAGACAAAAATAGTAATAAGTGATGACATGTTACGTATAGTTCAAATTAAATTGTATAAAGGGTACCATGGCTAAACGGCATACGTACGTCATTACTAAATATATGTGCACCACCATGCGTAAGTACTTTAAAACGCCATACTCAATGTGAACGCTGCAAAGAAATATAGTCTAATGTTGTGCCAACAGCATTAATGTTACTACAAGTGTAATGCTTTGTTATCTGTGAGCCGTCAGTAACAAATGTTGCTCTTATTGTAATAGACTGCTAATCTATTAATGTTAATGCAACATTAAGTACTTTTGCCAAAAACTTTACCTCCTTTCTGTCAACATTAATCTGGTGTTTATGGTACGGCGAAACAAATTTTGTGTTGAATCGATGTTAACATTTGTGTTGATATTTTCCTTATATTTTAGATGTTTTGAAAATCTTTCCGATGTAAAATAAATAAAGGGCAAATGATGTGACACAATTGTGAGCGTCCCTGTAAAAACAAGAATCGAACCTGCGTCGTGAGTACTTCATGTCTTCCACTTTACGAAGCCTCACTTCTTACCAACTGTTCTACCTTAACATGTCTGACAGCGGTTTATATTGTTAGTATCATCTACAATATAACGACAAACTGCAGTTCTCTTTGTTGACGTAGTAATACTTTATGCTCTAGAAATATATGCATATTTAGTACACGTGAACTGCTTTGCAAGGCTTGAAAGCTGGTCTAGGCTACACTTAGTCCTCATACTATGCTTTAAAATTTTAATACAATGGTTTCATTTTATGAGTTCGTCGCTGCTCACTGCTATCCACCATTTAACAACACCAAGTCAGTGAGAATTGTTGTTGTTTGGACCTTTCTTTAATGTCGCAGCATCTCATCATATTTTGTTCTTACTGTTATTTTTAGCGTAATACAAGATTTGGTTGCGGCAACATTGCTTAGAGACCTTATTAACACTAATACTTCAACAGTATATGTGCGTTTTTGAAATTTTGTAAACTGTTAATATTATTTACTTTGGCACAACATTATTAATTTTACTACAAAATAAATGTTTAAAGGAATACCTCAATAGTAATTTTTTGTTGCAGGAACATTAGACTTTGATCTGTGTATACCTTCATTAATGTGTTCTGCCATTCCGCCTTTAGTAATATGCCATGGCCACCGTCTTGGAATGCCAGGTAAAGACAATACCCTATTATTATTCTAGTGGGAAAACCAGGCGCATTATATTAATTTGTTAGTTTTTAAAAATCCGCGTGCCTCGTGTCATAAAACGTATCCCATTTTTGACATTAAATTAAATTATGTTTCTTCATAAATATTAATTTATCGCATATATTATTACTTTAAGTAACCTTCAACTCGTAGACTAGTAAACAGTGACAATTTCATTGTTATTAATACCTGTTGTTAGTTTCGAATACTGGATAGTTATTAAATAATTTTGTGACATATATCATGTGCTCATAATTCTACTGAAACTATAACAGCTGTTATTTATGCCCATATACCATGTTAAGTGGGGAGAACAGTATTTTGTGGAATAATATAAGCAAATGCGAAAGTTTTATATTTTGTGTTTCTCCATCACAATTATAGTTGAATATTTTCAATTCTGAGGAATCAGATGTCTAGAAACGTATCCAAAGAGGTCGATTTAAATTAGAAATAAAAACTGTCAATGCATCCGTATTATAGTTTCTTTTTAAAGTACGCAAGCTTTAAAAAATTCGGCTTCTAGCTAAATTGTCGTATGTAAATACAGTAAAAATAATTCGTTTTTTTTTTTTAATTTTAAATGTTTTAAAATTGAAAAATAGTACAGCTCTGAATATCTTGAATTTAAAAAAAAAAATTTGTTCGTTTGCTATATTCGTTAGCGTAAATACTGCCTACTTAACAGGATAACTAGATTTAACTATACTGCTTTAATTAGTACAAACTAAAATGATTGTTATAAGCTTTTTAATCTAAAACATGTTTATTTGAACACTTGTTCCCCACTTTTTCTCTATACAGCCTAGAAAAATAACAATGACCACATAATGTCAAAAAAAAGGTAAGATTATAAAACAAACAATTTGACACCACTTTTGTCTCTTTTCTATATGCAAACAAGTGAACAATATATTTCCGTAAGGAATCTACTTAAGTGACTTTTTTCATCAGGGCAATTATTATATCAAAGGTTCTTTTCTCTTCAATGGCCTCACACATAAACATATTGGGAATTGTGATATAAGCTGTAGTCAAACTGACCAGCTAACTTGCTTATACCGTGAACAGTATGTTCTTGGTGACCATGACAGAAAAAATGACCGAAAAGAACTGGAAACAAGTGTCAGAACAATTCCATCAAAATGTTTTCCTATGCCTAAAACGAAGTCGGGCGATAACCTGAGACCACTCTCCTATGCAAAAAAATATTTACTTGCAAATTCGTCATTACATACAAGGAAATGTGGACAGTTATCAAAGTGTTCTTTAATAGATAACGTACAAGATGAAACGCAATGAACCAATGTAACTTACAAAGAAACTCTGACACGTCAGACTTTACATTTTATAAACAGTTTTTTTTCGAGCATTTAATCGTATTAAAAAAAAAGCTAAATCAATTCCATAAGATCACAGTGCGGCTAATATATGTTCAGCTTTTTTTCCCCGCGGTATGGGACAAACCCACTGGGTGGGTAGATTGAGATTGTTTGTTATCTTGAAGCACTGCACGTGGTTCTAATACTTCTAATTTTGTACTAATTTTATATTTATTTTTTCACATTTCAAGTATTTGGCATTTTCGAAACATTCCGTATACCATTATAGAATTTAAAGAAGTTCATACACGTATAAGAAACAGCAGCGTGTCCACGCCTCTCGCAACTTGTCTCCACTTTGTAAAAGCCTGGCACTAACCCTATCACGCGATGTTGCCAATTCTTGCTCGCCATGGCTTTCCAAAACAAACAGCTGTTGTTGCGCACATGCGCCTGTTTTTTAAGTCATAAATAAATCAAAAATTATCTGCCCTTTTATGCAAGTTTCATTAACCTATACGTTCTTCACTCAACTCGTGGTCACTTTCCATGAATGAGCGTAAAAAGTAGCCTATTGAGCTTATGTGTGCTAGACATGGTTTAGATTAAACATTCGGCAAAAGTACAATATAAAGTTTTCCACTGGTGTTACAGAATATTATATTCGAAACGCAGCAGTTGTTACTTCCTACCTGTTTCGTTACAAGAATGATACAGAACTTGATCGATTCAAGGGTTACGAGTTGCTGAATCGTGTTGCAGTGAAAGTTCAGAATCATCCTTCGGCACGCCTCAAGAAATTCTGGAATTGCCAGCTAGGCCCGAGTGCTAACAGAACTGCCTTAAGACGGAAGGCACTAGTGCCGTGGAGTCAAAGTAAGTGCACTGGACGATCGGTAGGCGCCACCAGGTGTTATGTGTGGTGACTGATCAACTGAGACTGGACTCGTGCTGGCGTTGGGTGAAACTCCGCCTGCTGGAGACATCGAGGGAACACCTCCCCATCCTAGGTCGAAGAAAAGAGAGGCCACACTGTTCCGGAAATGATCTGAACATACAGTAGATGTAATGTTACAGTCCAGTCACGGTTACTTCACAAGTTTCTGAACCCCTGCTACAGTTCTGCTTCCAGGATATTCCTCCGCCTCATGCAAACAAAGCTTAACCAATAGTAGAAAATTTCACCAAATGGACAACGGACTGCATTCGTGCTCACTCAGTGTAATCATATTTTGTATAAGGACTATTTCATACTAGGCATTACCAGCACACATATTTACTCACTGTTTTTATTCATATTATTTACAAATGGAATATAATAATTTATAAATTTTCAATGTGAGTAAAAGTAAGTTACTTGTATAGTCTTTCATGTTAACGGAAGTATAAAACGCTTGAGATACATAACACTATAAAGAAAACACGCCATACATGGGGTGATTTTTCAGAGGTTTGATCCAAAAAAATTTGAAGAAACTGTGAATAAACTATACCAACAGCGGCTGGACCACAGTCGTATCTGAGTGCGATGCTATAGTGACGATGAGGGAGGACATAATAGGCACACCGCTGCACTGGCCTGAGACATGATTCCGATCAACGGTCGTGATAGCTGAAGATATCAGCGCCAATCGAGCGAATATCAGTCATCTGCAGTCAAGACTCCCGCGCAGATTTGCTCAAAAGGTGGCATACCTTTTGTAGTGTGTGATCTTGAAAGGAGCCGATTGGATCCCAGAGCGCCAGACAGCAAGCTGTGAAGATGCGCTCTTAAAAATAAACTGCTGTACTAAAACATTAAGTCTAACTTCTTGTAAGCAAAACCTCAACTATGGGGGTCGTAAAAATATGTTTTCATGCTAACAAAATTAATGTGTTTGGATCAAATATGTTACTACTGTTTTGGTAGGCTAATTCCGGTGTATTTTTAATCATCGTGGGTCTATATTACTTCGTTTTGTAAGTAAATATTAAACAGAATCTTCCACACAAGTCAAATTCTAGGATTTCAGAGGGAATTCAAGTAACTATTCCCATATTTTATTCAATTTCTGTATAACATTTTTTAATGCGCTATTCTGATTCTAGGTTTCTAATGAACTTATCAAGTTCCGTGGGAAATAGAACTATATACTTACATATATTAATACGATGTCCATATTTTAAACTCAAAATTTTATGGCCAGTATTAAAATGTTCCTCTTTTACAAAATTTATATTTTATAATTAATTCAAAATGCTGTGTATAGAGCAATTAATTACTTGAACAATCAGCAAAAACTATCGATTTTGTTGGTCGCAGGTATTATTTTATATTTGCTGAAACTTTAGAATCTTGTGTTGCATAATACCATTGTTAATGGCGCCACATAACTGGAGGAGAATTGAGCGTTTGAGTCAGAGAAACGCGGGAGTGATAAGGGCGACAAAGCGACGCGCATCAAGTGCCCCATCGCTCCTATCCTCAAGGCTTTGAACTGGCGTGCAGTGTTCTCGTCGGGCAGCGTGTAGCTATGGCACTTAAAACGTGGACCCTATATTTTTAGTGGTAGAAAGTCTGCAGCAAAGTTCAGTGCAGGTCCGTATAACACCTTCCCATGTTTCAGACAAGCATATTTTGAAATACAACAGTGTTGAAAATCAGTTTTTAACTATTTTGAAGAGCTTGTGAAATGTATTTATAATGTGCGTGATATTTTCAGAGTGTTATTCATACCTCGTCTGAAGTGTGTTTTATTTTAGTTTGTTGGTGTAACTTTTTTGAAACCACATTAAGTGGTTTCATAAAAAAACACTATTTAGAACACTGCAACGTAATTCAAGAGACAGGTATGCGGCGCCCTAAGGCTAACGCCTAAAATAAAGGCGTACATAATACAGACGATTACAAACAGCTAACAAATCAATAGTACTGCGAAATGTTTGGTACCGAAAGGTGTAAATGCCAAAAAAAAGTCTTAAATGAACTGTTAACTCATTTGAAATGAGGGTAGGTTTTAAGCAAGAAATATAAAAAAAAATTTTCGGAGTGACGCGTTAAAGTCGAGCTGTTTATTGCATTAGTAGATGAAAAACAAGAGTTACGCACAAATAAGGAAAAATACTTTTACTCTTAATATTGTAAAGTAACCAGATTTAGCTAAATTAATTTTCAGTAAATAACCTTATTCTGCAAGAATATTTAAAGGTAAATTTGCATTACAAAACAACGGAAAAACAACATTACTTTTACAAAATAATAAAATAAAAAGGCTTTAAGGTAAATTTAATAAACATTATAAAAGATATTTTCATTAAAAATGATACAAATTTGTCATTACTAAAAAATGAAAAATATAAATATTTTAATAATATTTTTAAAGAACCATAATTCTGTATTAAACTTGGTTTTACTATTTACATCTTTCGTGCCCGTTACATATAAAGTTTGATTTTTTTTTCTTCTCATTTCTTACGTAAATTAATATTTCATTCATCTTCTACGATGCAAAAAATAATTTTACGGGTTAAAATGCTTATAGTTTCAAAACTGGAAAATGTATAGTTTTTATCTATTTTATACTTTATTTATTTCAAGAACAGATTATTTTTATGAAAGAAATTTTAATTTTTTAAATTTTTCATGGACGAATAAAGAAAACAGAACTATGTTTTTATAACTATTTATTTTAGTTTCGGGAATTTATGTTATATCAATAATATGAATAGGTAACATATTCCATGTATATGTACTTTAAGCATTATAAATAAATAATTAAGAACAACATAGCGAGATTTGAATTGGTTGAAATTAAATTATTAAAATATTGTAAATTAAACACGATCTAGTCAAGCAAATTATATTTATACAATAGGAAAAAGAACCACGAAAGTTATATATTCCTTCTTCTTTTACTTATTGATAAATATGATTTGCTGTCAAAAGGATTAGACCAAGTTTCTTTAATTTCCAAAATTTTTAGTATCTCATTTCCTAAACGTCTTACTCTTTACGACTTCAACCATTTCAAATATCGCTATGCCATTATTTATGTTTTTTTTTTAATTTAATGTATCTTATTTTTTATGGTGCATTGAAAATATTCTTTTTTTCTACAAATTCTCATTTTAAAGTTTTTTTCATTTTTACAATTCTATGATTAACTGTTAACATTAAATTATTTTAAAATTAGACTCGTTTAATTCTTTAACGTACTGATTTAAAAATTATGTATCTGAAGTCATTACTTCACCTTTGTAGGTACTGCAACAATCTTATAGGTAAAGGATTGCGTAGGAGCGTTCGAAACTTACGCAGGCCTTATTCTTTGATTGTTCTATTTTTTTTTTTTTTTTTATTGTTTTGCTGTCTAATGTGCAGAACGAAGTTTTGCGCTGCAAATTTATTTCGGGGAAATGATTAAAAGTAGGTGTAAAACTGTTCTATTTTATCTAAAATCTATTGTAAATTAATGCTGCTCTACAGCCGACGTCTTACTACTTATTATACAGTGAGTGCGCACATCTCACTCCGGCTTAAGATACGGTTCTAAATGAATATGTAAGATAAGTATTGTCACAAAAAGTGTGTATATTAGTGTTTTTCAGCAGTGCCTGTTGTTTACATATCGTAGACGATTGCTTTCTCTGTGAAAATTTACAAGAGTGGAGTGAAACATGTTCAACTGCCATTTAAGTGCGTCGTTGTAGACACGATATCACTGTTTCAAGTGCTCATCATGATGCAAGTACGAGACCATAAACAGCATCAAACGAGTTATTCAAGTGGGATAACTTATTCATTGCTCACTTCTTGAAATGTTAATACTTCAGAGATAACAAGATGATCTTATATTATCAAGCGAAATTCATGAATATCGCGCCAAAAAACCTCCGTAGTCAGAACTTGTTACATTTACCTTAGCGCGGACTTTATACTACGCATCTTATAAATACGTCGCAATTTAAACGATTCGCCGTTTTTTTTTTCGCAAGAAGTTCAGTTCTATCTTCCTGTATTAAATATTACGCGTACGAACGCTGTTAACTTACACAAGGGTACTCTGCATACAGATTGAGTCCATATATTCGGAACGGAAAGAAAAATTCACGGCGCCAAAGTCGTGTAAGTAATGAAACGTCATCATTTCGTACCGAACAAATTATCGTCACTTCTCACGGATTTCCTCTTAAGAAATAGCGTGCGAAAAAGGAGCTGTGGAAAATGCATGAGAAGAAATGTTCTCTTGACGTACATAAGAAATGGTGTTTTTTTCTCCGGCGTAGTGCTTTGTGTATATAGGGGAAGAAAAAACACTAGAAAATGGTATATAATATAATATTTGGACTGGGAGAGGGAAAACAAAATGAGAAAAGAAAGAAATAGTGAAATGTAATTTAAGAGGTGACAAAACATCCCTATTGTCAGAACGGGCATCAAGGCGACAAAAGCTTCCATATTTGTTAGCCTCACGTAAAAAAAAAAAAAAAAGATGTGTCGAGTCAGTGTGAAGAAACACGGGATGGGTACGTGTCGACAGCGCACGGCTGCTTTCAACGGAACAAGACATTTACAAATATATTTCAAATAAAAATTCCGCTTTCGCGGTTACATGAAACAGAATATTTATAGCACCTCCGCACTTTGTGCTTCAAAATGAAATTACGGCTTGCACACTCTTGTGCGTTTTTTCCTCGAATATTTCAATATAACTTGCCGCAGAGGAAAACCAAAAGTAAACACTCTTCGCTGAGTTCGCAAATGCACATCTTAACACAAAACTGTTGGAAATAAATATTCTAAAAATAATAATCATCTGTATGATTTGATTTTTACTAGTTTCGCGTATT
The DNA here is from genome assembly GCA_029891345.1 of Dryococelus australis. NCBI lineage: Eukaryota > Metazoa > Arthropoda > Insecta > Phasmatodea > Phasmatidae > Dryococelus > Dryococelus australis. Next base: position 279,015,925 of record CM057009.1, read on the forward strand.
AATTTTTTTGGCGCAGCGGCTATTTTCCAACATATATGTAAATACGCTTTGATTTATAGCTGGTTACTTCTTTATTTTGTATTCATTTAACGAGGGTAAGTGGAATAAACTGCTTTACTCTGCAGTTACCAACAACAGTGGGCGTATTCGAAAAGAAAAATACTCCACTGAATACTACTGTCTTAGAACAGCTCGTAACAACTCTTTAAAAAAACGTTTTAATGTAAGCTATCAAGCTGTGATAGTTACACAAATTCATGGAAAACATTTCTTAAAAATTATTTTATTGAAAAAAATATTAAATAGGCTACTTCTTATTTCAGGGGTGCAATAGATACAGCAAAACAAAAAAGGCTTGGTTAGTTTAGTTCTCGCATCTGTAAATTCAATTCAAATGGTACAGGCACGGATTAAGAAATGTAGTCAGCAAAAATGGAGAGTTTTTAGCTAAGCAAGCATAATTAGGACAAATTAATACTATAGGAACATGTCTCACAGGAAAATACTTTATTTTAGAGATTTCAGTTACTTAAGGTGAAGGATGAATTCACGTTGAACTACTCAGAATCGAGTTCCAGGTAATACTAAGTACACACGCGTTTTTTAATGTCTCTTTTTACGCCCTCGCCTAGCGCAATTCTGTTAGTGGGAAAGGAGTGGCTTAGAAACCAAAATTAAACTCCAATCATACTTCAGAGCTACATACGTATCACTCCATCGCCGGGATTCTGGCACAGGAACTTTGCACAATAAGATAACTAGTTTTTTTTATGCCATCGCTGAATATTGGTGCGATGACTTTCTAGACAGGGGAGCGTTATGCCCGTTGAAAAGGTATTCTGAACAAAAATTTTAAGAACTTTTCTCTTGGCTGTTACAATTTTGTGTTTAGTAAGGGGTCGAGTGATATGGACAATTTTTAATAACCTTACTTTTTCATTCAGAAGGAAAATAATACATTTAAATAAAATTAATAAAATAAAATATTATAACTTGATTAATATATAATATAATAATAGGTTGGTAAATTAATACATTAATAGATTATAACACTTAGTAATATATTTTCTAAGGTTTTGTATATTTCCGGGTATTCATTCCAATATGCTGACGAAAGATATATAATGAATGTATGCCATTCTTGACACTTCAGTTATTTGAATTCACTGCTTCGTTCCCAAACTGTTTTTTTTTTTTTGTTTCCTTCGTAATCCACCAAATAAATGCCCAAAAGTTTGAAAATTGAACAAAACTTAAATAGTAAGCTTTGTATCAATGGGCGCATAATTAATAAAACATTAGAACAATAATTACAATGAACCCCCTATTTTAGCTCTTTGCAGGTCATAAAAAAGTGAGCTCTGGGAGACAGAAAATTATCTGCTGACGCGATAATGCAAAAATAGCAATAGTAATATTATTTATTGGTGTCGTGAAGCGGCCATGTGACAGTGTTCAGGCAATGGCATCCCCAATTACCTTACTGAGGTTAAATATGAATTCAGTTTGAAAATTATGATTTCTTGCAGTCAAGGAATAATTTTGGGGCCGATTCTTAGTGAGGAAATCCTGTAAATTGAGATTGTGTTATTCGACATCTAGATAACCGTAAACCAATAGTAAACATGAATACAATTCAAGCCAATCATCACTTTCCCTTGTGACAGCAAGCAGCAGTGAGTATTTTATATATCACATAAGACTGTGAAGTCAAGCGTACAGATCTGTGAACTGCCGAATGTTGCACGCTTCTGCATATAGATATACGCTTGACTTATACTAGTGCAATTATTACAACTTCCGAAGAAGGGATAATTTTGAAGTGACAAATAGACTAGTCATCAGGACAAAACAAAAACAAAGGTTTTGAGTCAAAACAATATAGTAAGTAATAAAAATATGTTATATTTATTCAAGCGAAAAATTGTAGTTGTACCTGCCTTACGAAAGACAAATAATTTTCTAAAGACAAGCGAGTAAACGAGTTAACAGCCAAAGACTGTGACAGTTAGTTATGTAGTAAAGAAAAAAAAAAGTTCACTGGCAGTTTTACTAGTGACATAACATCGTTCGACGAAGGTTATTTTACGTACGTAATTTACTCTGTTTGCTTTACCACTGAGCAGTTAATTTACTTTCCTTACAGCAATGGAAATGACAACTGTCAGTTTCGCGGAAAGGTCTACACATTCATCATATGTGAGTAGATCTGAGATATGTATTAATACGCCAGAAAAAATTTACGCTTGTGCACACTTTTCTATAACGATTTTAAAATAAAATCTCCTGTATTTTTTATATTTTGCGAACTTTCGGAACCAACGAATAAATATAAAATACAGATAAATTACTTACTCTATCGAAATTATCGTTGAACCCTAACTAACTTCAGTGTCTGTAAAGTCACATATTTGAGGCAGTTAGAATACTGAATCCTTAATAAAAATATCCGAATCTGTTACTGTCCCGTCACTGGTTTGTGGACTTTTGAAATGGATCTATAGGTTAAAATAGGAAGGTAATGTGGAAGTGACATGTAAAATAGGTGGCTGAAGAGGGAGTAAGAAACACATATTAGCAAGTAGAATGTGGCACATGCCAAGGTCCGTAGCTGAAGCAGTTGAGGATTAGCCAAGAGGTGTTAAAAAGGAGTTGAGGAAGGACAAAAGATTGGAGTCATCTCGGAAAAGGAAACAGCCAAGAAGGGTAGGGTGCCTACCAAGTATAAACACCACAGCTGAAACTGTTTAGGATTGGCAGAATTCGAATTGAAGGGTGTGAGAACTAGGGTAGAATGTAGTGTGCGAAGGGAATTGATATGTAATGTTGGTTGTTGAAAGAGGTATAAGAAGTGTCGTCATTTTACTATGGATGGTAAAGTAGGATGCGCGACATGTAAAGCGATTTTCAAAAGTCCTTAAACATTGATTCGTTGTATATATTTAATGGCTACAGCCCTCTGTTTCAATGGAACACCGAATAAATGTATTCAACCCCTACAACATAGTACACTCTAAATTCGAATCAGTGGGAAACAACTCATTCGCTGTGAAAATGGCTCCACTTGGAATCAGTGAAAAAAAAAAAAAAAAAAAAAAAAAATGTTTGTTTCAGTGGAAAAATTACGCTGATTGAATTAGTGATGTGAAAAATTTCACTGATTCAGTGGAGCCATTTTCACTGCGAATCAGTGGTTTTCCACTGATTTGAATTTAGAGTGTAGCTAGATGTTAATGTTAGCTTACTATGCGAAGCGAAGGTTTGAACTCCGTTTAGAGCATGGATGACATCTTTCAAATTGTATTTAACTGTAGTCCCATGCCAAATAAGCTGATGTCATCGCTATGCCTTAAAATCTTTCCAACAATGCACATGTTATCTCTTTTTCAGAATTTTGTGTAGTCAGTGTTGAAGTCGAGGAGGTATTAAATTGTAAGTAGTGTAGCTAGATAATTTTCTGTTAATTATGAGTGGATGTGTAGTAAAAGCACGTGTATTGATAAACAATACGCTAAAAAATAATTTTAAAACCGTTTTGTGACGATAAAAAAATTGTTTGTGGCCACAGAATAATTGTGTTATTATAGACCTCACCAAAGATTTTGCGATACCAGTGAAACTTTTTGACTTATTTAGTGGGAACCACAAATTTACTTTTGTGGCCATGATGAATAGATCCAGTGTGTTAGTCGGCAATCATGTATTTGTTAGTCGCAGAAAAAAATGTTACAATGCTAGTAGCAGTACTCGTTACTGAGGCTAACAAAAGCGTTTCTCGCGGATTGCGGTCTTTGGTAGGTAGGTGAGATTTATAAACTATTCAAAATCAGAATCCCAACCGCCGGGCCAGGAATCCTATTCAAGCTCTCTGGAAATCGAGTTTAAGATTTTATTTGTTACCGTATTTTATAAGATACTAAGGTTATACGCAAATCTGAAAGTTGTATATTTTTTTAGAAAGGCTAATTGTTTCTTGCAGAAATTCAAGGCATTTATTCCCAGGCATCATGGTAGCCGAATGCTTAAATATGTCGTTATTATCGATTTGAAGTTTTCTCCATGACGTCGATGAGGTTCAGGTTCGAAATTACGTCATTCCTACAAGATTGTAAGAAATATATAATTTGTACCCTGGCAGACGAACCTTGAACTACAATATATATATATATATATATATATATTTCTCTGATTGTACTGGTTGTAACGATGGCTGCTCCTGGTGGACGATTCAAATAGCAAACCGGTTTCATGATTGCCCTAACGATGTCAGTCTTTGGGGGACAAAATCGTCATTAGAGAAACTAAAAAAAAAAAAAAATGCCGGGTGAATGTGTTTGTCCGGCGGAGTGGAGACCTTTTTACGTAAGGTAGAATGGGTTAAAGTGTTAAAACTGCGCCACCTTGTTCGATGATTTGTACATTGACTAGAGCAAGTAAATTAAATAAATTAAATATGTGACACATATATCAATGCATGCACACCTCACCTAATGAAACGATTATTTTCTGGAATAATTAGTGTGTAAGATTTACTTTCTTGGAATAAAGGAATGATGTAATCGGTCCCTAATTTCTGAAGAATATCCCTGATGAAATAGTTCGTAACCCGATGCAACGAGACGAACACGGACAAATATGGCGTCGTGGCCAGACAGAAGGTGGCCACGTCAATATGCCAGAGCGCACGCGCCGGCTATAACAATTGTAGTTTTGCAGTCGCAGCAAATTGTTTTACTGTGGACGACTTTTATGCTACAACTGCCAACTAAATATTTGGTTGCAGGCAATAAAGATTTTTTTCAATGAACATATTCGTTTGTGAGCACAAAATATAGCTCCAGTCCTTGTCAATCTACGTGTTATTGTGTACCACAGCCTGTTTTTTTAACAGCAACAAAATTTCGCCGTGAAAATCATCAATAAAACTCTTTTTTTACATCTAATAATTATTTTCTTTCATTGCAGTTTATTTTCCAACGTTGTCTCACAGTGTCAACCAATAAATTATTTGTTTCGCTTTCTGTTTTTTTTTTTTATACATCGAAGTGTAAACATGAGCAGATTTGTTAAATATTCACTTTTCTAATAATTTCACTGTTTCACTTGACCGAGGCTTGAAAAAAGTGATGAGGCTATGAAAATGTTAATCTTACATATGGCGGAATAATACACAACGTGCATACAAGTAGATCTTAAGCAGGGCTTTCAAAAGTGCTCATTTTACCGTGAATAGCCTATACCTACACATATTCTAACAGGCACAATGACTAGCAAGGGTTCTGTAAAGTTGGTAGAGACGGAGAAAAAGTAGTCCCATGTCTTAACACTGAATTAAAGGTGTTGAGTAAACATTTTTGAATACTTATATTAATTATTCTGCTTTCTGATTTTCTTTAATGCAAATAAGCGTAAGAATAAACCAATTTGTAAAATATTTTCTTTCCTAATAGTTTTAGAGTTTCACTTGATCACAAATGGTTACCTAACACTTTTTATATGACGTTAATATACGGAACTACTTCCCATCCATCGTTATCAACTTGACTGGGCGCATGTCATTCAGCGAGCCCATTGAAATATATGCAGGTAGGGGCAGTGACTTTTTTCTAAGGTTGACTTCAAAAGTGCTCATTTTATCGTGAACAGCCATTAGAAGCAGTGATATTTTTCAAACGTTAATTTCAAAAGGGCTCGAATAACCGCGAACAAAATATACTACAAAACCATAGAATATTCGTGTTAATAACAAAATATGTATGCTATCTAGATTTAGAAAAAGGCTAAAAGAATTAACTTTGGGCAGACGTGCAAATATTTCTGGATAACACCCATCCAACATTTAAACAAACATGAGAATTTTTGGTGTCTAAATTTTATCATTTCCCTTAAAAATATCGTGGAATTTTCTGATTTAGTGTAGTTATTCTGTAAGTACCGCTAAATTTTCTAAGGAAAATTTTGCCGTATAAAATTTTGTTTTCGTTAGTCAAAGTGATATTAATTTGTATATTCTGAGCCAACAAACAGCCAATCATTCGAAATAAATTACAACACTTGAACTAACGTATGTAAAGAGAACGTCTGGGGCAGATGTCCGCAGGGGTTTATTAGTCCAAAACCACAGTACACAATTTATATTGAGGTGAGAGAATTTCCAACTGATTGTTCTACACTCTGAATCAGTGGAAAACCACTGATTCACGGTGAAATTCAACTGCTCGAATAATTGAAAATTGGCTCCACTTAGAATCGGTGGAAAAACCACTGGTTTGTTTCAGTGAAACAATTTCACAGGTTGAATATGAGACAGCCATCTCCGTGCTGCCAATTAAATATTGTTTTTATTGAATTTAGACAAATCATTACGAAACATATGCATATTTCCGATAATCACAGATTAAATCGTGCAATTTTACGTAATCTAAAAAAAAGTAACCATCTCCTAGCGCATAGGACTCGAACCGATATGTCCCGCGTCTAGCCCGTTACCTTAACAACCGAGCTACCAAGTCAACTCTTGAGAACAAAATGGAAATACATGTATTATATTTCTGTATCGAAAATATTTAGTTTTAAATTGTACGCTCTTTCTTTTATTTCTTAGTATAATTGGTTACATTAGGATGGTTCATACAAATGGAACGCGTAAATGCACTCACTTCACCACATTTTATGCAGTTTAAGCCTTCAAACTGAGCGCCATGATGATTACGTCAAAACGAAATGAAAGACGTAAAAACGAAATGAAAGACTGAATGTTAATTTTCCTCGTTTAATGATCTTATAAAAGGCGAAGCTCACATTAAAAAATTATTCTTATTGGTTTTATTAGTTTATGCAATTTTATTCAATTTGATACGTGTTGTGTACTTGTCATTTGATACACGTTGTTTAACTGATCCATCAGTAAAAGAAAGCGAACCACTAAAAAACAGAGAATTAAATGGTTGATGAATCAGTGGAAGATGTCACTGAATCAATGAGTGAAGGAAGACTGACACTTTGTCACTAATCTACCAGTTAAATTAGTGGTGTGACTGTGAAATACGTCAGGGGCTGTTATCTGATTCAAACAGGTGAAATTAGAGCTTATGGAGCGCACTGCCGGACAAAACGTAAATCGTGACTTAGACTTGCTATGCCATCAGAAAGTACACAATGTAAGTTTCTGCGCACTGTAAAATTTCCCAAAGAATATAAGAATGTCTTCATGACTGTAAATAGTGCTGGATACAACATAAATGCATGTAATAGTATACTCTTAAAATGCAAATAAAGAAACCCTTGTAAAAATTTAAATTCAATGTTTAGTCTTCCAATGTGCTAAACTGTCACATCAAAACCCTCCCTTCTCCCCGCATTTAAATGATGGATTAAATTCGAGAACGAAGCACGGTGTAAGAAAGGTCAGCTAGTGTAATTCCTTGTGGCCTCCCTCTAAAAGCAGCTGCGAGTGCAGTAAATGAAGATATAAATATACAAATGCGAATTTTTCTGTCTGTAAATCTCTGCGAATGACCAACTTCCTCATACTTCTGTATCCAAATTCACTCATAATCTAAAACACACTATTTAATTTACATTTTTTGTCGTTCTTCTCCCTTCGTCAAATCCATCTTGTGTAAATTGTATGGAATACTTATTTTTAGAAAATTACAGCAGTAACTTTCACATTCGCGTATGGAAAAATTAATAATGTATCAAATGTTTTTGAATTTTCATAACAAGTACCATAAATATTAATAGACAAATCTAAAGTGTACTTGTAAAATAATGTAATACAATATATTTTACACGAGTAGAAGTAAATAGGGCATGCAATTGGCAGCGTACAGGATCCGGAGCCACGGAGCCAACGGCCATCTTTGAATTTCCCTCAAAATTTCCCTTTTTTCCCTAAAAAGGTTAGACGCCCCATCATGTGCAAAAACAAGCCCTGAAATATAATTTCAGCCAATTTCTGGGGCTTCTTTTTACCCTCAAAAAGCACCATTTTCCCTCGAGTCACCCCTTTTTACATGGCCAGGGTCCAAGATCGGGATGCGACCACCATCTCATTTCCAAATTACTCATCTTTGTTCGACTATCATCTAGGACTTCTATTTTCTCCTGTTCTGTTATTATGGTCACCCAACCACCATATATGATCCGGTGACCTTTGACCTTGAAAATGCAAAATATCCATAAATTCCAAAAAAGTTATATTTCAAATTATTAAAATTCATTTTTTAAAATACTCGAATTTACCAGAGATCATCCCTAGCCCATACCCAGTCATGCATCATGGTAGGCGACCGCCATCTTGGTAGGTGACGATAATCTTTGTAGGCGACCACCAAATTGGTAGGGAACCACCATCTTGGTATGCATCACTCATCCGCCATATTATAAGCCAATGAACATGACCTTGACCCCATGACCTTTAATGACCTTGAAATATATATTGTGTCTACACAAACACTCTTATATCGTTTATTTTATAAGATAGTGCCATACGAATAAATAAACGTTTTATGTCTTATCCCGGGAAACAATTTGTTGATTCCTACCAAATATGGTAAACAAGTAGTACTGCAGTAGGTAATGTTAACTGATATGTTTTAGGTATGTCAGAGAATAATTCAAAAAATGGTGGCCATATAAACATTTAAGCTCCGAATTTTTTATCTACGAAAATTCAAAACAAATTTCAACTTACCTTTGGATGCTGACATTATCAGATATATCCACAAGAATTGTCTATGCGAAGCTTCATTTACCTGCCATTTTGTTCTAAGATAGCTCCACATGAAATTAACTAGTTTTTATTCCGTATCTCGGGAAACAATGAACTGATTTATTTCAAATTTGGCGAAGAGGTTGTACTGTGGTAGGCTACATTAATTTATTTGTTTAAATTATGTAAGTCTCTTATTTTCTGAATTGTGCGTATAGAAATATTTTAGCTTAGAGTAATCTATGTACGAAACTATGTAACATATTAATTTAAACTTTGTATATTGTATCTATGACAATAATCGAATGTGCTAATGTATAAACTTTTTGCCTTCTATTTATGAAGATCGTCCCATGATCAATGGGGTTTTCATGTCATATATGGAGGACCAATCTACCGATATGCATACAGAGACCCTCCTTTGCAATTTTGTCATATTTGTAGAATAATTCGACTAACTTCCACACAATTTTGTACACTAACAGAAGGCCATGTAATGTTACATGATTTAAATGGGGTCAGACAATGATTTCAAAAATGGCGGCCATTAACAACATTTTCATATATTGGCAAATATTTTTAATAATTTAATAATTTCAATCCAACTGCTTATGCTGGGATTATCTATTACAACCATCTTGTACAAAGCCTCTTTTTAAGCAATTTTGTAAGATAGCCATATTTAAGGAAATAAGGTTTTTATACCATATCTCGGAGACCAATAAACCGATTTCCATCAAATTTTTCACACAATTAGCATCATGGTAGGCCACGTAAACGTGCGGTGTTTTTTTTTTGTGGCTCAGGAACTTTTTTTCAAAATAATGGCGTAGTAAATATTTCAGGTTAGTGAACCCTATCATTCAAAACATTACACTGATTGCATCCGAAGTTAATGCTCCGAATCCTAGTTCCATGATGCAGTTGATTGCAAGCCAGCTTAATTTTACGAGTTTTTCTGATTTCGAATACCGGGTATTTCACTCGTGTATCATAATTGTCTTTGTATTGTTTCACGTGTATCTGGTATTGCTGTCATTGAGACTTCATCACCTACCTACCATCTAAGATTTCAAGATATTCACTGAAATTGATTTGCATGACAGTGGGGCCATGAGTTATCAATAACTTCTTGTTATATACGTAGCTTTACTTGTATTTCCCGGTGTGTAACAAAAACAGTAACATTAAATTATTAATCTCGAAAGTGCGTTACTGCCTTTGTTTGCAATAAACAAGTCAGTTATTTTCTAGTTAACACGTCTCACCTATACAAATAAACATAATTAAAGCTACAACCGAAATTTTAAACGCGAACCTGAATTAACGAAACATTGATTTTGGGATGAAAATTGTTTTTCTCGAACTGTACATGAATGCCCCGAATGAGAACAGTATCGGTACTGCACTTGAATCCTATCAGGGAGTAGTGAAGGCAAGTACTGCTGTTCAACAAACAGTGAACGATATAAAACTTCTTGTCGCTGTCACATGTTTGATTAATTGTGTCCCAGAGCATTACCAAAGTCAGGGCGCATATAACGTTACCATTCTCACGTTCTCATATTGGTAGTGAGACGATGCGCATGACGCATCCTTAGTTGCTTGTCTATACATGCATGCGTCAAGATAATTGTCTTTTTATTTTAGCGTACGCCTGCATTTTTTGGGCAAACTTATCGATTCCGTCATTGTTCAAAGTTAGCTCATGCCACAAACACATTTGCCAGAAAACAAATTGTAATATTACATGCTAAAACACGGTTTTTATTTTATATCAAGGGAATTTCTGTCACAGCGCAACAGGCGCTTACAAGTATCTGTGACAAGCAACATGGTTATAGCACCGCCGTTCTAAGATAAAAACTACGCAGTGTAGAACTGTATATTTACAAAACGATCAGGCAGGTTTTATTGGGCAACATTTTTTTCTTTATTTTTTTTTTAACAAAAATGTTGTAAAGCTGTAGTGCGTCGACATTTTTTCGGTGAGGAATTCGTTTCCCTTCTCTATCCCCAGGGACATGCATACCAGCAGCATGCTTTGTGGGCAGGTAGCGGAGTAGTTTATAACACTGATATAGTCTACTCGCGGTTTCCTCTTACTTTTTTAATCAAAACTTTGAAAAACCTCTTCTTGTATGACACGTTGTTTCCTGAATATGCCAGGCGTCACAAGCGCTTTATACTCGTGTTAACATAAACGTTTAGTTTCTTCACTGTAAAATGCGCACTTTTGGAATCCCTGCGTAAGATCTACCTGCACGCGAATTGTGTATTCTTACACCATATGTACAATTAACGTTAACATGGGCCTTATCACTTTATTCGTGCTTCGATCAAGGGCATCTGTAAATTTTTTTAGAAAAGTGAACATTTTACAAATATTTTACTCTTACACCTGCATATATCAAAATAAACAAAAAGTAAAACGAAATACTTCACTATTCACAAATGTTTAGTTAACACTTTACTCGGCACGTGGCAGTCAGTGCGCTCCTTAAAATATATGCAGGTATGGGCAGTGACTTTTTTTAAAGGTTGATTTTAAAAATGCTCATGTTACCGTGAACAGACTTTACCTTATTTTTTGTTAAATTGAACTTTAACATATATTTTATCTACAAATTGTTACATTTCATTTATAATTCATATGAATCGAAACAGAGAGAAGATATGGGCTTTAGTAACGCCTTGTAAGAAATAGTTCGTATACAAAATTGTATTACACAGATGGCGCACTAATGCTGTGTGTTGTCCCTTTGGTGTAATTTTCTACACTAGGCTAAGCTTTGTTTTCATGAGGCGAGGAATATCCTGGAAGAAGATTTTAAGAAACGCTTCAGAAAAGTGTGAAGTAACCGTTGTTCACTACTCGTAATCCTCAAACTTTCTTTTAGAATGTGCTCAGAAATGTTCCTTGTAGTCTCACGCATCTTTACTTTTCGGGTATTGCTTTTATTACACTCTAAAAATCTTAATCAGTGATTACTGCCTGGTCAATGTAATTCACTAGGAATCGGCAGAAATCACTGTTTAATCAGTGAACACCAGCAACTGAAATGATCTGTAGAATTTAGCTGATTGAAGTGAAGTAATTTCAACAGACCTGTAGTGAAATTCGCTGTTTTGAAGAAAAATTTAACTGTTTCGATTTTAGAGTGTATATAATTGCAATATTTCATTTCATATTACCAAAATTTTACTAAATAATTCCCAAGTTGTAAAATTTAACAAAGAAAAATACGATTCCCCGTTTTTAAAACGTGAATACAAAATTAACAATCAACGAAATGTTGTATACTTCATTGCCATCTACCCTGTTATAAACAGTTTATCTTGTTCGGTGAATTCAGTGGTACTGCAAATGTTTACTGTCCATAAGTACAGTTCTTTATTTTCCTGGCACATTTTCCTGATTCGTCCTTCGTGCGCTCTTATGGTCTTTACGCGGTATTTATTAATATTTTATGCAACGGCAAGCAAGAATTTTTACTGTACTGAAACACGTGGGTATTTTTGTTCTCTACCCACACATTTCTGATTTATGCCCACGAAAACTGTGCATTTGCACTTAGCAAATAATGGTTCCGGTATCAAGGGAAATATTCAAGGAACGAAGACGTATAAGGGAAAATAGAACATGGGAAAATACATCTAGAGTAAAAAAATTGGATTTTTTAATAAACACTTACTCCGCAATGTAAAAATAATGCGCTATTATTAATAAAAGCTTAGAAGATAGTGATGATGTTTTCCATTGACGTCTCATTCTTAACAGCGAGACTAAAAATGTGTGCAAAATTTTAATGAAACGAACAAATCCACCGGGTTTTGACATAAAACATATTTTACTGGGGAATTCAGGGTGGAGAAGGTTAAAATAGAAGAATTCAGTAGATTATAAAATTTTAACATGAGCGAGAAACAGGAAAGCAGAATCCATGTGCACTCTTACGGCATTATTCGCACATTGACCACATCAGTATACACGTATAGTGAAAAAGCACGTATGGTAGGGGTTTTTTTCCTCTACATTTATGGTGGCGTTTCTAAATTTGCAGTGAAATTCGCTCATTTGAAGCAGTTTTAACGGTTTTGATTTTGGAATGTAAATTTATGGGATATTTAACATAGTTTTATTTTAATTTTACCAAACATAAAATAACATATAATTAATCTCAAAATTGCGTTACCACGTTTGCTTTCTAGTTAATTTTGTACAAATGCGAAACCAAACATCCTCTTATTTGCCGCTTGATATGTTGTACTGTTTACAAAGAATGTATTGGCAAAAAAAAACTTCTATTACAGTTTATAGGCTGTTCGCGATAAAGTGGCACTTTTGAAACCAATCTTAGAAAAAAAGTCACTGTCCCTGCCTGCATATATTTTAACAGGCACACTGAATGATATGGGTCCATTAAAGATGGTAACGATGGGTGGGAAATAGTCCATATACTAACGTCGAATAAAAAGTGTAAGGTAACCATTTGTGATAACTTATTTTATTTCTATTGCTTTGTGTTTTTTTAAATCATCGAAGTGTAAAATTGAGGAAATAAAAAAAAAATACTTTTATAATAATTCCACAGTCTCACTTGACCAACGCATGGATAAAGTGACGAGGCCATGGCAATGTTAATTTTACATCATAAGGCGTAATAATACACAATGTGCTACAATTAGATCTTAAGCAGGTTTTCGAAAGTGCTCATTTGACCGTGAATAGCCTTTAGTAAGTTTACCAGAATATATTTGTACAGTGTGTGTACAGTTGGGTACGAACGTCGCTGTTCCCCGAGCAAGAAGAAATTGCTCGGCCCCGACGCGTGTTTAACGTCGTCGTGCAACTCCTCCTGCCGAGATCCTGGCAACTGCTGTGCGGGAGGGCAGACGTCCTTGAAGATATCCCCAGCGGAAGTAATTGCACGGGTTAATGGTGGGCAGGAGCAACCACACCGAAAACGTTCCCGAAAATCGATTCGATAGGACGCGGCCAACAAAGTGGCGGCGAAAAAGGGTCGAATGCGACGATGGCAGCGTGGGGACGTGAACCATCTTGTCGGAATTGCCGCCAGGGAAAGACCGGATCCCGGCAGTTAGGGCGCCGAAGACTCGCACTCGGGTTATCTCCTGCGATCGCAGCGCGCAGACCCCACGACGGAATGCCACAGTACTAGCACGACCGCAATGTTTATTCAACGTGACGTGGAGAAATCAGTAACACGTCTTAACATTGCCAGTTTCCAATAAACCAAATAATTTCTGAATCATTTTTTTTCGTTACCACGATATTTCATGCGTAATAAAAGTTTAAAAAAAAAAATTATGTAAATAAATGTCATTTATTATTTTGGAAAAAAGTGGGGAGTGGGGGTAATAAATGATTTCTTCTTTTAAATCATTAAACAAGCGTATAATTAATGACACCAAATAAATCGTTGTCTGAACAAATTCTATAAACGAAAATACTGGTTTTCTTTCTTCCAATAATAATAAAGCAGCCAAATTATTTGTTGTAATACACTAGCGTTATTCAAACAAATTTTTCGCTAAAATGCGCTTCGTTTGTTATTGGCGATAGCCGTCCTAAATGACTCGCAGTATATTGCACATCTATAAATTAAACTGCCAATTGAAATGGCGAAATGTACTGGTAGAATAGTGTTAAATAATTGTATAGTCGTTTTCTTGTAATTGTATGTACAGTCACACGGCAGTAAGCATGGATCGTCAAACACTGTGTCAAAGTCAATACGTAAGGTGTTGTGGCCATTTGAGATGAAAGCAGGACACACATGGCGTCGGTTGTAGAGTAGCGCTCTAGTATACTATGTGTCAACTGCCAAATAACTTGAAACCAAAAAACATATGCCTACCAGGATAAATAGAGTCTGTTCACGATAAAGTAGGCACTTTCGAAATCAACCTAAGAAAAAAGTCGCTACTATTAAGTCATATATTTTAAAAGGGCGCGCTGAGTGATATGCGCCCAGTAAAGTTGGAAACGATTGATGGAAAGTACTTCCATATCTTAACGTCGAATAAAAAGTGTTAGGTAAATAACCAGATTTGTAAAATATTTTAGTTTCCAATAATTTCACTGTTTCGCCTGACCGACGCATGAATAAAGTGATGAGGCCCATGGTAATGTTAATTTTACATAAGACGGAAAAATACACAACGGGCATGCAAGTAGATCTTAAGCAGGACTTTCAGAAGTGCTCATTTCACCGTGAACAGCCTATAGTAAACTTTCATGCAGCTGATTTGAAATACAGAACTTTCATTCTCCTGGCTCCCTGGGACCACAGATACTCAACTAAAGGAAGGAGAATTGAGAAGTCTTGGTCGGCACTTAACAGAGTTCCTAAACGCCAATGAGGGCTAAATGAGCGGGATGTGGAGCAGATGCAGAATGAAAGGGCGAAAAAATGGGAATACCCCGAGTAAACCCGCAACGTTCGCCACGTTTCACACATTCTAAAATCCTGTTGGCCACACCGGGAACCGAACCTGGGTCGCCTTGGTAAGAAGTGAGTCATCTAAATACTACAAAACTGGGGACCCCGTAAATAAAGTAAAAATAGAAGTAGAATGGTACAGTCTTACGAAAGATGTACAGGGTGTTGAGGTAAGTGAGAAAATACTGTGCTGGGTAACTTAACTTGCGGACAAATATTCATTGCTCGAACAACCAAATTTCACTTTATTTTTAACGTGTATTCAAGTTCGCGCATGCTTGTAGCTTTTTAATGCATTTATTATTATTCACTGTTACAATACTTCACACCTATAAAGTGCTCATTTTTGTCATGAAAGATTTTTATAGAATGGATATGTTCACTACTCCGTAATATTCTGTTTAACGAGCATAATCATTTTTACGTATATGGAAAATCTCATATGCATACTGGAAGTAGCAAAGTCATCGTTCAGAATTTTATTTATTATAGTCAGCAATATTGTTTTGTATTAGCAACTACTTTGAAAACACAATTTTCAGCGTAATACGATAATCACGAGAAAAGTCTTGAATTTTTAAAACTGTTATGCTACTCCCATTCTCTCTCCATTAGAATTAGTACTGTTTACGCAATAAAGAGATAAAAGAAAAGAAATATGCGAAGACGTTTTATTTTTGGAGAGAAAGAAATCATGGAAATATGAGCGTTATGGGTTGAGGAAATGGGGTTGGATGGAGGAGAGGGATTAGGAATACGTCTCTCCCACATTTGAACCAAGGCAAAAGCTTCGGGTACTGAAAGTAATTAAACATAAGAACAGAAAACATGGATTCTATATATGGAATCGCCCAGCACTCTTCCTAACAATTCAAGGGTGTACAAACGCTACCGCGCCGAAAATTTCTGCCTCCCTGAAACAAGAATTTAAACTCTTGCGGTGTTGTTCTTCGTCCAGTTTCATTCATACTTAGAGACAAATGCATACAAGCGGGAAACATTATACATTTAGATATACAAAAATATGATTTTACAAATTTCTTATTACGTTACAAACACTTGGAAGTGTGTATAGTGAAAAAATAATAATTTAACAGCATACACGCCAATGAAGTTACCATACCAGTCTGAAAATAAGTTACGCTACAAATTTTTCCCATGCCTCGGTGATGAATAATTATTTATCAGTCATGAAAAAATTAATTAATACTTTTTATGGGGATACATTGGTTTACGATATGTATATAACAACGTTTTGTTTTTACGAACGAATAACTACAATTTTTTTACAATTTTTATTCATTCTCCGCGAAATATTAATATTTTCATTTTAATGCAGACCTTTAATTACAGTATTTTGCACTAACAGAAGAATTATTGAAACCATCATTAAACTCACACAATCAAAGTCAGGTAATAATTTTCATAAGCAAAATATCTGGCCGAATAGTGTTAAATAAATGATTTTTAAGAATTTATTTCAGTTTTAAAAAAAATTCCATTAAGCATTTCTGCAGATATGGAGAATGTATAACAAAAATTTCTGTCAAGCAGAAATTTGGTTAACTTGACTGAAAAACATTCAAAAGTACTTTGAAAATAATTCATTGATACATATTAATGGTTTTTGTTTAGGTATGCAATTCTACTGACTCCAAACGGGTCAATCTTAATATAATACTGTAGATGTCAAAAATAATACATTGTTATATTATTAAAAATGCGTGTAGTGAAAACAGCGTTTTGAAATTTAAAAATCCGTTTTCTACTAAAAACTTTTATCCGGAGTATAGTTGGTTGAATTCAGTATTATTTAATTAATATATTTGATGAAAGTGGAAAAAAAAAAAAGTGTAAAAATAGGCGAAAATGAATTTGTGGAAGTGAGCGTAGCGTTTTAGTATTTGCAAATTCAGTCTTTGTGCTAATTCCGATTTTGGGCATCCTTGTCTTATAAATAGGAGAAGTTTTTTTCCTCCCTGGGTAGATGTGATAAATGGTAATGGTAGGAAGTGTAAGGAGATGGCTTGGAAGTGTGTGTGTGTGTGTGGAGTTAGGGCGGGAAGCTGGTCTGGTTGCCAGGGTGAGGGTGGGAGGGGTGAGGGGACAACGGGAGGTTCGTTTTAATTTTACAGATAACGGCAATATGCAAAGTATATACGGCAAAGTATTAATTATTTCTCGTTTTCGCCGTATCTATTGGTGCAACGTTGGGAAAATAACGCAGGCCAGCCATGTACTGCGAGCGAGCACCCCACACCCCATGCTGAGCATTAAGCCTCCCTTACTTACAAGGATTCGGAGAGGAAAAAAAAAAACTTAAAAAAAAAAAAAAAAAAAAAAAAAAAACTGAAAGTCGACGGAACATAAGGCCAGGAATGGCGGGAACGGAAAAGATGATTAGTGAAGTCGTGATGAGTTCGAATTATAAACTTACAAATTTATTATTTTATCGTTTGGAATATACTTTATCTCTGTGCACAACTTCGCTACATTAAAAGGTTTGAAGCCTAATGTTCTGTGTAAATGAAACGGTTTTTTTAGTCCATAATTGTATTCTAAATTTTCAATAACTCTTTTGCACTTGAATAACTGCTTTAAAAAGAGGTACTGCGAAAATGAATTTTGTTTATTTAGTAACTTATTCGATGTTTATTCTTTGAATACCAATTTATTTCTGATACTTATTAATATTCATTTTATGTAAAAAAATTATATTTTCTTTAAAATAGCAAGCTAATTCTTGCCATACTACGGTAATTTTCGAAACATAAATATTTATTCCGATCTCGTGTATATAGAGTATAAGAAATGTTACTACTTTTTCAAACATAAATAATTCTATATTTAGTATGATGTGTTTAGTTCTTACCGCTTAAAAACCTTTTAGCGCGTGTTGTTAATGTGAATTAGTTTTGAATAAATTACAAAGACATGATATTATATTACTATATATATGCTACTAGTTAATTTTCTTTTAAACTTTCGCACTTACTTGCTTCCTATTTTAGTACAGACTGAAATTCATCGTAATCTGCGTCCTGAAAACCTACCGAGTATGTGTTTGCTACGAATCAGAGTCATTTTATTTACCAGCTCGATGTGCTATCCACCACACCACTCTAATAACTTTGCTAGAATTATGAAGGATTGTAAAACATATACGACATCATGACAGTTTATTGTAATGCGTTATACTCCTTAACATATCATTGCAACATATTTTAATTATTTTCAGCTGTACTTGACCATCATTCCGTACGAAATAATTGAGTTAGTTAATGTTACGCCTTACACACTTTCTATATTCTTTTTAGAGTTTTGTTAAATCAAAGCATGCGTGTACAAAATTACGAGCAATGTCACAGGATAATTTTCTCTTGCATATACGTCAAGCTATAACGGAAACGGACGTGTACATATACCAGCTTGTATTCCAATATAACAT
Organism: Dryococelus australis; assembly: GCA_029891345.1. Lineage (NCBI taxonomy): Eukaryota > Metazoa > Arthropoda > Insecta > Phasmatodea > Phasmatidae > Dryococelus > Dryococelus australis. Next base: position 279,034,556 of record CM057009.1, read on the forward strand.
ACAACTCACCATACATATCAACATTCTAAGTGCCAACCAAACTTCAACTGTTAGATAACATAACTTAATTACACTATTAATTCGTTCCAAGTATTTCTTACACCAAAATATAAAAAAAATATATCAACTATTTATATTAATTACAAATAATTTATGCTCATTTATTTAAATATTTAAATCCTCACTTTAAGATATTGGTTTTCCGTCATCATTTTTAACTTTGTTAAACAAAGTCCTTCCTATAAATATATTATTGAATTTGGCTGGAAATGATTATAGATCTACGATTGCATTGCAAAACGTTTGGCCAAATATTTGTGTTCCAACACAACTAATTTCTAGCTTTACCAACCAATGCCAACAGTTAGAGGAGTTCGCCAAACATAAGAGTGACTACCATTTATAGCATAGTCTATTTTAAAACTAATAAACAACACACAACCGATTATTGACAATTTATTTTGGAAGGATCGCTCTGTGAAAAATCATGGAAAATCAAGCAAGTAAGAGGAATTGAATATAGATTTATTTTGGTAATATTCATAATATACTATGTTGACATATTGTCTGAAATGAAAATTTGACCCAACCTAACAAGAAGAATCCATCACCAAATGTTACATTCGCAATGTTGCCTCAACAGATAAAAACGCAGGTAAAGTAAATTTACATTTATAAAGTCGTGATAATCTGTAATAATTAATATTTTGCTTACTTTATACAATTGTTTTCTATAAGTGACACTTTATTGGTTGTACAGTGTTAACCCAACGAAAGTATGCGAACGAAATGTCGACAGTATGTTTTCCAAGAAGTAACCACCACATGACCTTCTATGTAAATTTCAAGTAAGTCTTATTCTGTGTGTAAAAAAACCCATAGCTTTTAAGAAAACCTAAGAAATTCTAGTTTTATTCGATCAAAAATATGCTGTCATAATGTTGGTTGCACATGTGTTGGCCTAACTTAATAAGAAGTACAATTTAACGACCGTTGTGTTCCCAAAATTGACGCAACGTATTACCAACAAAACATATTTCAGGTCTTGCAAACCTTTATATTTTATACAATACAATAATTTGGTTGCACAACGTTGTCCAACACTATTTACCAACTAGTTAACGATCATCAATCAACAAATTTCACTTGCGATATATTCTGGCATTATCATTTTCTGGAGGATAATCTTACAACATTGTTGTGGTAGCAAATGTTTGTTGGCATATTTCGTTGGGCCAACTTAGTGCATATGATCCTGGCCGTCACATAGCCAACCTTTTAAACCAAATGCCAACCATTGGTCCGACGTAGGCTGCAACTGGGGTAACTACACAACCACTTTATCTTACGATATTAAATAATGTAAAATTTAATTTAAAACTGTATATTAACTTGGACAAGAACATAATATCATATCTTGGGAAGAAGAGAGATCCATTATTTATATAATCATTGTACTAAAGAAAGGTATTCAAAGTCTGCAGACGAACTGCCAAATTGCGCAGTTACATGTTTATACTTACAGAATATTTTTTTGTGATTGTCGGCGTAGGGACAATAGTTATTGGCATTATATACCAACAGAATACTATTACAGTATATTTTGTTAATAGCGAAAATTGTTAAGCAGAGTAAATGCACACAGCTGCATGATCGTATAAGGCCATCTTTCCTACAAACGGAAATTAAAAGGCAGTAAATTATACTACACTCGAAAGACAGTTACAAGGGAACGTATCAGCCAGTCACACGTTCTTTTATTATTATTAATTTTATCGTTTATTGTTATTAATTGTTATAGTTATTATTAAAAAGCACGTCATTCGTAAAAACATTCACTTGTTTGAAGCTAAATACTTATAATAGTTGTTTGTTACTTTTGACTTCGTGAATTGTATTGCTTCCTGAGCAGTGAAAAAATATTTCTAGCTGTTTTACAAATGCGGCTCTTGTTACATTACAAAGAATACATTCTACACGCGATATTGTAGTAGTTTTAAAAAGGTTTAAATGAGCAAAAAAGTGCAATAAAATTTCTCTATTTCACACAAACATGTTTGCTCAAAAGTTAAAACAAAATATCCACTGAGGATAGAAAAAATAAATAAATTAAATTAAATTAAAGTTCGATAAACTTTTGATTCTTTCAATTTTAAATATTTAAGCAAAATGAGCACAGTGGGTAAAAAATTTAATTTAAAAGGTTGATAAACTATTTATAAAAACAAGGTTTCTCAAATATAAATTACCCTTTTTTACCCTTAAGCTCTAAAGTTAAAACTAATTATCCATTGAGGGTAAAAAGCCAAATTTAAAGTGTGATAAACTTATGATTAATTCAATTTTAACTATTTAAGCAAAATGAGCGCATCTTGAGAATTATATGAATTTATTCGTAGGGCAATTTTTCCGATATTTAGGACGAAAGGAACATTTCGAGTACAAATATCAGATTTCGGAAACTACCAGAACGAGTCCCAACAATTTTGACGTACAGATAGTTCTACCAGCACCTTGAAAAATGAGATTTTAAATTTATAACTGCTTGTTTTTAATAGTGCTGCTTCGGCATACATTTTGTTTCATACAGCTCTAGGACACTTACACCGATTTGAACTTATCAATACTGCAAGTCCTTATATGCACTAGATACATTAACAAAAAAACCTCATTAATCCGCAATGTTGAACAATTTTACGGAAAAGATTAAACTCTAATATCTTATCTGAGTTCCATCTGTTCTTCTCGGCAATAAGAGATATTATGGAAGGCCACCTTAAATGTTTATTTTATACACGATAGTCTTAATTTTTCACTTCTGGTACCATTATATTTATTTCTATCAAACGTATGCTAAAGCACCTACAGTATGCATAAAAAACGTTAAAAACTACCGTCGTTTTAAAGGAATTATCAGGATAAAATTACAATTACAGGTTTACATTTTTTTATCTCACGATTTACTCGGGCGAATACCATTAACTTTATTTTAAAAATTCGTTCTTCTGAGTTATTTATTTAACACACAAGTTTCTACTCTCTACACCTTTGAATTACTCATAAAAATTACTTGCATATATGTATTTTAAAGAAAATAAGTTAACATGTTACGCTGAAAAATATTGTATTTGAAAGATACGCGAGTTTTGTGAAGCTTAATTATATGGAAAGTCGATATTCTGAACAATACAGAAGTTTTCAAATCAGGCACTGAAAATTACTCAGTTCGTATTTTAAATACATCCATAACCAAATAGGTAGTTTTTCATAGGAAGTGATAAACTCGTATTCGCTATATGTTCTAATCGGTGGCTGCGTTATGTAACCCTAACGGTTTTCAAGCTTATTGAGAGTTTCGTATATGCTCATTTCTCTCTAAACGTGGTTTTACTTTTTCCACCCTTCTATATTTTAATATTTTATTGTTTGATATGAATTATCTTAAGTACGTCCAGAAACTACAAGACATAAAGTTGAAATTTCCTTGATATATGGATATAAGAATGTTCTAACGCTAGAATAATACAATTTATGAATGATTTGCATACTTCAGCATTTTTAAACACTGATGAAAATAATTAAACTTCTTGTAATAATTTTACAAAAAGGCTGGCAAAAGAGGATATCTGTAGGCTGTGCATATTTGATGCGTCTAATGAATAATGTTAGTTTAAGAAATTTGGTTGAATTTTGTTGAATTGTTTAGTAAATATAACACACTGGCCTAAATGATTTGTAATATTCCAATTAAATAACGCCTGAGGCACCTAAAACATGTTAGTTTCAATAATCTACTGTAGCTCTACTTACAAATAAAACTTGGAGGGAATCGGTCTATTGGCTTTCGAGATATAGCATAAAAACTATTTTTTTAATTTGACGATCTTCATAAATGGAGTACGAAAAGGCTATGCATTAGCTCATTCGATGATTGTCATAGATACAGTATACAAAGGTAAGTTAAAATCGGTTTTATAGTATCGTAGATTTAGCACACAAAGCTAAAGTGCTATTATACTCGTCATTCAGAAAATAAGGGTATAAGACCTTTAAAACATGCAAATTAATACAGCTTACCACAGTACAATTTATGTGACAAATTTCGTTAGAATCGATTGATTGTTTACCGAGATGTAATATAAAAACTTTTTCATGTGGTGCTATCTTACACAATGTCGGAGAAATGAGACTCTCTATAGACAAATATGAAGTTTACAAAAGTTACTGCCAGGAAACAAAATTATGTTGAAATATATTTTATACATACAACTAACTGAAGAAAAATTTTAATGCTGCTGCTATTTTGAAAAAAAAAAATGTGTCTAGCCCACTCAAAATATATTAGTTTACATGGCCCGCCTTAATGCCAAGTCTTTGCCAAATTAAGTGGGAATCCGTTGGTTTTCTCTGAAGATACGAGAAAAAAATTTTAATTTATAATGTGATACTTTCTTACAAAATGGTGGACAAAATAGATTTCGTGTGGACGAATTTGATGGTTGCAATATATATTGCCAGTTTGCAAAGTTAGGTTGGAATTAATTGCATAGTTTAGATGATATAGCAAATTAAGCTAATATGATTATATGGCAGCAATTTTCAAAATAAGTGTATGACCTACTAAAAATATACCAATTTACATCATCTGTTAACTTACTGCTGGTTTGCCGAAATTTGGTAGGTTATGCACATATGTTTCCCGTGATATATTAAATATTTATTTATTAGAGTGGTGCCGTCTTACAAAATGGCGGTTAAGTAAGGCGATAGTTGTAATACATACAAAGTAAAATAGATATTGATTGCATGGTTTCTACCATATAGTATTCTAAGTTAAAAGGGCTATTTTGCCACCATTTTTTTAAATAAGTACCTATTTGCCAAATTGGTAAGAGTCGGTCAATTGTTTCGCGAGATATGACATTAAACTATACTTATTCGTGTTATGCTATCTTACAAAACTTCTGACAAAGTGGCTATGTATTTGTATATATGATGTTTCTAATATATGGATACTGTCAGCATACAAAGTTGGGTTGAAATTGGTCGAACGGTATTGTAGACAAACCAAATTAAACTGAAAAATTTGTATGGACACCATTTTTCAAATGTATGCTTATCAATTTAAAGCGCATATCTTTTAATGATTTACTATAGCTTTACTTACTTGCCAAAATTGACGATAAATGGCTGAGTAGTTTTTCGAGGTACCAAGTGAAGGCTGTATTTTCGCATGTGGTGTTATCTTCCAAAATGATGGACCAACAACAATATCCATCTGTCAGTACAATGATTATATGATACATTGCTAACACACACATTTTGTTTTAAATTTGTTGAATGGTTCCAAAAATATAAAATACTAACGTGAATATTAAAATGGTCACCATTTTGAAAGTAAGCGTCCTTGCATGGTCAAAAACTATAAAAGTCAGACGTCATTACTATGTTCTATGTGTGTGCCGAGTTGGCGACATACGGTTCACACGTTCGAAATTTTTGAAGGGGGATACGCCTATACATTAACAGTCACACACACACACCTACATATATATAGACAGACAGATAGGAAAAGTGATCCCATTATCATTTCTTTGCTTTGGATAGTAGGCTTTAAAATCGAAGCTCTCTCAAAAGAGAAAAATATAATAACAATAATTTTCTCTAATATTAACGCAAATTTTATTTTGTATACATACTGCATTAAATATAAATATATATATATATATAAATGTATGCTACTTACAGAAGTCACTGCATTATTTTATTAAAATAATGAATAAAACGCTTCAGGAGTATTTCTGAAATAATTTTTTTTCCGCGCGGTTTTACAACAAAAGCATTCCTAGCCACGTCCACCTTTTTTCGGAATTTGGACATCCACGAATGTGAAGAATCGATTTCCTTGTTGTTTCTTATTATTTAATCGTTTCATGTTACAGAAAAAATGATATGCGAACGGCATTATGAGTCACCTTGCATGTGATTTTGCTAATACTTGTACAAGTTTACAAAAATATTGTTGAAATATAGTAATATCTAAGCTCTACCTCGCGCGTACATTAAAATATTACGAATTGATGGATACTTATTAAATAAGTTTGAAAGTTAACACTTTACATCTTAAATTGATTATAACTTGCTGTTTTCAGTGCAATTCAATACATGGAAGAAAAAAAAAAAGAATTATTTGCAACATCAAGTATAGTAAGTTTTTTTTTTACACACATCTGTAAGTTTTCACAAACTAAAAAAAAATTATGGACTTTGATTAGCACCTGTAGGAACAGAATAACACAACGAGTTTACTAAAATATGATGATTGGACTTATAGCGAATTTTAATACTACAAAATGTTGGATGGAAGATATGTAACGTTGTGTCCCGCAAAAAAACCTGCCTTAATTCGTTTCTGATAGCTATTATGTATTACGTGGCAAAATATATTTGGGGAAGGGTGTAAGTATGACGGGTTCACTGTTTCCCCCTCTAACCTGCTCATTGACATACAGCGACCGGCTTAAATATTTACAGTGAAGGAAATTCAGTTTTATCGATTTTCTGAATAGTACGGTACTGCTTTCAATAGTTTGCATTAAACTGGTGAAATGAACAAATATTTATTATAGTTTACACAACACTTCCGTTTGTAAACTCGTCGTATGTGTTTAATTTAATTTTAAAATAAATTACAACACCCGAAAACGCAGAAATTTCGACAAATGCTGCCAGTATATGCACAATTTTCAGAAAATATTTTTTTACTCAGTTTTATGTAAATGTCTTTAACTGCTGCATCTAACCACTTACGTAGTAATGAACACATGTTTTAAAAATGTTGGTCGATTAGATTTGGTGGTATCCATGGTCAAGCCTAAGGGGCTACATTCTTACCTCAAAGTTCCGTGATTGATTTGTAGTACAATCCATTTACGATTACTTCGCACTTTTCCAAAGCCTTACTAAACTTCTAGTTCCAGGATATTCCTTCGCCTCGTGCAAACTTAGCTTAACTAAGTCTTGAAAATTTCACTAGAGGACAACGCACTGAATTCGTGCGCACTCAGTTGTAATAATATTTAGCATGAGAACCATTTCTTAGGCACTAACAACACAGATGTTTTCTCGCTCTTTTTATTCATTATTATAATTGAAATATTATATTTTATAAATAAAATATTGGTAAAATTTCAATATAGCTAACAATAATAGCGGTATAAAATTCTTGTGATACATGGCATGTTTAGGAAATAACCAAACGCGTCATACATGGGGTGATTTTAGTAAGGTTTGATTCAAAAAGTGTGAATGAACCGCCAATAGACTTTTGTTCACAAATTTGTATGCCATTTTTATCACTACGCCTTCGCTCTGCTAAATGAATAACTTTAATATGTTTAAAAAATTAAATGCAACATCAGTTGACTTAGAATCATATGGGACAAGCGAAATACCACGGCATTCGTATCTTAACACATGAAACAGTAAGTATGCCTTTATTTAATCACTATAAACATGCCGCAATGTAAGTAACTTCATGTTATGCAGTACAAAAGTTATCTGTACAGTAACATCTTCCCATGTACAAACATTTGAAGACGTCGCTGCTGTTCTATAAGAGATGGAAATCGGTACCGCAGATAAAATAATAGCTGCTTATTGATTCCACGCATTAAGCACATTTTTGGAGTTCTGGTGAGAAAAACTATATCATAAAATCCAGAAAGGAAAATTTTTTTGTACTATTAATTTGATGTATAAGCGACACTTTAGGCATTCTTTGAATTTTCAATTCATGTGTTGCTGTTGCTAGCGACCGGTGAATTTCTGCCGTTGTTACTGGTGCTTACAAGTAACTGCTCGTCTTATCGTTCACTGCGCATTAAACAGTAACCAATGTGGAAGGAATTGACTGAACCACGTGACATATGATGATTATGCACGCAGCGAGACGTCATCTGCATGACACTTCAGTGATAGTTGTATTAGTGAGGAAACAACACCATGAAGTCTCGATGAAACATCGGCACACGTTATAACCATTTTCCACTACGCATTTCATAATGACTGTTAGGTCGTGTTCATGTACATACATTCTTCAATACATGAATGTGGGGACCCACATAAAACCATCAACCATATCATTAACTTAAAAGTGATGTGAGCACGTTTAAATATGAATTTAGAAAGTGGTTACTAAATGTCCTGCTGATTTTAAACTTTTTTTAATTGCAAGTTGTTTGTGTGTTCGCGAGTAAACAAAAAACGGTTCCTTTATTCCCAAGAAAATAATTCGGTTTTGTAATAGCTTTCCTGTGATATTTATACTGATACATTGATATATTGGTCTGTTTACGATACCACAATAAGTAAACAATTTTCCTAGAAAGACGAATCAACAATTTCAGTTCTGCTTTAATGTTTCGGCTTTTACGCAAGTATCTCCACTGATTACCATTGGAATTGATAAATGAAATGAAATAAACATGGAGTGGGCAATGTCGTCTACACGGCGTGGGTAGTTTTACTTGACAAAGTCTATGGATGGCTAGAGGAAAAAAAATGATGGACTGTGTGAGGTTGTTTAAATCAATTTATTTGTTATTAGCACGCAACGGGAGAGCAGTGGCGGTGCACAAACGATTGAGTATTGGGCGATGGTGCGAGGAGTACGATATGAAACGTAGAGTCTCAGCGGTGATGTACCTGACGAGTGTGACATCCAGGCAAGTACGTCCCAAAGTCGCTGGGGTTAGTGTGTTGAAGAGGTGGTCTAGGTTTAAAGTGTCCTTCATGAAGCGCCGAATTCTGATTTGGCAATTATGTGGATGTTGAAGTCACCGCATGTGTCCGGCTGAAATATCATTGGTGGCTCGTATCGTTCAGTCGTGTCTGGTTGAAACGTCATTTATGTATTTGCTGGAGACGTGCCTATTAACTTCTTCCTTCGTTTTGCATTTAATGTTCTAAGTTGTTGCACCCTATCTTGGTGTTTTTTTTTTGGCATTTTCGCTGGTTGTTTTGTTGTTGTTTAGTCTTAATATCGTCACGTGATGTGGCATGTAATGACGCAATCGCCACGTCCGCATTTCGCTGCTGCGTAGAATTGTCAACTTCTTCTTCATATAAGGTAGCTGTGTCACCCTTTCAGTATCAAAATTGTCTTGTTGAGCACTATTCATGCTGTTAATATAATTAGTGTCCTTTTTTTAGTAACAAGTAATTTTTAACTCTTTTCGTTTGTAATATGCAAAGCGAATTATTATTGGTTAGAAAGTCACTATGTGTGTTTATTATTTATAATTCCTGGTTATGTTTCAGTTACATCTTTTTACGCACAAACTGACACAAGAATTTCTCCGATCGGATGAGCATTTCAGTCGCTATAGAGGATTTAAGCATACTAAACCGCTCGAAATCAGAGGTTCGCAGCGCGGATCCCACCGCGGCCTGATGTCGTCAGAACGAGACGTTTGTGTGTGAACCACGAAGCCAAAGAACCGCCCTATACTTTCGTACATTTACATTTAACATCCTGCTCATTCTCAACGAGTAATTACCGCGGACCCGAGAGCAACATTTCGTGACGCTCACTTTCTGAACATAAGGGGCTGAGTTGTACGACATTGTCACGTCAAAAAGGTCGTGAAAGAACGTTTGTAAAAACTATTCTAATAGAGTTTCATATTTTTGGACTAAATTTGATTCACGTAAATATATTTCAATTTTGCTCCAAGAAATGTTTTCATTTTACTGTTAAAATTGATTGTATCTCATTACTATTTTATGCCAGATCAACATAAAATTGCATATGATTTAAGAAAAACCCTCAGTTCCTACAACTTACACTGTTTCCAAAGAAATATGGTCCAGTTTAAAATTTATATTGCATCCTTAATAGATAAATATTCTCCATGTTTTGAATATCTATTTTGGATGCTTTTCGGTTAACCAGAAACACTTTACGTTTTAAATCGACTGAAAAAATGCCATAGAATACACAAATGTTTATGTTATATGCGGGACTAGAACAAAAATGTCCATAGAGATGTAGCGTGAACCGCCTCATAAATAGGTGAAAAACATTTTCAAAAATATATTCAAAATTAAAATTTATAAAAGAACTTTTTTTCCAGTTATTTAAACTGTAATGAATAATTAATTTTATACAGTTAATTACAATAATTCAGGTGAATTTTTTTACGAAAATTAATTTCTTTATTTGGTGGCTTAGAGTCTATATTGGCGTACCTGAAACATATTATGTGTGATACAGTTTATTTATATGATGTCTCTATTGTATGATGTCGCTAAAACAAAAGCATTTGCTAACCAGTCATAAAAAAGCTTGCAAATTTTACAATAGGTTGTATATAAGTTTATTAAATACGGTTGAAAGTTACAGAAACATATCCAAATGAACTATGGAAGTAACAACGTATGGGGTATTTTATAAACATAGGTGTTGATAAAATTACATTCGATTCAAATTATTTCTCCACAGCCTTAGCTTCGCAGGCACGATTTTACAAACGCGCACACTGGGCATGTTCGTGTAGCAACATCTGAGCAAGGAAAATTAGGAAAAAGAGAAAAGTTTAATATATAATTTTGAATAAATATTGTTATAATTAAAGTAAAGCTGCGAGATACGTCGTAGTTTTGAATTTTCACGTAACATTCACAATAGCAGTGAGAGCATGAGTCTGGTAGATCTGAACTCTATATGAAGGGGAGACGACGCTTGCTTATGGCGTACCCAGGGCACTTTTGACGTCAAACTAGGCCCTGTTGATTCGTAAGCACGTACGCTTTCTTGTTGGTGTGACGTCATTCGTCATAGCAGGCCAAGCCGCAAGGCACCCCAAGCTGTACGGAGGTATTCAAAACATATCAGTGCGGGGTCTGGTAAGCTGTTCGCTGCAACGCAATCCATACTCTCTTAAGTACTACCGATATTTTTATGCCCCTCGTGACGATTAACGCATTCATCAGGCGAGGTTATGTTACAGTTTATTACGATGCATGCGTTTTAAAGGGATTAATGAAGTCAATGCGGTTAAATAATATGATCATAACATATTATATAAACAAGAACCGTACATAGTGGATCATACACTTTCAAAACATTACGTTCAATATGAATCAAGGGAGCAAAATTATCACATTAAGTTTTAGAAAATCTCAATTTATTTTTCTTATTATAAATGAATGTTTCTGTGGATAAATTGATTAGGGTGACATTATCGAAAGTGAGCGTTGCGCCTTAACCTATAGGTCTCTGCCAAAATTCACAACTTTCTCAATCCCGTCCCTTAAGAGCGTGAGCAATGAAGTTCCGGAATACACTTTTTGCGCCATCTCTGTTTTTGAATACTCCTTTAAGAAGTTATTAATGTACATAAACAAGCGGTTGTCTTATGCTGCTAATTCCAGGGAATACGGATGTTGCGGGATTACTTACGTCATACCTCGGGTCACTAGGCTTCTGTTTCGTCATTTATGTCACATTAGGTTTGGCGTTTGGCGTTTCTATTGACCAACAATGGCTATTTTTCACACAAGTGCCAGTGAATGTCATCAATTTAAGCGGCAACCATTTCGATAGGAGGAAACAGTTTGTAACGGACAAACGCCCAGTACTATTCATCACTTAAACAGAAAAATTTTGTGTGTGGTAACAACCTTGATTTTGGAGGCGTTTCGTCGAAGTCCAACCACTGCCCGCTTTGATTGAAATGATCAAAAAGGATTCGTTTCCAATCACACATCATTGTGACAAAACCAACATGTTTTTGCAGATGTGCGCAAGTTGTTTTCATTCTCCATCAGTTTATGTGATAAACCCGTTTTCCCAATAGTCGTTTCCTTATTTGGTGTTGATGGTTTTATATGACTGAAACAGAAACGTCGAACTGTGTTAGAAGTTCCCTGACGGTTGTGTGTAGATGTTCCTCCACAGACACCTTCAAAACGTCGCTATCCACCCTCGATCTGAGTCCTCCGCCTTCCTCCATTTGGAGAATACGCCCCATGTGCTCATTACATTTCCATGTTTTATCAGTCTTATGTCCCTGTTAGTACTCTTGCAACAATACGAACCCTAAATCATTTTGTTCCAGAGTGCTACATAAATCACTGTTACACGTTCTATGCAGCCTGCTAATATTATATTTGAAGTTTATTGGCAACGCTGTGCATGACTTATGTGAACATTTAAATTAACTGTATCCATTCCCGAAAATGATCCTAAGAACAAAAGTAAAGAAACTATAACAAAAACAAATAATGAACATCAAATAAAAAGAAACAACAGAAGAACCTAGCAGTCAATGGAGCATGAAGTACCGAAGGACAGCAATAAACTGGACAGGTAAATTTGTCAACACCAATCACATTGAACACAGGGTCACACTGCGGCAAATAATTGAACAAACATAAAAATATCAATGGAGACAGTGCGACGATGAAAACGAATACTCCAAGAAACATAAATCCGGAAAAAGTATTTCCTTGTCGATATTTATAGAAAGTAACGATTAATTAGTAAACACGATAAAAAATGTAATCATAAAAATTAGTGTTAAAGGGCCCAATAAGGCAATTATTTCAAATAAAAACCTTAAATGTAATGAAACAAGCCATCTCCAGGAGTCATACCAGGATAATAGCGAAAACATAATAGAGATAATTTAAGTAAAACTTCAAAATGTTTCGGGGCCTGGAATATGTCCCCATTTTCAGGTGAGACACTACATGTATTAAATATTCGCAGCTGTCTGAAAATGAGGCGGTAAACTGAGGATATATAGACAATCGTCGCACACTCCCGAGCGCACCAATAGGGAGTCAGGAGTCTCTGGAGGCACTAGGAAGAGTGCATGCTGATTGGGAAAGGATGCAACCACTGGCGTTAAGAAACAGTTGACTGAAAATACATATCTAATTTGTACTGGAATTATTCATTGTCGACAACAGTACTTAATTTTTAACTAATGGCCAACTTATTCCCTTTAACGGTATGCTTTGTTGACACACCACATTTGAATTGCTATTAATGAATGCCAATTCTTTAATTTTCCTTTTTATGGCATTCTGCTCTTTTTCTATTGCTATAGATTATTTCTAAAGGATCTTATTGTTCTGCATGTTCTGCAAGTTTTGATTTCTCTGTTTCTCCCTGTTTTGTATTCTTTTTGTGTTCCTTAATACCAGTTGAGTGTGGAATGCATCTTCCCCTTATGTACACACTTCCACACTGACATATAAGTGGATATATACATTCTTGTGTGTTATAGACTTTCGATCGGGTTCACTTTTATCAAAAACGTTTTTAAAGTCTTTGTGGGCTGTGCTTCTTAACCAGTCTCCGTATTATTTTAGATAATCCTGTGATGTTTGGGATAACGACAGTAGTTGCAGGATGTTCTTTACTTTCTGATTGTGTAATTAGTGTTTTATTAAGAGAAATCTGGTCTTATAAACTCTTGTCAGTAGCCATTGCTGAGCATTTCTGCTTTATGTAGTTTGATTCTTTGAGTTTACTTTTCCCATGTGAGCATACGATCTTAGTCGTATTCGCCAATGCATGGACGATGCATATTTTAGTGCCACTATTAAAATAAATACAAAAGATTATGAATAAAAATTATGTGGTTGATCGACTCCGAACAATACAATATTTTGGAAAAAGATCTTACACCTGGTATCGAGAGCAAATTCTATCAAACTCTCAAGAAAAATCAGTCCAGCCTATCTGAGGAGGTTTAAAGAAATCGTAACACCACACAACAGTAAACCATCACATATTTATCGTATTACAAATATGCACGAGCAGAATTTTCCTCTCACACCCATTATAATTTCCTGTAATACACCATGGCAGAAGTTATCACCATTTCTGTTTAAAATTGTTTCGCCTCTGGTGATACACACATACTTTTTCTCAAAGAAGTCTTCACATTTCAGAACTATTGGTCAACGACTTAAAATAGCTGAAGATTATTTGCTTTTTGAGCTATGATGTTTAAAGACTGTTCACTAATATACCAGTGCCCGAAACACTTTGCATCATACAGAGAAGACTTGAATAGGACCCGAATATGAGAAACCGAACTAACCCATTTCCACCACAATGGAACTGATAACTCTGTGCACGAACACAACTTATTTTCACTTCAAAGACAAATTATACAAACAAACAGATGACACGGCTGTGGGATCCTCTATCCCCTGTCATTGATAACATCTTAATGGAAAATTTCAAACAGGAAAACTTCTTGAAACGAACGCTCCACCTGAGATTCTTTCTAATATGTGGACGATACATTTCTAATTGGCAGCATGGTTAGAACAAACTCAATGAATTTTGCAGATTTCCTTGATTCCCGCGTGCCGTCTATACAAATCACGTTGAAACTGTAAGTAATCAAACCCTCCCCTCTTATATATAATTGTGTGCAGAAAAAAAAAATCTAATCACCAACACAGTTTATTGGAGACCAACTCACACTGGTCAGTATTTGCATTTCACATATAACCACTCAACTAGCACTAAAAATACATCATCCATACATTGGTGAATATGGCTGAGCGCATATGCTCAGTTGGGGAAAGTATACTCAAAGAACTAAATTACATAAAGCCGAAATGCTCTGCAATGACTATCGATAAAAATTTATTAGGCAAGATTTATCCTTATAAAAACACTAATTATGAAACCATAATGTAAAAAATTTTCTGTTTAACTTCCTAAACTGTAACAGATGATTTTAACCTATACCTATGCCTTTAACTCTTTCCCGAGTAACTGTAGGAATGTTACCGTGCATGTATGGGAAAATATTTTACTATTCGCGCATTGTCACAGTTCGTATAAACTGTTATGGTAAATTTACAAGTAATTCCTTAGAGTACAGAAAGTGCAGAACATCCTTGCACTACTGTCGTTATTCCGTACATCACAGGATTATCTAAAATAATACGGAGACTGGTTAAAATGCACAGCCTACGAGTTCCTTTTAAGCCCACAAAGACTTTAAAAACGCTTTTAACACAAGTGAACCCAATCGGAGATTATCACACATACAAGAATGTAAATATAAAATTACATGACAATGTGGCAGTGTGTACTTAGGGGGAACCTGCATTCCACTCTCAACTCGTATTAAGGAACACAGAAAGAATACAAAACAGGGAGAAACAGAGAAATCAAGCCCAGCAGAACATGCGGAACAATAAGATCCTTTAGGAATAATCTATAGCTCTATCAAAAGTGCAAGATGCCCCATAAAAAGGAAAATTAAATAATCGGCCTTCAACAACTGCAATAAAAATGTAATTAGTCAACAAAGCATATAGTTAAAGGGAATATTTTGGCAATTTATTAAAAATTAATTACTGTGGTCTACAATGAATAACACCATGTTCCGATTAGATATGTATTTCCAATCAACTACTTCTGAACACCACTGGCTGCGTCCTGGCTCAGTCAGCATGAACTCGTCCTAGTGCCTCCATAGACCTCTGCCTTCTTATTGGTGCTCTCGAGAGAGTGCGCCGATTGTGTACCTTCAGTTTACTGCCTCACTCTACTGAAACAGTTTAATACATGTAGTGTCTCACCTGAAGAAGGAGACATATTCCAGGCCCCGAAACATCATGAAGTTTTGCTTAAATTATCTGTATGATGTTTTCGTTTTGGTCCTGGTGTGACTCCTGATGATGACATGTTTAATTATATTTACTGTGTTTATTTGAAATTATTTTCTTATTGAGCCACTTGACACTGATTTTTAACAATGCAGTATTCATTTCTCTGTGGGTTTCTGTCGTATTTACCTACTAATTTCTCCGTTATTTAAAAAAAAAAATATCGCCAAGGAAATAAATATTTGATATTTTTTTATAGTTTTGTATTCATTGAGGCACTGTGTCCATTGGTATTGTTTTTTCTTCGATTCTTTACTGCAGTGTGACATTTAGTTCAATGTGGCTGGTGTTGACAACTTTTCCTATCCAATTTATTGCTGTCACTCATTGCTTCATGTTCCATTGACTGCTAGGTTCTTGTGTAGTTTCTACACTCTAAGAAATTATTCGTAAAATTACAATACGAATGTATACGATAAGTGAGAAAGTGCGAATTGTGAACTACTTTCCCATACATCAATGGTACCGTTCCTACATTCGTTCCCGAAGCAGGTAGATGTGTAGGGATGTACCCAACCTTGTATAGTAACAGCGCTAAGGCTAAACATTCCTACATTTGCAGTCTGGCATGTGGTATTATTTCCGTATAATATATATGTTAAAAACTTCCATTACGGTTTAGGAAATTCACCAGACATTTTTTACAGTGTAGTTATTTGATGTTCATTATTTTTCGTCTGTCTTGTTTTCGATTTCTTTACTTTCGTTTTCAGTCTTATTTTTGGGAATGGATACAGTCCATTTAAATGTTCACATCACCACCTGCTAATGATAAGAAGTATTCCTGTTATTGTGAACTTTAATTTGTATTAGCTATTAGTTCAGCTGTCCCATACACATTCAAGGCAGGGAGAACTGGAAGCAGGGAGAGTGCAGTTCGGTTATTTGTTTCCGAACAGCTTAGTATGATACTAATAAACGGACTGTTGGCAAACTTCATATCTCAGCTCCTACTAAGAGCAATTTGTGACGACGTGACTGAGACTTTATCCATTTAATTTAAAGTAAACAAAGATGCCATACATAAAAAGCACTGTTATAGTCATAGAGTATGAAACTTAAAATAATTCACCAATCTTGCAGGTGATTAAAGTCTTACCTTGAAAATTACACACACAAACATCAAAGTTATCAAAAATTTGCAATGCTTATATTGTTACACTTTCCCAGGTACTATCTCTACTGCTGAAGTATAATTTTACAATTAGAATTTAATCAGAGACTATAAAAGTAGCACGAAAGTGCTCTGAGAATGTCTGAACGTGAAAAATTTCACGGACTTTGCCTACATAGAGTTATTTATTTATTTTCTCTCCAAATGCATAAACAAAAAAAAAATTGTCATGAGGTATATATGTTATTTTTAGTTTCCTAAAAGAATTGTAATCCCGTTTGTGTTCAGTTTGATTCAGTTTTGTTCTTATGTATTCAGTTGATTTACCTATTTGTTTTAAATACATTGATTTAGCTGTTTTCTTTTCAATTGTATTTACTGAAAAACTGCTTTTTTCGAACTAAATTACAAGTTTCATTGTTTACCTATTATGGCCATCGAAAGGAGTATATTATTGGGAGGTGATAAATCTTTTCAATTAGAACGTAGACAGTATCTGGGTAAGAAATGGTTCAGTATTGTATGGATACATGTCGACTGATTGTATGAATGTAAAAGAAACCGTCTTATAATTGCATCATAAAAAATTAAACTTTTTTTAATATATAGATGTGAGATTGAGATACTTTAAGCAATCATTAAAATAATGTTGCGTTTGACGTAAACACAAATTCTTCAATAATGTAAAAGAATAATCTGTTTCTTACGAGTAACTCAAAATTGTGCTAGTGTAATTATCGGGAGGAGGGAGATGGAGATCGCACACTTCTTTTATAGAAATAGACAGGTTCCTTTATTCCCCACTTACCGACTGCCGTGAGAATGGCAAAAAAATTGAAGCACGCATAATGAACTGACTAAATTGGACGCAAATTGGTAAATGTGTATACTATTGCTGAGTAACTTATCAAGAGTTAAAATAATCTGCAACGTATCGAACGGCCCCCAGATTGCATTAATAAATTCCTCGACGATTGTAGTTATGCAGTTATAAAGCGTGTGCAGACCGTCAGACATTCATAAACAATTTACTAATTGTTCAGAAATCTATTCGCATTTTGCGTAAATATTTTTAGGTTTCCTTTGTTTTGAAAAAAAAATAACGTCTTGGATTTTTGTAAGTCTTATAGAATTATATTTTTATTTAACTTTTATGTTTACTGTCGGAAATTATTTATATTATTTTTGTAAAATTTTGGTGTAGAAGTCCTTACGAGGTTCGGGTTCAAGGTCATGGATATCAAGGTCACTGTCACCCAAGATCAATGCTTCTCAGGGTGTCGTCCGATATCACTTGTCCTTAAATCAGTGGCCAGGTGAATCGTGTGCTCTTCAAAATGCATTGGTAACACAGCCAAAATCCTAACTCTGGTACCCTATAGCATAACTACTTCATCCTACAAATACACGAATAGAAATGCTGAGACTGGCGAAATAAAAGAAATAAATTGTGAAATCTATGAAATATTGTCTTAAAATAGGCCATGCTCAATATTCTGGGGTGACAGCGGAATTGTCTTGTTTAGTTGCTACTGAATTTGTTATCAATGCGAAATGGGTGTGCAGTAACTTCAAAATAATATAGTTGTCATCAAAGAATATTTTCCATGGTTTATTTTGAATGTAATATTTTCCATTTATAACAAATGTTCCAGATGTGGTGAATCACAACACATATGAGACAGTTACAATTATAATTTCAAACAAGTTTATATGCAAGTGGTACGGTATCAAATTCGAGTATTCTAATATTTACGTATTCAAGATTTGATATAGAAAATCCAAGTTCAAAATTCACATTAAAGTTAAAATTTCATACACATCGCCTGTGCACAAGTTTAATATGAATTTCTTGTAAGTGAAAAATGACTAACAATAAATTTACAGTGAAGTAATTTTGCGTTTGGTTATAGTGCGAAGTGGTTTACATCACAATATTAACAATAAAAATATGATGTACATCTTTACTTCATGACTATAGCGGGCACCTAATCAGCTCAGGTATCAAATTCCGAATAATACAGTAGGTGGGTTTATTTTTATTAGTGACAGCACATTTTGCCATAACAGCGTGTAGCTATAATAAATAGGCCGTCTAAACTCTTTTTAGTGGCCTTCATGACAGAGGTAACTAGGTCACAATGTTCGGATGGCAAAGTTCTTTTCAATTTAAATTAAATTTTTTAGGTTATCTTCTCTCCCATCACCACCAAACGTTAAGAAATCATAAATGAGAAAAATATACACAAAGTCAACCTAATTTTATAAGTAGAAATATCGCTACGTTATACGACAATAAACATTCTGTTCTTACATACTCAATGCAAATCCTCCACGACATACGTAGCAATACGCAAAAATCTATAAATTAATGGGCCGAGTATAGTTACGCGTGGGCCGCGTACAACAAAGCTGGCAACTACGCGAGTTAGCTTTTATTATGTGTGTCTGTAATCAAGAACATCAATTTATCCAGTAATAAAGCAAGCGAGAAACTGAAAATGAAAGAATAGGCAGGGGAGGCCAGTCCAAATAAAAACCTCTCGGAAATATTCGGAAGAAGGTTATGACGTGGAACATGATGTCACGGAGCATTTGACAATGCAATTACATTAGAATAGGATGGTAAAACAGCTACGTTACATTAAGCTTTAATTGGACTGGTTGCTGCACGGTTAGTGTCTAGTTTATCGCCAAAATATATAGGATGTCATTTACTAGAGAGGTGGCTGGAAACCTGCTGTATTACGAATGTAATCTACAGAAAATTACCACGTCCTGTTTACGTAAAAACATCCAATTTTCTTTTAAATACCTTGAACAGGTACCTGCATGTCAAAAAATAATTTGTAGAGTACTTCACTAGTACACGTTTTATTGCAGAAACTAAACGTGTCATTTAAATACTCATAAAGAAAGCGATTAAATGAATCAGAATAGTAGAAAAGTAGCACATGGTTGTAGTATAATTAATTTGAAAGCGTTAAAAACATGACCAACACCAGTTACGTTTTATGATTTAAAAAATTAATTATATATTTTTAAGAAACTTTTCAATAACAATATTTTTATGGTAATATTTAAAGTTTACAGTGCTCCGAAATTGATGATTTTCATTTTACATTAGGTACACAATTTGAAATTATACTGAGAACAGGAAGAGATCAAATACGTTTTATACTGCATACGCATAAGTACCCACATAAGGCAACTAAACTGAAGAGAATAATGTAGAGCAAATATAATTAGAGTTTTTGATAGGTACTGACATAATCTACTGAATCTTGAATTAACATTATCCACCACGATGCCAGTATCTCGCATTGGGCCTATGTTTTTGAGTATATCATTGCCACAAATATATTACAGATATAATATTTATGTTATCAAAATCTGTTCATTTAAAGCTGTTTACACGTAAGGAACACAGCTACCTAATAAAAAAAATTGCGTGCAGATTTGTAGTGATAGTCATTTTTTTTATCGTGAACTAATTGTGATAACAAATTGCATTTAAGAAAATATTTGACATCCTATTTACTGTCTCATTTTCTTGTTTCAAGTTTAAGACGTGAGTATAGTTTTAGAAATGACAACACTCTTAAATAATAGGCCATAGTAGGTTCATGGGCAGGGTCCAAGGTCCGGAAGCCGGGAGCCACCTGCCATCTCGGATTCCGCAATCTTGGAATTTTTCTCTCAAAATCGCTTGTTTTTACCAAAAAATCACTTCAGAAATAGATTCTTTTTATCCAAAAAAACACTTTAGAAATATATTATTTTACCCAAAATTATTATTATTTTTTAAACTTCTCCTTTGCACAGCTGTAAACAAAGACACCCCTTCCCCCGCCCGAGAAAATACCGTCAGGGGCCTCTGGCCGTCATTTTGAATTTCCAATTTTTCCTATACTATGTTTTTTTACTACATTTTTTTCTTTTTCCCCTTAAAATTTATTTTTTATTGCCTTAAAATCGGTCATTTTCACCTTTGTATCAGACTTTATCCATGGCAAATTTAAAAAAATTACTATTAAAGGATTATAAAAAAATTGTATAACTTGAATAAATGTATTTCAATACCTCGGATTTATATTGATTTTTCCTAGAAAAAAACCTCTATCTGTCAAACTTTGTAATAATATTTGTGCTTGCATGGCACGAGCAGTGTTAACAGGTCTGCACGTGCATGGTGCCAGGTAACTGGGGTCAGCATGTGCATGGGAAGGGCTATGTCAGTATTTTCACATGTCTGCACCTGCATTGTGTCAGGTAACTGCATGTGTACGTGCTCGCAAGTCGTTTTCACGCCTGCTTGGTGTCGGATAGCTTAAGTCAGCACATAGCAGTGTTAGCAGGTCTGAACCTACACGGTGTCAGGTAACTGTATGCGTACATGATTTCAGGTCGTTTTCGCACCTGCACTGTGTCAGATAACCTACGTCGGGGAAGTATCCCATGGTTGGCCCTAATCTGCAGGTACTATTTCCAATGTATCACTCCGCGCCTCCCCTCCTCTCGGATAGGATATATAAAGGCTGGAGCATCACCAAATTTCTCATTCTGATACCAGCGCTTGTCTGCGTATCCGAGTACCCTTGTGCTTCGTTGCCATTTTGTGCTTGAAGAGTTATAGTTGGAGCGAGTTAAGATTTTAGACCATCAAGATTTTAGGCTAGTTAGTACATCAAGAATTTTAGGTTAGGATTTTAGAACATAGATATTTTAGGCTATTTAGTCTATGAAGATTTTTTGGTAATGTTTTTAAAACATTAAGATTTTAGGCTAGATATTATATCAAGATTTTTAGGTTAGATTTTTAGAACATTAAGATTTTTGGTTAGTTAGTACGTCAAGCTGTTTAGGTGAGGTTTAGCATATCAAAAGATAGTAAGGTTTTTGTCAGCGATAAAAGTAAATCAGTGCAAATTTTGCGATAAAGCTATTACTGTGCGCAAGAACACGATAAGGCATGAAAGGAGCTGCAGCCTCAACCCATGTCATGAAGAGCAGCTGATGTGCAAAAAGTGTGGCAACACGATTGCTATTAGAAGAGATAAACTACAAGAGCAACGATACCATCAGCAAAACAGCGACCACCAGCTGCAAGTTTTGCTACAAGACTTTCGAATATTTGAGTCATGCACAAAGATATGAAGCAGGATGTGAGTTCAATACTCACCACAGTATATTAAAGTGCAACAACTGCAGTGTCCAATTTACCTGCAGTGAGCACCTGGCTATACAATCTGAAGGTCTGCAAGGGGAAATCAGCACAGCCAGCCCAGAAGGAGTGATGTGTGCAGCCAATAGATAGTGCTTAATTTTTCTGCTCGAGATCATCAGTCCGACCAAAAATCGTCGCTCGCTGGAACTGATGCAGTAAATAGCCATGTATTCGTCGGGGCAGAGACTGCATTCCGTGAAAAAGTAAAAACTTATGTGGCAGAGAATTATGGTGATGCTGGAGATATATGTGACTACTTGGTAGGCATTCACGAGTACATTGTTGGCCATTTAAGAGAAGAAGTAGAGAACCATGGTGCAGTTAAGTTTAACATCGTGCTGGAGTGTACTTAACGGAAAGCCAGAGCCGCATGAAAACCAGACAGATGAAAGAGATTTTAAGATGGAAAATGTGCCAATCTACAATACTGGTGATATTGAACATGTCGTGTCACAACGAATTCTGAAGCTCTGTACTGAATAAAGAGAGCATGACACTCATTTCTGTCAACTGGCTCCAACTCCGAATCAACAGTGTCCATCACGGCTTAGAAAGCGGTAATCAATTCAAAAAATGAAAACTATGTGTGTTTTAAATGGTCAGTACTGGTCAAGTTCGTGGAAGGTACTGATCTGCAATGTGTAGACACGAGATACAGTGATGTTGAAGACAGGTATGACTTTCCATACCTTACTTTTCCAACACCAGTGAGACAGATGAAATTGTTCGAGAAGAAGAACCTAGGAACATCGGTCAATATTACTCCAGTGATGTGAACGATAAGATTTTTATCTTCCGAGTGGCCAGTGAAGAAAAGAACTATCATATAGACTTGGTGCATTTGTCAGACGATGAGACATCCCATTATTGACACATTTCAAATTTCTCCAAACTGGTTCCATCCCAGAAGACGGCTCATCGTGGCACAGTGCATATATGCAAGGGATGCATGATGCATTTTGACAGTTGGCCACGAGTGTCTGAGCTCAAAGGTGAACAGTGTCTGGCTGAACACAAAAAAAGTTGTTCTCGATATGCACCACTTCGAGCTGACATGCCACAGCCTGGAAACGATGGGATGCTTTCAGTGCTCTGCTTCAGAAGTATTCAGCACCAGTATAAAATACCTATTGTGATTTACTTAGATTTCGAAAAAAAAATTTTACCTATTCAGACCTGCCAACCTGATCCTGAGAAGGCCCCAAGTAGTAAACAACAAGCAGGTAGCAGTTGGCCAACTGTTGGCATAGGTGGTGCATGTTCGCCCACATGACTGTAAGTGTTTTCTTATGTGGTACACAATAATACCACGTGAACAATAGTGACCGTATTTGCTTGGGAAGTATTTATTTTTGATGTGGGTCATTAAACACAATATTATTGTCAGTATTTAATGTATGGTCCACAAGTAAACATCAGTGATTCACCCACTGGCATCTTAGGATACACGGAAAACACGTGGCTGATGTATGCCAAATAGTATGAAAATAAGATCATGTTTCTATATAAAACCCTCATGTGGTAGGCAGGTTCACTTCTGATAGTTGGGTATCATCATGTGAACAATTACAGGCCACTTATCACAAAATGACTGACAGAAATTCATACGTGGCCCACAAGCAACATCACTGAAACACCCACAGGCATCTTAGAGTTTGTAAATTAGATGTGGCTGATGCATGCCAAAGAGTATGATTATAAAATCATGTTTGTGCATAAAGCCCTCCCGTGGTAGAATGGTTCATTTCTGATAGTAGGGCATCATCATGTGTGGAAGTTGTGGGCCATTTAACACAAAATTACTGACGCAAAAGTAAATGACTGAGAAACACTCACAGGCATCTAAGAGTATGTAGAGAATGTGTTGGTAATGTTTGCGAAAGAGTACATACCACCTTTTGTGGTATGCCAACTGTTTCTTATTACTGAGGAAACATGATCAGAAAGCTTATGTTCTACTTATGGCATGCCGACTATATGTTGTGCAGTAGCAAATAGCATATGCACATTCAATAAATTTTTTAATTCATGTATACATGCAGTAAAATTACTGGCATTGCTATTAAAAGTAAAAAATAAGTTTTAGACCAGAAACCTGCAAAGCATAACATGCAAAATAAATTATTTTGCATTTTTAATTATACCTGAAAGTATTCCGAAACTAAAATACTAATATTTTTAACAAAACACAAAAAACCCAGTATTAACTCGTGATACTAACATTGTCTATATAGCAAAGCTAATAATGCATTATGTATGTCAAGTAAGTATCCAGATTTACTTAAAAGGTTGTACATGAATACACAGTAGAGTAGTTGATAGCATATTTGACTGTAGACTAAAGGTTTGAGAGTTCGATTGCAGGTTTCTCCAAAGAAATGTACTAATTGTGAAATAAAGCTAAAGATAACACATATGAATATGATATACATCAATTTTATTTGGGTTACACAAAACTTTTATTTTTTATTTTGAAAATGCATGGCAAGCTGTGGCTATGTGTGCCACAAGTGGCCAACAGCTGGGCCACAAGTGGCTTATCAACAGTTGGCTAACGACATGTGGTTTACTTACAGCAGGCCAGAAGCAGAAAGCTGGAAGTGGCCTGCTTGTGGTTAACTTATGGGCAACTCTTATTTTCCCAGACATCAGCCAACAGTTAATCGAGAACAAGTGGCCCGCTTGTGGTTGACTTAAGGGCAACTCTTGTTTTGCCAGACATCAGCCGACAGTTCATCAAGAAGTGGCCTTCTTGTGGTTGACTTATGGGCAACTCTTGGTTTGCCACACATCAGCAGACAGTACATCCAGAAGTGGCCCACTTGTGGTTAAGTTACGGGGAACTCTGGTTTTTCCGAACATGTGCTGACAGTTAAATATCCGTATGTGGCCCACGCATAAACACACCATACCACAGTCATCACTCATTGTGTGTGCCAAATGCATCTGTGGATGCATTCTGGTTCTTGAATGACTGTGGATGCCACATGTGGGCTACTTATTCACATGTGGGTCAACTATATTTTGTTACTTGGGGCTTTCATTATGACATACCAGAAGCACGAAGCTTACAGCTTCTGTATTTTTTACATGTAAACAATAAAATCATTCCTGCAACACTGACATTGCAACTGCCACAAGAACCTATCCTCTACACAAGGCTGGATGCACTGAATATTGGTTTTGAGAAAATTGTTGAGATAAGCGAGAAAGTGAAGATGATCTAGGAGACTTCGCTGTAGATACTACCACTTATTCCAGCACAAAATTCATCACATCTTCAGGCAACAAGATGCTGTCACTGCGGAGGAAGCTTCGGCAAAGTTTAAATGAAGGTGTGGGACTACCACTTTAGTGGCAAGTATATTGGAGCAGCTTGTAACTGGCATATGGCAACAAGGACATCACCATTATACTACATAATGAGGATAAGACGATTACTTTTGGACAATTGCTTAGAGAGACGTTCAGCATTCAATTGTCAACCCTAGCAGGGAACCTGCCAGAAAACAAGTTCAACAGTGCGTATAAATTCCCTACTGACAAGGAAGGAAGTCTTCCCATATGATTATATCGACATTATCGAGAGACTGGACGAGAAAGAGCTACCATGGAAGGAGAAGTTTTATAATAGGCTGACAGATGCGAATATAAGTGTGGCCGAGTACGTTTATGCTCAGCATGTATGGAAAAAATTTGACTGTCAAACCTTGAAGCAGTACTCTAAAATCTACTTCAAAACGGATGTACTGCAATTCACTGATGTATTTGAAAACTTCCACGGTCTCTGCCTAGACACATTTTGGACAGGACTGCGTTCATTACATAAGTTTACCTGGCTATGCATTTGATAGTATGCTGAAGGCAACTGCCATGAAACTTGAACTTTTGATATATTACGACATGTACATGTTTCTCGAGAATGGCATAGGCATGGCTCAGTGTGTGAAAAGGCACTGTATTGCGAACAACATTTATGATGGCGAGAAATATGTCACTTATGAGCTGGCGAGATACCATATGTACATGAATGCTAACAATTTGTACTGTTGGGCGATGAGTTTGCCTCTACCTATAAAACATTTCTCAAGTGGGCCAGTGCGGACCTTGATATAATGACCATGCCTGACCATTCTCCTGTGGGATACATCATCGAATGTGAAGTAAGTTACCCACCTGAAGCACACAGTGAATATAAAACTTGCCATTTCTGGCAATTAATGAATCGGAAGAAACTGATGACTGCGCTAATGAGCAAAAAAATTATATAGTTCACCACACTCAAACAAGCCATCACCTATGGACTGAAAATTGAGAATTTTCACCATGTGCCAGAGTTCTAAGTGTGCCTGGCTAGAGCCATGCATCCAGTTGAATACCATAAGACGTGCAGGGGCAAACAATTCTGAAAGGGACTTTTTCAAGCTGGCAAACAATGCAGTCTTCGGCAAGCTCATGGAAAACAAACGCAATAGACAGAGAATGAGCCTCGTCTGCAGTGAGAAGAGACTCAAGTAACTTGTCGCAAAACCTGCCAAAGACAGAATAATTCATTCATAGAACCTATCACTTGTCAAGCTAGAGCATGAGTCTATCCTGTTCGACAAACCTATTTATGCTGACTTGACAGTTCTGGATTTGTCAAAGGTACCCATGTATAATTTTCATTACGATATAATGAAGACAAGGTATGGCGAGATCCTGCAGTTGGCTTACATGGACACTGACAGTTTTGTCTACGGGGTAAGAACTCTCGACTTTTATCACAACATGTCTATTGATCCGGCTTTCCTAGATGAATTCGACACCAGTGGCTATCCCACAAACTATCCTTACTACTCTCTTAAGAACAAAATTCACTGGCAAGTTCAAGGATGAGTGTAATGGTGTACCTAAAGCAGAGTTCGTAGGCCTACATGCAAAGTTGTATGCCTACAGATGTGCAGGGGCCTTTTACAAGAAGGCTGAAGGAATTTAGAAGTGCATTATTAGGAATAATATTACTTTCGAAGACAATGTCAGTGTTCTAAAAAGAGAGAAGGCTTTGCGAGTTATATTACATGGTATAAGGTAGTGCAAAAAGCAGTTGCATTTACAGTGCAGTAATAAATTGGCACTTGTGTGGATGGACGACAAGTATGGATGGAGTGAATACATTGCCACATGGATACTCTGGCTAAAAAATGGTCTTGCAGCAGACTGGAGCTCATGTAAGAGGGAGACTTTTTTCCATCTAGTTGTGGTAGGACTCAGTGCCTCATGATCCAGACGACCATTCCGGAGAAGTCTACTTTGGTAGCATGCTGGGTGGTGAGAGGAGAGGGGAAACAAAAAAAATTGACATACAACAGGTGAATATGACTCGCCAACTGCACAGAAAGCAATTTATCTAAGAGGAGAGCACTAATCATGTAGAATCTCTGTATACAATTTTAATAGATTCCTAAAGCTATGTTCTAGCTAGGGACATACTGCCTACTGTATATATTTGTATTAGCATTCCCTACATTCTTTGTTTATTTTTCAAAATTATCCTGACCAAGTTATTTCATCATTGTATGCGAAATTATTTCAGTGTTGTATACTTGCCTGCACTATATCATTGTAGCATTGCTGATCCCAAATCTGTGTAAAATAGGAGGGTAATGTGTGACTCGTATGTTTCATAATCGATATGCAAGAGCGAAAAGAGTCACTAGGATCAAAATACTGTTGCAGTTGGAGATTGACATCAGTTGTAATAACCATGACTGAAAACATGTATATTTTTTGTATAAATAAATAAGTACTTTAATAAATATATATTTTATTTCATAGAAATTCCTGTCATATAGTTTTCTTAAAATGGTATCAGATACAACAGTTCTTAACGAATATACTCACAAACAGAAACACTGTGAATTATGAGAGTAAGGAAAAGGTTCTACATGAGGTAACTAATTTTAACAATATTTGAAGTTCTTACATACATGACTTGGTCTGGTGATGACTAGAGTGTGGTGGTTAGGTTAGGTTAAGTGAAGTTGGGGTCGAGTAAAGATGACAAATTAGTTACTGAAATGAAAAAAAAAATATTCAGAGTCTTATACGAGGCGAAGGATATTCCAAGTCCTACACGAGGGTTGAACGAAGGCCTCTAAATGAAATCATAGGTAAAAAATAATTCTAAATCCTGCACAAGGTCAGAAATATTCCAAGTCATATACAATGGAAAATTTTTACATGTCCTAGCATCAGTGGTATGCCTTACATAGGCGTAAGAAGTATTTCATGTTCCACATAGGGTATAACATTTTTCTAAGTTCAGTGTGAGAAACAAAGTCCAAGTTGTGGATTGACCAATAGCGAAACATGGTGGCAGACTGCTGTAGCTCTAGGCACTTTTATTGCAAAGTGCAAAATACAGTTTACTCAGAAAGTCATTAAATATACCGAGGACCTGGATATGTAGTTTTTAATTCGAAATTATTATATATATAATTTTATTTTAAAATAGAGGGAATTTATTTCAACTTGCGACCCCATACATACACACACCAACACAAAGAGCTGGAAATATTCCAATTTGCAGTCGAGACAGATAACAGATTAAAAAATTTGTAGTGTGACCAGGAACACCGTTCACATGTGTGTTTCAGAGGCGAAATGCATACATATGTACATACGACCTAGCGATTGGTCGATGGAGCGATGGATCGATAGAGTGATGGATCGATGGAGTGATGAATCGATGGAGCGATGGAGCGATTGAGCGATGAAGCGAGTCATTTATGGGTCAAGGGTCAAGGGTCAAAGAGTCAGTCTGCGAGTGGTCGGTCTGCCAGTAGTCAGTTGTCTGTTTAGAGTGTGACCACAAGTTCAAACTGAGCGAAGATAACGCGAGGCCGAAATATATTTTCACTTTAAAAAAGAACTTATTCACTAGCAGGGCAACGGTGATAAGTTAGCTGCTATCATGTCTGTCAGAATTTTTTTTTTTCAATTCGTCTGGTAGTCCTTCCCTGACTAACCGAAATATACATTATTGAAGAATTAAATCTAATTTTATCCCGACTCCAGAATTATTGCATTTCATCTTCATTATATATTCCTCCTGTCATTGGGTAATAACAGCAATTCTTTTTCTTGAGAGATTTGGTGATGCTTCGGCCTTTATACATTTTCTAGCCGAGTGGTAGGGAGGTGCGGAGCGATACAAGAGAAATAGTACCTGCAGAGTAGGGCCCACCATGGGAGACTTCCCCGACTTAGGCTATCTGACACCATGTAGATTGTCAAAACGAATTGAAAGCATTTGCGCTTGCAGGTAGCTAACACCATGCAAGATCAGACCCGCTAACACTGCTATGGGCTGACTTTGGCTATCCGACACTGTGCAGGTGCAGATCTGTGAAAATACTAACACAGCTCTTCCCAGTGCATGCTGACTTCAGTTACTTGATGCCATGCAGGTGCAGACCTGCTAATAATGCTATGTGCTGACTTATGCTATCCGACACTGTTCAAGTGTGAAAACGACTTTTGAAAGCACATACACGTGCAGTAACTGACACCGTGCAAGTGCGGACCTTCTAACATGGCTCTTGCCAAGCAAGCAATTTTTTTTTTTTTAACTTTGAAAAGGTCAGCCTGCTGTCTGTCCACGCATGGGATGTCTCAATGCCCTCATGCGATAGAAAGAGTAGTATGGGTGAGGGGGTCGAACGGAAATAAGTAATTGGTGGAGACCTGCCGACTAATTAACCAATATGAAACATTGGTGGTAAGGGGACATCCGGAAATTTAAATTATTTTTATGTCCATTTTAAATAAATGTTTTGGATTTTTTTTTTTGGAAATTTTTAGGGAAAAAGTGAATTTTTAGGGTAACAGGCTGATTTCAAGGTGAAAATGACCGATTTTAAAAGGAAAAGGGAAAATTTTAAGGGGAAAATGGCAAATTCAATATGGCGGCCAGAGCCCACTGAAAACAATTTCTGGGGGGGTCCTTTTTTCTGCAGCTGGGCAAAACGGGAAAGTTTTTAGGGGGAAAAAGTGATTTTTGGGTAAAAACAAGCAATTTTGAGAGAAAAAATGGCCACCGCTCAATCTGGATCAGGGCCCTGGACCTTGCGCCAGAAGTCACCAAAGCATACTACTCTCTTATGTAAAAAAATTGAGCGCTGATGAAAGGGGATCAATGTAAAAATGGACAAGCGACGATAGTAGTGGTGTGGGAAACACAAGTGCCTCGGCAAACTCCACCGCAATTCCCAGGTGCGAAAAACACGGTTTGCCGAGGTGGGAGGAAAGTTTTTTTTCAGGATCAAGTGACATGTTCAGCAAGTACGAGACCTTAAGTCGGTTCAAAGCCGTGGGCACACAGGTGATGGTCGTATTCGACGCGCTTGCCAGTGTCGCCTTTAAAACTTCATTGAGTTTGTGTTTGAAATGTCTATAACTTTAAGGCTGCCATACTAGAAGAGTTACACGTACAAACACACAACTTTAAGAGCATACAGAATAACATTTCACAATACTGTACTATCATTCTTAATACGCCTCAATATCTGCAATTTTGCTTTCCTTCCTTGTTATCTAGTGCTTTTTTGAAATATATTTTTATTAGATCCCGAACTTGGCAGATACAATTTTATTATGATTGTTTCTTCGGAACATTCATTTCAGAATTTCTACTGTAATGTCGGAAATGATTTGTTACAGAACATAAGAATAACACATTAGTTTTATAATCGGCATATCGATTAGTGCTAATTTTATCACTTTTGTATGTAAATACGTTCTAGTCAACTATAAATAAACACTTGAATGAAGTCGAATTGTACCACTTAGAAAGCATTCCATGTTTCCTGTGCCCTTTAAGTAAATACGTTTGGAAGCAGCGATTTAACCGTAAGTTGTGGTAAAAAGATCCAAGAAATCGATAATCGCAAACTGCCACCTTAATCAGCGACTAAATGTCATACCTACTTGTGATGATTTATATACTATGACACAGATAACATTTGTGGCAAGCAGGAAATTCAAATAAATCGTGTATGAATTTCATAAGCCACAATCCATCACGTAAGCACTACACGAACTGGAAGAGTTTTTTTTTTTTTTAATTTATCCTAAAACTTTTAGTGAGAAATGTTACGTGGGTTGTATATTGGCAAAAAATAAAACTGCATTAGTTTTTTATCGCCTGTATTCCCTTTTCACATCTACTCACTCGCTAATGCCTAGATCATTAAGACTGAAAATATCGTGCATTCGCGTAGTCAGCTTGCTTTCAACACAGTTACTTCAAAGAGTTGTGTATATGTCTTGATTTTGTTAGGTTTGTTTGCATTATCGTCGCAATCATTGGCACGAAGACATAACAATCCAAGCAGAGCGCTGTGTGTGAAATGTAACTACATCAGAGAGATCTATTTATCTGTCGAATTGTTTTTTTTCTTTCATTTAAGTGCCGTATTTCTTTTATACACACGCACATATTCAAAATAAACATCCTACTACAAAAATATTCAAACAAGGAATTTATTAGAAGTAGGAGATGTGTACAAGGTCTGGTGAAATTCACAAAATGTTCCCGTCCATGTGTCTTTCCTTCGATAGCGTATTTCTTTCATTATCATATTTTGTCGTCGCCGTCTTCAGTTCCATCGATTGCTGACTTCCATTTTGTGTCTCTTAAAATAAGCTGCGCCAATTTGATCGTTCCCTAAGCCAATTGGGAAATATAATAATTAGTTGTAATATATTTTATCGACATCATTGTGTAAGAATACGTGTGGTTAAGCAGTTCAATCTAAACCTGTGAGACAGAACTGTAGTCCAGCATTCTTCGAAGTGATATACGTGGGAATACGAGGTTATAAATTTTATTTTGAGTATTACTTCAAGGCTGTAGGCTAAAATTATACTTTATTAGATACACAAATATATTATTTTGAGTAGTTACAAGCAAGCGTACGCAGTTGTTCCAGCCAAATTATGTTGCTGTCACAGAATAAATCCTTAATAGCTTACTTTTTGAAGCATCGCGTTTTTTCTTCTCGGTGAACGCACATATTTACATCACCACCATATATTTAAATGCAATAATATTAACTGTGAACGTATAAAATTATGTTTAAAAAGTTTGTGATAAAGATATGTAAACTGAAGTTTCTTGAGGTAATTTTTTTTTTTTTTTACTTCATGAAAGAAAAGCAACGCGAGAGAAGTAATTAAATAAAAGCAAACACATATTTTCGGGAAATCAGATTTGAAACTCTTGTGACACGGAACACTAATTCGAATTACGAACAAGAACGAAGAATGCGCCAGCGCACACAGGCACAACGAAGTAGCTCTGTTTGCTTTTAATTTCTCTTAGTACTATACGGTCGGCCTCGTTATTACATATCCACTTCCACGGCCGCCGAGGAATGTAATAATACGACCGAAGACTGCGATTACACGTTGCTTAAATAACTGTTGATTTTTCCGCCTTGTGCGTTTTTTCATTGCCTTATTTGAAACCTCTACAATTTCGCTGGACTTTCAACGGCTAACTGCAAAGCGCAGATATGTATTACGAATTCCATTTTGGTTGTGGAGCACCTGTTTCCCCATCCGTGAACTGATAAAATCATATTTCGTTGGCTGAATTTGCATTGCTGACTTCCGTTCTACAAGTATATTGCAATAATAAAATTAATTTTTTCCAGTAGTATGTGCCATGACAGAAGATTATTTTTAATTGTTTTAGGCTTCTTTCATTTCTTAGTTAAAAAGAATTCTTTACGGTTTAAGTACTGCTTCTCGAAGTTAATTTATAAATGATTTAGTTTGTCAGTTTTGCTGGTTCTATATGCATCGTTTTTACATCAATTACATGATGATGTATAGAAGTTATTTATTATTACATGTTTTTTTCTGAAGTACTTACGATAATAACTAATCGTATTGAAAATTTGTTTATCCATGGGTCGAACGGGGGTAGAGTTGGGAAATATTTTGCTCTTAATTTAACGGTTTGCATCCCGTTCGGTTTAGCGCTTATGTTTACAAAAATGGAAGAAAAAAATGCGTTAAATAATCAACATCAAGTATCTTGTTAATTAGGCCTTTAAAGAAATAATTGTTTTCGGTTTCTTTCAAAACACGCTGTTTACTCTGTATTTCGTGAAATACTAGTATTTTGTCTTACTTGTACGTTGGTATTTGGCTTTAATTTGCGGAGTTCATCATCAACGTTCCTGCTGAACAACGCCTGAGTGTAGGCCTCTTCTTGTATCGCTCCAGGTTTTCTCAAACGGCGCGGCAACCAATGTCTGTGTCACCTGGAGTAAAGTCCTTACATGGATTTGTATTTAAAACCAGTCTCTTTATTTTGAAGCGATATTTTGTCTTACTTGTACGTTGGTATTTGGCTTTAATTTGTGGAGTTCATCACCAACGTTCCTGCTGAACAACGCCTGAGTGTAGGCCTCTTCTTGTATCGCTCCAGGTTTTCTCAAACGGCGCGGCAACCAATGTCTGTGTCACCTGGAGTAAAGTCCTTACATGGATTTGTATTTAAAACCAGTCTCTTTATTTTGAAGCGATATTTCATCATCACTGTGGCAATATATCGTATAATTTTCATTCCCTTTTCCCCAGCATTGCTTCAACGGTGTGGTGACGTATAGAGAATCATTATTTTCTCAATGGTTAACATTGTCTGCCTTTTTTTTTTTTAGCGCGTGCGGGATTACTGAAACTGCAGCATCTCTCAATATATGCTGCCAACCTAAGAACACAGTTAAAACTATAATGCTGACATTCTTAAGTAATGACACATCGTTTACGTTATAATCTATAATTAAAATGCGAACTAAATTTCTGATAGGTCAAACGCCTGCTAAGAAAAATTCCTGTTAGGCGACTTGATATTGGCTAAAGGCTTTCAACTAAACAAATTTAGGCTAAATGACGCTACGCTATACACAACTTAAACGCCAATTGACCTATCCCTATACGGGCGACTGTCAACGTGATCCAAACGCGTGTATTTTTTTATTACAGTGTAATCCTATGTTTTCTGGGAAAATATTGTTATTGCACTCTTTCTTCAAAATCTTTTTAAACAAAAAATTAAGTTGCTGGAGTAGGCACTGGGACACTTCTTATACTAAACAGAATCTGCACGTAGTCAAAACTAACAGCTGTCGTCGTCTGAATGATTGTGTCCCTGCAATTTAAATTTGAGTACGTGAATAAAAAGCATGCTTTGACTATTTTTTAAATATAAAGATTATTGTCGTACAATGACGTGGAAGTTAATTTTTTTCTGAAATGTGGTAACGGTAAATAGTTTTATACACGGCTTTGTTTTTATATTCTAAAGCTAGAAAAATATGAATTTGAGACCTTCCGTAAAGGGATTCATTTTGCCAGTTCCAGTTGTAAGATTCTAACTTAATTTCCATCTGACGGTAACATCCTCCACAACTTGTAAAATAAAAGTATCACTTCCAACATTATTCCTTTCTCATCACACTGTTTCGTTCACACGTACACACTAAGCCTACCTAGGACATCACGTAGTTATTTTCGCCGGTTTCCACATTCCACTGTCAGTTATACTGCACACAGTAAGCGACTTAATGCCCTTCTGCGTGTTCCCCCACTTAGTTTAATATTGGTCTCACCTTACATTTCGTCAGGGAACGTTGCTCTACTAGATTGTCATGGCGTTAATATTTTTATTAGAGTCGAACACACATGCGAACTCGAGCAGAAAGGTAATTTTTAATGTGCTGTATTTTCTTGCCTGGTTTCCTTAGAAACAAAAGATTTTTCGACGAGTTCGCATTCACATTAACTACCCATAATTGGACTATTTGAATGAGACTTAATTAATTTGTATATTGTAAAGTAGCATTTTGGGTTTCACAAATTGGCCTAACCCTCAACTGTAAAAAAATTTTGTAAATTTCATTGAGTCCATCGATATATAATAAACAGTTCAAAATTCAAAAGTATCAAATGTAAAAT
The DNA here is from genome assembly GCA_029891345.1 of Dryococelus australis. Lineage (NCBI taxonomy): Eukaryota > Metazoa > Arthropoda > Insecta > Phasmatodea > Phasmatidae > Dryococelus > Dryococelus australis. Next base: position 279,069,619 of record CM057009.1, read on the forward strand.
TTCTTCTTGGTAACGTTAAAACAGCAATATTTGTAATTTGTACTGACGAGAAATCACTTTCAATTTTAATCACAATGTTAAAGTTTAAAATTTTTACTGTGAATGTGTTTACGAATAACGAGCTATTAAATATTATAATCATTGGAAATGTTTTGATTTGGGGGGGGGGGGGGTGTTGAGGCGTTTCCTTGCAATGTTCTTTGGAGAGTAGAAAACTTAATTTCCTATCTCCTTACATTCCCAGTAAAGATACATTTAATCTGTCATACTACTATGTATTTCCCCTTTGTAACCAACTTAACAGAGTGTAGTATTATTTGGTTGATATGTAACAATTTTCCCAGCTCAAACCGTCATAGAGCATTATATTGTACAGTTATAAAACTGCGACTGTGCAAACGCGCAATTCGCCTGCAGACTTTTAATGTAAATTTGAAGTGGAGAAATTCTCTAAATCACTAACATTAAATCCTTTGAAGACGTAAATTGATTTTCTTGCCCAGGATAATAAATGTTTACATCTCAGCATCTAAGTGCGCACATACGTTGTAAATCAAGTTGGTAGTGTGGTAAAAGGCTTGGCGTCGTAAAACAAGTGGTGTTGGTACGAGTGTCGGTGCCTACAAAGCTTTTTTCCTTCCCTCAGTATAATTGGGAAGTTCTGTTTTATTTTTCTATTATTTATTTACCTCAGCTTTTTTTCTAACGCACGAAAATTATTTTTTCCCATTTACGTTGAAATGTAAGCCTATAATGTGTGGTGTTGAAAATATATCTATTGCATTTTTTACAAGAAAACTTTGTGTAGTCTTACAAAAACATTTTTGACGGTATGGATTTCAGGAATTTTTATTGCAAAATAAAAAATAAAAAAATTAAAGGGTTTTTAACATTTACCGAGTTTGCTGATGCTTTATTTACCTCCGAACCGAAAGTTTCTGTACTCCAACCCCGGGCATTTCATAGAGGTGTCAGTCGTTTTTCGAGCTGAGTTTAGGTAAACTTCCCTTTGATCCCCCAAACGACATAAATCGCTATATTTAAAAGCAACAGCTGAGCCGGTAGTATCTGATGAGACGTCTCATGTCTCCGAATTCGGATACTGATTCAGACGTCCAATCGTTCCGTGCAGCTATGACGAAGATGCCCTTTGGTCTTTGGCCAGCAGATCTCTTCCGTACGATTAACTACTATCGCTTGACTATTTTATTAGTATTGCAGTTAATTGTCCCTCTCACTGATTTCCAAACGTGGTGAATCTCAGTCCTACATCTACCATTATTAGTGTTTCCAAAACAATGCTTTATTTTATTACGTTTTCCCGCCACTCAGTTCAATAGAATGTGAACTTTAGAAGTTGTTAAAGAACTAACTGATACGATAGTGTAAAAAAGTAAACTATCATTGCTGTAATAAAAGTGAATCTGAAAAGATTGCTGCGCAAACCATAGTTTCACTTGCTTATAAGCAATGCAAAAACAGCTCAGGTATACGGATTTACTCAAATTCATCAAAATCAAATTTACGATAACAGATACATCGCTTCTGATAAATATAAATAAAAAGATGAATGTTTATATTGCTGTCATATTTCTTTGATAATTTATAAACTTAAGATAGCGTCTCTATTTAGAAAAAAAAAAATTTAATTAAAAAGTATGAAAATTTTGTTTTTAAAAGAGTTTTTAACTATTTCATTTTTTTCACCGTCAAAAACGATTAACATTATGATTATCTTTAACTTCCATAGCAAAATGGCTATGCGACTGATCTTAAAAGTAAGGGAAAACTCTGTTCAAAAATGTATAATCTCAAAATCCATTTATTGTTTTCGGCTCAAAATGAATATAACATATGTTTCTAAGTGTTTAATAGTCTCTTCAGAAAATATTGTAACTTTAAAATATGATAAGAGCCTAATTACAGAAAAAAATATACATGTCGAAGTTTCATAAAAAAACTAGTTATAAAGTCAACCGTAAATTTTTGACAAGTTCACATAAAATTATCATTTTTGTTCATCGATCTAGTGTTTAATTTGGTAATATTTTAATTTTTCTATATTATGCCTGAAAATGACGTAAATTAAAAATAATCAAAATTAAATTTATCTTCATCCATGCTTTCTATAAGTTATAGTCGTTTCAGAAATTTTAATTTTTATTTGCATTAGCATCGTCTTCCATTATATTAATTTCATTACTCTTCATATTTTGTGTAAAATCTTTTTCAAATATAATTAATAGTATACAATTTTCGTCACGTCGAACGTCATACATAAAATAGAGATGATATATGTGATGTTGGCGGAGCAGCTACGGAATGAAACCGGAAAAGGACAGGAGTAAACCGAGAAATCCCCCCCCCCCCCTCTTTTTCCCATCCAAATCAGACAGTAGTATTCACCACACTACCAACATTAAAATCCCCTCCGGAAATTTCCCGTACTTCCTGGCCTAGGATCAAATCATAGAACCGAGTGGGCTACTGGACCAAGCGTTGGTCCAAATTGTATTAGATAATGGGAAATTTTACTCATCTACCATATAAAAAGTAGACATGTTCTTTTTTTTTTATCATCAGGGATTATTTGAAGTTACCTATACCTCAATAACTATATGAAAAAAATGGTGTACTATTATTATAAAATATTTGTACACTTATTGTGGTTTCCACTAAACAAGTAAAATTTTTCTATATGAAAATTTAGCTCTTTTGTAACGAATTTTAAGCTTCTTCGGAAAATTTTTATCGACCAAACTATACTCGTTTGCAAATGATTCCTTGAAATATTTAAGTATTAGTATAACAAGATGACCGTTTTCAAGAAATTGAAAAGTTTTTAGAGGAGAGCGAAGAAGATTCGTAAATAAATTTTGATAATATTATTTTGGACAATTTATGTATTAAAAGCCAATTTATTACAAGAAAGAATTGTATTGAGTGCAAATCGATTTTGACCTTCCTTAATTATTTGCAAGTGATAATAGATATTGCGAATTCGACTAGATTGAACGAATGTAAAGTACTTCAGGAAAACAATTTTTGAAGAGATGCGATAAACGGAAACATTAAGGAAATTTGTTATAATTTTTGTATAAGTATAATTGGGTTTTATCATTGTAGATGCCACTAGCTATGAAATTAAATAAGCTACGGTTTAAATTATGGATTAGCTTGAATGGTCTATGGACACTTTATAAATTTTTATATATTTTGTCCTTCAGTAAAAGAAAATATTCTTGACATTATTGCTATGTTATTAGTATCATTGAAATATACACATCGATTGGTTCTTACTGCTGCAGGTAAAAATTAATTTTAAAAGTTATTAAAAAAATTTTGTCAGTTAACACAAGCAGTTGTAAAGAATACTGTTGAAGATGGCGTGTTTATCTATAACGGTTTAAATTATTTCTCTCAGATTCATTTGAAATACTATGAAAACAATTTCATGTTTATCAAAGAAAATGAGTTATAATCTGTCAGGTTGCTAAGATGATTAAATGTGTTTTAAAGTTACTAGGAATAAAATGACGAACAACATATTGAAAATCTTATAAAAATCTTACAAAATTTTTAAATATTTAATTCTTAAAAAATTAAAAATTTTGCTTCTGTAGATAATGCTTGGTTCTCTGCAAATAGAAAAAAACAAAGGTGTTAGAATACAAACCACACAAATGAGCAGTAATTAACATGTAACACATAATAAACTACACTCAGATCTTAAAAATTAAAAATATAATTTTCTGGTTACAATTTTCAGTACCTCTACTTATTAGTTAGTTAAATGTTAAAAAGAGGACATTTTAAATTTTTGATAATGTAGATATTAATAACATTTAAAATTACTATTAGAATGTTTTGCAGTTGTCTGGAAGCCGATTAGTTCTTGTTTTAGCCAAGCTTGGAGTAAAAATTCTAAAATGACGCTAAGTGATACTTTTTTTTCAGTCTCTTTGCGTATATTTTATTTTTCTTAAATGTAAGGCATTGATTTCCAGTTTCATGTCAATAAAAAAAAATTCGAGGACACTTGTGTTAAAGCAGTCCCTTGGGCAGTAACTTTGAAATGTAAGTGTGCTAGAGAAATACGAGTCCTTTTGTTATGATTTGAATTAAATTTTTGCAACATATAATTTAAAGATTTTATTTTGAAAGATTATTGTTGACGGTGTTATAACTGATTGAATTTTTGCATATATTTTATGGCATATTTAAATAGATGTTTGCAGGCATTAATTTCAAGCAGTTGACTTTTTCCTTAAGGTTGTAAAGTTTGTGTAAATTTATATAAATATAAAAAGTTATGTTTTACCACTACCTAGACCTTAGCAAACAGAGAATTTTAAATGGGTCGTGGTGGCGTGGCGGCTAAAGCACTCACATTCCAACAAGGCTAACAGGAATTTCCAGCTTAATGGAAGGTCGGAGTCAGTTTTGGCCTACACAGTATTTTATGTTGGTTAGTGAAAGGCACCCGTGGCCAATTTATTCAATTTCCGTTGCACGATGTAGAATTGAGTTACATAGCACCAGTAAAACAATTTAACACCAAAATTAAAAAAAAAAAGTAAAAACATCACAACAATTTATATACTATTCAAATTGTTACTTCTAGAAAGAAAAAAAAATCTCATTTCACAATATTTTTAATGATGATATAAATTACGTGATAACATTAGGTTAATTTATTAAGTAAATTAGATTTTCATGCTAGATTATTGTTTTTGTGAAATTTTAGGTTTTGAAGAATATATATATATATATATATATATATATATATATATATATATATATATATATATATATATATATATATATATATATATATATATATATATATATATTCATAGCACTTATCAATCACACAAAAACAGCCCTTCCTAGGCGACTATTTGTAGGAGACAGTCTGTAGCGCTCATCCCTCACACAATCACAGCCTTCACTATGCGACTGCATCTAAGCTACAGCCTGTAGTGCTCATCACTCACACAAAGCAGCCCTCAATAAGGGACTGTTACAAGGCCACAGCATGTAGCACTCATCACTCACACAAAGCAGCTCTCCCTAGGCGACGGTTTCTAGGTCACAGCCTGTAGCGCTCATCACTCACACAAAAACAGCCCTTCCTAGGCGACTGCATCTAGACACCAGCCTGTAGAGTTCATCACTCACAGAAAGGCAGCCATCCCTACATATATATATATATATATATATATATATATACACTTACAATGTCTAATATTATTAGTCTTGAAGATAGGAGACTGGAAATTGTACTTTACAAACTCAAATTTCGCCTACAGTAATGCTTGTACATATTGTGCTTATTTACTAGCAGCCTTGCGAGAATAAGGTTTGCGAGCATAGACACATGAGATTCAGAATGTAACAAAAAGATTTTAATACAACATTTAAGCATCGTTGACCATGGTCGCACTGTAGATGAGTGAAGATCTGCCCACATAGCTCAGGGGTAGGCTGGCCTACTTGTAGTCGAGGGATCTGATGTTCGTGTCCCTGCCCCTACGCAGCAGATTTTCAGTTTGTTTGTCGCACTTGGAATTTGACAGCAAGTCGGTCTAACTTAGCTTGTCAACGTCTCTTCAACACAACGACAAAATATACAAAAAGAAAGTGTTTAGCATACTGGACTCCTGCCAGCTGTCATTTAAAAAGATGAAACTTATAAAATTAAAATTTGTTAATCAATTTTGCTTTAAAATACATTTTCGATATATCTTACTGTATTTTTCAAAGATTTCGGCATTTTTCAAATTGCAAATTTTAATGAAATAATTATAATTATTTTATTAAAATCCTAGATGTATGATTGATATGATAAGGCTGGCCAGCCGTGTGCCTCGCGAGCTTGTCGATATATGCTCAAGGACTTGCGAGCAGTAAGAAGTGCCGGGTAACAAGTAGGGCTATATCTATTAAATCCAAAATGGTTGTCCTGGCATTTGGTTACATAATCGACATGACGCCACGATCGTATGCGCCTCGAAAAAACAAGTCCGCTGATACATAACACTCAATACTTATGACCATAAATTTTTTAATTGTAAAAATTTTTTTTATTAATTTTTTTTCGATTGTTTGTGATTTTTCTTGATTGAGCTGTGTGAAGCGGGTGGTCGGTGCATGATGGTAAGAAACCTAATATTGTTAAGGAAAAATAGTATTTTATAATTATTTTTATAAATGTTTTAAAGAAAATGTGAATTTTTAGCGAAATTTTTCGGTGTAAAAACTGAGTTCAAGATGACAATGGCCGATTGTAAGGGAATAAAGGGAAATTTTAAGGTGAAAATAGCCGTTTTGGGGTAAAAAGGTAAATTTGAAGGGTAATAAGCTTATTTCAAGGCGAGAATGACCGATTGTAAAGAAAGAAAGAGACATTTTAAGGTGAAAATGATATATTTTTTGGGTGAAAAGGAATATTTGAAGGCGAAAAAGGTAAACATTTTTTATTGAAAAATACATATTTTAAAGGAAAAAAAGTGAATTTCAAGATGGAGGTCAGAGCCTCCTGAAGGAAATTTCTGGGCGGGGGAGGGTTTCTCTTTTGCAACTGTGCAAATTGAAATTTTTTTAGGAAAAAAATGATTTTTGGGTGATATAATCTATTTATGAAGTGATTTTTGGAGTAAAAATAAGTTTTTTGGGGTAAAGACAAGCGATTTTTAGAGAAAAATTTAAAAATGATGGCACTAAAGATGGCGGCTGGAGGCCGGAGCCCGTCTCTGGAATCTTTCTCATGAACAGGCTATGCCCTACTACTTGCATGCATGTAGTAGAAAGTATGCTCATTAGCAATCAGTAACTTCTTGTTCGATTTTAATATAGTCTAGTAGAGAAAAATGCTTTAACCTTTGTGTTATAAATGAATCATTTAGGTTTCAGTTATACAGTTTCAGATATTAGAGAGTAAACTGGATATATAAGATGCTTTGATATTTATCGTATGTAAATAATTCTTAATTCAATGCGATACAAAGTTTTAGATTATTTATTTAGTTTCTACGTTAATAAATGAAAAACTATAGGCTGAGCAGTTTCCTACCCAAAACATATAGTGCATGGATTGTAATAATAATGAAATTTACGTTCCGTTAATGGAAAACCCTTTAAAATATAATATGTAATATACTAAAGACTTCTATAAAGAAAATACATATTGTAACAAAATAGATCTACCTTAGTAAATTATTAAAATCATGGCATATATGAACCAGCATGTAGTATTATAATCATGTTGAATCTGTTAATTAATATTGATTTGATAATTACAAAAATGTTCCTTACCGTGACCTAATCCAAAACAATGATTATAGAAATTAAATTTAGTTATACAAATAGACAATATTGCATAGTTATTTATACCTAATAATATTAAATGACTGATAATAAAACATACTGTTACACTGGTGTAGATATATACTGTCACAAAGCAAATTGACTTTCTGCAGATGACCCTTAATGAAGCAGGGAGTGGGGGTAGCTCACCGCTGGTCAACAGTTCCGAGTAGGGGTACTAAATAAAGGTCAATATGAACTTAAAAGAACGTAAAATATTAAATGTCGTCTACCTTTGAGCTAATGGTGGACATGAATTTCAAAAGAAAACAATGTCACCAAATAATATTGGTCTCAAGCAGTCAAAGAGAAAACTCAGAGAAACGAGAGCGAAGGCACCATTACTATCACAAGTGATAAATGGCAGTTCTACTTTTACTAACTCATCTACTCCCTTCTCAAAACCAGTAACCAAGGTATCAAGGAATTTTGTGGGGAAAAATGACAAATTGAATTAACCAATAACCAGAAAAAGAGGTGGATTACTAAGATAAGTATGACAGTTGTACTAACCAATTGTCTAGGTCCTCAACAAATTCAGCTTCAGTGATTTGAAACAAAATATTAGCTGCATGTTCATGGGAGTATTAAACGGTGCGGGATGAACTAAAAAAATAAAATTTAGCATGTGTTCCGTTAAAGACACGAAGGAAGTTACCCACCCCATACATGTATAAATAAAATATTTCATTATTTAATTAAACTTAGAGGGCGTAGTAATTTCTGACCACAGTGCCTGTGCTGTAATAAGCTATCGATGCACTGCAATACTCCATGACACACTGGCATCGTCTTCTACATACGTATTATTGTCCCAGAAATTAAACTACGTTAGTCGGGCTCGAAAGCGCTTGCACTCCCTTGGTTAGTACACTGGTAGCAAACGAGGGAAGACATTTTGCAAACACTACGTTTTTGATACCTCCAAAAAGCGTCGTCATGTATTAACAATCTTCCTCCTGACTCCCCCTTTTCCTTGTCGACCTACTCCTTCTCTCGTGGGCACAATGACCGGGCCGCTATCACCAGCTGGAGACAAAAATCCCCCGCCCCCCTTTTTTCACTATAAATAGTGCGCATGATGGATAATGCTCCATGTCTGTAATTCTCAGTAATAAGCCCTGCACATTCCTCAGCCAGTGCGGTGCTATAGCAATGCCAGGTGCAAATCACCCAATAGGATAGAGACCCTGTAGTGAACGATGCACCCAACAGCACCACAAAAATAAAACAGAAGTCCCCGCGGATCTGGCTACGACGAGTGTGCAGTACTAGGGTCAATGAAAGCAAAGGGGGATTAACCTGTGTTCAACTCAGCAGTGCAAAACCAATGGTTTGATACCAGAGAAATTTATATTATAACACAGAACGTGTCATATTTCGTTTAAATATTATTAGGTTGTGTAATTTTCAGGGCTGTAGGAATTAATTACCTTTTATGAAATGAAAGAATTAAGTCAGAGTGACTTCGGTATTTATTAGCTACTTTATTTTGATAGTAAAAAAAGGTTCCCACACATTAACAACATTACAGTAGATAAATAAAATATCATTGAACAATAACCTTTGAATGCAGAATACCGCACATTTACATTCACATTTTACCTTTAACCTAAAAACTAAACTTTTTTTGTTAATTAATTCCTTATGACATATTTATTTATCATGGTTTATAGCATATTCGCATTATTGGGAAGCCGTAAAATATGCTTAATAATAACACAATATTTTTAATGATAATGGCCATCTAGCTTACCACAAGGTGTTAAGGACACCTAAAAGAGTTATATATTAATTGTTAGTTCACGTTTCTTTTACTGATTTTCAGAGTAAGATACCGTCCAAATTAATTCGTAATAAGTAATTCAAAACTCCCAAAAGATTTTCCAACGAGTCGACATTCCGTAGCGCAGTCGGTTGGTGCGCCACCGACCTGGGATGCGGGAGGCTCTGGGATCGAATCCCGGGTGAAGCATTGGTGTTATTTAAATTTAGTTTATAATTTAGTCTGTAAGCCGTTCCCTGCTAAGCTTTCAAGCATAAAACTTTAATATGTCCTAAACAATGCAATATAACTTCACGACGAAAACATGGCAGGAGCAGGGTAAATTTCGAGATTAGGTCCAAAATTAGTTGTTTCCATGCACATGCTTAAAGAAAATGCAAAAAATGGCCTGCAGTTGGAACATTTCTGGGATGGCCTGAATTATTGCATCCGAAGTGGGATGCCCCACCTCAACCCGAAGAACCAAGAAAAGATTTCAAGGCCACATTCTTTATGCCGGTGGGCGGTGGACCGCTAGGAAATTAATTTATAGACACAATAAACACTGGTCGCCGTGAAAAACATGAACAGATGTTAACGAAATAAATAAATCCTATACTGAACTCACTAGTCGCGGTGAGAAACGTGGAATTACCACATAATGTTGGAAGATCAGCTGAAGCTAGCAAATACCAAAATATCTCACATATTATATCAGTTGGAGTAGAAGGAAGTCGTTACTCATGTAAGTCGTCATCGATACGTATCGATTAAGAAACCCATTATCGATACGGAATATTTCACAATTTTTTAACTAAATTATCCAAATGCCATCTTGTCACAAATAAAATTATCAAGATAGCAAGACCTGTTGGCAATTTTTTAATATAACAAGACTTAAATGCAGTCCCTTTTTTGCGTCTAAATGTAATAAATAATTAAACCATTTTAACTGATACCTCAAAGGCACTGATAAAATTGTTGGAAATTAAAAAAAATATATGCCTTTTGCCAATACTTTCTCTAGACTAGAGAACTTACCAGTAAAACATAAAATATTTAAAACTAGCCAAATGACATTATGTTGATAATTAGTCTCGAATTAATTAAGGCATTAGAATCATCACCATAGGTGATGACAACATACAAATTTTCGAAAAACTAAGTTTTGGAAAATAAGAAGGAATATTTCCTCTGACAAGTTTTGCAAAATCTACAAAAATTAATGAAAGAGTGAACATTACTGGATTACACTATTACATACATACATAAAACAATTTGTGTCACGGTACGACTACAAGTACTTAACAAATTCATGCAGGAGTTTGACAGTACTATAAAAAGAAAATTACTAAACACTGGAACTGAATAGTTGGGTTTTTCCTCACAGACAAACGAAATTTATTCCTAGAAAGGTAGAAAATATTACGAAAGTTACCAAATATACGAAAACAGAAAAGCGGGTGCCGAGAAAACATCACACACTCCTCGCCTTAAGGAAGGCCACGGGATTCAGGGGGTCGACTAAAACACTGGCATACACAACTAAATCCCCAAAAGGAACTACTTTAAGGGAAACAAACTAACTTTCAGCGACTTGTGAAGGGTTGGGTGAGGGTGTGAAGTCAAAGTCAATTGACACGGCAGGTGGTGCCGAAAGTGAGGGAGAAGTTTTGATGCAAAATTCGGATTTTAACGAAAAAACAGTAGCACACAAGCAACAAAATACTGCGACACAATACACAATACTGGCAAGGAAATTTGAGTATTTAGAGGGGTGTGGATAGCGAGGATGTAGGAGATGCAAAACATAATGGAAATCAGTTCTCTAAGAATGTGTAGTCAAAACTGAAATATCACTAAAAAAAAATAAAAAATTTTGTAGAAAATATTCCCACTAAGGTCACTTTGGAATAGTCTCTTGGCTACTCACATCACACGAGCTAACTGTGGGAAATAAAACTACATTACATAAGGGGAAACTAAAAGAGACCTATTGTTGTCACCCATATAAAAAAAATTAAATTCAAATTCCAATCCAATCTTACTGCTGGAGAATCTTTTTACAAAAACAATATAAAAAAAAGGAGAATTTTACCTAGCACCGATCTAACTTAATACTTAAAACCAAACTAGTTAGTATCCCACACCAACTTTGCTTAATACTCAAGACCAAATTATATTAGTACTCCACGTTGACTTAAATTAGTGCCTAGGATTTTTGCAATTCAGTATTGACCTCAAAAAGATTCGAACCAGTGGGTGATCAGGCCACAGTCAGAATCAAGTCAAGGCCACAAAGAAATGTTCTTATGGAAGTGATGCCTCCTTTAGCAACTGATGACTGAGGTGGGTTAGGTCTCTCGGAAATTATAACTGACCAGTCAGTCGAACAAAATATACACACATAACCTACACCTACGGTCTGCAGCGCCTAAGCATGTAGAAAAACCCACAAAACTTACTTAAAAGTTGACTCATGAACCTTTCAAATGAGAGACATGGGCTCTTGTTACATATTTACCAGAACTAGGATCAGCAAGACTGGTAGTGACTGGCATTACAAAATGTTGGACCTGGTAAGGACCAGTCAAGCGGAAAGATAGTTTTGCCATCTTATTGTCGACTGCCCTGCTGACAGGGGAGTTTTACATAAAACTATATTTCACACGGCTCTTGAATTGAGCTCGTTTGAGATTCTGAAGGGCTGTTGCCCAGACCTGACGGATGTCCTTGGGATCATCCGGTAAAAAATCATTCAACTGCCACAAATTAGACAGCGGATTATTAGGAAAATAAGTGAAGACAAGATTGAACGGACTAGTTCCATGGGAATCATGTTTGGAAGAATTAAAGCCAATTTGCAACCAAGGTAGACTCTTATCCCAATTCGAATGATCCGTCGCATGAAAAGCTAATAGAGCTGTACGAAGGTTTCGGTTGTAACGTTCCGCATGCGATGTAGGCGGATTGTACGGAGACAGAGTAATGCGGCAAATGCCATAACAGAAACACATGTCACGAAAACTTCTTGAAGTGAACTGTGAGCCATTATCGGATACAATGGAAGTGGGTACACCAATTTTGGAAGATATGGGCTTCCAAACCACGAACAGTTGATGCCACGTCAGCTTTTCTCGTGGAAATAAGCCACACAGATTTAGAAAAGGTATCAATACAATCTAACAACATGTTATTGCCAAACTTTCTCCGGGGAAAAAGGCCAACAAAATCAATGAGAGAAGACCTAGATAAGTGTTTTGAGCAGGCTTACTTAAGACACACAACCTACATCATGATAAAATGTTTTCTAATAGCCTCAATGATTTTCCTGGTTCCTAAATTGGCACCAAGGGGTGATGAATTAAATTAATAAAAAAAAAAAATATGGGTTTGAGATGGGTGGGCAGCACAACATGTTTTACATTATTACGGGATTTACAACATAGAAGACCTTTAAACGAAAATGTTTTTTTTTGCTTATTTACTGACTGTAATTTTGATATAATTTATTTTAGATCATGGCATTTTTTGTTGATGCTCTTTGATATCGGTGAAGGCCAAAGGAAATTCCTAGAACATCGCAATTTTGAAGAACTGGGGCTTTCATCCTTGGATTTTGTATCATCAAACATTCGAGAGAGAGCATCAGCTGCTACATTTTGGGAACTCTTAATGTGCTGAACCCTGAATTTCAAAGAAGTGATTCTAACGACCCAATGGCCAATTTTGCCCAGTTGTTGTGGGTGACCCAAAAGCCATGACAACGCCTAATTGTCTGTTTCTAGGAGGAACTCAGCATGTTCTAAATACTTTTTTAATATGTCTATGCCAAAAACAACCGCAAAATGTTATAGTTCATAAATATAAGTCTTTCTCTCCTGAGGTGTAAGTGTATGGGACGCGAAATAAATTTGTTACCGAACGCCATCAAACTCGTGACACAGGACAGCTCCCAGAGCCAAACTGGAAGCTTCCATCTGCAAAATTAATTTTTTTTCTCGAAAAGTCTGGCATTCGAAAAACAGCTTTTTTTTGTGGGTATCAAAAGCATTTTGTTGCTCCTCTCCCCATACAAATGGTACTGATTTTTGCATTACTGAATAAGTGGAGCTGCCTTCTAAGCCAAATTGGGAATTAACTTTCCAAAAACTGTACCATACCAATAAAAATGGCAATGCCCTTAACATCCCGAGGCGGCGGAAAAGCCCTGATACACCTAGTCTGCTCAGGATAATGGAGACACCTTGAGAAGAAATTTTATGGCCCAAAAAGGAAATCTCCTGAACAGGAAACTTAAACTTGTTGAAGTTATTTGTTAAACCTGCATTATGCAGATGGGAAAGAACTTCTTTCAAATGCCCTAGGTATTTTTCAAATGAATCAGAGTATATCACTAGGTCATCCAAATAGTTGTACACATATTTGAACTTTACATCATGAATAATTTTGTCCAAAAGTCGGTTAGCACTCGGGCTCCAGTGGCCAATCCTAAATGTACCCGGGTAAACTGATAAATATTATAGGGTACACAAAAAATGGTTATTGGTTTGGATTCTTTAGATAATGGAATTTGGTAGTAAGCATCATTAAGATCAATTGTGATAAAAAAGTTTGATAAAGTAAACCAATTGAAGCCCGTATGAAGGTCAAGAAGTGGGATAGACACTATTTCAATTTTTATTAATTTTGCAGTAGTCAATGATCATTCTATGTTTATCATTAGGTTTTGGAACCATGAATGCGGGGCTGGCATACTGGGAAGTGGGGGGTTCGGTAATGCCTTCATCTACTAATTCCTTAACCTGTTTTCTCAATATTTCCATTTTCGGAGGGGCCAGCCTTTAAGGGTGGCAAGTGTCATACTCCTTGTCTACAAGTTTCATTTCATACTCCAATAGGTCGATTAGGTCTAATTCTGGGATAAGTGCCTTGGGGAGTTCATCACAAACCTTTTGTTTAGTAACACACTGTTGGGGTTCTAAATGTGCAAAAGGGTCCATGACCACTTTAGGTTCAAAACGAACCTCAGAAAAAGGGGTTGACTTTGTTCACAATTAGTAAAAACAATTTTTTCTGCAGGGGAAAATCTGAAGAAAATGTGCCATGCCTGAATATATAAATCAAGACCTACGGATGCCATAAAATTTGCTCCTAAAATAAAGGATAAACCTCATTTCTCAGAAACTAAAGTCTTATGCATCCATGTGAAATGGCCAAATTTCAACTTTAATGTAGTAGGACACAAAATAGGTAACACTTCACTAAAAGTGGCGTAACTGGATATTACAAGGCTCAACAGCTCTCGCTAGCTTTAATGATTTTAACTGGTTGAAAAGTTCACCTGAAAGTATGGTATGGGCAGATCCACAGTCTACCAATGCTTGAACAGCCAAAGGTCCCAAATTAACCTCAATATGTGGGTAGCAAAACATTCTGGACACCAACAACATTGGGAAAATTAACCTCAAAGGTATTACACTGGTGTTTGGTTTCATAAATGTCATAATGGCCAAAGAGACGTTTAAAAGGGTGACCAAGGTTAATGGACCGAATCATGTGAGCATTAAATTGCGAATTGGCAAGGTTGCCAGGGTGGTGGGAAAGAAAGCTCACTTTCGTCCCCGCGGGACTTGCTTTTTGCAGCTAGAACAGGGCATTGGGCAATGAGGTGTCCTGTTGCTTTACAATAGAAACATGCTCATGTGTTCTTATACCAAGTGATTGTGGCATCGTTTTTAATTTCGGTAGCCCTGCCTAAATTCTCGGTAGCAATGACACTAACATCAGGATTTTGTCTCTTATTTTTCTTACTAGGGTCAGGTCCAGACTTCCTAGGATACCTGCTCTGAGCTGAAAAATTTTCGCACTTCTGGTTTGCATACACAATGTTTTGGGAATGTATACAAACATGGTCAAGTTTAGCAAAGGAATTGGGTTGCCAATGGAAACCAAATGAGAGCGCTCCTGAGGCCATAACACATCTAAAATGGTTTTAACTATATCACTTTGTTTCGGGGTCAGATATATAATAACCTTAACTTCTTTAATACTAGTAACATACACTGACAAAAACTCATTGCAGTACTTATGTAGTCTTTTAAACATCCTTAACTGCAATTGGGTGAGTAGCCTAGATGGGATGAAGTAATTTAGGATGTACTCATGGTACTGATCGAAGGTGAAATGGTGTGTAATGGCATGTCTGGTTCTCTCGCTCAGGGGACTTTGTGTGAAAAGGTAGATGATTTCCAATAACTGTGCTTCGGATACTGTGTTGCTTTGGCGCAGTTACAGAATGATTTTTTTAAATTCTATAAATCTAGGGACCTGTAGTCCGTCGATGGCTGGAAAATCATGTAATATACATTCTAATGGGTGGGTAATTTTGCCAAAAGAGGAGTTTCAAAGAATGGGAAGTTGGTGCTACAGCAGATGACATGAGTGGCGTAGTTTCAAAAGTAGAATTAACAAGTACGGCAGATGATGTGGGAATAACGGCAGGAAATGAGGGGCTAACAGGCTGTGAAAAATGGAAATGGAAGGGAGACTGAATAGGATGTTTTGAGCAGGTGAGGAAAATGAAATGGTGGTGGTTGCAGTCATGAGGCTAAGGGTAGCCAGTTGTTTCACAACAGTGGCAACTTGACATTTTGAAGAGTTTTTTGAGATTCGGTAATTTATTAATTATGTACGGCTTCCAACAAAGTTTGCGTCTGAGCAATAACATTTTTCAATGACTGGGTCTGGATTTCAGAGAGCTGATCAGAGCACAATGTGAGCAAATTATTAGCCCTGTTTTTATGTAATATAGCCTGGTTTTAAACCTGAGATATTTTACAGGACTGGAGACCTCGTCTAAATTGTCAAATATTTCATGAAGGGAAATAATCTTGGATCAACAAACACAGTACTCACTATCGACATGGATAATGGACAAGTACTCAAAATCCAAAGAGATGTCAGTATTAAGTGCCACATGCAAGGCACCGGAGGCTGCCATCACAGTATGGTATGGGGGTTGGACCACACTAATCCCACACTCACAGAGAATTTCATATTTCTCTAAGCGTTCAGGGACAATAGCAGCCATGACCAAATTTTACACAAGTGAAAACAAAGGGAGGAATACGCAAAAACACAAAGTAATAAATAACAAAACCACAAAGAAAGCTATAACCTAACAATTAATATTCAAATAGTTACACAACCAATGGCACTAACGCAAGCTCAAAGCAAGTCACAAAAGTGTGTGTGTCCAAGTGTTTAGGCCACAAGTTAACCCCCAGGCACACATAAAAGTAAAAGGCGAAACATGCAAAAAAGCATGCACAAGTATGCATAAGTCTGCACAAGTATGCACACTTGTGCATAACCATGCTCTGCTACCAACTTTCATGTGGCAATGCCGGGTGCAAATCACCCAATTGAGTAGAGACCTTATAGTGAACGATGCACCCAACATCACCACAAAAAACAAATTTCCCCGCAGATCTGGCTACGACGAGTGTGCAGTACTAGGGTCAGTGAAAGCAAACGGGGCGGAACCTGTGTTCAGCTCAGCAGTACAAAACCAATCGTTTGATACCAGTGATACTTATAACTGTGACATAGAACACTTGTAATTTTTTGTTTACAGGATATTAAGTTGAGTAATATTTTACGGGCTGCAGGAATTAATTACCTTTTATCAAATAAAAGAATTAAGTCAGAGTGACTTCGGTATTTATTGTCTATTTTCTTTTGATAAAAAAATGGTTTCCTCACATTAACAACATACCAGTAAATAAATATATCATTGAACAATAACTTTCGAATGCTGAATACCACACAAATACTTTCAGATTTGTGCCTTTAAGCTCAAAACTAAATAATATTTGTTCAGTAATTCTTTATGACATATTTATTCATCATGGTTTATACATTATATTCAAATTACTGGGTCCCGTAAAATATGATTAGTGATTACACTTAATATGTTAAATGACAATGGCCATCTAGCTGACCACAGGTTGTCAAGGAAACCTAAAATAGTTATATAAAAAATTTTGGTTCACATTTTTGTAACTGATATTCTGAGTGCGATACCATCGAAATTAATTAAGAATAAGTAATTCAACACTCTCAAAAGACTTTACGGCTAGCCGACCTCCTGTGGCGCAGTTGGTTGGTGTGCCACCGATCTGGGGTGGGGGAGGCTCTCGGTTCGAATCCCGGTTAAGGCATGGGTGTTAATTTAAGTTAGGTTACAAGTTAGTCTGTAAACTGTTCCCTGCTTGTCTTGCAAGCATAAAACCGGAGGACTTTAAAAGGCCATTTACAATACAGTACCTACAACTTCACGACGAAAACATGGCAGGAGCAGGGTAGGTTTCAAAATTAAGTCCAAAAGCTAGTGGTTTCCACGCAAATGCTTAAGGAAAATGCATAAATTATCTACTGCAGAAATTCCGGGAAACGCCCGCAGTCGGGACGTTCCTGGAATGGCCGGAATTATTGCATCCGAAGTGGAATGCCACACCTCAATCCGAAGTACCAAGAAAAGATTTCAAGGCCACTTGCTTTAGGCCAGTGGGCGATGGACAGCTAGGAAAATAATTTATAGGCACAATAAGCACTGGTCGCCGTGAAAAACATGAACATATGTTGACGAAATAAATAAATTACATACTTTACTCACCAGTCGCGGTGAGAAAAGTGGAATTACCACGTAATAGGGGAAGATCAGCCGAAGCTAGCAAATACCAAAATATCTCACATATTAGATACGCTGGAGTAGAAGGAAGTCTTTACTCCCGTAAGTTGTCATACATAGGTATCGATTCATAAAACCATTATTGATAAGGAACATTTCACGATTTCTTAACTAAATTATCCAAATGCAATCTTGTCACAAATAAATTTATAAAGAGAGTAAGACCTGTTGGCGATTTTTAATTATAAGAAGATTTAAATGCAGTCCCTTGTTTTGCTTCTAATTGTAATAAACCATTGTAAATTTTAATTAATACCTCACAGGCGCTGACATAATGGTTGGATATAAAAAATATGCCTTTCGCCAATACTTACTGTAGACTAGAGTACTTACCAGTAAAACGTCAAATATTTAAAATAAACAAATGACAGTCTGTTGATAATTAGCCTCGAATTAATTAAGGCATTAGAAACATCACTATAGGTGATGACAAAGTTTTGCAAATCCAGAAGGTAAATTTCCTGTGACAAGTTTTGCAAAATATAAAAAAATAATAATGAAATAGTGAAAATTAACTGGATTACACTATTAGATACATACATAAACCGAATTGTGTCACGGTACGACTACAAGTACTTAACAATTTATGTAGGAGTTTAACAGTACTATAAAAAGCAGACGACTAAATGCTTAAACTGAACACTTGGGTTTGGCCGCACAGACAAACAAAATTTATTCCTAGAAAGGGAGAACAAATTACGAAAGTCACAAAATATACGAAAACAGAAAAGCGGGTGCAGGGAAAACGGCACAGTGCCCACCTACCATCCCGAATTGCAGACGTGTTTTGCAATTCTCGTGGTCCCCACCACAAGGTTATTGTACCATGCACATGGAAAAATAATATGTAACACCGACACGTGTCCGAGTCTAATGAGTTCCTTATATCTCTGAAGCGACGTATTGTACGTAATACAGCAAGGAAAATATGGAATTTTTTTTACTAACCATTCCTCCGGTAATTTTTTTTCTGGTCTAGCAAAGTTGTAGCTTAGATATAAATGTTTTTAGTGAAGGAATACAAACCTTAAGTAGATATTAATTTTATTTTTATTTTTCCTAGTTTTTTAAGCCCTAATCTTAATATTTCTAAAGAATATACCAAAGTGGGGCACAGAGATGTATGACACTCCCAAAAGCATACCAAGTGAAGCAGTGGAAATTTTAAAAATCTTATTAAAAGTAATATCAGAAACTATTTTATATTAAAAGTAAAACGAGATTTGATTTTTTAATATTCAGTTTTAGAAAATACAGTTCTAGTCGTCTTTCGCCACCTCAGAGCTCCATTTATTTTGACAAACAAAAGTATGTTAGGCCTAACTATGAGAACGAAAATTCGTCTGATTTGAGGCTGAGTGAGGCATCCTGGTGGGAAAATAATCGCCATCAAGTAGAGCAGATAAGACAGGGCAACCAGCAGCATCAACTCTCCATGATTCTTCACAGTCCTAATGAACTCTGAAGTGGCTACTCTTGCAGGAATGAGAAAACAATGCTTCGAAGCACCATGCTGAAACACAGTTCCAGAAGTATCACATTAATGTATTTCATTAACACTCTGAAAGAGAACATATTTAAATACCTAGTAGATTCTTGGCATCATCTTACAGAAACTAGCAATATTTGACAAGAAGCAGTTTAGTCATCAGAACAAAATCTACCACGACTTTTATGAGATATGTAAGAGTCCTAGATACAATAAAAAAACACACACATTTTTTCTTGAAACAACAGGCTTACAGAAATTCGCAAATGTAATAAGACAAGAAAAGACAATTATTACATGAACATTAAGTTCACCTTATCGCGCACTTTTCGGACAGAATAAGGGTATGCACATAGCAATACCAACCAAATAACACAAAGAAACTGGGAAAAAAGGTAATGTGCTCCAGAGGAGGTGCCAGTCATTAGTTAATAAGTATGGCGAGGCAAAAATTCCCCGAATGATGTTGATAATTTTTATATCCATTCCTTTTACAACTCTGTGCTCCCAACTTCATTTTTACAATGGGTAAAATCCATTATTTGTGAACACCAGGAGAGGATGGTTGCCACAGCTTCGCCCTAACACATACGGGTAGCCATACTCCAACACCAGAGAAAAACGAGGTGTGTAAGTCTTCAGAGGAGGAGACAAATGTCAATGTGGAAGCCTTGATCAGGAGAGAACAAGCACCATTCTTTGACTCCTCACACCAGAGAACTGTTATCTTCACCACCAAGACAGATCCTCTCCCACCCTCAGGTAGCAGGAAAGTCCAAATGGGGAAGTTCTGTCCTGCTCTTGATGCACTAATCTTGTTCTCATGTTCACCATAGTAGCTACTGACACTGGCCTGTGCCATTTGTATTATCAGTTGCTTCATTCTACGATCAAGCACTTGTGTAGCCCACCTACCAGGTGACCCTATAGCATCAGTATCTCCTAAGGATTTGTAGAATGTCCATTTTTCTTTGGCCGAAGATGAACTCCCAAAAAGCATCCACAGAATCATATAAAGATTAAACACGTAAAAACTAATTTCTACTTCATTATTAACGTGTTATATAAGGTAACGAGTGAGGCTTCCTGAGGGAATCGCCACCAAGTAGAGCTCCTTTGGGTCTAGATTAGAAAGGGGTAGGAATCAAAAGGGATCCCACTTTCTCCAACTATCTCTCCTCACCGAACAGGCATAACCTCTTAACAATCATAAAGTAGCAATCATAATTGACGTCCTTCACCACGAATAAACTAAACGCATAGCCTCCAAGTAATGTCCACAATACCCAAACAAGCTCCTATGCCAAACGCAAAAAAAAAAAAAAAAAGCTTTGTACTGCCTCACGAACTGCATTCAAAATGTGTTTCTTTTACAAAGTTTTTCCTCGCCTAAAGTCATTGATAATCATTTGCAAGTAAACTAGGTGCCCAAATATATAGAATTTATGAATTGAAATGTTATTCCAATCTACATTAATTGGATCCTGACAAAGAAGAAAACCTGGCATGTTTGTTTTACGTTTAGTCCCATGAACTACCTAAAACTTGTTGCGTTATTTTTAACATTTCTGTCAACATGGGTAAATACTTGTGTTTCTCTTCAGAAAACACCTATGTAGCTGACCAAGATACATTAGTTACTATAAGTTTGTGCAAATTTCTTTCATTGCAATTAACCACCACAAAAAATTTCAAATACGACTTAGTTCCCTCTTTCTCAGTAATTCGTGAAATATCTGTATTTTTAATTCATAACCAAAGAAACTCAATTCTTCAAAGAAACCATACAGGGTCAAGAAACAAAACAACAAAAGTATTCACATTTGGTCAAATATTCATATAATTACCGTAAACCAGGGTTGCTTTGCACCTGCTGGATTTAATTTGCACCACTCAGAATGCTTGTTTTGGTGCCATTTGGCAATAATCCCGGTTTACAGTATTCTATATCGGGAAGTTTAATTACAAAAAATAGTAACCAAAACAGTCGCTCCAATACTAGACTGCAATACTCCAAAAATCTAGCACGCATTTGCGAATTGTCACCAACTCCATTCATAGTGTCCAATATGTATCGCAAAGTATCACCCAACATGGATATGTCAACTCTGACAAACTTTTAATTCTTACGTATTCCTAAAATACGCTTGTAAGGATACAAAAAACACAACGACCGGTGAAACTTCAAGGAACCAGCATTATAAATTTGTTAATATCATTTTTACTTCCTTGTTTTCATGCCCCGCAACCTTCCAGGACAAGGGGTGTGTTTTGTTGAGAATTGGAATTGTTTTCATTCTTCTGCTATTGCTATTGGCTATCTAAAGAATCAAAATTGATTCATTCTACGTTGCACTTGCCTTTATTATATGAACTATTTAGATCAAGTGTTCTTCGATGATTCTTCCAATGGTGTTGCGTAATTTTAATGGAACAGTCATTATGACCGGTTGGTATTTTTACTATTTTGTCACGGCAAACCTTCCGTGTTCATCTGTGTTGTTGATGTGTTGTCGTTTCAAATCTGTCTGTTTTCACCTCTGTGACCGTCTTTTTTCGCTTTCGTTCAGTTTTCAAGAGTTATTTTCATGTATCTCTATTTTCTGTCCTTGTTCACTCATTTTATTTGTCGTTCTATGTTATTTCTCGTATGGCATTGATTACTGACATAACAATGTATGCGAAATTGCCCGTGATCTTTCACGTAACTTTCGACAACAGAAAATCTTGATTTTTATCGCAGTGTGTGTTAGTAATTTGTGTCATATCTCGGTTCCTTCCTGAACGTTGCTGAAAGTTGTGCATCCATAATAGTAAGTCTTCATTATTATTTAAATGACTTTGGCACATCTTCACCTAGTATCTCAGTAGATTCAGAGAACTTGATAACATACATATTATATATAACATGTATATGCTATATCATATAAATATTATGTTATATAACATACACGTATGCATATGACACACATGTTATATGTCATATTTTATATTTTATACGTATGATATATATAATATATGGTAACATATGCATGGTGATAATTTAACATTTATATGATAAATACGAACACCCGTCCACTAACGCAAGCCTTTGTATAAATTTGCTCATTATTCTGAAGGAGAGAATAAACAGGCGTTACGTAATCTTGCGTTCAACTTTTCGCAAGGAATCAGGCTTACATCTACCTGGAAACAACCTACGTAAAGTGTTCTTGTTTCCTTCCAACCGATTAACAAGTAACACAGAAGCTTTTAACATAATTCGTAATAACGTTTAGTCTCGTGAAGCGATGAGAATAGTTGCTCCCTCCTGCATATTTCATGTAGCTGTGATGGCATTTCCGGCAAGAAGCGATAAGTAATCGTACGTTTCGGCTCATTTCGCGTGCGAAATGTTAGTGAAAGGGAGATGGAGAAATGTCGTCCACTCATTGTCCGTCGACCAGAACCGGAGCCATAGAGCAAAAGCAATTCCCTTTGCGATGCAGAGCTTCAAGGTTGAGGCGAATAAAGGTCATTCCTGGATTCGAATAGGAGAGAACGCGCTTTATTTGTGTAAGCTCCTCTTTTTGTCTGTCCTGGCGTCCGCTCGAGTTATGAGAATTCATTTCGTGCCAACAAGTACTCAGAACTTTGAAAATCGTTTGTCTACGTAATATTGTTGCCTAACTTCCCTGCTTGTTTCCCTAAAGGACTAAGACAAAGTACCTTACAGATGTGTCGAAAGTTAAGAAAACCATGTGTAGTTTGTTTTCATGAAGCGTTTTCTAGGAAGCTTTTTTGCCGACTGGAGTGCAATAAAGCAGAGATAACTGGTATAAGACATATGTTATCCGTAAGAATAAGCATAATGTCTAAAGGAAACATTATTTATCTTTAAAGAACTAAACATTCGTGGATATAAGTCAGTCGCCATCAAACAACCTCCATTTGTTTTTGACCTTTTTGTGAAATGTAAAGGTATGTACACGACGTTTTCAGGGACATGGTGTCACAAATTTGTACTCCTGTTTTTTGCCTTATGTATCAGTACGTTTATCTGTAGTGCATATTTCCTTATTTAAAAACCTTGTGGCTACTGTGTAAGCCGCAATGTCTTTTAAGCATACTTCTGACAAACACAGCTCATATAGAATGTATGACCCGAACTAGAAATATACACAATATTATCTACGTGAACTAACTAATCGTTCCTGCACAATGCCGATCGGTAACTGAAAAAAAAAACTAAATGTCACTTGAAAAATGTCAAGACTGAGTCCATGTTTTAGAATAAACTGTCATTGTTCCCCCCTCATATTTCAGGCAAATTTTTTAAAGAAAATGCACTGTTAGAGAATTTTAAGTGAAGTTACACATGAGTAATGGTAAAAATATGTGAAAAAATATTCGTAAAATTACAGACATTGTCTGAAGTTTCCTAAGAAACGAAATTTCCGTATATTTTAAACAACTTTCTACTCAGTCATATTTAATGTATTTTGCACTAATGTTGTGGCATTACCTTGACATCACTATTATAGGCTGTTCACGGTAAAGTGAGCACTTTTGAGGTCCTAATTTCCTTTTCTTTTCAGACCTTTTCTATCCTTGAACCACCTTTTTAAATAAATATTGCCATGAAAGTAATGAACACTATGTGTTGTTTACACCGAACTCGGAAGTTAACGTCTAAAGATAAAATAATATAAATTTATTACCTATTATTCCAAATGAAAGGGCTTTCAAAAGTGCTCACTATACAGTGAATAGCCTATAGTAGTGAGGGTATTATGCTGCTCGTGCAAAAGCGTATTTTAAAAAATCTGTTCGTTTTAAGAGGTTTTTGAAAACTAACCAAATGAAAACACATCATATCCGCATATGACTCAGACTGACAATTTTTTTTTGCAGTTAAGTGAAGAGCAAATTTTCAGTTTCCTGAGTTATCGAAACGCCTAAATTGTTGTCATCTGTTACGTAGTCTCCGATATTTGAAGGAAGGGGTGTGTTTCGAAGATGCTAACTTGCGCACGAGAACGTCAATGTCCGTATTTTCTTAATAAGAACCTCTCTGAAGCACTTTTTCTCCCATGAATACAGGTAAAAATCGATGTTCACGTTTATTTGTAACATGCGAACATTTATCCAGACCTGCTGTTCTCTTCATCACGTATTTCAATTCATCTACGTCTTTCTTCAATAAGCAACTGGTATATTGTGGCCAATAAACGTGACCTCACTCATTTTGTGAAAATTTGTAAAAATACATTTTTTCTTACCATAAATGAAACTGGTTTTCTGTCAATGGCCCTCTTTTCTGTGGTACTTTACATTCTTATCTTGTACGAGTAAATTTAACCTGATCAGTCACCGTGTCGACGATTGCGCACACGTTTCAAATGCATGATACTTATGACCGTTACTGTACACAAAAATGCGCCAGTGTCCAGTACTTTGAATTTACTTGTGGCTTATCTGATTTGTGGAATTATGTATACATCTTTGATATGCATAGTTAATACCATTATCATCAAGGACGCAGCATGTTGCTCACTGGCTTTAATAAAAATGCTTATCAAAAGTACAAGCTCATACCAAAAAATTACGCGATTCCAACTCTTGACATTCAGAAATGAATTATTGACCGAGTGGTTTAAAAAAGAATGTAAATAAACGTAAATAAACGTTGTGGCTGCACAGCGCTGTTATTTCAGTACTGTAGGTTTCTATTTCCGTGAAGAAGTAAACGATGACGGCAGTCGGAAATAAACATGTAAGTCCGGCATATACACAAAGGAAATAATAAAGGAAAGACGGCATTCGGCGAGAAAGGCAGTGCAGCAGCGAGCAGGGTTGAAAGAATAAACGTTAGCGATAAAGGTGACTGTGCGGAGGCAGTGTGTACATCCCTGAGAGGAGCGAGGACCACTTCTTGTAGAGACGCCACTTGACGGCTGAAGATGTGTCCTCTTCTTGTCCCTAGCGCTAATGAGGACCTGGTTTGGACTGAGGGACTACCCGGGAGGCAGGCAGTCCAAGTGGAGGACGGACCCGGCACTCCGTCATTGGATCCCCACCCTTCAACAACTCTCTCCACCAACTCGCTGTGTGCAAAACCTTCGCCAAATGACTCAACTGTTTCTTTTCCTCTCTTTTGTTTACTTCTTCTCCGCCTCTCCGCGCTGCTGTCAATGATGATCTTTGTTCCCGCCATGTAACTATGTGTGCCCTGGGCAAATGCTCTCTCGCGACACCGGAGGGCGCCAGCTCGTGTTTCTACAACCAATGAATGGCGCGCGACCACCTCCTCCTCACGACTCCGTGCTTCTGCAAATTATTTTTTCAAGCTGACATCGCTTGTTACTGGGCCCACTCACCACACTATGCACTCAGCCTAGCAACTCGAACAGAATCGATATAACAATTCTCCAGTGAATTTTACACTTGAGCAATCAGTCGCGTTAAAAACAAGGGGGTAACAAGGGTGAGAGGGTAATTAGAACCCAATTAAAAAATTTATTCTTGTTCCAAAAATATTTAAAAATTATCATTTTCTCTTGGTTGTTATGGCCACAGTGGAAAAATGGTTAGACCACTCTCCTCCCACCAAACCACGATTTTCGGGCGTGGGATACATGACGGACGTTGCCGCTGGCAAATGGGTTTTCTCTTGGCGCTGCCGTGATTCTCATCATTGCATTCTGACGCCGTTCCATCTTCACCTCGCTTTACTCCCAGTGGCGCTAAAAAAACCTCAGTCGTCACGTGCCGCCCAGATCTCTCAGGATCTGTTCCGTTACCTGCAGATATGCAGCTGGTAGCTAAACTTGTGCGCTGTCGTCCCCTTACTAAAAGCGTGCTTGATAGCTCAAGGGAACAGGACAACAACCCCGCACTTATTCCGCCATGTTGGTTGAAAATAAATATGCCGACTGCGCACGGTGTAAACAAACTTGCCACACCTCAATCTTACTTTGCGTAGTACATTATATACGCTGTTTAGCCATATTGCAAACCACACAAATAAAAGAATTTTATAAATTAACGGCTAGAATATTTAAGAACATTGTTTGGTATATCTTAAGTTTCTGACCTAACCTGCAGCAGGTTCCCGCCAGAAATACACGCGCCACCGGGACTCAGCGCGCTAAGAATTTGTGCTCCAGAACACATGCAGTTGATCTGCAAGATTTTTCCTGAATTAGAATGACTTAGGAGGTACGCTGTTGTACCTACAGCAAGGGATCAGGGCAAATTTCTTTACCCTATTGCTAGAGACATGCAAAATTCGTGTTATTATTTGGCACCACGCTAGACTTCACCGCCCTACATACATTAGTGTATGTGTCATTTGTTTATTGGCATTTTCAAAAGCGAGGAGCCACAATCCGTTTTGACTCTGCGTGACGTGATTTGGCTATAATTTTGTTACTTGCTTCCGATTAGTTCAAGAGAATTCAGGGAGTGTCAAAACCAGCTGTAGTCCAATGATAAGCGTAGTACAAACGCATATGTGTTTGAAGTCTATTCTGTCTTCAAATTATAACGCGAATTTTGCAGGTCCCTACCTATTGCGCATGGTAGAGATAACAGAATTCGGCATCACAGTCGTGGTTTTTATTGTATACTTTATAAAGCACAAAAATCTGTGTTCGATTAGGATAAATATTAGCGTCCTCACGATCGATTGTTATTGTACATGAAAAAGTTGTGCTGAATATTATGTGAAATATTTTATTTTCGTTTGTGTCAAATAGTTTCCCATTTTTGATAAAAAGAACACAGTAATACGTGCGGAATCATTCTTTTCGAGTAAGAAATCGTACAATAATTTAATAAATAGAATTTTTCTTGTATGATTAGATATATTATTTTTTAACTTACAAACCTATTTTTCTCGTAACACCAACACGATGGTGTGGGTACAGAGACAAATCTTGCAGTTAAGTGTATGATCATAGATACATCTATGATACTCCCACCCCCCTCGTTATATATCGCCATACAACACAATAATATGTTGCATTAAATCTTTGAGGGCCTCAAAAGTTTACATCGACAAGGTTGGTAGCAAAGAAATACGGGATTTTGCTGCTATAATTTGTTTTAACTGTATAAAGATACACAGTTATTGATTCAGCAACAACTAGTATTCTCCTAGTGTGAGGTTTGAAAGTATACTTCTAGACTGCTGGGTTCATCTTTTCGTAGTTCCCAGGGATCACCAATTTGTTAAGAATGGGAGTAGTTTCCGGACGTACAACGGAAAACATTAAATTACACTCATTTGAAACTGTGAATCAAATTTTGAGGCCAAAATGCACTAAGAAACGTTGTTAGATGATAGAACAAAAAATGACCATAATGTAGAACATTGTAGCAGTGTAAAGCAGTTTCGTTGCACGGAAGTTACACTGACGAAGAATTATTTCCTGTCAGTGAATGATTTATCTAAGTTAACGTGTTAAGTGCCTTCCTTCCTAAATGAAATAAACCTGCTTTTTTGTCATGAATTACGGCCGAGAATGAATCAAAGAGTTTTTGTTTACATCTAAGTAGGAAAAAAAAGGATGGAAGTTTTCTGATTTTATTATGTACTGAAATGCTTATTATAGGTCACTAAACCTGACTCTAGCATAACGAAAATTGTGATCATTTAAATTTTTGAAGAAGTGTTCCCACGCAAGCATTTCTTTCTTTGCTGAAAATTAATGATTTCAAAAAACCAAATTATTTCTACTGTGTGTAACCCTATAGCCAACTTAATGAATGCGTGCACTGGACCAAGCTTATTTGTTGCCGCAACTAATTGTGTTATAGCAGAAGTCAGATTTTTCCAGGTAACAAAATGCTTATACACTTCAAACTAAATATTCATTTGATTATACCACGGAACTTAGAATGTTTACGATAGCCAAGTCGATTAGTTGAACGTAGTTGGAAAATGGCTGTGTGTACTTTATACGTGTAGACGATATCGGACCAACGAAATTAATGCTCGTCTCAACAAATCAGCTATGTCCGATAACGGCATTGATTTGGTTGTCTGTGGGGTAATCGGGTTATTGGATTGCCTTCGTTCAACAATACAGCTCGATACTTTGTTTACAATATATGTTAAAATAAGAATAATAACCGTATTTATTTATGCTTACTAATGGTATAAACAGTCCCAATGAAACAATTTTAATACAAAACAAATAAGCAAAGCTATACCTGGCATATACTTGACATATAGATAATGCATTTGATAATATATATCCAAAAATGTCATACTTCGAAATTAGTTAACGTCGGTGTCGCTAAAATGTAACACTTTGGCGCAAGTGTTCCAGGTTCGAATCTCATTCGTATTTCCAATTTTTTAACACTAACCGAAAGTGTATTATGCCGATATCTATACGAATGATTTGTTGTAACAACCACGTATTACACGTTTCGAGAAACCGAATATAAAGGAAATGAATGGGGTGTGGCTGTGTTGGAGACACAGTCGTTTGTTTTGCATGAATACGTCTACGTTGACGCGCTCGGACGCCTTGATGTTTATTTTACGTTCCCGGCACCGCTTCACTCGATAATATGGGGTTTTATGGGTACCACTGGATTGCTTTTGAGATGCTCTTTCCAAACGTATACGATTTCTACATTTCGACTAGGCTTTTGACGAGTATAGGCCGACATTGTGTTAAGTTTTCTTAATTTTTTACATTAAACTCATACATTTTCGCCATAACCGCGCCACACAAATCTTTGCATACACGCAATAGATTTATCTTGGCGAGAGCTATCGATTGAAACACAAAGCGAGCGTCGTAACTTCTCCTAGACCAAAGCAATACTACGCGGAAATTATGAGACGCGGCGAAACGATCTCAAAATTGCCCCCATCCCCTTCCCCTTCCGCACATGATGCTTCGCATTCCTCTCAACGTAACATATTCTTTGATCCTTTGGCAATCGATTGGTGTAATTAAATTTTGAATGTAGCGATAGTTTCGCAGCTGCAATACCAAGCTGTATCCGCCGATTTTACTATCATCGTATTTCTGGATTGCCTTCCACTATCGCTGCAAATTTACAGATGTGTTCACGTCAATAATTTAGTTACAACAGCAAATTATTTAATGTCCTTTACACACGCAATTAATTTGGTTGCGCCAAACATGTGTTATCTAATTCAATATAATGTTTTTCTCATCGTACGGGTCCGGAAGTATTTGTCACTATTCGAGAAGTCGTCAGTCCAGCCTTCTGAAGTGACTGGCTCCAGAGTGGACTCGACCAACGTACCTGCCTCTGTACAGTCGAGGAGCTGCAGCGCTCGTTTTACACGGCCATCCCAAGCGCAGTAAATGTCACAGCAGTCCTGTACGTTGTGTTTCTTGCGTCTGCCTTCATCATCACGCCATTCAACCGTTGTGAATGCCCGTGAGCAATCTTCTTTCACTGCTGCATACAACCCTCCCCCCCCCTCTCTCCTTCAGCAACCTCCCATTTAAACACACACACACAAACAACCCAGCCATTTCCCAATCGTCATGTGTGTTGCATACCCCTTCGTCTCTATTACTGCTACACACCTGGCTTCCAGAAAAATAAAAAATAAAGCTATTGTTATATATATATGCTTGTATTTTTTATTTATGTTATGTCCTAGTGGCTTGATTCGATTGCTTATTATATACATATCCATTTAGAGTTTCCCGGCGTATTCCTTTGCATCTATTTTTTACATTTTCATGTTAAATTTAATACCCATTTTACTATTCCGTGTGACTGGTAAACTTCTTGCAACCATCGCATAAGCAGATTGGAACACATGTGTTCTTGTGAGGCCGAGAACTTACGGTCGGGCCGTCTGCCACCGCTCATATGGCCAAAGGCTTTTAAATATGGCTGCCAGCTCATAACGTCGTTGCTAAACAGGCATCACACAAGAGCGGTGAAAACATTTTGTTAATTTTTCGGGTTCTAGGTCTGGGACATGAGTCAAGGGCAAAGTCACCAAGATTGAATATGGTGAACGGGCGTCATCACGACATGGCCGTCCCAGGCCGCCTTGAGATGGGTGGCGAATCCTAAATCCTGAATTATGAATCCCATCTCCGATTCGGCCAAACATATCTACTATTGATATTTAGTTTAATTCATTATGAAATTTTAGAGTAAGTGCAGGCATACCCTAGAAACTAGAGAAAATACAACATATTTAATAAAAACATAAAACTATAATTATTGGTATTTATTAAAATCAAATACGACAGTCCTCTAGCAATAGAAAATTAATTAATTTTGGATTTTTTCTTATATACAGTCGATTTTGTGCATGACAAATCACTCTCTTATATTGAGTACAAATGTTATAATCATCTTAGAGCAGGTAAATAATTAGATGAAATAAACTATCGACCAAAAAGTAATTGGGCACCCGTGAAGATAGGTCATTCAGTACGTCAGTTAACTTGTGTGGCCACCATAAGCTGCAGGCCGGTGTAGAACCAGTTGACGAGGAGATGGCACGAGGTACAGAGCTATCGGACTTCCATAAGGGCTGCCACCTCAGTGGGCTGTCTAGCTGGGCGATTGCACGGAAGGTAAACAGTCCCAAATCAACGGTCGCATTCGTTCTGCGTAAGTGGAAGGTCGATGAGCATTGTGCCAATGCTGCACGTTCTGGGCGACCTCCAATCTTGACCGACAGAAATTGCAGAACCCTGAAACGTGAAATCGTCATAAATAGGCCAAAACCCATTGCTGCCATCCACAGGAGTTTCATGCAGCAACAGGAGTATCGGTTTCCATTGGAACATTGCGTACAGAGGCCCACCGACTTGGATATTTCGGAAGAGCAGCTGCACATAAGTCCCATATCACGACAAGCAATAAAGCTCGGTGACTCAGGTGGTGTTTGCACCTTCACAACTGGACACTGGAGCAGTGTAAATCGGTTCTTTGTAGTGATGAGTCGAGGTTTACATTATTCCGGTCCGATGGACGTGTACGAGTGTGGCGTCTACCCGGGGAATGGCTTCTGCCGGAGTGTATAGTGCCAACTAGGAAATTCGGTGGTGGTGGTGGAGTGATGGCGTGGAGCTGTTTCACAGCCTTCGGCGTAGAACCGCTGGTGTTTGTCCGTGGTAGCATGAACAAAGAGGCCTACTGTAACATTCTGGATAGTGAAATGCTCCCAATATTATGGCGTGTTACTTCCAGGATGACAATGCCAGATGACATGTTTCAAGGGCTACTATGCAGTAGTACGCCGAAAACAATGTTCGCCGACTGGACTGGCTCGCCCAGAGCCCCGACCTCAACCTTATAGAACATCTTTGGGACGAATATGATTTCCGGGTGAGGGCTCGTCAGGCGCGGCCAAAATCAATTGCTTAACTCATGGAATGGTTGCAAGACGAATGGCGACGAATCCCCGTGGATGTCCTGCAAACACTAGTAGAAAGCATCCCAGACAGGGTGGCTGCTGTTATAGTCGCAAGAGTTGGCCTTACGATATTGTAACGGGGTGACAACCACCGAGCAAACATTGTGGACAGGTGCCCAATTACTTTTTGGTCAATAGTGTATTAAACTATAAAGATACTAAAGATGCTATTAAAAACATAGATATAGATAATGAGATAAATTTTAAAAATATACAAAGGGGATGTGAAATAACATAAAGAGAAATAACAATTAGCTATTTAATATGAAAATTAATTAAAAAACAAGAACTACAAAAAGAAAAAGGTATGGCATTTTAATTAAAAGCTATAATCAAAAATGATGAAAATATAAAGAAATATTCATCTTATTTACATTGCTACAACTAAGCAATATGCTAAACAATGTTATTTTTATTCGGTGGCATTTAAAACATATTTTAAGTAATAGAAAATCTTCTTTCATTAGTGGCAAAGCTGAAGAAGACAACAGGTTTTATGTTAATATTTATTAATGCCACAATTAAACAATTATGGAAAAATTATTTCATATCATTTAAAAAAATTTACAGTTGAAGCAAGGAAAGAAATGTATCAAAGATATATCAAAGATTTAGAGTTGTAAACAAATTAATAATGTTCTGGATCTAATTAATGTTAAGTGAGATCAAATACATTTCAATGAATTAAATAAAAACATAACCGATATATAACCAATAACTTTTGAAGAAACATTAAAAACAAGAATAAAGCGAGGTAATAAGAGAAAAGTTTTAAATTAAAATATGGTGAATGGCTAACCCATATAATAATTGACAGAACTTATTACTGAATTGATTTTGTAAAGCACGAACTATAATATTGTATTTTTATGCAACATAATTTTTGTGGCATAAACGTTTGGTAATGATTTCGTATCAACATTTTTCTTCAAATATTTAATTAAATATTATATCAACGGTTTCTCAAATATAGCCATCATTTAATAGTTATTCATTCTTACTAAAAATGTAGATCCTCTAGATAACAAATACGGAACAATCATACGCAAATGACTGCATGTGACAGAATGAAATTGTTGTACTCTATTTTCATTATAATAAATTTTGTTATTTTTGAATCAAAGTAATAAACATTATTCTTAGTTCCATAATAACAAATCCAATGATTGCCAGGATTGGATGAAATGTCAAAGTTAACGGCACATATTTGTTGTTGTTCATTTTATTTGGTAATTAATATACCAGATACACTCTTATAATTCTTTTTAGTTTTAAATTTTGTACATAATTTGTTATATTAATTTCAGATAACGGCGCTAATTTTTTTCCCCATTCAATCTCTCCCTTTTTTCTTTGCAACAACCCCGTCACCAGCAGATTTATTTTCTATATCTAATTTATGTGTTTGTTGTTCTAATTATTTGCTTATTCTTTATTTTCTGTTCTACTGCATATGCTGCACCAACTAAAGAAGCTAATTTACTCAATATGAGAATCAAATATTTAAAAAATCCACCATGATATAATTTACTTCCTCTGT
Source organism: Dryococelus australis (assembly GCA_029891345.1). Classification (NCBI taxonomy): domain Eukaryota; kingdom Metazoa; phylum Arthropoda; class Insecta; order Phasmatodea; family Phasmatidae; genus Dryococelus; species Dryococelus australis. The sequence continues at coordinate 279,102,960 of CM057009.1, forward strand.
TTTCAGTGATTATATTTTAATTGTAGGTAATGGTAATGTTAATGTCAACGTTTTACCTTCCCGTATATTTTATTTTTCTTTTGAAACTGATCTTCTGTTAAATAATTAGCAATATTTAATTATTCTAGTTAATGAGTTGGTTTATCGAACACTATGGTATCATCTTCATATATATATATATATATATAAATTAATACATATTTTGTTTATTTTAATTTCACACTTTCATCCACCATATTATTTTTTTTTTGCTAACAGTTCCAGCAACAGTTGCTGAAGCAATTTATTCACCAATTGGAGTATCTTAATCATAATTTCTTTAGCTTCTTGTAAAGTTTTATCAGCTTCATGCCTAGGTTATAATCTTTATAATATCTGCAAGCAGTGTCATGTTGTTTGCAGGCTTCAATTAATTAATTTATTTCTAATCTCCCCTTTCTGATATTTTATCTAATTTTGTAACATGACTACAATAATTGAAACTAGGTAAATGAATTTCTGGTAAATTTAAGTTATTTAGTGCACGATTGATTATTCCTTTTCCATAATTTTCAGTGTTCCAAAAGGATAACGAATGACATTGAATACTCTTATCAGATATGGAATACCTTTTGGGTTGTTAATAACAAAATAATTAAATTTATTCATAATGCTTACATGTTGATTGCAATAATTGGCATTCCTTGCATTTTCTTCCCCTTGAATAACTAAAATATTATCAATTAAAGCTCTCACACATATCTATTCTTTTGGTATTCAAACGTATTTTTAATTCCTTGACTAGATTTTGGTGTTGCTGGGGAATATATTCTTTCAGATTTATTAGGTTCAGATCTTTAATATGGTATTTTTATATATTTGTTATAAATTAATTTAATTGAATTAATGTATTTCCAACTTCTATTAGAATTGATTTGCTTATTAGAGTCATATACCTGGAAAAGAAATTTTTTGATAAAACTAACTGATCATAATTATTGTAATCTTCATTAGTATATTTATTTTCGAAGTCCTTACGTTTAATTTTCGTCAACAAATCAGAAAGTATTTTTGTTAATTCACAAACTTTATTTTTAACGAATAGTGTGTTCTTTTCAATATTTAATTCGGTGTCCCCAATATAAAAATTGTGTCGCTCTCCTCTTTAACCACATTTTTCATTAATCATTTTAATACTATCGAAAATACCTTTACCGATATTAATGGCAGAATCTATTAAGGGTTCTAGAACCGGAATTTTTTCTTCCAATTATTGCAATTTTGTATTTAAATGTTATCTTATTTCCGAATCAGGAGAGCTGTAATATGGGAGTAATTCCCTTTCAAATGTAGTTTCCTTTGGTTTTTGTGGGTAATCCAAATTTTTTCCTGATACTGGAACAAGTGTTGTTATTAAATTTTTATTTTCTTCGGCTGCTACCTCTACCTTTATACCTGTTTTTTTTTTTTTAAATTTATGGTTTAAATGAAGGTCCTTTTTATTTCTTCCATAATCAGCTTTGTATTTTTTCTTATGATTACTATACTTTTCTATCAGTAACTTTAGTCTAGATATTTGTTTTCTTGGATCATTCATTTTCCGTTTATATTCAAACATCTTTTTCTATATAAATGAGCTATAAAAGTATTGAAAGTTCTGAAAGACAAACTTTTCTTCATACAGACCAGAATAAGGGAAATTTAAATGTTTACATTAATAAAATATAAATCGATATACACATGGATTTTCTTTCCCAAATGATCTTATGTTTATGAACAATTTAGATTATCAAAGAGAGATGCTGTTGGTAACTATCACAAATAGATTAATACTGTTGTTTGTTCTAACTTTTTTCCTTTTCAGTTTTCTCAAGAAAACATACCAAAACATGGACAAATTATTGAATCTGTTGATAATCCTAGGTTAACTTCGACAATGCTGAATACTTTATTTATATCACCAGGCGAACAATGTTATTTAGGAATGAGTGGTCTTGATAATAAATAGAGTAAAATTAGTTAAAGGTGACAAAGGGAATGAAATTATTTATCCATTGAGATATATGTTTGGTTTTCTCAGAGATAATAACGAAATATATTGGAAAGGTGATCACAAGGTTACTTCCATGTGTAGTTCTTCTGATAACAACTGTGTATACATATATTAAACTAAATATGCGTATGAATCAGTTGAAAGGAATTTTACACATATAAGTAAAATTATTATTCAGAGGTTAGAATTTATGTAGCCTATCGTACAATATGAAACCAATGCAGCTAATGCAATAAAATAAAACCTTTCAAACATCTAAAGTTACAAAATAATTTAAAATTATTGGCAGTGTTTAGAAAAGAATAACCTATTGGTTCTAATACATTTACTTTCGATATAAAACATCAGTTTAATAATTTACAATTTGAAATGGCCATCTATGTGATAGCTGCTTTTCAAACTATTAGGAAAGTCAATGTAAATTAATACGTTTTTTTTTTCCTATGTTCGATCACTTTGCTGTAAGATATACGCATGTTAAAAATGGAAGGAATGAAATTTTTCCTAACTAGAATTAGAATTGACTAAGAATTATATCATAAAATGTATGTATCGTGTAATGATTTTAGAAATTCTAAATGAAAAACTGGTAGAGTTTACAGAAATAATTAACTTTATTATAAACCAGTAATAAATTCAACTGTATATTGTTTCTTATTTATCAAGAGACCGCTTTATATGTGATTTCTCACATAGAAAAGCAATGATTGTTAAACATAAGACAAGTATCAAAATTAGTGTTGATTTTAATAAAGCTGTTCATGAAGTAGTATATATTAGTCAAAGATTCTTACATACAATCATTTGAAAGAGAGAGTTATAATATATATATTTAATTTTATATAATTAAATGACAAATGATACTCATTTTAGTAATCTGAAGTGTATTTATAGTTTTATGGTAAAATTATGGGCATAACATTTATCGATGTTTTTTTATAAAGTTGGATAACAATGCTACGCACATTTTTCTCAATATATAGAACATATTGGAAAAAGTTCTATATTGTTTCTCCAACTTCGTAGAGCCTCTCAAATCTCTCAACTCATACCGGTACAAAAATAATGGATATTCATCCCATTAAAAATTAATACATAGAGTATGTAATGTGTTACTGTAGTTCAGTATTTAACAAAAGTTTTAAAGAATTATTATTATGATTTTTTTTTTAGTTTGAGCAATTATATATCATGTAAATATTTAATATATCACTTTTGGTCTTATATTACATTTTTCCATTCAGTTTGTGTTAAAATTTATTTTACAAAATTTTAATACAAAAATTAAAAAGTTCGAAATGGACTCTTTACTCAGTAAGTTGAATAATTCATATGAATTTACTAAACATATTGTTAGAAATGGACACAAATTTACCGCTACAAATTATTAATGGGAAGTATGGTAAAAAAGTTAATTTTATCCTAGATAATATGTATAGTATTGCATTACAAGGCACATATGAAATGATGATAAATTTATTCACGTAACCTATATAGGCTTAAAAGACATAAAAATGGACAATTAATACATCATATTGAAGTTTCTTAAATAATAATATATTATATTTAATTCATTTCTTTTTCGTTCATTCGATTGATAAAACGATTTTGATTTGTTTTCGAGAGTTTTGTTATTTCTGATGTTTTGTTTTGGAAACCGAGAATAAATTTTTTAAATGCATGTCACAAGCGAGTTACGAGAATTTTGGGGTCTGTCTGTCAGCACTGTAAAATATTATCTACTAGAACTAATATTTAAACATAATTTAAGTACCCTTAAATCTGCGCTTTAATTTGTGCGCCTGAAAGGTATCGATATGTGGAACAGTATTGATTTTAGCGAGACTCTAATATCTCGTATGCATATACGTGTATGTGTTCATTGAAGTATGAAGGCAGCGTAAATTATTACATGGGTGACTCAAAGACAAAGAATCTTATAGCAAAATACCAGTAAGGAATTCTCAAGAGAACCGCTTTAATACCTAGCGTACATATTGTTTGGTATGTTACGAGATTTAGTGGACTCTGCGTTTTTGTTCGGAAGCTCGAGGGCAGTCAATATCGTCGTGACGGTTTAATCTATGATGAATTCAGCATTCGGTCTTTGAAACTTCTTTTACGTGACACGGTTTGAGAAAGTGGATTATTTCTCCCCCATATGGACTTTGCGTCAACGTAGATCATGTAAATGTCTGAATCACTTATGTTCAACTGACGAACATTTTCTTCTCGCCGGAGTGCATTCTGGTGAAGCGATCGTTGTGAGAACACACAAAATAAATTGTTAAAATCAAATAAGAAACGAAAAATAATTTATATGATTAACTAAACCTACTTTTTCCTGTACAATTATAGTAATATTTACTGGACTTCAATAGTTAAAGTAAAATATTTTTACATTTCAAAAGATTAAACCAATATTATTTCCATTAAAATTTGTAGTTGGTTCTAACGGTTAACAAGAAGTAATGGAAGAACTCACAGTAAGCTATTTTTTATATAAAAAATGTGAGACTTTCAAACCTACTCAGGTGTAACTACTTTAATATTTTCTATGTGTTCGATTTTTTATATGTTTGCATGCCAGCTTGCATGCTAGTTTTTTTATTAAGATGACAGTTTTGACAATGCGTAGAAACCAGTTTGAATGGCAATCATAAAATAGCCTACTAAAAGCATACTAGCCATATGCGTTAGACTTTAATGTTAATGAATTAACAACAAATTGTTAAATTTCTCGAAAACAAAATCAAATGTTTTAAAGTTAACACACAAGTACTTTCTATATGCAGCACACATATTGTTTTAAGTATAAATTTCATATAATTATTTTTTAATTGACATAATCTGTTATGTTCAGAACCCAGTCACAGAATTCCAGAAAATTTTTGATAGCAAAAATCGTTCAATATGTTGTCGGTTGCGTCCATTATGTTTCAGCTTATTTTTATAGTTACAAGAATACAATTCTCTCTCTCTTGATTCTATGGTCAGATGTTTAATAGTAACAAAATTTAGAGCTTAACAATAATAAGCTACGCTTGCATTTTTTGTTGTGCAAAAACACACGCCTACAGCCATGTATTGACCGGAGAGTTGTCTCCTAGATCTGGCATAATGTTGTCGTTTTCGGGCAGAAAGCGGAATGGCTGTCCTTTTCCCCGCCAACTTGCTACTGTCATGGCCGTCATTTTCACTTCTATAGAAGAACTCTGACGGGTTGTCACTTGAACTGTGCTGCTTTAACAACTTTCCACCGCTCTTGTATGACTCATACCTAATGTGTTATCACCCGTTATTAATGTAAAATTATTACAGTATAGAGGCAAATGGTTGCGTTATGCTTCTGACAACAATCGCTGTACAATTGCAGTAAAAGATTTACGGTAGAATTTTGAAACTCTAAGTAAACGATTATATCACTTAATATCAGTTAGACTTAAGTAAATGGCCTTAGAAGATGGAATATTTTAGGTTTCCTTCATTTTGGCCAAGAGAGAATATGTTCGGTTCAAGTCCGTGGAAAATTAAGTTTATAAGATGCGGAATGTGGGTTTCTTCCTTTTATTTTTCCATTTATTTTCAAGTTGTATTCAGATTTAAATATCTGAGAAGATTTGTAAATTATATACTCTCGGTTTGATTTTTCAATAGAAAATTATGTTTTCACTCCTATGCCCCAAAGTTTCTTTGTGCTTTGCACATAAAGTAGGGAATCGGGAATTTCATTGGACTAGAGACGACCTGAGCTCCTATCGTCATCAGTAAAAGTCACTATAATAATCTTAAATCAAAAGTGCGAACTAAAACTCAATTCTTTTTAACGAATGGAGGTAGAATGTGGACATCTCAGCTACATCCAGTTAGCTCCACTTATGTCGCTTAAACATTAAGATTAACTGAGGCCGACTTTGTAAAAATGAAATTTGGAATGAGTAGTGTCGATGCAACTTCAAGTTCCTTTAAAGGTTATTTTGAAGACAAACTAATGCAACTATATTGCTTAATAACAAATTTTCCAATCAAATGCCTCTTTCTGGTAAAAAAAAATGGCTCCTAGGATGTTGTCTGATAATTTTCATGAATGTAGATATGTGTGAAACATAAAAATGCAATATAACTTTGCAGGTTAGGATGATGTCAGTTAATGGCAAATATATTCAAAGCCAATGGTGAAAATAAGCTTTTTAAAACACACTTTGTGAAATGTGTAGTTAATGAATGTCCTTTTATAAAAAGTATATTAGTAGCCCTTCTCTATTATATCATACTCTCATATTGCAGGGGCCACGGTGACTGTGAGGTTAGCATGCTCGCCTTCCACCTAGGCGAACCGGGTTCAATCCCAGGCCGGGTCACCGTGTGTGGGAATCGTGCCGGACGATGCCGTTGGTGGGCGAGTGTTTTCAGGGATCTTCTGTTTCCCCCACCCTTTCATTTCGGCACCGCCCCCATACTTACCTCATTCATCCTCATCGGCTCTCAATACCTCGCTGTTAAGAGCGGCCCAAATATCTTCACTCACTCATATTGTGGAGAAGTGTGTATTACGGAAAATTTCACAAACTACATGGCAAAATATTTTATGTAATCATTAGCTCCGAATATCCCACTTATCTAAATGTTAATATATATAATCAATGACGCTTGTCATATTTGTAAACAATAATGATAGTACTTCAACTTCACAAACCCATTGCGGAATGGACTACAATCTCTTACAACAGAAATAACAGGGGCGATATCCGTACGTATACAAAAACTTAACTATAGCATATATTTCCAACCAGTGCTTTACAACATAATTGAAAACTTCCATAGGCATATACATTAAATCTCTTTTACAATTCCAATAAGATTATGAAAATTCAAACACCAGGTCTGTTGCCTATAAACTAATAAACACTTAATCATAGTGGTAAAGTAGTTAATCTAACATAACTACACTTTTTGCACGTATTTATTTATTTATTCATTTATTAAGGTGACTTCTCGTGTGAAAATACTAGAAAACGTTCGCTGATTTTATCTTATTTTAAGTGACAATATCAACGAAGTTCACTATTACAATCACTGAGTGCTTCAGTAAAAGGAGCTGACGTTAACCAGAATGTTTAATGCTTGAATCACAGGTTAGCTACATTAAATTATTAAGTCGTATGTGGGCATACACAGTCCATTTTCTGAAACTACCAACTCGTAACAAGGAAAATAAGAATATATGTAGATGTTGCGCCTGAGAAGCAATTTAGGTGGAAAATTCGGTTTTATTGCAGATTCTCTTCCTTTACGTGGACAGATTCGTGGACTTTTTAGCCTACATTCTGAATGAAAGAAAGACTAATGAGAGCACTTTCCTCTATGTGTATCTGTGTGTATATGTGTGCGTTTGTGTGAATGTATTTGAGCCTCTGTGTGTGACCGTACTTTCAATTTTTGAACGCGTCAACAGAATTTCACCAATTTCGGTACATATATAGTTCTTAGTAAGGTCACCTGACTTCTATAGTTTTCGCCCACGCCAGGCACTTACTTTCAAAATGACGGCCATTCTAATATTTAGGTTTTTTTGTCATATCTCGGGAACCATTCAACCGGTTTAACTCCAAATTTTGTGTGCTGGCAGATGATCGTGTAAGCATTAAATTAGTTGTCAGTCCACCATTTTGAATGGTAGCACCAAATTAAATATTTAAGATTTTATTTGGAAAACTATCAAAGCAATTCTCACTAATACTATGGTAGACCAGGCACACGTAAGCGATTGAACTTGTTTATACTTATTTGCATTAAAACTGCCATACAAATATTTTACGTTTATTTGGTATATCTACTACGCCATTTCACCAATTTCAACCAAAGTTGATATGTTGAAAGTATCCCTTACAAGCATCATATAACATACTAATTGAATTAGTGACGTGAAACTATTTCACTGATTGAAGGAGTGATGGCCGACTGCAGTGGCGAATTAAATATTGATTTTATTGAATGTAGGCAAATAATTACGTGAAATAAACATATTTACGATATTTTACTATTTATATTGTGTAATTTTCCGAAATTTAAAAAGTGAAAAATTCTTTCGCAAGTTGCCGGAATTGAACTCCTGCACTCTTCGACTCTCGGCCGTTGCCCAGCCATCTGAAAATATATTTCTTATAGTTCTGCTGTGAAATCCTGTAGTTTGAAGTTGTATGCTCATACTTTTCGTTTTTGGTTTGATTGGTACCGTTAGGATTGTTAAAACGAATAGTATAAATTCCTGCACTCTCTTCGCCACATAAAATGCAGTCTAAAAATCCAAACAAAGCGCTGCGACGATTACCTGGAATCGAAATGATTGACGTGAAAACGGAATGAAAGGCTTTGTGTTCATATTACCTCGTAAATTGGCGTTTTGAAAGACAAAACACATTTTACAAAGTAATTTGTATTAGTTTTATTCGTTTATTCGTTGTTACTTCACTTGATACAAGTTGTTTAACGGCCATTTTTAAACAATGTTCGACGACCATTTTTACAATCATCCATCAGTCAAAAATAAACCACTGAGAAAACAGTGAAAAAAATGACTGACGAATAAGTGGGAAATGTCACTGAATCAATAAGTGAAGGAAGTATGGTGTTTTTTCACTGGTTCATCAGTTAAAATCATTGAAGTGACTGTTGTATCAGTCAGATACGTTTGACTGATTGAAACAGTGAAATTCTCACTGATTCAGATTTTGAGTGTGCAAAAAAATCGGTGCTGTGGAAGCCCGTCGTACCGAATGAAGTCAGACCTAAAGAGTATCATTCAACCAATACGTTAGTTAAACCAGTAAAGAATAGAATAATACGATAAGAATAACGATTAAAAGTTAGAAGGAAAAATAAATAAATTTCTTCTAATATTAGAATAGCGTTCAAGCGGTTCAAGAAAGGTACTAGAAGAGGTGAAAGTAGCTATATAATGAGAGAGCTGGAATAGGGGGTCGGGGGTCAGGACTAGAGGACGACAGCCATCTTGGACTCCGCCATCCTGGATTCCGCCATCGCCGCCATATTTATAGCCAGTACACCACCATATTTGTAGCCACATTTTCTCCATTTTCGTAGCCAGTATTTCATAGTTCATGCACTATCATTCCATGTTGTTTTTTCATGCTCTATCATTACATGTCGTTTTTCCAAGCTCTATCATTATATCTTGATTTTTCCTGCTCTGTCATTCAATCTTGCTTTTTCCTGCTGTTTCTTTCAATCTCGGTTTTGAGTTTGTTATATTTTTTATGCCATCTTGTTTTTCAGTTTGTCACCGAATGTAATTTCACTTAACCCTTTGAACACATAACCCTTTCGGCACTTAACCCTTTGGGCACTTAACCCATTTGGCACTTAACCCTTTGAACACTTGGCCCTTTGAAAACTTCACCCCTTGAACAATTAATATTATTTAATTTTTGGATTTACCAAAAATTTATTATTGAGTTGTGATGCTAATAAGGGTAATTAATATAATGTTATGTTTGGACTAACAAGTTCGATTCCCAGGCGAGTCACTTAATGTTTATGCATTGAATGATGCAAACAAAAACAAAAGGGGTAATTGCACTTACTTACAGCTACTGCTCCAAAGATGTTTCATAGCTCAATGTCCCTCGCTTGATTAACGCTAAATAACAGTTCCATTCGCTGGTCTCGACTCGTCAGTGTGGAGGGGGGAAAGCACTTGTATTATGTAATCGTGTAATGATGTAATCGTGCTAGCCCATACTCACCAAACCATGTAATTAGCAACGAATATAAGAATAATTGCCGAGTTCGACTACGGTACAGAACACTTAATAATTTTTGGAATAAGTAACTTTTTCCCGACTAGCGGGTTCGAATCCCGGTCGGAGTAGTTATGTAAGTTTCCACTTAGAAATTCTTGGGAATTTCCAGCAAATGCAGGTGAGTAATCACACATCGACTGCAGATTCATAACTAAGGATGAGTGTTCTTTTCCAGGAAAAATGGGAATTGCATTTATTTACGCAAGCACGCATATAGTCACATCGAAGAGAAAGTAAGATGTCGCACAGCCACACATGTTGACATTCCGTTAGCTGGGCAGCAACTGTCGTCTTGACCCATCGGCCGGCGCTTCACAACCCGGTAGGCGGGGGTAATGGACCTGCACACTCACTATCAACTATACCCCTTGTGCCCCCTACACCCTGCAGGCTTACTGGAGATCTCAGAAGTTGAGTTGACAGGCATCGAGGCTTGGAGAGCCGACAGGAAGGGAGCTATGATAGAAGGTTAGTGGATTGGTACACAGATCGAGTCCCGAAGAGAGCATTTGAAATTTTGTTTATTTTTCTTTAATAACCTTCGAATTCTGACATTTTCTAACCTTTAATATCTTCTACACTTTATTCTTTTCTACGGTTTAACCATACACTTTAATATTTACTATACTCTGATTAACCTTAATTTTTTTTGGAGTTTAACGGTTTCTTGTGGTTTATCCTTTTTGAAAAGTAACCTTTTTCTGACTTTTAAATTGAATCGACTATTACATTGTTTACAATATTGTCAGTTTTAATGGGTTTTAAACTTTTTAAATATTTTTAAAGTGAATGTATTAAGTGGTGTAAGGTGGGGAGTTTCAGTAGCGTAGTTGATTAGGCTATACGTTATGAAGCGCCCTTGGTGGGGAATCGAAACCTTTCAGGGTAAAATTAATTAGATACAAGGTTATTACTTGAGAGATGTCACGTCGTAAGCATTAACGGGGAATGTGAATAATAGAAAGGTGTAGGCTTTGTTTGATGGGGAAATGTGTTAATTTGTTAACTTCACACACACACACGCTAAACACGTACATATACACATACCAATCTATATCAATACACACACCCATGTATACACACACCCCAATGGACACCAATGCACAAACACAATCCACACACTAATCAACACCAATCCACACACACACACGCATGTACACACACACACCCATGCATACCCACAAACACAAACACACACACACACTTTCACCTATCCTCTGTGGAACTACCAAAGATAGCAGAACGTCATATTGTGATGAGCAAACCTGACGGGAACTCTAACAGGTAGGCAAATTAATACTGAATTCGAGTCTTGTTCAAGATACTTAATTTTTATTTGCGCAATGAGACTATTTACACACCATCACCATATGAAAACCACCTCTCGACTAACACCACTGATATGTAATGAAGGATATTTGTTTCTCATCTGCGTTCGACTGATTACTCACAAGCGTTTTACTGTCGTTTGTTTCTCTTTCGCCTTCGTTTGACCAATTACATGCATGCGATCCATTTACTCAGGTTCATTCGTTCAACAGTCAGCCAACCTCCAAAACCTACATTCGACCATATTGGATTCTAAAAGTAATAAAAATTAAAGAAATATATTTATTTAGATTAATTATTAGTGCACTCGCGCTTGCCTTATCACACATAATGAAGCAGTTAATGAATATTTACTAAATACACACCTATTCACGTACACACTTGCATAGTCATAACCATAATAACCATTAAACTAATAATCACATATGCACACGAATAATTACCAAATATTCATTATACATCTACCAACAACTACACAATGGAATGCACATGAATCATTATCAAATACACATAAAATACAGAGAGAGATTACGTCCACTTAACACGACACTTAACACAAGACTGGAGATTTTCGCGTACACGAAACCCTAATTATTTCTCACCTTTGTTCGACTATCGCCATCTTACTTTGACTTTTCATATAAAAGGAAGAGAGTTCAAATAAAATTAATCGGTCGGTCGGAAATCGTCGATGTCGCTTCGCAGGCAGCCTGCGACGCAAAACTCATGTGTCACCACTTGGGAACTACTGTAGGCAAGTTTCGAACCCTACTACCCAATGCGCGTTATAGAGAGACGTCCATACAGTGGAGAACGAGTTGTTTACCACACAGTGGTTACGTAACACAGCCCGATGACCCTGTGCGACAGAGAACAACATGCATGCCCCGAGGCTAACCGTTGAATGGGCAAGTAACAGTTTCCCTGTCACTGACCAACTCAGACACCATCGAGCCTGGATACTAAGGTAACATAAATTTTTCTAAATAAGTGATCATGTTGTCGAATCATACTAACACCGATACAACACCATGCATAATGTACAACCCCAGCACTTGCAACGAATACGTGCGTGAAGGCCTACATTGTATGCAATATGGTATTACCTTTAAAAACGAGTGTGAAGATATGTACGGGTCGATATACATTGAAACATGCAGTGAGGACATACATATCTGTATACAGTGGAAAAAATTTCCATCATACGAAACCGTCAGACTAGTATTCAGCTTCGTGTGCGAAGATAATGATTGCGCCATTCATCTCTGTGTTCCGAAGTAATCACCATCCTATACCATACCCGGAGTTTACATCAATTTCAGATAATCTTGCGATGGTAAACATTATTATAGAAGTTTTAAGAAAGATATACTTAATTGTTTACTGTCACTGGATGCACCATTTACATCTATTTTGTGTTCCATATATAAACAAAAACTGCTTCGAGAAGCTAGAATTTTTCCAAAAAAAAACATTCATATCAATTCAAGCCGGTCTAGAAAAATAAAGCAGATATATTTATTAATACACTAAGAATTACAGCATATGTACTCCGCCAGCAGGTACGACAGTAGTGACTTCATATCCAAGGACCCGTCCTCCAGCATCTCCAACAGCAGCACTTCGACCCTATAGGTACGCCATGTTTATCTACACAGACGATAATGCTCTTCCCTTCAAAACATTAAGATACCCTGATATGTATACTTCAGGTATACAAAAAAATAGTAAAAAAACAATCTTGTAACTGAAGTCATAATCTATTATGTTCGATTATGGGTTACGCTATAGACGTACATCGAGAGACTTGAACATTCGCCCACAAGAGTAAAATATATGTAACAAATAATTAAACATTAGCGAGACTATTTACACACAAGTATTATATACATGATGATTCAATAACCATATAGGGTACGTAGTTATTTATTTTGATTGTGTATCAATTAAATTAACCAAAGTATTGGTGTAATGAATATCCAAATGCAAGTAGTATGTATGTAATGAGCTAAATCCAACCACACATCGACCGATGAAACACAACGAACGAGAATGGAATACAACTATGGGTTTGAGAACTTGCACCTTGCTTCGTATTCCATCAAGAACACTTATTAGTACTGTTTACATATTGATTAACTAACATGATTAATTCCACTCTAACTACACATCTTTCCATAACCGAAATTAACTTCCGAATAAAATATGATTGATATTATGCATAATTTACATGTATATAATCTTGTAACGCATTTAAACCACAATCACTTAAACAATATACCATTCCATTACCTATCTCACTCTGTCTACCAAGTTAACACAGGTAATCGAACAACAAAGAATGACCTATCTCTCATCACTCCATCAGTCTATTGTCATCTCCGGAAGGGATAACAACGGACTCGCGGAAAAGATGCAGGTAAGTGCCTTAACTAGGAAGGCTACACATTCACAAACTGCGTAACACATATATACAATTACAGCATACTGAAATAATTTTTTTTTTAATTCATACACTTTAGAAATTACACATTCAAAACAAGAATGTACGAAATTGCTACTCTACATATCATAGAAAATCATTCATTATACCTCATTCCTCAAAAACATACCTTATACCTCCAAAAACAGGCCTTATGCCTAAAAAAAGGAAGGTTGTTATGCATATACCATTTTAGTAAATTTATGTTAATATTTACTTAATATCGTGTAAATAACACCCAAGTAATCATATAGATTAGTTTTTAAAAAAAACAAGAGAGACACCATGTGAACATCTCTAGCAAATGTCCCGAGAGGCTAGATCTCTCGAATTGTAGACGCGAGTACATCCAACAAACTTGCAAAGGAGGTGAAGGCATAGCCAACACTACTGCCAACATTGTCGCTAAGGATGCATATTGACTACAATATATTTGTTCCCCACTCCCCAAACATGTCACAAACACAGAATAGATCAGACCATGAGGGTAAACATAAAACCCATGCAAATAACAACATTATCGTTCGCGATACAGAACATATCTAAAAAGCTATCACAATACAACAAAACAAACATAGATCTATCCCAACACACACGCTTACAGACTGAAATAAATACCTAAAAATTCATCGCTTGAAACCACTCCGGTCTACCTAAACACACCAACCAATTACACTTTTCGTGAACACAGTAACATACAAGGAAGAAAATATATTATGAAACTATCTCAGAGTAATTAAACATATCATAAGAGTTATTATGTATTAATTTTTTTTAAACACTTATGCAAAACTTAAAAAAAAAACTATACCTATATAAAGTTCACATACAAGAAATAAACAATTTTTATAACTTAGCCTGTTACCATGCGAAGGCAAATGCCAGAATTCGGAAGGACATAGGTTCGAAAATTCTGCCAGCCCTTACCTATACACATCCAAGATAACATATTTAGTAGAGAACATTTGCCATAAGAAAAAGTTATGTTAGATCCGTCTCATCTCCTACGCACCATTCACTTATAAACTTCATTTTAAAACACGCATTATATTGTTATTGTTCGAGGCGTTCATTTATTTTCCAGACTTATGAATAATATTTTTTTTTTCACAAATTACAGCATATCATTGCATCATTTTTAGAAACAGAGACATCACCATATCACCATATTGTTAATTAAATATGTCAACCAGCTTTCCCCATCGCCCAATCATAATTTCATGAGATATCAACCAACAATATAGCTCAAACCACCAAATACCCATCAAAAAATGTGTAAAATAACTCATAATAACTTTATATCATATCATATTTGCTGCTAAAAACAGACAAAGCATCCATTTCTAGATATTCTAAATCATAATATCCCAGTTACATAAACAATACCTACATTCCATTCCATTACATCATACCGGTTATACCAAACACTTCACTTGGTACTATCCAGGACAACAAAGCTATCGTATAAGCATTTCTATGAAACAGTCCATTGAATTACTTTGATAAACCATTTCATCGTGTATTTGCAAAACACTCATTCAAATATTACCAACAACCTAACAGTCTACCACAGTCAACAATCCAACCTTAACGAAGTGACATTCCAATAAACCATATCACCAAACCAGCATTTCAAATATTCCATGAGAAAAACATAACCATCAATACTTGCAATCCATATCGCAACACACAACTCATTTGCACAAACCATCAATTTACAATGCCCTTAACGTCAAGCATTCCAGCAAAACTAGCATACCATACAGACAAGATATATTAACCATCGAACCATTCATTATGACTACCACCCATCCAAAAAATGTTTAATTCATAATATTTGAGTTCATAATGTACTCGCTCTAAAAAAAACCTGTCAAACATCAATTTCTACATATTCTGCCAGTCAAATATTCTAACTTGTAATACCTCAAATATCTGAACAGAACATAACAACACTCAATACCTACAATCAGTTTCCATTACATCGTATTGGTTATACCAAACACTTCCCTTCATACTATCCAGGAAAACAAAGCAATCATATAATAATTCCTATGAAATAGTCCAAAGAATTACTCTGATAAACCATTTCGTCATGTATTAGTAAAACACACATTCAATTAAAACCATCACCCATTCAGTAAACCATAGTCAAAGATCCAAACATAACGAAATTGCATTCCAATAGACCATACCTCTAAACCAGCATTTCAAATGTTCCAGCAGAAATAAATTATAACCATCAATGCTTGCAAACTATATTGCAACACACAACTCATTTGCACAATTCATACCATCTGTTCGTAATTCAAATCACATCAGCACATCATAATATCATCATATCATCATATCATGTCATCATCACATCATTATATCCTCAATTCATCATATCATCACATCATTATCACAACGTCATCATCATATCACCATCACATAATCATCGTAACATCATAACTTCATCATACCATTATATCATCCTCACATCATCATATCACCATATAATCATCATAACATCATCACATCAGAACCTCATCAAATCATCATATCACCACATCATCAAATCGTCATATCAACACATCATCATCAAATAATAGCATCATGTCATCATAACATCATCACATAGTCATATCATCACATATTATATCATCATATCATCATAACATCATCACATCATCATATCGCCATATCATTTTATAATCATATCATCTTAACATCATCACATATTCATAACATCATATTATCATCATCATATCATCACAACTTCACATCATCATAATGACGACTTATACTTAATCTTCAATCAGATACGATCTCAAACACCCAATATAGTTCCAATGCAATTGCTACTGAAGGTGGATAACATATCCCAAACTCACATTAATTGAGGTTTTCCTTCCTTTATTCACAGATGACTCTTTACTGGAAAAATTATTTCATCAAAAAATTCGTGTATGTCTCTTCTAATCACATTTAAATTGCCAGAGAAATACATTTCAATAGCTGCACCAAACATGAACATACATATAGTTAATGTTTTCATATCCTCAGAGCTTACACTTGTGTGTATATATCAAGATATTGTACAACAGGGAGGGGAGAAATATATATTTGGTGGTAAAGTGAATAAAATATAGACTCTCATACACTTTAATTTTATTTCACACATTCGTCAAAAGTACATAGTTTTACTTACATACACTCAAACATATTCTCCATTCGACAAAATTATTTTAGCTTTAGTCTAGTTTTATAGAACATTTCCTGCAGTGAGCACTCAGGTTGCCCTATTTACATAAACAGCATTGCAGTTATCACATGTGCAGGTCTTGTAACTGACTGCAAATTGACAGTTACTATCTTCATGTTGTCTGGTGTTAGACTAAACGCGAATGTCTTGCTGCAATACTTGCCTCGCTTCTCAAAGATCGACAAACAGTACGTTTACAATTCTTCTTATGTCTATATATAATATCACTACGAGTAAACACAGCATTACACTTATCACAGTGGAACGACTGGTATACTGGACTGAACAAGTAATGACTACGTTCATGTTGACATGCATGACAACTGGTAGTAAAAGTACTTCCACAATAACAACATTGGTTCTGTAATGCTTCTAGAGACTCTTTAGCTAACCTTGCTGATGGTTTTGCAGATGGTAATTCTTCAGCCTTTGTTACTGTCTTCATATTACAAATGCTTACAATATCCCTAGATGATTCCCCTCGTGGCGATCTGCCTTCCATCACAACAGTCGAGGAAGTGAAAACACTCATACAGGCTGTACGCTTATATACTCTTTTCAGAACAGAACAAATGGTTTATGTGTCACTCGAACTCAGTCAGTGAAAGAGAGCTCTTACTCGAATGACATTAGAATTGCGAGAAACACCATTCAGCCTTCTGTTAGGTGTCGTTTTGAGTGGATGTAAACTCTCTGTATCTTATGTGTAGTTGCTAATATTGCATGTGCATACCTGCATATGTGAAGGTGTTGGTAGATGTGTAATGAGTATTGGGTAATTTTCCATGTGCATATGTACTTATTTGTTTAATAGTTATTATGGTTATGACTATGCAAGTTAGTACATGCATAGGTGTGGTGTGTATTTAGTAAATATTCATTAACTACTTCATTATGTGTGATAAGGCAAGTAGGAGTGTGCTAATAATTAATTTAAATAAATATTTTTCTTTCATTTGTAATACTTTTGGAAACCAATAAGGTATTCAAATGTAGCGTTTGGAGTTTTGCTGACAGTTGAACGAACGTAAGTAATTAACCACTAAGAAGCATTGATGTAGTAACTAGCCAATGAGAACCACTGATGTAATTTGCCAATGAGAACCACTGATGTAATTTGCCAATGATGAACATTTACATAGTAAATAGCCAATGAGAAAACAATGGATCGACTGTAAGTGAGTAAATGAACTGCATGTGTGTTATTGGTCGAATGAAGGGGAATGAGAAACTAATGCCAGTCGAATGCATGTGAGTAATAAGTCGAATGGAGATGATAACACATACCCTTAGGTATATATATGCAGTATTAGTCGAGAGGTGGTTTTCATGTGGTGATGATGTGTAAATAGTCTCATTGTGCAAATAAAAATTAAGTATCTTGAACGAGACTCGAATTCAGTATCAATCCGCCTACTTGTTAGAATTCTCGTGTCATGTTGGATCTCCATCCTATGACGTTCTGATATCTCTGGTAGTTCCACAGGGGATAGATGAAAGTGATTATGTTTGTGTGTGTGTATGCAATGATGTGTGTTTGCATGGATGTATGTATGCATGTGTGTGTGGATTGGTGTTTGGATTCTGTGTGTTGCTTGGTGTCGATTCGTGTGTGTGTATGCATGGGTATGTGGATTGGTGTGGACTGATATGTGGGAGCATGTGTGTGTGTGTGAAGTTAATGAATCAACACATTTCCCCGTCAAACAACGCCTACACCTTTCGATTATTCACATTTCTCATTAATACTTGCTCTGTGCCATTTCTCGAGTAATAACACTGTATCTAATTAATTTTACCCTGAAGGATTTCGAATCCCTACCAGGGGCACTTCATAACTTATGGCTTAATCAACTATGCTACCGAAGCGCCCCACCTTACAACACTTTAATACATTCCCTTGAAAATATTTTAAAATTTTTAAACCTATTAAAATGGATAGTATTCAAAACAAGGTAATAATCGATTCAATTTAAATGTCAGTAAAAGATTATTTTCAAAAATGATAAACTCCTAGAAACAGTTAAACTCCAAAAAAATGTTAAGGTTCACGAGAATATAATAAATACTTAAATGTATGACTTGTTAATCTGTAGAAAGGAATAAAGTTTAGAAGATTTTAAAGGTTATAAAATGTCAGAGTTTGAATGTTAGGAAATAAAAATAAACAAAATATAACAACTGTGTCCAGGACTCGATCTCTGTGCCATTACACTCACTGTATGTCAGAGCTCCCATCCTGTCGACTCTCCGAACCTCGATGCCTGGCAACTCAACTCCCGAGATCTTCAGTAAGCCTGCAGAGTGTAGAGGGCACAAGGGGTATAGATGAATGTGAGTGTGCAGGCCCATTACCCCCTCCATGCCTACTGGGTTGTGAAGTGCTGATCGACGGGTCAAGATGACAGTTGCTGCCTAGCAAACAGGACGTCAGCATGTGTGGCTGTGCGACATCTTACTTTCTCTCCGGCGAAATTATATGCGTTATTGTGTAAGTAAATACAATTCAAATTTTTCCTGGAAAAGAACACTCATCCTTAGTTGTGAACCTGCAATCGATGTGTGATTATGCACCTGCATTTCTTGGAAAATCCCAAACATTTCTAAGTAGAAACATACATAAATACTCCGACCGGGATTCGAACCCGCTAGTCGGGAAAAAGTTACTAATTCGAAAAATTATTAAGTGTTCTGCCCAGTAGTCGAACTCGGTAATTATTCTTGTATTCATTGCTAATTACCAGCTTACACAAGTATGGGCTAGCACGGTTACGTCATTACACGATTCCATCAAGCAAGTGCATTCCCCCCTCCACACCGACGAGCCAAGACCAGCGTATGCATCTGACATTAAGCTTCAGTCAAGCCAAGGACATTGAGCAATTAAACATCTATGGAGCAGTATCTGTAAGTAAGTGCAATTACCCATTTATATCTGTTTGCATTATTCAATGCATAAATGTTAAGTGACTCGTCTGGGAATCGAACCTGATAATCCAGAAATAACATTATATAAATTACCCTTTCCAGGAACACAACACAAAAATAATTTTTTGTAAAAATTTGAATATAAAATAATATTTAGTGTTCAAAAGGTTAAGTGTAAAGTGTTAAGCATTTAAAGGGGTAAGTTCCCAAAGGTTGAAGTGTTCAAGAGGTTTAGTGAGGTTATATTTTTGGCAAACTCAAAAACAAGAGGGCATAATAAAAAAATGGCAAACTCAAAAACGAGATGGAATGAGGAAGCAGGAAAAACAAGATGTAATTATAGAGTATAAAAATTCAAGACAGAATGATAGAGCATGAAAAATCCAAATGGTATGATAGTGCATAGTAAAACAAGATGGTATGATAGAGCATGAAAAACCACATGGAATGATAGAGAATGGAAAAACATGGAGTTATAGAGCATGAACAATGATATAATGGCTGCAAAAATGGCGTAGAGCTGGCTACAAATATGGTGATGTACTGGCTACAGATATGGCGGCGATAGCGGAATCCAAGATGGCAGAATCCAAGATGGCATTAGTTCTGCAGTCCTGACCCCCGACCCCTGTTCCAGCTCTCTCATTATATAGCTACTAGTGAAAATAATGTTATGGTTAGTATTATTAGTTGTTATAATTAAATTGTATATTATTTAAAATTCTTTTTACTTGGTAGACTATTGTAAGGTTGTTTAAATACGATAAACTTCTTAGGAGAGCAATTTGATTTATTTAAATTATAGTCAAGTCTATGAGGAACAAAGTTTATGCTGAAACGGTCACTGTGCAAAGTTGACAGTATTTGATCAAGTGTATTCTTTTAACAAGGGCATACGCAGAAAGGGGGGAGGGGGCTGAAGGGACTGCAATTCCTCCCCCCCCCCCCCCAAAATCTATGATTTTTTTTTAAGCTTAAGAAGTTATATATGAAAAGTGCTCACTAAAGCGATAACAAAATGTTTAATCTTCGCGCCATGTTTACTTACTGAGCCGCCTAGATAGTAGCAATATTGTGTTTGTTTCCATGTTTCTAACTGAGCCGCCTAGGTAGTAGCACTGTTGTGCTGATTGCTATAATCCCCAATAGGCCGCGTCCGGTATTATTCTCTACTGTTTTCGTTGCAGTCTGTCATAGGCAACTCGGCCGCCAGTCATAACGTCGGGACCTTGCAGCTAACAAAATTGAAATTTATGTTAAATTTCGTATTAAATAATAGGCTTTGTTGAGTCATTTTATTTCCGTGTGCAGCAAGTGTTTCGTTGTGTGAAATTTTGTAAAGGAATTTTTAGAAGTGATGCCGTAATCCATGTTGTAGTACTGAAAAAAAAAAAAAAATTAAGATCGCAAGTACGTTCATTGGAAATTAGTGTTCACTATTGATTGCAGTTTGCAGAGGTAAGCTTGGTTTGCATTTATTTTTTTCTCACACATAGCATTAGCATGTAAAAAAACAATTATTGTCAAAGTGGTAAATTGTGAATACAAATTTTGTTACTCGGTAGACTTCTACTTTCTATTGCATAATACTAAAACTATGAATTGTTGTGCTCGAATATGTTATTTACGGTCACATGACAATTTTATGGTTCAAAATAATTGAGGATTTAGAAAGTAATATTTACTGAGTTTGAGATCACTATGTTCTCAAAAAACACCTTCCGAAAGTATTTGCTGTAGTTTCGGTCTTTCGTCACTGTTTTCAAACTATTTTTAAGCACGTTATTGTAACAAAAAAAACAGTAAAATTTAACGAAAATACTGTATATTCTCGTCAATTTCCATTGCTATTTCTTTCATTGCTTCTTTAATTATTTGGGGTTTTAACATTTTTTAACAGGTATTTTTTTACTGTTCTAGGGTAAGGACTCTTAAAATTCGCTACACTTATTAACTTAGGAACTCGGAAATTAGGGATTTGACTATTATTTAATTCTGAAACTGGTTTATGCATAGCTGAACAAGTCGAATATGTTAAATTTCAAAGGGCAAATGAAATGTTTTTATGCACATTTTAGCTAACTCACAATGGTCCAATAATCATAAAATAAATAAGGAATTAACTTTATGTGTCTTATGTCAGATTTGTTTTTCAGAATAAAGAGGTAAATTGCCTCTTATTTTATATCTACAAAAATTAATTGACTGAGACTACTAACACTCCAGGACCATCAGCCAATTCAGATGTTACCGATGATGTGACAACAACATAACCAGGGAGTGATACAGAGTCCATTGAGATGCCTGAATTTAGTTATGAAAACTATCCGTCAGGACTCGACGAAGATCAAGGATCCAGCAGCGACAGTTATGTTACAGAGAAGATTTCAACACCAAGTACAGGCATGGAGTTTCTGACGAAGTGGTTAGTAAACCATTGTCCAGCAGTGTGACAGTTGTTGACGATATTTCAGAATTTTTTGGTACCACTGCCAAACTTCCAAACTCTCAAAAAGTGGACAAACTCTATTCTTTGTGGAAACCCCCGTCAAATTTTTTATTCCCTATACAAGATGGAAAGAATTTCAAACGCCATTTCCAACGCAAATGGCTGGACGAATACAAGTGGCTGGCTTATTCAAAAGTTAACAGTGATCTATAATGTGCATCGTGTGTTTTTTCTTAGCTCAGAATGAAGTCGGAATGGGTTGTCCTCAAAATGCAGTTGCTTTTGTTACGAAACCATTTTATAATTTGAAGAAAGTTGTTGAATCATTCAAACAGCATCAGTCTACAACATACTATAAAAATACAGTTTTGGCCCAAGCTGATATTGTTGCTGTTGAAAAAAAGAAAGGAATGCAATGACATGCAGTTATACTAAGGTAGGAAGAGAGATGCTGAGAATAATCGAGAACGACTGCATGGAATAGCGGAAACCATTCGATTATGTGGCTTCCAAAATATCCCACCAAGAGGTCACGCCGATTGTGAGCGCATTACTTTTTCGATACCTGTCAATAATGATGGCAATTTCCATAGCCTTCTGAGGTATCGGGCCAATAGAGGGGATCAAGTACTTTAGGATCACATCGAAAAAAGTTCTCGAAATGCTATGTATACCAGTCCTCGGATTCAGAACGAGATTATTAATTGTATTGGTCAACTCATCCAGAAGAATATGGTCAAATGAGTAAAGAAGAACTTTTTTTACAGTTTTAACTGACGAAACCACAGACATCAGGTTGAGCAGTTCTCATTATCTGTAAGGTATATCGATGACTACGAAGAACCTTAAACTGTCAGAGAGGATTTCCTTTAATTTGTTCCAGTTTACGATGTGACTGGCGAGGCTCTGGTAGAAGTAATAGAAGCATTGCTGCTTGTGGTTTGGGTCAGGCTCACGTAATAGGGTAAGGATATGTTGGAGCCTCCTTCATGAGAGGTCAATTCAGAGGTGTTTAAGCACTCTTAAAAATAAGTACCCAAAAGCCATCTACACCCACTGTGTATCACACTGCCTAAATCTGTCACTCATGGATTCGTTTAAGGTACAAAGTGTCAGGAATGCAATGGGTGTAAATTCAAAAACGTGTACTCTTTTTAGGGAAAGTGCAAAGCGAACAAAAGTTTTAGAAGAGAAAATAAGAGAACTTGAACCAAGCTACAGCAGTAGCCGCATCAAGGCCCTTCGTGAAACTAGATGGTGTGAGCGTCATGAAAGTGTTCTGTTTTTTTTAACAAATACTCGAGCCAATTGTGCAAGCTTTCGAGTACCTTAGTGAGCTACCAGGTGATCATTCTAAAAAGGCATCACTTATCCTGAACAGTATATGTACTGCATCATTTCTCACAGTCCTCGCCATTACATTTAATTTGTTGGTACTAACATATAATCTCTCAAATTACCTCCAGAAAGAAAACCTAGATATTTTCATTGCTGTCAACCAAGTTAATGAGATTAAGGCTGTTATACAAAAACTTATAAATAATGCGGAACATGAATTTCATGAACTCTTTCTTGATGTGCAGCAAATGGCATGTTGTCTTCATGTCAACATTAAGGTATAGGCCGTTCACGGTAAAGTGAGTACTTTATGAAACTGTTTCATCAGACATAATAACCAATAAATACATTTCATTGTTGACTTGGAATTTTTGTTTTGGGTATGGTGAATTTATACACTGCGTTTATTACTCCCATTGCAGGGTTTACATTAACAAGTGGTGGAAGGATATAAATTGGTTGAAAGAAAAAAGTGACTAGGGCTTCAAAAGTGCTCACTTTACCGTGAACGGCCTATGCCAAGAATTACTGGTACCCAAAGACACAGGCCACATACACCATCATCAACTGATCCAGACACTTACTACAGAACAACTGCATACATTCCTTGCGTAGATTATGTAGTATCTTCATTAAATGTGCGTTTCTTACCTCACCAAAAGACCATATACTCACTCCATTTTGTCATCTCCGCATACTGTGATGTACCATTTGAAAAAATTTGCAATGTGTTTAACTTCTATAAATAATACTTAAAAGATACCTACGAAGATTCTTTCAAAGGAGAATGGGATCTATGGAAGCAAAAGTGGAATGGAATAGAAGAAAAACTCACTTGTGCTATAGACAGTTTGGCTAAATGTGTCACACAAATGTTCCCAAGTGTGTACATTCTTCTCAGAATTTTAGCCGTGCTTCCAGTTACCACCGTTTCAGTAGAAAGAAGCTTTTCGAACATGAAATTTATCAAAATTTTACTTAAGAAGCGCCATTTCTGAAAACAGACTCAATGGTCTAGCATTGATGTTTATCATAGAGACTTGACTCTCCAAATAAGTAATCATGAACTAATTGACCACTTCACTCAGTCTGGAGTTGCAAGGAGTCAAAAACTTATTTTGTAGAATTATTTCATTTAACACGTAAACAGGTTTTAGTGTTTCAATGTTTGCCACTATAACTGAATGTCGACTTGCTGGTATATTGTTTATGTATTTCTTATATATATATGTATAATTATTTATATATAATTATATATATTATTATAAAAAAATAATTTAAAATAAACTTAACTATCAGTCCTGTTTTGTAGAGTCAATTCATTTCTGAAGTAAACAAGTATTTAATGTCTGATCTATTACTTGTTCACGTTTCCAGTCCAGTGTAATATACATTAATTTATATATGCAGTGTAAAATAAATGAAATATTATTGTTTCATTCAGACATGGCTTTAATTAATGGTGTAAATGATCACTTCATCTGGAGTTACAAGCTGTATCAATGTTAACTTGTAAAATCAATTTATTTTTAATTAGAAATTATTAAAGTTTCAATTTTTTAAATGTATTCATATAATTTAATGGTTTTTTTGTATAAATTATTTCTTATCTATGCAACATATGTATTACTAGAAATTCTCCAATAAACTTTCTTTAAGCTGATAAGAACAGGGTTCAGCCCCCCCCCCCCCCCCAATCACAACAAAAATAAAATCTTGCGTACGCCCCTGTCTTTAAATAATATAACACTCAAAGTTAAATAACTGAGAGCATATTTGAATTGGTTATTTCTGAAACCCTCTATCTCCAGTTGACCATGTTTTGAGAAAACATGAAAAAACTATCCTACTTCACTAATGTGTGTTGTTAAATGTTATAAAAATTCACAAGTGTAAAATGTCACATTGTAAATATGTCTATGGTATTGGAAAGGCAACAATGCATTTTACGCCTGTAAAAAATATTATCTTTAAATGTACGCATAGAGGATTTCTGCAATAAACTGGTTGTAAACATTATGTTGTTGTCATATTTAGTATCAAGGACAGATAAATATCGTTTTCTGTTAGTTTTGTAGCTATACATATTTAACATTATTACAGAAACATTTATCATTAACAAAGAATGCACTGCTACAAACAAAACAAATTAGCCACTTTGGAAAGTACAAACCTTAATAAATACTAACAACTAATCTAGACAGGAAGCATATACACATTCTAATTTTACCAAGATCTCACAAATATAAACAAAACAAATACTCACTGTGAAAAGTACTCCTTATACGGAACTTCTATAGGTTGAAGGCCTATTAGTATGGTACACAAACGTATACATATTCAAACAAATCTACACACTTTTGGATTGTAGAAAACCTAATACTAAGTTGGACAGGGGGCCTATTCACATTCATCTTCTGAGTCTGCATTGCGACATTCTGCTGCAGTTATAGGCCACTTCAATATCATATTGTAGAATGCTTCGTATCCTCTGGTGTATTTCAATAGCTTTTGCAGGTCTTGCAGTTTCTTGTCATTTATAGGGACATTTCCACCAGGATGCGCCTTCTGCGATGGTAGTGCAGGTACATTATTTTTCTTTCGGAGACGAAAGGTAGAAGGGCACAAGCCATTGATGAAGAGGTTTGCGACAACTGTAACAGGAGTTTCACTACTGTAGGAAAACTGCTTGTATGTTGATATCTTGAATGAGATTCTCTGGTCTTTTGATACATCTCTCCTTGAAGATTCATCAGAGTAGGTGGTTTTCTTATACGAATGTAGCCACCAGTCTTTGAATGATAGAATCTCGTCAGTCGACACCTGATGAATGGAGATGCTACCGACTGTACTTGCTTTCACCATGAGTTGTGCGTACTGTTCAGGAGTGTATATTCGGTCAGTTTTCCTCAAAAGTCGCTTGATCGATCCAAAATCCCTTCTCACGGGAGGAACGAGTGGCCATGCACGGGGAAGTAATGTTTGACCACGTCGAACCTCCCTGTGTCACATAAATTTAACAGAAACTGCACAACTGTGTGGTTTTTGTTTTGTCCAACTGCTCCATCACTTAACAAAAGAAGCTTCTTTGCCGAACTTGATATTTCATTCTGAATATAATTCAATAATAAAGAGCACGCTTCGTTTGGCGACTTGTTTACCTATTCCTTCATGATGCACATAGAGTTTTGCTTTGTTAGATTTTAAATCATGTATGCAAAATACCTACACCCACAGCTGGCGCAAATAAAACACCTCCTCCCCAGGTATTAGAGGTAGGGGCAAATTTTGCGTATAGTCTACACAAAGCGCGACAGTGTCTGTATCCTGGTTTTCACTTGCACTTTTCAATGTCGTAAAACATTTCTTGGCCCTTTTGGGTATTATTATCTCCACGGCAACATTCCGTTTGGCATTCTCGCTTAACTGTGGGTAATTCATTGTGCCACTCAGGCTTTCACATTGGCTGCAAACATCAACCTGTGGCCTGCCACAAGCATATCCTAAGTTTTCCTTAAAACAGTGATAATAGAAATTATATATCACCACATTTTGCAACTCTGGATGGGCGTTCACGAACATCTGATGCATGGTAACAACACTGAGTCGAGCTTCTAAAAACTCTTACTTTTTCCTCCATAATGTGTGTGCTTCACATCAGACTTAGATATATGTTTATGTATTTTAACACAAACATCTCCGTGAATCACATTCCCACTACGGTTCTTGCCACGCAAGTCATGAGAACTTTTATGATCAACTAGAAGGTTACAAAGTCGACGTACTCTGTCAGCTGAAACACGATGCACTTGCAGGAAGATGTTTTTGCAAACACGTTGAAGCATGCCATTCGCTCTCAGGCTATAAGTAAATGAATGATTTTTCTTGAAAATGGGTTAACTTTTCTGATCATCCGCTTCTGCACCATCCTGTCCCTAACTTTTTTTTATGAGAAAGCTTGTTTTGTGTACGCCTACGTTGGACGTCTCTAACCTCAATCAAATTTTGAAGATACACATCTTGAGCATCTTTGTTGCTCAGTGAGTAGAAGTGATTCCAAATGTGATGTATGTTCTCTTCATTTAAAACTAACTAACACTTGCATGTCACAGAATCAGGAGCGATTTTCTTGTCTACATGTCTGCCTCTATACATTGCATAACTTTCACCTTTCACACGAGCTGTACGAATTACATTACGTTGATAGGATTCTTCATGTGTAATCCTTTTTCTCCGTTTCGAAATAGGTTCCTTTTCTGAGCTGCTGCTCATTATGTTTCTTTTATACCCATTAATATTAAAACATAAACAATAACAGCATGGACAATGCCCAGTGCACAACACAACAGTACACACAGATATGCGATTAATATCAACAGTCATCCACACATCATAGCACATTACAACCAACATGATAAAAAACACCATGTCTGCCAACTTGTTAACTGTACGTGTGTTAGTGCAAAAACACTATATGTTATGGCGGTTAGGGAATTTCTGTTCTAAACAAGGGTTTCAAGGTGCTGTAAGAAGCCTTTAGAGAATCTCAGATATAGGCTTTCTGCACTAAACGATACGTCTATTACAAGTAATATTAACGTACCTATAACTCAATTTGGCATATTTTGGTCGATAGGGGGTTTCTGAAATAAGCGATTAATTTATGATATTAGCAAAATTTTCCCTCGCAAAATCAAGCCCTGCTTACGACATTATAATTTTAGTTTTCGCGTTTCGAGTGTAATCGTATTGTAACACAATTTGGTATAAGTTACACCGTGGATGTAAGGTAACATACCTTCCTGTTTCTTAATTAATTAGTTTTACGAATATTTATGTGAAAATCTGTTTCAAGCGATTGGCCTTCGAAACCACGCAACTCCTCGTGCGAATAAAAACCACAGCTACCAGTCTTTTTGAAACAAACAATTGACTTATTTAACACTTTGTTTCGTGAAACATTGGTTGGATGTGGATAGTTTAGTGAGTGAGATATGCGTTCGAGAGATCTGCCTGCATTTCGCTCGGTGTAAAAAAATTGAGGGTCGGCGGGAGTGGACGTGAATTAGTGGCGATGCTGCGTCCCAGATCACCGAAGCCCCCCCCCCCCCCGGCCCATCATACCAGCTAATTGCAGTTGCGGTCAGTGGTTCGAGTTCGGCATTGTAAACGAGAGCTCAAGTAAGACAAATTGCCGCGTACTGCGGAGCATATCAAACTGGCAGTTCGCTGAGCGATTGGAGTCCTTATTGCGGCGTTCATCAGGAAAGTGAGCAGTTAGCGTGCCGCAGGCGTGATGTGCTTATCACACAGGTACACACATATATGCATCCGGTCGCGAGGCCAGCGACTGTAAGAAATATTGTACTTCAGCGTGCTGAAATAAAGGGCATTTGCCTAAGAATTTTGAATATATTTATTTACAGACCACCTATTTAATGTAGTTAACAGTATCACCCCCCCCCCCCCCAACGTGACTTAACCAGTACCTCGGGTGTTCATTTAGAGAAGAACACAATACAATTTTACGAAGTGTACCACCGCCCCGGTGATTTGCACGCTTCTCTGATGACAAGTGCCTTCACTTCTAGCCCTACAGCGCCTACACACATTGCGGCAGTCTCCTACCTGCCACTTGACCTGCATTGCAGCATGTCTGAAACCATTACATGTGTCCCCAATATGTCTACCTGTGAAAAGAAAGCATACTTCGTACGAGGACGGCGGAATGACACATTCAAGATACCACACTTGCTAAAAATATTATTTTGAAACCCTCAAACATTGTTAACAACAGAATATTTAGACTGTTGTATCTCAAAACACGCTACCTGGACACTAGCGCGACTACGATAGGAGTTTGCATTGAACATTGCTACATAGTTTCCACCAATAAAATGATAGTTTTACCACTTGAAGTCACATAGGTGCACGCAACACGACGAAACACCGCGCGCCAGTTCTGAGCCTTGCACGTAGCGGAGATAGTGAACTTGACGCACATCGCAGTGTCGCCCTTATCTGGGGTTCAAACACGGAAATAGCTCCAGGTAGGCGACTGTCTTAGGTACGTAAGTTCCCATTGCCCTCTATAACAATATAATACTAATATGCCATGTTACCTATATTGCTGTATTCTAATGTTCTTATGTTTCCCATCACATGGTTACGTGCAGAAAAATTACAAGCGATCAGAACTCCCGGTTGCACTGAGATCTCAGACACTAACTAAATAATAATAGTCGTTTGAGTTCTAAGTCTTGCTGTTAATAAGTACAAGGCGAGTCCTTTAAAAGAGGCCCCATGGGACATGTGTGTAACGGAGTGAGGGAATGAAGAAATACAGTCCAGTGTGACAACCAAATACCTAGAGTAGGTGCTGGAAGTGGCCGCCATTGACCTCGAGGCAGGTGTGCAGACGACACCAAAAGTTGTGAAAGGCACCTGTCCCTTTAGAGCGCCCTGCAAGAAGGAATCTCAGACGGATAAATCTGGAGAACGGGGTGGCATAGGTTGGTTTGTTCCACGGCTGATGACACGATCAGGCTGGAACACCGACTCGATTCGCGCGATCGTTGCACTTGCAGTATGCGTCGTGGCTCCATCCTGCTTAAAGAAAGCATTGTTGCGCTTATCCTCCGTCAGTTGTTCAGCAAAAACATTGAAAATGTGTTCGATGTAACGAGCCGAGTTCACAGTCTCGTGGAAGAACACATGCCCCACGGGGTCTATTTTAAAGGACTTAGCCTGTATAAAACATCACCGTATAAGTTTTCTCAAACGTGTTCTGTGTCGTCACCGAGGATGCGCATGCACTGTAAACATTCTGAGTTATGGATCATTATGTTACATGTGGAATCACTTTGACCAACTTTCTAAAATTTAGTTAACCAACGACAAACGATATTGCCTTGGCTCACTAATGTAGAAATAAGGTTTAGAAATGTCAACGCATATGAAATGTTTAAATAATTTTGTGTTAATTATTACAGTAAACTATTACACGCTATACTCTAGTATTGAGTTAAAAAGTATTTTCATTAACAACATAAACTATTATGAAAGTTAAAAAAACCAAATGCACCCTAAAGATTTTACCTACAAGATACTAGAAGCCAAATGACATCCCTATATGAGTCATTGAGAAGCTGGGTGAACAGGATATTGACCTGTGTGTCGCCACGTAGGAAAGAATATTATGAGGGACATCACCTATTTATAAATAAATTGGTTTACGGCCATTTATACATAAACTAAGGGGGTTTAGAGGTCGTAGCTATAGATGGTAGAGCTTATCTGTAAATGAGGGTTTTTTTTTTTTTCATGTTATGTAACACAGACAATACAACACTGTAAGAGTTACTGTAACGGGGAGCTAATCTAATTACAATTAAGTTATTATTTTATGAATACCGCACGCCTTATTTCTTTATAACTATGTTGGACAGCCCCCACCTGAAACATGATGCTGAAGGCTTTATCTAGTTGTACTGACGACGTCGGACGAACACACCCATGGCTGCGATCTTCCCTGTAGTCTGGCCGGTCGTGGAAAGATGCATCGCCACGTCTCGTGTCGGCCTATATCGGTGCGTTGTTGAACTTTTTGACATAGCTGGTCTCTTCCCCTGGTTGATGGAGGGGGTTATAACAGCTGGCCATTGTCGCACTGCTTTCACGCAATCCCTGGCGTCCTGGTTTAACTCTAAAGTTGTGTTGGCGGATTCATGTGTGGATTGCCAGTTAGGGCTCTTCTATGCGATCACAACGACATGCGTGCCACATTACGTGTTCGCATGTTCGTTTCCCCCGCCCTTGCATTCCGGCGCTGCTCCATTCTCACCTCATTTTACCCACATAGGCTCTCAATACCTCGTTGTTAAGTACCGCCATCTCTCAACTCAACTCGCGCAGACACGATAGCCAATTTGGATTTAGAGAAAAAAAATCAACCGAATAGGCAATAAATAAGGTATTAAATTTAATAGAAACAAGTACAAAAAATATTTGATTGGCATTCCAATATATATATAAGCAACGCATTTTCAACAGTGGCATGGAAAGACATTAAAGAAGAGATAAATAAAATACCAATAGGGAAATAATGGAAAGAAATTTTATGGCACTATTTGACTAACCGAAACCTAATAGTACAAATAATCGGAAAACTATAAAATGGAAATAAATTGCGGCTGTCCACAAGGATCAGTAATAGGGTCAAGTCTATCGAATTTAGTAATAAATGATTACATAGTACAAAACAATAATGAGGATTCAAAAGTTGTGGCATTCGCGGACGATTGTATAATTTTGATAGAAGGTAATACAAGAAAGGAAATAGAAGAACGGACACAAAAAAATAATGGATAATACTTTAATATGGATGAAAGAGAAGCAATTTTAATTATCACTAGAGAAAACAGTTGCCATAATTTTAAAAGGAAAATTAGATAAAAGACCGGCAATAATAAAGTATGGCAAACAAACAATAAAAGTTAAAAAGGAAATAGTATACTTGGGCATTATTTCGGATAATATATTAAGTTGTGTCCCACATGTTAAATATATAAGCGAAAAAGTTAAGAATATGTTTTTAAAATTAAAACAAACGATATGGAATACCAAAAATTATAATAATAATAAGAAGAAAATAATATATCAGGCATTATACCGTAATTTTATACAATATGCTAGCACTTATTACAAAAATGAAATTGAAAATGTACACATTAAAAGAATACTAATAGCATCACAAAGATATGTATTGATAAAAAATAATGAATTTAACACCAACAACATCATATGTATCCGCGATAACTGTTTGTAAAGAAATCCCAATAGACTATAGTATTAAATATAGATATACGATATATAAAATCAAAAATCAAGTAGACGAAATAGAATATAGTCGAAATAGATATAATATGATAGTAGAGCACAATAATATTTGGAATGAAAAAAAATAGAAATAATCAACCTATTAGTTGAAAATAATTAAAGAAAAAATCTATAAATTAATTGTTATAAATTGGCAAACAGAGTACAATGCAACAAACACCGGCCTAAATACTAAAAATTATATAAAAAATATGTAAGAATGGTACTAAAGTAAAAGCAATATAAATAATAGTGTTGAAAACAATAACGGGGCGCTTTCAAATTAAAGAATATTTTGCTAAATTAAATCAAATAGAAGACGACAGTTGTCAATGTGTAAAGGGAGCTCAGACAGTATACCATATTCCGTACTTCTGTGACATGTTTAAAGGGAAAAGGAAAGAATTATAACAGAAATTAAAACCTTTTAATGACAAATGGCCATTACAAAAACATAATATATCTGACAAGAAAATTGTAGAAATAATAAATGAAAGTATTAGTAAAATATATGATTTCGTAAAAACTATGAATGATGGTTTAACTGAGTAGTCTAGAGAGCGGGTGAGAGTGTGCTGGAACTAATGGAATTATTGAGTGAGTGTTTGTGTTTGTCTATTGTTTTATCGTTTAAATTAAATCAAAATTATAAATAACTCTCTCTTTTAGATAAGAAACAGAATTTCCAGTAAATATTAAAAATTGAAAAGCTCCAAACACGAAAAAGTTATAAAGAAAAACACAAGATCCGAAATGAATGCGAGAAGAATTGAAGGAAATATAGAGGAAAATAGAAAAACAAGGATTAAGAGAAGAAAAAGGAAAGAACGAAAAAGAGGAAAGAAAATGGGGAAGAGAACAGAGAAGGGAAGTAGAAGAACAACAGAAGAGAGAAAAAAGAGGATGAGAAGCAGCATGAAAGAGAAGAAGAAAGACAAGATCTGAAACGGATCAAAGAAGAACGGAAGGAACTGCGGAGAAGAAAATCTAAATGAGAGAAAGATGTGATTTGTGATAATATATTGGATGATGTCTGTGTAAAATAAATGGGGAGGGAGGGGGGCGCCCGTAAAAGCGGAGCTCCATTCCTTCGTCCGCAGGGAAACGAAGGCCTGGGTGTCCAGGAGGGGTACTTCGATGTCCTGGACGATGCTTAGATTGGAGCAGAACGGTGGGTGAGGGGAAAAAAAATTAAAAAGAACAAAATAGAATACTACTGATAGGGAGGGGGCTGGGGGCCTTCGGGTTCGTGGGCGGGGCCATTCGACCGTTGGGTGCAATGACGGACCGGCCGACAGGCTAGTTAGCTGTGTGCGGGCCCGACGGCATCTGATCGCGCGGGCGGATTCGTGGGAATCCCGGTCGCTGGTCTGTTCTGGCGGGGGCGGCGAAACGGGGGGCGGCCGAAAGGATACCAGTCGGGGAGCTGTCTCGGTCGGGGCAGAATAGCTCACCACCTTCCTAGGAAGTGTTAATTAAGCTTTTGAATAGACATAGAATTTGTAGTTTAAATTACGGGCGTCTAGACGAACATCCGCCCTCCCACAAAAAAAATTGTGAATTTATATAATTTAGATACTGTTTGTTAAATTGTAGTAGTCATTATAGACATCAACACCATGGATGGCTGTACTGCTAAGTAGGGGTAAAGAAACAAATTTTAGAAAATACTCCTCTATGCTCGATAAATCATTCCGAGTGCCAATAAAATAATACGTGGTAATCACATGTAAATACCTTTCATGTGTCCAAACAGAACTCACAATAAGACGGAGCTCGAACATAGCCATTAAAAATACTTTCCTCGCGTATTATCGTATGAAATGTAGAGAACGCAAAGGAACTAGAGGATTCAATAAAAGTTATGGCGCTGTCCTTTTTGAACCCTGAGATTTACAAAATATTCGCTAGGGATCGGTGGCGTTTGCAAAAGAACGAAAACTGCTCCCTTGGAATCATATAATTTCACGGATTACTACAACTCGATTCTATTTATGTAACTGTGATTTCCAACCCTTTCCCATGTCTTCTACTGTTGCTAAGTGCTGATTCCCCGCACATTTCACTTATTAAGCAGTCACTACCATCCGGTTCACCGAATATCCAATGATAAGCATTTAGCTAAACGAGTTTCCTCAGTCAGGTTAAGAGTAAAGGAATACTGGCGAATCACTGGGCTGCAACCAATACAAAAATTCATTGTCGACATGTAAGTATCACTTTAAAATGAAATTAATTTGCCTCTGAAGAAAAAAATATTATTTTATTGATTTGTCACACAGAAATTTTACCAGCATGCAGGCATTTACGTAGATTTAGAGCAATTATCATTGAATCATTTAAAAACAATATCTAGTGAAACTAAGTTTCCGCTCAAATTTACATGAGCAGCTTCGTAATTTTTTTTATAACGTTTTATCTAGCTTTCAGATATTTCTTTAAGTTCTTGTATTTTCAGCGGGATCTTAAATCTTCTTTGGATTGATGCACATGCTATGGGTCAATATCTTATCGTGGGCAGGATTTTCGGGAAGTGATGCTCGGTGAAGTTACCGTACAGTAAGATAGAGTTCGACGAGTAACTACTTGAAATTTTGGTCATAAACCCTTCTCTGTCTACGAAATTCATAACATTTTGCAGGTTTTAAAAAGTATTTCCTTGTGTGGTTACGTTTCGAGAAAGTGGCATATTTATTATTGTTTTCTGGTTGGATATTATATTTCTTTATAAATATTGCAGTTCTATCGAACAAAATCTATTGATTTATTTGGTTTTTTCGGATGTATTTATTTCCATTATTAAAAAAACCAATAATTTCAGGCATAAAGCATCAGATTTAGATTACCGGTTAAATGTTTGCTGTAAGTGAAATTATATAAAACTATTTTAATATATTTAATATATGATGTATGCAATTACAAAACTTAAATGCTTATGTCAAATCGTTGTTCTTACTACTCGTACTGTCGTACTAACATTTAATAGTTATTAAATAACTTAATTAAAAACATTGGCGTTACTATGGGAAATATTGAAAAACAAATGTTATAAACACTTTTTTCAATACAAAAATTTATTTGAAGCGAATAGAGATATTTCCATCACTAGTTTTAACTCTTGTTATGTTAATAGTTGGAAGCTGCCCCTCCCACGAGCAGTGTTGGACATTCCCAGCAGTGAACGAAATAAGAATGTTAAATGGCGAAATTAACACTGTAAGGAAATGGCAGCATTCCGAGACAGACCGTTACACTACGAAAATGTTTGCATCTCTCACGTGGCAATTATTGTTTAATTAATCCTTAATATCTATGACCGCAGAGATGACAAGAAGGCCCTGAATTTAACAACTGTAGCTCTAGCAGCGAGTTCATTGTACCTGCGTAGAATTTAAATTTGTTAAAAATAGTGGGGCCGCGTTGGTTTAGTGGTTAGACTACACGCCACCCATCTAGGAGAACCGGGTTCGATTCCCTGCGGGATTGCTCCCGGATTTTCGATGTGGGAATCGTGCCAGACGATGCCGCTGGTCGGCGGTTTTTCTCTGGGATCCCTCGTTTCCCCCGCCCTTGCCATTCCGGCACTGCTCTATACTCACCTCACTTCACCCTCATCGGCTTCAGGACCTCGATGTTAAGAGCGACACAAATCTTTCCATTCCACTCGTAAAAAAAAAAAAGAATCAAGTAATGAAAAGTGTTTTAAGTTAAGGTTATACGTCGTTCTCTATTGAAGACAAATTACAAACGACAGATCCCCCATGGTAATAACGGCCTGCTGACTGCTTTGGTAGATACACGGTGCTCAAGATATGGCTCGAACTCTAATGCCCGGTTGAACCATCGTGGTTCGAAACTCGATCCAAGATCGGATCTAAGATCGACAGAGAAAACTGCTGCACCATTAGAGTTAAGAGCTGGTCTGGGGATCGAGATGAAATTCATTTACTGGCGGTTCGAAAGCTCGATCCGAGATCAGCAGCCATGTTTTCTTGAAAAATTAAAAGAACATTATAAACACTTGAATATTATTCAGTAAAATTCGTACAACAATAATTCACTTAAAACAGATAAAACATCACACATCTAGTTCTATCTATAGCGAAAGATACGTCCACTTTCATGACGTCATATCTTACAAACCAATAGCAAAAATTGTCTCATACTTAATGTCGATTTCTTCCTTTGGAACCAAGATCGACGAATCGGCGATCCAGAATTATGAACATTCGTTGGTGCAACAATTTTACATTGGAAACAAGTTCAAACTGGTTCCTGGTTCGGAACTAGGATCATTCGGTCTCGGATCGGGGAAGATGTTGGTGCAACCGGGCATAAAGCTCCTTTCACACGTTACGTCTTTTTGCCCATGCGGGCGAACACACGTACGGTCGTAATTTCGGAAACACTTTTCACATGATACGGGTGTTTCGCGGTCCGCACTCGCCCGGACAAGTATTTCCCTCCAGCATAGCGTTATCTACGATGGACCGCAGACGCAAAATGATAGCGGTGCTATTCTTGTACAACCGTCAGCGTAAGGATAGGCGTAGTAGGAAGGTTTGGGTGCATTCCATGTTACAGAAAAGGTGTTAACTCGGTGCATTTCGGTTACTGTTCGAAGAACGTAGACAAGACGAAATTAATTTATCTAGCTATTTCAGAATGTCACGTGCATCGTTCGATGAGTTGCACGATTGTTTGCAAGAAAATTTGCAGCGACGAAATACCAAAATGTGGAATAGCATTCTACCAGAAGAAATGCTTGCAGTAACACTCAGGTAATATAATAATTTATTGCTTTATAAGTCACAAGTATAAATATATGTTTTTTTCTTTGCAAACATTTATTTATGACTACTGTGGATGTTGGAAAATATTGGTTCCAAAATTTTTTTTCTAATGCTTGTGGAAATAAAAAGGTTCAAACTTTTACGTCTAGCTTGTAAAGTCATGCTGCAGTCTGTGTATTGGGAAAAAGAAGAACATTCTTACATTGCTGGTGATGGAAACGTTTTAGTTGTTACTGAAGTTTCTTGGTGCTGGTACATGAAACTGGGATCTGACTGCAAAATCGAACGTATAGTTGCCGAGGCGTGCTGTTGGAAATTAATGCTGTTCTGATATGATGTATGGAGGCGTGAAAGGCCAGAAGTACGTGCTGATGTAGTGCGTGGGTCGCTGAAAGATGAGGGATGGGTACGGTGTTGAAGGTCTGCTTGTGGACTGCAGAGTTGAGGTGGAGGATCATTAGGCTGTAGTTGTTTGATTAATTGTAGAACGCCCATTTTGAAATCTACAATCCGTCCTTCATTAAATATATTTATTGGTGGAAGAATTACCTTGAAAAATTAAGAGGCCGATCAGTATCTGTATGTGGCTCCTGCTGAAGTGCTGCTATCGTCTTCAGTTCAAATTCGTCTGGTTTACTTTCCCTGCCTTTGGTACCAAAGAGCCCCTGGTTCACTACTGGTGCTGCTGGCTTTGCAGATCCTGTACTTGTCACCACTATCTTGTTCCACTGGGTGTTCCTCTACCTCTGCAATGTTACAATCTGTTTGCCTGTACTCAATAGATTTGTTCAAGAACTGTTGTTGTTCGTAGAAAATATACTTTCTCCATTTGTGTGCACCAGAACCAGACTTTTTCTCGTCCCTTTCCTTTGTACAGCATTTCAGCCTCTAATGGATCACGTATGTTAGTCCATTTCTTGATGACTTGTTTACCTTTAAATAGAAAACATTTAGCATTCACACAGACAAACACACACTGACAACCATGTCTTACCCTGGACTCATTCTAAGCACTTACGTATTATTGTAGATTAATGTATGCTAACTTTACCACACTATGTGTAGGTTAAAAACTTCTATTACATGTCAGAAAGTTTACCAGGGAATTTTCTTAATTAAATTTATTAAACTTACCACTGTCACTTATTTCTACATCACTTAATCATTCGAAGTTTTCATTCAAACTGACATATATGCTTCTCCGCGCTTCTTTGGTTAAATTTCTGTCTTTATACAAATATAATATTTTATCCCACGACACTGGCCTTCGTTCGAACAATGTAATGAGTATTTCTGGATCTACTTCTATGTCACTCATGATTAATCACCGATAAACTTCACTTCACCCAAGTAACATACATTCAGTGCAGTCAGCTCCCGCACGACTAAACCACGGAGCGTGTGAAGAGACCAACGCCTGACAATGTATAACTATTTGTACGGGTGAACACACAGATCCGGGCGAACTCCCGCGCGGGCAAAAAGACGTAACGTGTGTTAGGGGGCCTTACTGTCATGGTCGTCATCACATCGAGACCGCGGTGGTTTAGTGGCAAGACTGCTCGATTCCCACCAAAGCGAACCGGGTTCAATCCCCAGCCGGGCCACTTCCGGATTTCCATAAGTGGGATTTGTGCCAGACGATGCTGCTGGGCAACGGGTTTTCTCGAGGATTTCCTTTTTCCCCCGAGTTTGCATTCCGGCGCTGCTCCATTCTCACCTCATTTCACCCTTACTCAACTCGGGTAGACTCGGCTTAGCTCGATTAATTATTCCGAATGCCAATAAAGTAACAGTGTACATTTGTAAGTAAACAAATATGTTCGATACAAAAGAACTATTTTAGTTTTTTATTGTTCATTGTA
Source organism: Dryococelus australis (assembly GCA_029891345.1). Lineage (NCBI taxonomy): Eukaryota > Metazoa > Arthropoda > Insecta > Phasmatodea > Phasmatidae > Dryococelus > Dryococelus australis. Next base: position 279,142,123 of record CM057009.1, read on the forward strand.
ATACAGTTTTAGTGTTGTTCTACACCCCCCCCCCTCCTCACGCTCCTACGTTCACCTCAGCGATCGCCATATGGCAAATAAGAAGAGAATCTTTGACTCGCGCGGAGGCAGTTTGTCATTTATTTCGAGTGATTTATACGGCATTGTGTTGGGAGCGAGGAGGAGAGTGCTATTCCATTCAGCTTAATGACGAGGTATTCACAGACAAGCAAGCTGGCGGGCCTCAACTACGTACACACGTAACCCCGTGAAGCACGACTCCAGCTGCCCGCTGCTCCGTTCGCAGTGACTCCTGGGTTATGAGTGAGTTTTCTCTGTCCAGCAGACACTTCACTCCGCTGCGCCGGTGCAGAGCTGACAGGCGGCAGTCAGAGCGACGGCAACTTTGCTGTTTCCACACGCGTCGTCGTCGTATTTTGCGAGTGGCCGATTTCGCGGACATATCTAATAGGAAACTGTTACTTAAATAAGACGACGCACTTCATTCACTCCATTTTCGAAAATATTTTACACTTTGTAGAAGCTTAATCGCACGGTGGACGAACTTGATTAAGGCCCCTGCCTACATTTTCCGCATTAAGGCACATGAGCGCTGTATAAATTGTAGTTGACACCGCCATGTGCCTAAACCAGGAAACACGTAACCCCGACAAAGTACGAAACGACATAAAACGCAACCACGACAAAACATTTATATTTTAAATGTGAGTGCTCGAATTTACAGCCCGACATTTTATTTTTCGGAAACATTTAAAAGCCGCTGATTAACCATAGTAGTTTTAAAGGCGGTTTGCAGACGGTAAATTTGGAATACATGATGGTGACAAAGTGTTATCGCTAATGAATACGGTGGTGAAATAATTATTTTTAAGAGTTTAATACAGTAATTTTTAACATGTTCATTCTTTTAAGCTGCGTATTTGCCATTGAAGGGAAAGTTTGCCACAGAATTTCATTTCGTACGTCGTGTGTCTGATTTATCTTGTATTTCATTGGCTGTTTAGTTTTAAGTGTCGTGTCGGGGCTGTCGTGTCCTGCTTGTCGGGGCTATGTGATTCCGGCATAAGTACGCCACGCAAAGGCCTAAACCGGCGCCGATGCTTTTTGTCATGCTGCCTATTACTATACGTCTTCTAGGGAAAAATATATTGATGGTTTTGAACGAAATTTGTAGGGGAGTTTTTTGTATGACCGTACACAATTTTCGTACGTTTCGTGTGGAATACTTTATGATCTAGTAGTCTCAAAGTGATGTTTTTAAGATATTATTAAGAGAATGAAAATAATATTTCCAATATGCGAGGTATTCTCAATCAACTAGTCAAAAAAATTCTTCATTTTTCTGAAAAAATATTTTGTGCACATGGAATATTTTCTGCTAAATAAACTATGTTTCAAGCACTTGACAACGAATTCCACGCACCAGGCATGTCACCGCCTTTTTAAAACAGTCATTTATAATTAGATACTGTATACGTAAAAAAGGAAATCAGCTTTTCGAAGAAAGGTTAGCTATTTCATACGTAAGTTATTTCTATAGATATATTTCATTTTCATGTATTTTCTCTCAGTACGTATTTGACATTTGTGTGTGAAACAGAAACGTGACTGGAGTAAGGTAATGACGAATGTAGTTATTTTAATTCACTTGCAGATCACATTACTCGTCACGAGACATGTGCTCCGTTAGTTCCCTGTCCAGCTAATTTTTAGTCAGTTTTGCGTTTGGATATTCAACGCTAACATAAAGAACGTAATGGACAATTAGGAACGAATAAATTCGATAACTGCATTGGAACGTCAGCATCCATGGAGTGTAAATGTGTGGTGTGGAATAGTGCACCATAGAAAGAACGCTACTGAAAAATATGTCAACCACCTAACATACGAACTTCCACAGACGTTAGAAGACCTTCCACTGCAAACTAGGAGGATCATGTGGTATCAGTGTGATGGTTACCCAGCGCATAGTGTAAGATCTACAACAGCTTATATCCACTGATTGTTTCATAATCGTCGGATTGGACGAAGGGGACCTGTACGTTGGCCCGCCCGTTCTCCAGACCTGGCCCCTTTAGAATTTTTTTGTCTGTGGGAAACGCTAAAAGACTCTGTCTACAAGGACATAGCGACTACACCAGAAGATATGAAACAACGTATTACAGCTGCCTGTTCTGAAATTCCTTCTAAAATGCTACAACATGTGCAACAATCTTTACATGACAGACTGGAAGCTTGTATTATAGCTGGTGGTCTTCATATTGAACACGTCCTGTGAAGAACAATTTTCTCTTTCTTGTTCAGAATACATAGAATATGTTTATTCACTCTTGTATTTCTCAAGAGAGTGCTACTTCATGGCACAGTAAAATTACATAAATATACAAGATGTAACTAGTGTTTTCTTGCATATTCAGAAGAAAACCGCACACTATAAAACATAAAGTAAACATACGAACATCATTGCCTAGTAACTAATCAGTTAGATGGATCAGACAGTTGTGGGTATTTAAAATATTCATTTTACAATACCACTTAAACAACTTGCACTAGATCCCTGCAAAAAATAACACCATTGACATTCTGATTTTCTCTATCAGCATCGGAATGCAAGGGCGGGGGAATCTGGAGATCCCCGAGAATGCCCGCTGGCAAGGGGCATCGTCCGGCACGATTCCCACATGCGAGAGTCCGGAAGCGGCCCAGCCGGGAATCGAACACGTATCGCCTTGGCGATAGGCAAATAGTCTAGCCACTACACCACCGGGCCCTGGATTGGTGTTGAGATTTTTTATTAAATGGTTCCTTCGGGAAGTAGCGTCAAAAGTGCACAAGAAACCAAGTGATCACTACTTATCAGATGATGACGACCAATTTTGAGCATGGCTATCGTTCGAAAAAAAATCTATATTTTTTTGAGACAAAGTTAAGTCCTAGAGTCCATTAGGTTGGCTTCTTATCTGTTATTGCATCTAAATTAATTACTGAACGATGACATGATCTCTCAACACCGACAGTCTTTCTCACACAAATGTTCAATATCTATGTTGTTTGTATCTTAAACATCATAATAATTATGGAAAATGTATATATTCTAAACTAGTGTGTGTATGTGGTTATATACAGTTCCAAATTTTATAAGAATTTTGGACTTTTTATGAAAGTTTGTGCCAACTATTACTTCTGGAATTTTCTTCACAATATATATTCTTACATCAGTCACTCATATTCTTTCAACAATTTATAACATTTTTAACGACATGTTTGATAATTTACTGGTAAAATTAATTATCCTGATGTAGTTGGCAAGCATACGGAATATATTTACATTTCATAAAAAGGTTTAATGAAATTTATTCCCTTTTAATTGTATTTGAATTTTCCTTTAATCAGCATCATACTCATGATATGTAGCATTAGTCATTAAAATAATATTGATGTATTTATCATAATCAGTATTTCTTTATTTCTTTACAGTCTCGGTTTTATTTAATTGAAATGTATTTTACCGAATTTAATCCATTGTAGTTTTATTCTACTGGTATATTACAAATTTTAAAATTATTTCTCTCACATCTAAGACGATATATTTATTATTAACATATTTTTTCTGCGAATATGTCATTGTCCTACCTTGAATATTTTAGACGATGAACTTCTGATGTTATAATTTTCTTAATTCGCCATTTTGTTGCAATACATTTCTGGTGATGTATTAAAATAACTTAAAGTTATTGAAGATTGTGATGTCAATTATATAATCATTTTTACTTTTGCTTGCTCAATTATTTTTCATTTATTTTGTAATTCAAGGGATTGGAAGAGTCCACTGCAAAAAGATGGGATGTCAGCAAATTGTGGAAAATGAGTAAACGGATAAACATTATATTTTTAAGGGAGTAGGATACCATAAACTATAATCTAGAACAAAATGATGATAGTCTCATATCCACAATGAATCAAAGATTTTGTATACAACACAAAAAGGGGCAATGTCATTGCTGTACAGTACAAAAAAAAGAAAATTCGTGTATTAATGTGCTAATCACTGCATTACTCCGAGGCCACTATAGAAGAAGAATCAGGAGCATAGTTTATCTGTGTAAAACTGTTTATTATATAAATGTTACACATAAAAATGTAAATAAAATTCAGCTATATTAATTCTTGGAAGTAAAGTAAACCAATTTGGTTTTAAATGCCAAGCTATGGCGATCAGCTAAAAATATTTCGGAATCCACCCACTTGAGATCTCTCTGTATGCGGCTTTACTTTCCTTCATATCCAACCTCTGTGATTGTTTCTTCTGGCTAAACGGTTAAATTCGAAAGCAATGCACACTGTCGTGAAGAGTGAAGTTTGGAAGTGATTGCCACGTTACATTTTCCATTGCTGTAGTGTGATTTATTGTTGTTCGTATGGTTTACAATCAGTTATTATAATGGCACCTTCAGAAGGCAGTGTCAGTACGTGTAATAGAGTGAAAAAACTAAACTCAGGTAAAAGGAAACGTGAAAGTTACGGCAGAGCTAATGATTCCATGAAGAAGTTGATGTTAGCTTCGCATGAAACTGGACCAGACTGCAGTGTCAACGTCATCGGTGTTTTGAGGTTATTCCATAACAAGATATTGAACGCATTGTCAAAGAATTTAATGCTTTAACATGTGTGTATGAGCAAAATACATGTCGATGTGAATTAATAACCGTCGATCTTATTCAGCAATGCAGGCCACGAATATCAGAAGAGAATGCGTCATTCCACGATAATGCATATTCATACCGGGTTAGAATTCGAGACGAAGACGGTAACAAAGAGACCGTTGTATGCTATAAGTAGGGATAGGAAAATTTCGGGACAAGATAGACGTCAAACACATATATAGTGAAGTTACCTTCGCATTTGGGCACAGTTTATTAGACCCGCCCTGCACGCCTCTGAGCCAATAACAGTCTTGCAAGGAAATACCTTGCGAATCCCATAACTGTCAGGTGTAGGGCAACAGCCAATGAACACACAGCTGAGGCGCTAGTATACAGAGGACTGAGGAGTCTAGCCAGCAGTTCATTGAACTCGCGAAATTTTCCTATCCCTAGCTATAGGGCATTAATATCTTTACATGGAATTTCCAAAAAACGAATTCAACATCTACAGAAGTCTCTAAAAACCACAGGGATGGCACCGAAAGTTAGGCGAGGTAAATTTAACCACAAACACTGCATAATACCAAAATATGTCACTGATGGTGTGGCCAGCCATATCAGCTTATTCAAGTGACAGCAAAATCATTACAGTAGAAAGAAAAGTGAGATAGTTTACCTGCCAGATACAATAAATATTAATAAGATATATGAAATGTACAAAGAAAAAATTGTCGTCTGTTTCGTATGCATAGTACAGAAAGATCTTAAATACAATATGTAATATTGCATTTAGGTATCCACGCAGTGACACATGCAGTTCATGCGATAAGTGCCAACCAAGCTAATGTAACAGCACTTCAACACACTTGGTCCGATTCTTCGTTACCAGTTGATAAACACAGAATTGAGAAGCAGATGCAGGCAGCACAAGTGGAAAATGAAGTTCATAAGTGTAAAGAAGAAATATTTTACGAACGAAAGCGGAGATCAAGAAAAGAAAGCATGAAGAATGAAAAGCACCAAGTGGTTACCTTCAATTTTCAGAAAAATTTGCGTGTGTCTAATCTCACGACCAATGTGCACTACCGGCGGCAAATGTCATATTCCTTCAACGCCCACATTTTGATCACAAGACGTTCAGTTTTCTACTGCTATCCAGAAACAGAAGGGAGGAAAGTTTCTAACGAGGTGACATCCTTCCTTCGTCACTTTATTTTTAATTTTCTGGATCCCAAAGTGAAGGACCTTGAGTTGTTTTTGTGACGGATGCGCCGGACAAAATAAGAACTATACCGTTTTGCGGTTTTGCATTATGTTGTGCATGCTGCTCGGAGAATAGATCACATTAAACTAACATGTCCAGTTGCCAGCCATTCTTAATTAGAATGTGGTCGGAACATGGTTCTCATAAACCAAAAATATCCAACAGAATTACCAGAACATTGGGTTGCAGTATTTGAAAGTGCTCGTATGAAGCCATCTCCTTACCATGTTGTTAATGTTAACCAACATCTTCTGAGAATTTGGACACAATACTTGACACAATGGTATACGAAAAGCTGCCCAATTGCGACAAGACTTCTAACTGAAATTCTTTTTTCGGTGCATCAGCCTCGTCTGGTAGAGTACATAACCACATACAATGGCAAGTGGGAAATTGAGGTCATGGTTCCCAAGAAAGGCTTTCTTACACAAGTACAGGAAACTCACTTATATAGTGGAGAGTTCCTACTGCCTGAGAAGATTTATCAAGGTAAGAATAATAGCTGAGACCTATTTCTAACTTTTCCTAACAGCTGATAAACGGTGATATCACTTTCGAACCCTTTGTCTCAGTTGTGTTGCCAACTTAATGTAAAAAATACGAATATTCGCAGCACCTCAAGCAATTTTGTGGAACAGATGCAAGAGTATATTACGGCAAACTGCTTCACAAAAATATATAAACTAGTTAGTAACATTTTTTCAGTTCAAGATTACTGATAGTGATCCTTTTTCATGCTTTAATTCTTTCTTCAGTTTGTGATATTCCCCCTTTTTGTCATTTAATTTTTGTGTTGAGTGAGTGATATTCCCCCTTTTTGTATTTTATTTTTTTTATTAATGATGAATAATTAGTCTCGATATTTATAATTGTTAATCAAGATTATCATATTCCTACTTATCATGTGTGGAATGTGTTGTTGGTTGTATAAAAATACATAAACAAATTAAGTGTTCTTATTGAACAGTGGCATCGATTCAAATTTTAAATTTAATTTTCTGAAGAATTAAGAAAAATGTCATTCCTTCTTTTGCAGTGGGCTCATCAGAATGTGGTACCTATCAAATTGCATCAATTGCTGGTAATACTACACAGGATGTGTCTAAAATACACGTCAAAACTGTGTGTACGTATTCAGTACATGTAGAGGAGGCGGAAATGTAAATGAACATAGGTCAGTAAACGCTTACTGTTTATTGCTAGAGCCGCAACCAAGTACAATGATATACACTGGATCCCTGTTATGTGGAATGTCATATCATCGATCATATGCACAATATACAACACACAATACATACACAGTTGGAGTGCATGCAAGCTGTGCCTGTAGTTCGCAGTGTACATTATGAGCACGTGTAATGAGGCACCTCTGATGTCTGCTATTTCCTGTGCTATGCTTACGTACGCTTTGCAGTGTTTACTGTGCATGTACGTTTAACATATAACTTTTTGTTTCTATCATATATTTTTGAAAATTTTCAATGAGATTTCAACTATATAAATTGATTTAACGGTTTATTATTTTATTTTGGCATAAAAATTTTATATATGTATATACAATGTTGATATTCTCTTTTGTTCTATTTCCTGCCTATTAAAATTTTGAATTATATACTAAAAATTTCATCTAGTAAAATACTAATAATTAATTGATAATAAATTTTTCGTTATTCAAAATTCTAAATGGCATTTTATTTTATCCTATCTATACCATATTTTATTTTAGGACTTTTGTTTTTAGATTTCATTCTTTATCTATTTTAATTTTAAAAAATAATTGTTTTAATTAAAATAACAATTGATTTGATGCTCAGCAAAGTTAAGTTAATACTAAGCTATATATCTGAATTGTTGATTTGTATTATAATACAAATCCCAGAGATTTTATAAAAATGTAACATATTCACCGGATAGGTATAAGAAAATTATTGAAAAATAAAAATTTAAAGTTAATGAGGAAGGAAAATATTAATGGACTTACAAAGGGACTAAAAATGTCAATCTGCTCATAATAGAGAATTTTCTTTAGTATTTAATATATAATGTAATTTAATATTTTTATGATATACGAGAAAGTTTTATAAAATAGATAGTAAGCGAAGTAGCGTGTGAGCTATGAAAATGTTTTTCAAAGATGATAATAACACAAAATCTTTGATTCGAAGCAATGAACATAACAAAAATGGAAATTAATGTACATGTTTGACAAGAAACAAAGATGAAGATTTTATGCACTATTTTGGTAAGTTGATTGCTTAGAACTAATGAATTCGAATTATTTTAAAACATATTGAATATCTGATATCGCAGATGACGTACTATAAGAACGACTCCTTCATGGCACATTCAATGTAATTTCCAACATTTGCTTGCTGTACTAAGAGATAAGAAGGAAAGTGGTCTATCCGCAAGACTGTAATACTGAAACAACTTCTTGTAGCTTAGCAAGGAACAAAATTATCATTTAAATTCTCACTGACGTTTATTATCAGCAGTAGACTTGTAATTGTATGTAGCTTTTAAAATGACATTATGAAGAGTGTATGATTTGTGATAATTACTTCAGTATATTGGTTCTTCCGTTTAGGTTTTATGTTTGTAGAGAAGAGTTCAGGCTGAAGGACTACGTACAGAGTTATTATAATATTAAAACCCTAAAGATAAACATATAAAAAAAATTGAGAAATTTTACCGAGAGTTGCTAAGTAACATTCGTGAATATTGTATACGACACCCATTATGGTTCACACATAAGGCAAAACTACCATTCTTTGCAGTAAAATTAACATAAACGACAGTTAAAGACGCCATATATGTATAAGAAAATTACGGCACATATATCAATCATAAAAAAATAATATTTAAGTGTACGTATTAAGTAATACTTATTCTCTTTTATGTCGTGAAATTTTCTTGTAATTTTGAGCGTAAAATGTGTTGTACAGTCAACGAACATTCCTTTACTTGTCACGTAAATTTATATCATTTCTATGCGGAACATTTTTTACATGGGCAGGTGAAATATGTTTCCCTAATATGTAGGATAATTTCCATTACATTTTTGTTTCAGTGAACGGATTGCATAAGGCAATATAGTTAGTAATTGTCCATATCGATGACACTTTCAGTTCATTCGAGGCAGTTAGAGAAGAGGTCTGTGATGAAATTTCGCCAGTTATTAATTAATTATATTTGAATTATGTTTCCAGGAGAAGATCCCAGGGAATAAAGCGCACAATTCTCCCACGCTACTCGCCTATCCGCAGAAAACAGTGAAGCTCAACGACACAATATCGAGCATCACAACAACAAACAAACCGAGTGAGGGATTTCACAATCGCTTTCAGATGGAAGTCGGAAAACACAGTCTCATCTTTGAAAAGCGCTACGAAAAGAACAAGATGAAACCGAAACAATAGTCCGAGAGTTCAGATTGGGCCGGGTAGTAAAACAAAGCGGCAAATAAGGTGAATAGCTTTTCAGAAGAGGGTTAATACAATAGCATTACATGAAACGCAGAATTAAGATCAACATCGACTCTAAAGCGTACAAAAAAGATCACAGGCAACTATGTAATTTTCAAGCATTTTTTGCGTCGACAATTAAAATTTGCGTGCAATCCCTTCCCAATGAAAAACGTTAATATTCCATGACTCTAAATTTAGTCGATAATTGAATACTATTGCCGAGTATACCTTATCGGTAAATAAAATTCTATCCATTTTTATTTATGATTTTTCGGTGAAGAAATAAAGTTGTTTAGAAATTTTGTATACGTAAAACTGAAATTATGAATGTAACATTTCAGTAATATGTATATATTCGGGAAAATATCATCGAAAAACTTAGAGCAATTATGTTATATGGTTGAGATCGTTCTAGTATAGATACTCTGTAATAAATGTTTACTGAATGTTTCTTAACGTTACTGCAAGTGGCTACTTTACTGAAATATTAAGCTGAACCCAACCTTCCAGGTGCACATTAAAATTTTTCCTTGCTGTTAAAATTAATACATTGAAACGCAATCGTAAAATGTAACTGAATTATGTACTCATAGTTATGATGGAGCGCTCCGTATTACTAATAGCTTCGCGTTTCGTGGACTAAAATCGCCGAGGTTACTCGAAGCATTCATCGCCACTGTAACAATAAAATTGTCACTCCTACAAAAATTAGGAAATGGACGCTACTTAAGCCTGTATCTTCAGACATCGAAAATAGTACATACACCCCTTCAAACATTAACTTCTGTAGCAAATGGCAAATTGCGAGCATAGCCGGAATATTACTGTAATGTTTTCTAGCAACCTTCCTAAACTGTAAATATAAATAGAATGGCAAATTGACCATACATTGGACTGCAAATACGTCAAAAATTCAGTAAGTCGTTGGACGCCGTGATGCGTGGAAGCCTACATTCGGGACGCAAGTCAGTCCACGAACCCATTGAACTTACTGACTGTGATAGTATATAAATGCTATGATACACAGTAGGTAAATCCACTGCATAGGTATTTGACTATTTGCTGAAGAAATGCTCAAAATATACCATCGATGTTTAGGGAGAAATCACTGTACCATTCATACTTGGCAAACGTTTTCTTAGACTTTATAGTGTTCAAACGTAAGCGCCTAAGACAGACTTTTGGATGCGTGGCTATCACAGTACTTTTAGATGCGTCGCTAGCACAGTACTTTTAGATGCGTCGCTAGCACAGTACTTTTAGATGCGTGGCTATCACAGTACTTTTAGATGCGTCGCTAGCACAGTACTTTTAGATGCGTCGCTAGCACAGTACTTTTAGATGCGTCGCTAGCACAGTACTTTTAGATGCGTCGCTAGCACAGTACTTTTAGATGCGTCGCTAGCACAGTACTTTTAGATGCGTCGCTAGCACAGTACTTTTAGATGCGTGGCTATCACAGTACTTTTAGATGCGTCGATAGCACAGTACTTTTAGATGCGTGGCTATCGTTCCTAGAAGTGATGAGAGTTTACTTTCTATTTCGTGTTCAGTTCCCACTTCGCAGCAAAAATTTTTTGTTATCGCATATTTTCAATAGGTATACCGCAAAACACCCGTATTGCGAAAATAAAAATTTGGTGAAAAATTGTGTTGTTGTACCCTATAAAATGCAAGAACAGAAAAAATTAGCCACTAAATTTATGAAGAGTTCTGTGTATTCACTTAAAGATATGTCAAATTTAATGTCCTTAATTTTACAAAAAGTCGAGTATTTTATTGCGAGTACTTTGCTGTATATTCACGTAATTTTTTCTGACAGCGCGAATGAGTATAAGTGCATAAAGTTTGGTAGGAATTCATCACGGTAAAGGCTGTTCACAATAAAGTGAGCACTTTTGAAATTAATCTTCGAAAAGTATATATTTTAACGGGCGCACTGAGTGACTTTCGCCCACCAAAGTTGGTAACGATGGAGAGAAAGTAGCTCAATATCTTAATGTCAGATAAAAAGTGTTAGGTAACCATTTGTGATAACTTATAATTATTTTTTTCCTTTCTGTTTTTTTTAATGCATCGAAGTGTAAAAATTAGCAGATTTGTAAAATATTTACTTTCCTGATAATTTCAGAGTTTTACTTTGCCGACATATGACTAAGAGATGAGACCCATGACAATGTTAATTTACATAAGGCGGAAGAATACACAACGTGCATACAAGTAGATCATAAGCAAGGCTTTGAAAAGTGCTCATTTTACCATGAACAGCGTTTGTTGAACCTACACACGTAAACAAATAATCTCACTTACTCTGTTTCTCATACATTTACCAAAAATAACTCATTTTCCTGAATATATATATATATATATATAATATATATATATATATATATATATATATATATAAGAGCTTGCTACGGACGTTTGACATTTGTGTACACGTTTGTTGAACAGAAAACATTTTTATTTCTGGAAGAGTTGTCTTTGACGGAAACAAATCATAACCGTTACAACTACGCAGTTTACATGGAGATAGAACACTTTTGCTCGCGAGTATCGAACGCGGGCTTTAGACAAATTACTACCGAAGAGGCCAAGGGTTCAAAGTCTTTCACCCCTAATACATAAAGCAGAAACAATAGCCTATGTCATCCCCTGCACCACCCACGCGGGCGAACTAATAGAGTGCAAATTCACTATCGTATTCAGGAAATCGCAGTTACCGGAAACCAATACCTGAAAGCACCACTAATGAGTTCTAGGTCATTCATTCGCCATGAGATTCAGAGGAATTGAATATGCGTTGTTTCCAAAATGTAATGGAATTATTTAATTGATAATTTTTTCTTTCTTTTACTCTGAATCCTATCAAATTGATAGAAATTATAATTCATATTCCAAAAATTGAATTGTTTTTAGCTAAACATAAACTACCTTAAATCTGCAGGAATATAAAAATTTTACATTTTCCCCTTTTTCGTGGTAGAGTTTTTTTATAGGTTTCTTACTTTTCTCAACCGGTTATAACGTTAAATTGTATGAAACATTAAAGCAGCCAAAAATATTTCGAAATATATTTTCCCGTTCAGGTATGGTTTATGAACAAACGTGTAGGCTATTACTTCCCTACTTGTATAAAAGTATTTCTTTATTCCTGCATTTTTCTGTAGGTTTTACTTTTGTAAATTATTTTCTCAGGTGTAAACAAGACAACTAAGTGTTATTATTTCTTTGTTTGCATTTTATTTTTATATGAATCGCCTTTTAAACGACAAGAAGACGTACTCAATAATCCATAAATCGTACGCAGCACTTTTGACTCCAGACTGCAGAAAATATCACACAGTCAAATACAAATAAATAAAAACTTATATAAAATAAGTTTTAAATGACCATACCACTGAAAGGCAGACAGTCAGTCGAAAACAGATGCTTTGGAAACTATTTATTGATCAAACTCAGACATTTGTTGGACATTCGCCATTGCCGAAGCTGATTACGAGGTAAAACTACCAAATTTAAATTAACTTCCGCATAAAAAGAAGTTCAATTAAAAGTATTTTCAAGCAATAATAAAAATGCCACATTTATGGAAAAAAATGTTAAAAGCTAAAAAAAATAATATAATAACCATGCGAAAATTATCTTAGATGTAAATACATTATTTATGCCATAATTAAGATATTTACACCAAAGATAAACTAAGAGATAAAAACTTGTAAAAAGATGACAAAAAACCTTAACACAGAAACAAAAGCTTTTATCTGGGGAAGAAGATTACAGATGTCAATTTCTTTTGTCTTTTGTGTAGTTATTCCTTCTTTTTTAATAATACTTTTGGTTGTTTTATATGTAGTTGACAACGGAAGATGAATCAGTAGCTCATATGTATTACTTTAATGGCAGTTTAAAGGGCGGTATTTAGCGATACAGGATTATAATCTCTTACCCAATTTCCACTAAGTGGCAATTATGAACTTAAACTGCATTCACACTTATTAACAACATTTCAATTATACAACCTTATGTACAAAATAGATGGATATGGTACGGATAGTGCTGCCTGAAAATTAAACCATCTGTCATATAGAAGTTAGTTACTCAACCTATTCCAGCCGAATACGGAATACGAGTAGCGTTATAGTACCACGCTCTTAACATGTATCATTTTTGTTTATCAGAGAGTTGCTTTCAAAATGATTACCAAATAAATTTTTTTTGGTTTTAATCTATATCAAAGCATTTGAACAATTTCCACTCACTTTGGTACACTCATGTCATCTATTGCAGCCATATGGAGTGATTAGTCACTGCGTCTTTTGTCCGTCACTTTGTGAAATAATGCAATTAATAAATATTCAGATGTAGGCCTATCTCAGAAACCACTAAACCCACTACCCCCAATCTGACCATACGAATAGTGCTCCGGTAGGCCACCTGACCATGTATCATCTTAGTACATGACACATAAGTTTTCAAAATGGCAGCCATGAAAATATTTTAGCTTTTCTTTAGTATGCTATTATCGACCGAGTAATTACAGCTGTTTCAACCAAGTTTTATATGATGGCAGTAAATTGGTGACCATTAAATGTTAGTAGACTTATTTCCTCTAGTTTGTAAGATAGTGCTACTTAGAATATCCAGATTTTATGACATATTTCATAAGCTATCGAAACGAAACAAAGAAATAAGCATATAGAAATAATATTAAATACAGCCTGCATAAATAATTTAGGTCGCGCAAAGAAATATATTTTCTAAATTACTGTCTGTCTCGTTGCAATTTGTGTAGCATATGATATCTACTAAACAATCCAACCTAATTGAACCCAACTTGGTATGCTGATAGTTTGTGTATGCATTAAATACATTAGCTGGTAACTTCTGTGCGTCTTATTAAAATATGTCACTTGAAATTTAAACTTAAAACACCATATCTCAGAAACTTCTCAACTGAATCCCACATCTGCATGCAAACAGTATTATAGAAGGCCGTTTATCTATATTGTACCATATATCTTACGCCATTAAATTTATTTAAATGAAACTTTGTGTGGCAATACACCTACTGTAGCCACAAATTCACTACATAATAGCTTCAACAGACCATCATTTTGTAAGATGCTGCAACCAAGATTTTTTTGTTTCTTACGAACTACTTTACTAACCATTATCACATCGTGGAAAACCCATTTTTATATAAATTTTGTACAAATATGCAAACTGCGAGACGTGATTCGTTATGAAAAATAAAGTCGAAAATTATAAGGACACCTTATCGGAATATTAAAGGAGATATGAGGCTATGAAAATTGGGTTTTGAAAACGTATTTTTGCCAAATGCCTTGTACAACATCTACAAAGTCCGCAGTAAAAAAAAAGTGATTTATACTTCCCATGTTGCAGAAACACGGGCGTGATGCTGGCCGTCCTCGGACTGTGCGCACTATTCAGCTTGAGGAAGTGATATGTCAGCACACCAACTACATGTCCTCCGCTAGTACACGCTCCATAACGCACCAAATGGGCGTGTCCCATTCAACCGTGTGGGACGTACTATGGGTAAGTCGCACATCCCTACCACCGGCAGAAAGTATACGGCATTCAGAGAAAATACGATTTCAAAACCCAATTTTCACAGGCTCATATCTCCTTTAATATTCTGTGTAGGTATATGGTGTTCTATATATTTTTTAATTTTCCAAAAGGAATCACCTCCCGCAGTTTGGGAGTTTAAGTTTCAGACATTCTGTATTTGTAGATTGAAGTATTCTAATTAACTATATCTGTATATTCTTGTTATTATTATTTTTATATACACATCAAGCACTTGTCCAGTCGCTGGATAAACGCCATGGTGATCCTTGCATCCACAGGAGGTGCATACATTCGCTCTCAATGAAAGGTGTTTTCCTAGCCGCCTCAAAGTCTGCTGACTTCATCTGCTCTACACACACTTGGCCTAGGACACGCAACGAGAGACTGTTCCCAGGCTTGCGGTATGTATATATCCAACGCCATCAACCACCTAACATTCCCTGGAAATCTTTCTCTAGGTCTTCCTTGGACTCCTTCCATTGACGTCGTTCCCTCTGGGTTAACAGCCACACCGTTCTTCAGCGCCCTTCTGGTGCTTATGTGTGTGTGTGCGTGTGTGTGTGTGTGTGTGTGACAACCTGATCCCTTCCAGATAGTCTATTACTTCGCCAGTCATAACAGTGTGAGACACGTCTATATAATTCCCGCGTTGGAGAATACTTCTCACAGTGGCAAAGTAGGTTGTAAGCAAGCCAGATAAGCAACATCTCCTCTTCCAAATTCTATTGCTGCTGACAATTCAGGAACAGAAGTACCGAACCTGTGTACAAGGGTGGGTAAACTACCCATGTGGTGTGACATCTGTATATTCGTAGTCACGTGCCGAATTCATGATGTCAGTTATTCTCTCATTGTAAGTGTTATTTAACGAAACATAAAATTTTGATCAGGGTCGTACACTTCCCCCCCCCCCCCCCGGGTACTTTTAAATATTTCGTAAAAGAAATTCTCAGGCATGTTAGGCGGAACTATTGTTTATTTTACTCCAGATCAATTTTATAAGTATTCTTTTACCCCGGTGGCTACACTGGAGTGCAGTTGACGAGCTGCTCAGGAAACCATAATTTTCTCAAAGTTGTTTTTTCCATAAAACAACATATAATGCAAGTACCAAAACGTTTAAATACAAAATCACATTATAAAAGATTACATTTCCAGAGAAATTATATATGTATATGTACGTATATATGTGGATGTGTACAGTTGCCGCAAAATATTACTTACTTCTAAAGTAAAATAAATTTTTATTTAAAATTATAATAATATATACGAATCCACGAAGCTGGCTAAAAACTAAACTGCCCCAACTCCAAAAAATTCAGTTTTCATATTTGTATATCAACTTACAGTATGTGATAGTGTGTACCAACTCCAGGATGGCTTTAGCCTACCTCTAGCTGTACATCTGAAAACACTGCGATAAAAAAATAGTCGGATTCAAGTTTCAAAAAACCACAGCTGATGGAGTTTGGTTGCTTTCATTATCATATTGCTTTCTCTATGGATTATAGTAACGCTGCTGTTGGCATGCCAGCATAAAATAATGAGTGCAGCGTTTACAAAATTGCTTCTACTGATAACTTGTACGAAATTCTTGACTAAGATATTCATTTAAAAACGAAACTGAGCTCTCGAAGTGGAATGT
Organism: Dryococelus australis; assembly: GCA_029891345.1. Lineage (NCBI taxonomy): Eukaryota > Metazoa > Arthropoda > Insecta > Phasmatodea > Phasmatidae > Dryococelus > Dryococelus australis. The sequence goes on from CM057009.1 coordinate 279,158,743, forward strand.
AAAAAAAGCTGGTGTAAGAGAGGAAAGAGTGCTGTGACTGGTAAGCCTTCTGCAGTAACACAACCAAAATGCGAGAAGTAAGTTCAAAGTGAGGTTAGGGGGTCCTCCATAGACTCATTCCGTCCAGTCTGCTTTCGTCTATGTTAACTAGACTTTAATAACCACGGGGGTTTCTAGCTGCCAGAGATAAGAACTAATAACCAGAAAATAAAACTCATGGCCGAATTCAGCATGCTAACCGATGATCACTCCTAGAAAAATGTAACCCTGATGTCAAATGAAGCCTAGGTATAGTGAGTAAAAAGTAGCTCCTAAGCATTATACGTTTACATGGTACGTAAATAATTACTATGATTTTTTTTGTTCCATCATGGCTTACGAGCATTACAATAATCTCCCTTATTATTAGTTCATTTTACGTCGTTCACCTGTGAAGCAACGTAATGAAATATTTTACAGTCAGGTATTATTAGGAGTAAAATCCTTCATTGTCTGTCATGAGGCATTTGCAAGTCTTGTTAGTATTCAAACTACAAGAGGAAGATGCATGTAAAAATAGTGCATGACGACGACTCAGTCAGTAAAGGACGCGGAAAAATCCCAATTCTCGTTAAAGCAGGGGCCGCGGATGTTTAGTGGTTAGACAATTCGCCTCCCACCAAGGCGAACTGGGCTCAATCCCCAGCCGTGCCACTCCCGGATTTTCGCATGTGGAAATCGTGCCGGATGATGCCGCTGGTCAGAGGGATTTCTCCGGGATCTCCCGTTTCTCCCGCCTCTTCATTCCGGTGCTGCTCCATACTCCCTTCAATCACCCTCATCAGCTCTCAAGACGTCGCTGTTAAGAGCCGCCCAAATCTCTTCACTCAGTCACTCACTCGTCGAAGCATTGAAGAGACATAACAAGAGATTAAATATTACCATATTCTCAAGTTTCCATACAACATATTTCACTATTAACCTTCAGGATACAAGATGCGCTAATTGTGTGAGGAGCTAAACATCATGGAAAAGTACTAACTAAATTGCCAGAATATTATTCACGTGTAGCATGAGGCATGAGACCTGAGAGCTATTTTTGTAAGATTAAATACAAACATTATTTTTAATTTCTTCGATACACGTTATGGTTATAAGTTTAGAAGACCTCTTGTAGATGTCTAATAAATTTGTTTGGAACTCAAGTCAGCGCTTAAGACAATTCGTGCAAAAGGAAATATTTTAAAACATTTGAAACTTAACATATTTGAGGCTAAAATTTTTTAACAAGATTGTCGTACTTTTGAAGACAGGGCTATGAATATGATGAAACTGAATGGTTGCATTTATGGCGGCAAAGAACAAAGGAGTATAATGTTCATCTGACCTGGATTTAAGGGAAAGAAAGGAGTTTATGAGATGGTGTCATGTTTAGTTGTATCGTATCGTTTATGTCGTTTATGTGTTGTGTTTCCGTGTATATATTTTATTTACCGGCTTGATGATTATTATTGTTGTTGAAAAAAAATATATATATATAACTATTTAAATTTTTTGGCTAAAGATTAACTTTAAAAAATTCAATGGTTTATTTATCCCGTTACCATGACAAACAAATTTTAAACACACACAGCGTCTTTAAGGAGGTTGCCTAGTGCGACACCGGTGAGTGAGAGAATAGTGATTGCATTACAAATAATTTAAGGCATGTCCCGGCACCTTTCACGATATCGCATTTAAAAAAAACACTTTGTAGGTGTTTGTCCGCGCCATATTGTTACGAAAAGCCATTTGCAAAAATTTTTACTACTTTGAAAATGGTGGGTAAAGTATCATTTACAGACTTATTAAAAACAAAAAATCGCAAACTTGTATTGATTAACTCCTAGTTTATCTCTTGTAACATAGCATGGTTTTTCTCTTCAAGGGATACGAAGTGGTTTTTTTCTAAGCGGTATCGTGAACTGTGGCGGGAACACGCCTAAAATACTTAAAAATACTTAACTATTAAAACCCTGTAGTTTCGCTCAGCTCGCCCCGCACTAGGCAGAGCCCTTAAAAGGCTAACAGTAGTACTTTGTGTGAAGGGACGTGAAGTTTGGCGTCAGTTCGGGTATTTTCGTCATCTCGCTGTTCGTGAGGACCAGGGGGTCGAAGTCGGCTCTCCTGACAACGGTTTATATTGAGGGACAGCTCAAGTTCGTCAGCATTTAGAAGTGCTAAGCAAGTTAAGAAGAAAGTTTCGCGGCGTTCTCAGGACTACGAAGAGAGCTGACCGAGCAATAATACGCACAGAAGTAAGTAGCTGTTACTTGAGAACGGCCAGCGCGTGTGTTCCGTGGTAAGTGGCGCCCTAGGCCATGAGACTATTAGGCAATGCTCCGAGAGGTCAACCAAGGAAGAGAAATTCCTTTACCGCCGCGTTCCTGCTTCGTCGAGATGTCAGACATTTTCTGCGATATTTCGAATCTCATTTGTACGGGAATGGAGCTACGCATTGACGCTGTATTTCGAGGCAGAGGATGTAAATGCCTTTTTTTTGTTGCTGATTTGGTACCAACAGAGTACGCCTGTGCTCAGCTCCAGCATAGCCTAACCACTATCCTATCTTAATAAATATTTGAGCCTGTTTGAACCGATTAATTGCTTTGCTGCTTCTTGCTAACGGCTAGTACCGCCGGGCGTATTCACAAAACCCTACGGTCGTCCATGCCATGTCCCTGGCAATTCGCGTATTCTGACACTGCAAGATCTGCCAATAAATTTATTTCACGAAATCTCCTACTTCCTTGATTTGTATCTGTTCAGTGTAGTTTCTTGCACGCATAGCAAGATATCGAAAGGCTAGTTCAATGTATGGCATCGATCTAGAAGCTTTTCCATATGAACGTGTCGACTTACTTCTTATTTGCTGTGCCGCATACACTCTAACCTACTGCCCATTACTATTTATGCAGGTGCATTGAGGAGCTATGTTAGCGCATGCGAACACATCCACTTATGCACTGAGACTCAATTTACACTTTTCTTCATTAGTTGCCTGGTTCTGGGGGAATTTTACCCTTCCGAGATTTACATGCCTTAAGATGACTACGTAAATAACGTACTTCCCACAAATGTGACAGAGCTGCATCTTCACTAAGATGACTTTAACCATAATGCAGTAATTATGTGTATTCATTGCGCATTATCTTCTGATTAGTGATTTCAGTTTTATTATTATATTCAGTATTATATTCAGTATTAACGTTTCACTACGATCCTCTGGATAATATTTGATGTTATCGAGATCTTCAACCTACGAAAAACTGCTAAACGGATTAATTAAGCCAAGATCGTGGACATAAGGTTGGTATGGTACGTCATAAACACCTCCATCATGTAAATAATAGGGGTTGGCACCCTTTGATTGCATGCAACATTTTCACCGTGAGGATAAATTTATTGTGGATACCATCAGAGGAAACAGGACGTCGTAATTAGCAAATAAGCCCTTATAGTTGCAACTATCTGCCATTTGGCTGATAGAATAAAAGTAACTAGGGCCTCGAACGTGCTCACATTACCATGAACAGCCTATATAATGTAATATATACTTGCCAGGATGAAAACATTGTGTGAATTTTAAACGGAAACTGTTGATCATAGCTACTTGCAACATGAAGAACTTTTTTGTTAAGTAGGACTTACTGCTTTATAAGAATCGATGTAACAAAACACATATGGCCCATTTATGGTTTACAGTCGGATGCCAAGCCTGCAAAAAGTTGACCAACAGCTGGTATGCACACCGGTACCATTGCAGGTCCTGAAGTCGCACCACTAACTAGCCATACTCTGGCCATAACTGGTCCAGGTGTGGGGAACACAAATGGCTCCAGCATGGCCCATATTCTTACAACAGCAATGGCCCTTTTACATACCACTTCACATCCACCAGATGGCCTACTGATGGCTAGCCATGCTTCTACCATATGTCGAACACTATCTCTTAAAAATATTAATAATAACTCTCAGCTTTTATTTAATTTTAAATTTCGTTTACTTCACTATTAAACTCATTATACGACATGAAAATCTTTTGCTTACCGGAGGAGGGGAGGTGACGCAAACTCACGCTCCTTGCAATGACAGCCCCGCATACTAACCATTACTCCACTGTGTACTATTATGTTTAAACGAGCTAATTTAGAATGTATTCGGACTTCGACTATTGACAAACACTAATCAAATATAAATTAAACCAGTTATTCCATAGCCTTAAATTTTAACCAAGAGAACGAATTAGTTTTTAAAAATATACAGATAAACAAAATAAATACTGTCGTAGAGAGAAATATTTCTGCCTTAATCGCGTATTAACCCAAAAACTTACCTTCAATGCAATTTTTCGCAGAATATATGTCACCAGGCTGCTATTCATCTGTTTTGAAACGCAGTCGGCATATATGAATATTTTAGTAATTTGAAACAACAAAATCCCTTCAATGTTAATTTTTTAAAGGTGTTTGTATATTGTTTTTTTTTTACTTCTCGTTTTAAATATATACAGTCATGCATGTAAAACATTATATATGTCAAATTATTAAATACTAGTCACGAAGTCGCGCTTAATACTGTATTTACAGCATTTGGCCATATATATTTCCATGACTATATAGTTACACATAATCTACTCATTGTATCATGTGATCTATACTTATATTAGACACACACATTTAAACATATACATATACGTGTGTGTGTAGTTTGAAGAAGCAATCTGTGGAGAGTGGGAGCCATAAAAATTCTCATAGTATGCGAAATTGCACTAGCAATGGTCCATCGATATACCACTTCACAGCCATCAAATGGCTTACAGATGGCTACCCATATTTTCACAAGCAATAAGTATAGGTTATGTGCAGCCATTACTGTAACACAGTTGGTAAGCAATTTATGGGCCATTAGTAGTTAACCTAATCTCAACCATCAGTTAGATTTCCATTAATATTTCATTAGTGTGCCATAAATAGCATGCCAAATGTCCTGGTGCCAACAGTTAACCATAGCAGGGCCAGTTGTGTAGATCCGTAAGTTTTTTCGGCCAGCAGTAATCCATAAATACCATCAGTAATACCGCAGTCGCCCGACTGTCTTTTGCTACGTGGGAAGGCATCAAAATACCATTAAATTTGAAGGCATTACAATTGTAGGTATCTAGAGGTTGGCCACCCCTATTATTTTTATGTAGGCGGAAGGACGTAACAGTGGTTTTTCGTAGGTTGAAGATCTCGATAACATCAAATATTATCCAGAGGATCGTAGTGAAACCCCACGCTGTTTCCAACATTTTGTGAAAATATTATTAATGAAGTCAATTTTCAAGGGCGTATATCTTCATTAGGAGTAGGACTAGGCTATTAATTGTATTGCATATGTCTACCTCATTTTCGTCAAGGAATCACCTCCCGAAATATGTTGGGTGAGTTCAGGAACAGCATGTATATTTGTATTTATAAAAAGTTTGTATAAAAATAACGTCCGAACTGTGGGTACGTATTCAGAACACGTAGGGGAGATCTGGGAATGCTTCTACTTATTGCTAAAGCCATTACCGTGTACAATGAGGGACACTGAATACCTGTTAAGTGGAATGTCATATCGGCGATCGTATGCACGGTACACAACACGCCATACGTACATTGTGGGAGTGCGTGTGAGCGGTGTCTGTAACTCTGGATGTGTTGTGTACTGTTGTACTGTGCAGTAACTCCACGCAGTTTACCAGCACTTACGCCATAGTACTGTACTTTTAGGCATCCCAGCTGACACACGACATTGCTGTGCAAAGCACCAAACATGTAGGGTGAAGTGTTGTTTTTTCATCATCACTGACTAGGTTACAGAACAGTAGTACGTACAGATATTCAAATGAATGTGGAGTTTGCAAATGCTCATTTTATGTCAGGGCTGGCGAACGGTAATAGTGAGGCTGAAATCTTGTATCGGGAAAGGAATCCAGAACGACGGTGTCCAGAAAGGAGGGCGTTTGATCCACGCCATCGCCGTCTCAGGGAACACATCATGTTCCGCACCACAACTGTCGACCTGGAGAGACCTAGAAGGACGAGGACACCACAACCAGAGGACGTGAATCTGACTGCTGTCGAAGAGATGCCTAGTGTCAGCATAAGACAGTTAGCTACAATGTATGATGTTGGTCACGTGACGGCCTGGAGAGTGTTGCACGAAGACCCGTTCTATTTATACCATCTACAGCGTGCGCAGACGCTGTCGCCAGCTGATTTCCCAGCACGACTTTTGTTCTGCCAATAGTTCGTTCAACGATGTGGATCCGGACTTCATTGCATCTGTGCTGTTTAAAGATGAGGCGTCATTTCCTGGGATCACATTGTAAATTTTCGGAATCAGCAGATATAGGCATACGAGGATCCTCTCGCAAATATGCAATCCAATCATCAGCAACACTTCTCGATCGATGTGTGGGCCGGCATTGTTGGTGACTGGTTAGTGGGATCATACATTCTTCCACCCAGGCTCGATGGCAGATCGTGCCATTCGTTCTTGAGGAACATTTCCCCTCGTGTGTTAAAATATGTACCGTTATCTAAGCCACAAGACATGTACTTCACGCATGATGGAGTACTTGCTCATTGCAGTCACTGTGTTCGTATATTTCTCAATTCACAATTTAGAGACCTCTGGAGAGGTAGAAGTGGACGAATACCTTGGCTTCTACACAGCCCTGGTCTGCATCTGCTGTACCTCTATTTGTGAGGCATTTGAAAAGCATTGTATGTATATGAAACCCCAAAGGAAGATGTTGGGAGTCTTCGTAACGGCATTTTGGAAGGTTACGAGACAATCGGCACTCCTCCAGGGTTGCATGAGCGCATCTGGCAGTCATTGCGACGACGTATGGACAACGCATCGTGTATCCGTGTTCACGGTGGACATATAGAGCACATTGTTGCGAGCGCAACGGAGCCTGCAGAGAAGTGCCTGAGCTGAGGGGGTATGCGTGTTTTGAGAGACGGGGTAAACAGATCCGCCGCACCGAGAAACGAGGACGATGACGTGTATACAAGCCACGCACGAGACTGGGGCAAGATTTTAGCCTACTGCCGTGCCGCGGGAGCCCATGCTAGGCGGGCAGACTGCACCAGCGCCTAACGAGAGCCCTCAGTCGCATACCGCCTACATGTCTGCATAAAGAATACAGTGGTAAGTGTTGAGTTCGTCGAGTGTGTGAATTTCATTTTATTAGTAGCTTGGTTGCAAACCATTCTTCATAATTTTTAGTCAGTCAGAATTATTGCTGAGAAAGATTTTTGTGTGCTGAACTTCGATTGCCTTTCACGAGGTCAATGAGAGTCTTTTAATGATAATTAACGCAATAATGCGACCTCAGCTTTAACAAATCTTTTACTCTGTCTGACTAGCCCTTCAACGCAGTGCTTTACCTTAACTTGTAATGCCGTACGTCGCATGAACTAAGACGGTAACAACATGTTATGAGACGCATCTGAAATCTGCTATTCCCCATGCTATGTCTATATTCGTTTCGTAATGTTTACTGTGTTTGTGTTTTCAATTATTATGGTGTTAAGGGTTTTGGTATGGTTTTTTTTGTATACCATGCCAGGATGGCATTCCCCGTAACAGGAACCCAGTGTTTCATTTTACACGGTAACGGGTCTAGGAATAAACAAATTAATTTCCGGACCTATGTTCTTTGACATTCCTGTCTCCTTTATATGTACTGAATATGTACCTACAGTTTCGACGCGTATTTTAGATAAGGCGTGTACTTATACACATATATTCAAATTATTTTCTACTCAAAAACATCTATAGTAAAAAACTTTTAAATAGAAATACTGCTTCTTCTGAAGAGTGGATATAGTGTATTTTTTGTCAATACATTTAATTATTGCAAGCATATTGTAGGCGACCCCGCAGTGAAGGATATAGAACGGCAAAATAATTAATAAAGAAATATTTTCTTTGTCCAGAAAACTGGTAGTATATTAAAAACCTGGTTTGATAAAAATAAAGTATTACCCTGTTTGTGTTTCACAATTAGAGAAACTATTTGAAATACACTTTGAAAAATATATTTACTTAAAATTCCATATAGTCTAACCTAAAGAGTTTTCGTTCCTGTAGTTAACGAGAGTGCTCTAAGAAAAGTAAGATTTAACAAAAATAAATTAAGATTTTGTATCAGTTGATATGGAAAATATCTTTATATCATTCCTTTTAATACAAACTGAATAAATAACTGGCATAATGATGTTATAATTAGGGTTTTTAAAATGTTTACAGTATTATTTGAAGAACGCAAGGACATTTGACATTAGAGCTGTGGCATAGTTAATTTTTACAAGCAGCGGAAAGTGCAAAGATGAGACTAAGGAGGTCAAAAAGAATGATTTATTTAAACGTGGAACAACTTTAATAAGCTTTTAGGTTTTTTATTGTTATTATGATTATCATTATTGCGAACACGAGATTCAATGATGAATGTATATTCCTTGGACATCTTCAGAGTGCGTGAGACAATAATTAATACTGAATATTCTAATTATATTGTACAGGTGTATCGAAGAAATTATAGTCGTACTAGGAAAGGGCACTCATATATAAAAATGTCTACTAACTTTGCGAGTAAATTTTTCCCTCGCCAGAAATTCTAACATGTCATTACGGTGCAATATATTATGGGAAATAAATCAGTACGGCTTAACATTCGACAACAAAGTTGGCAAAAATTGGAAACTCATATTTCCGTAATCTCCAACTTGTTTTCCGGCACGGTGCCGAGATTTTCAGTTATCCTGCAGTTTTATTTAAAAGACAGAACGTAACATGCTGGCCTCTTTAAAATTAATAGAAACCACGGAACAAGCAATTCATTTTTTTAATGTCTAATAAACACACTGATTGCCATAGAAATTAATGCGCCCGGAAGGAGAACTCAAAATATATTGAAACTCGACACAGGCAATTGGGAACTCTGGCACAATTAATGACTACAACAAGAGAAATTGGCGCTTTTCCAAGAAAAATTGTACAATTTGAAAAGCACATTTGGTATTCTGTCGCATCACATCTAGCTTGAATACAAGCAGTGATATAGTCCGACATGTAGCCATAGAGACGTGTTGTGCTATGTTGATTTAGATCGTCCCATACTTGTTACTAATGACATTCCAGATGCTGCATAGGCCCATTGTTGACTGAAACTGCCATCCCAGCGAGTTACAAGCATTGTGTATAGGAAAATCTGGAAAACCAGCTAGCTAAGGAAGGGTGTCGACGTCACAAACGTAGTCCTGGGAAACCCCATGATGTCATGGGAGAGAATTGTCTTGTTAGTAAATCGCACGTTGGAGCCGTACAGCGAAATGAAGCACGTGGGCCACAGGATATCCTGAACTTACCACCGTGCATTCAGTGTTCTCCTGATCATAGCCAGGGAATACCGAGAACCATATAACATTGCACCCCACACAATTACACCAACATTTTCGGGCGTTGTGTAACTCAGCAATGATGTTCGTATATGTGCGCTGCCCATTTCCCGTGCGTATTTAAAACTTGTTGTCAGCTATGTCCATAAAAAGGCTGGACTCGTCCCTAAAGACAATACAGTGCCGTTCCTCAGCCGTTCACGCCACCCGATTAAGAAGAAATTGCAAGTGAATTCGCAATTGCGGTGTCAATATAAGGGGAGTGAAAATAGCAAATCTTCTTCTGAAAATCGCATGATCTCAGTGTGGGTGAAAACAGATATCGTAATTGATGCCACTGCTTCTCTCTGGATGCTGGGTGGAGATACTGTTGGTTTTGTTCACGCCTGTTAGACAGTGAAACGTTCATCTCTTTTTGGTGGTCATGCCGGGTCGTACAGGGCCTTCCTGGTGCATATAAGTTCTCTCGCATTCCCACTGTGGCTGACAAAGTTGCGCAGTTCGGTCGTTAAAGCCGGCCCTACACGATACCCATTTCTGTAGCAGTTTTCATACCCATTTTCTGCTAGCGTTTCTGCTCTCGTATAGTTTACAATCCAACCCCCTCCGGAGGGGTCTGGCTCCGGGTATAACAGTTTTCGTACCCATGGGCTTGCCCCGAAACTGTAATAGGACGTGTTCTAGATTTCTGCTATACCCCCGGAGCTGCGACAGACACGATGACGGACACTCGAGTATTAACCCTAGACCGTATATGTCCGTTTACGAAAAAATTACGGGTTCTGTAAAACGTATTAATGTACAAAATGAAACATAATATATGCGTAAGTAACAGGAAACGTTTCAATTCACTCCCACGGTCATAATAAATCAATAAACACAGCTTAAAAAAATACGTGATAACTACGCATTTTTTTTTCATGTATCTAACCTTTTACACGCAATTTTTTTTTAAGTTTTGTATGCAGTGCAGTGGGATGGCGCGCAGGTTCCCATTGCGTATATTTAGGTTTTAGAGTTCAAATCTTCGCGTGACAAAATAATTTTTTTAGTTATTTTATGAAGTACATTATTACTGTTTATAACTTAAGTTATTACCAGAAAAAGCTTATTTCTAGAATATCTTTGTCTGAAAGAATAATACAAACCAAAGCTAAGTAAGAAAACCACAGTCAGGTGATTGCACTGTGCAGTTAATTGCGTATGATTGCTTTTATATACGAATAAATTATGGAAATAAACGTTTTCTGACAATAACATAAATTATGAACAACAATATTGAACTGTATAACATAAAACAACTAAAAATATATATTTGTGATAGTTTTGCCTTCTTTTAGTCTCCTAAACTTATAAGCTTGTTTAATAACGGAAAGCACAAGATTTATTATTATGCTTGTTAAAGATAAATATTTAAATAATTTAATAATATTTTAATTAGCCGCATAAATGTCCTTTGTATATAAATGTGAATACAGAATCTTGTTTTTTATACATAAGAAGTGCCGTTACTAACATTATTTTCCATACATTAATAGTCTAGTACTTATACTCAGACTCTTAAATAAATACAGTCTTCAGGAAAAAGCAGTCTTCGTACTTTTTTGATGTACCACAAAGCACCAACATATCATATTTCATTGCATTTGTCCACCTGCCAACTGCGGAAAGTCTGCCATTTGCGAGTTGTTTTTGCCTGCCATTTACAATTTTCTGTTAGCACTTTTAGTAGCGTGTGGGTATGAACTGATGCATTCTTTCTTCTCTCCTGCTATAGAAACTTGTATACCTTCTGTTGTCCCCATGGGTATGACAGAAGGTAGCAGAAATCGGGTATCGTATAAGGACGTCTTAAGTGTCCAGGGGTCGGGCTTCGACGGAACAACTGCGACACTTCAGTAAAAAGATTAGCCCCATCTCAGACTCTCTTAAGTTGTTCATACTTGTGTCGAATGTGTCACCGAGATATGCTATCAGATCACAGGCGTTCACTATACACGTGTACTGATTATGCTGCTCGTAGCTTCATCCCACGACTGCTGACGTTAAAAGTGTACTAGATGTACAGCCTGTAACTAAAACAATCATGCAATTTCACAAGGCTATAACTTTTACATGAATGAAGACAGGGTCTCGCGGAAAATCTTAAAATACTCATCGAGACGTAAAGTTTCCCTTGGCGCAAGTTGCACGATGCCGGTTCACTTGGTTGCCGGTAGGTGTCGCCCTGGTGGCGCTACAATTGGTGCTGCTAGCACGCTCGTTCTGTTTGCTTCGGGATTTCGATCACACAGCAACAAAAAGCGTTTTACATTCTCCGTTTCAACAAGTGTGAGTCAGTTATAACTGCTCAGCGTGATTTTCTTCGACAGTATGGCACTGCACCTCCTACTGCGCCGAGCTTCCGACTGTGACACGAGCTGTTTCAAGATACTGGTTGTTTATGTAAGGAGATGTCCACAGTTCGCCCCCGTGTGCCTGAACAAGACGTAGAGTGCATCCGGCAGAGGTTTGTATTGAGTCCACTAAGTCCACTCGTCGTGGCAGCCGTGAGCTGGCCATCTCCCATATGATTGTCTGGCATGTTATGCAGTGACGATTGTTTTTCATACCATACAGGATTCAAGTGCTAAAAGCACATCGTGATGGTGATAGACAATTACTTCTTTAGTTTTGTGAATTCATTCTGGGCAAGGGATGGACAATGAAAACTTTTGTTCACGATTGGTATTCAGCGATGAGGCCTCGTTCCATTTAAGTGGAAAAGTGCCTCTCCACTAAGTACGAATATGGGGAACACAGCGGCTAGTTACCATTGCCGAGCATGAGAGAGACTCTCCGAAGCTGAAAGTGTTTTGCGCCGTTTTCCGAGAGCATGTGTACGGTCCGTTCTTTTTGTGGAAAACTCCGTTACGGGAATGTCATATCTGGATACGTTAGAGATCTGGTTGTTTCGACAATTACGAGAACATTCCGATAATTTCATTTTTCAACAGGAACGAGCAACACAGTACTGATACATGTATATCAGAGAATTTCTCAACAATGAGCTTTCTGAAAGAAGGATCGGCCGTAAGGGGCTTACAGATCGCGCATTGCACCACTGGGCTCCAAGGTCGCCTGATCTCAGCGTGTGTGGTAGCTTCTTTGTGGGGGGCTAGTGAAAGACTCCGTCTGCGTCCCTCCCCTTCCGTGGCCGAACTGCGACGCCGCATAGCAACAGCGGGGGCTGCGGTAACACGTGATTTGAGTATGGGACGAGTGCTACTACTGTTTAGACGTAAGCCATGCGTCCGGTGGAGGGCTCATTGAACATCTGTGAAAAGTTAAATTAAAACACTGTATTCTTGTGCGTATTTTAAAATTCGTCCGAAGGTTTTATGAGCATGCATGTAAAAGTTACAGCCTTGTGAAATCGAATGAATATTTTTTATATAAGCTGTATTTGCCCCCCCCCCCCCCCTTTTCTGGTGACAATTTTCAGCAGCAAATAGTAGTCAAACTTAAAACAGTTTCAATATTACCCGTGATTTTTCTGTATACCAACGTTGGCTTCTGGTGGAAAATTAATTCAAAGTGTGGATATTTTACCTGTAATGAATGTACCTCAAAATACGAACAAAGTATACATTTCTCAGTGTAGGTACTATATGTTTGAGTTGTTGAGAAGGATTAGGATGAGTCTTAACAGCTTGGCCTTCAGCACTCATACGGCGATGGAATTCACTGGTGGAAAATAGTTGAGTGCCCCGAAAAAAAAAAACAACTGGTTTTCGGCAACGTCCTCCACGTATCACAGATGTGAAAAGACAGCAGTACCACCGCTGGGGATCGAGCCCGAATTGTCGTGATGGATGGCCGGCGAGTACTCTGTCTGTCATCTCAATCCTTTCTAATAAGAGTTCCGAGTTCCAGCATGTGGTTTTGCAGGGTGTACATGTAACGGAAATTTTGACGGGCGCTTCAAAATGTTTGTCTTCTTTTTCGCACATTTGCCAGTTTAAATAATGTGACATGAAATCATCGATAATGGTAAGTTTACACAACGGCAATGCCTGTAAACAGTGTCATTAGTGCACTAACTTGGAAATGTTTTATTACTCTCGTTTACTGCAGTATTATATGGTTAGCTCCTCATTTTGCAGTTACAGTAAGTTCATTACCTCTTATTTACTCGTGTGCCACCTTGGTGCTTTAACAATACATCAACGTGCCACTGTTTTTCATTTCTGCAACTTACTCGTACTCGCGCCTAGCATTCAACACTTCAAACGTTCAAATACAGCGAGCGCTGTTCGTTTTTCACTCGCGTATCACTCAGTCAAAAATCCTGTGACTGTGTGTTGCCTATAAGTCAGGTCATTCAACTTCGGTTTTGAAATATCCGCATGGATTTCTCTGAAACCGTTTGCCTGAGAGTATTTGGGCATGACTAAATTTTCTGTTAACTCAGACGTGCTGGTTTCTCATTTGTGTTCACAAATCGTTTACAGCTTAGAATTACAAAGTTTCGTACAAACGGGATAGCAACTCCCATTTACTTAATGAACGAGGATGATATTACCCACCGTGTTTTCAGCAATGTAAGATCTTAGTTATACGAATCAATTTACACAAATTTGTTGCTTAATCGAAAGTAATTTCTGATATTTTTAACTAAACTTTATTTAAAACTCAATTTTTACGTGGCATAGAGCTTCCTTAACAATTACGTACGGAGGAAATGGTACATAATTATTATTCCGTTTTATGTTTACGTGAGGAATAACCAGGTGGAGTTTGTCGGTGTTATTCAAATACACCATATATATGTGTATATATATATATATATATATATATGTGTGTGTGTGTGTGTGTGTGTGTGTGTGTGTGTGTGTGTATGTGTGTGTGTATCTCTAAATTTGTGCACTGAGAAGTTTGCTCTTTCAGAGCTTTAAAACTACAGAAGATGCGTTGTTTTAAAAATTGTATCATCATAGTCGTGTGTGTCATTAAATTGCTACAAAATATTATTACAATATGTTTGGTTATTAGAAAGTCATTTTTGAGGACATACAGATATTATTCCCAATATGTACAAGTAAATTGAGGCAAATAAAATGATAAGTGTATTATTCACAAATGTATTACAAAAATGTAGTATAACTTGTATAAACGTATATGTTTGAAGTAAATCGTGGTATTTCACAGCACAAGTATTATTGTGAGCTGCTGTATTCAAAGCAAGAAAATAATTTAATGTATTTATTATATGCTTATGGAAAAGTATTATTTTTATAATAATTAACACACGAAGTCAAATATATGTAGTACACTACTTGTTGAAGCAAACCCTAAATACATGATTTATCATATTTCGATTAAATTAAAAAATCAAATTTTTTAATATTCTGTTGATAATAATTTAGCACTAACATTAAAAAAATTTTACCATATAAAGGCTTTCGATTATTAAATTACAAGGAAATTTTAAAATAGGAACTAGGAAAAATTCTTTTAAAAAATAATAAATGTTTCAGACAATATTTCAGAATTAAATTCAAAATATCCAAAATAATTATATAAGTTACGTAAAATCTTACTATTTGCTGCAGAATATAAATTAATAGCTCAAACAAATACACACTTTTAAAAGCAGTGTCTAAAAGGATATACATTTTGACACAACAGAAATTTGAGGCATTACTCTGCTTGTGGGTGATAATTTAAAAAATGCTTTTGATTTTAAAATCAACTCAATTTGATACACTTAAGTGTTATTTTAGTTTGATATGAATATTGGAACGAAATCAACAAATGACTCTGTGATGACTCTTGCAAACGAGCTGTAATTTTTAAATTATGTGGAATTTTGGAAAACATTATAATATGTATTTTACAACATTCAAGTTGGATAATGAACTCGTACAATCATAAATTTCGATAGATTGAAATTCTGTATATTTTACGTCGTCGTCCAAGTCGTAAACATTTCCATCTTCGCTGTCGATAAATGCATTATATCGTGGTGAGCTTACAATTGAAAAATAACATTTAATATGTTGGCTCCACGACGTAACTATCACTTTAAGACCTGCAAACGGTATGGTCGTGGAACAACAATGCGACTCGCAGACAAAACATGAGTTCAGCAGCGACCTATGCCATTGTAAGCGTTAGTGAGAATAAGTAACTTGTCGGTGCCTCAGGTCAGCACATATAATTTACTCTATGAAAAGGGAGGGGGGGGTGCTGAAAATGATATTTTAGTATGTGGTGTT
Source organism: Dryococelus australis (assembly GCA_029891345.1). NCBI lineage: Eukaryota > Metazoa > Arthropoda > Insecta > Phasmatodea > Phasmatidae > Dryococelus > Dryococelus australis. The sequence continues at coordinate 279,174,461 of CM057009.1, forward strand.
TTCCGACGAGGTCATGTAGGAAAAATTATGCATCTGGTGACTAAATTTAGTAACACAGCCCTTGTTAACTATGATTGATCGGTGGCATGTGAACAGTCCATAGCGAAGTTAATATTGCAGGGTAAGGACAACTGTGTAATGGATTCCAAATTCGAAATCCAGATTGCAGTCCACATCTTGGCACATATCGAACACAAATTCTAGTCGCATTCTGCATGCTGAAATCCATTTCCATCGATTTACTAGAAGAAAATTGTAATTTTCAAAACGATAGCTCTCAACAAAAATAATTGCGCTGCTCTCCATCTTTGTTGTAACATTTTGTCCCTTCGTTCTCAATTCCTCTTTTCCACAATATGCATGCCGTAGTAGTGTCATTGCATTAATACATTCTGGTGAATATTTTCTTCAAATGAAGTTGAGCTCATAACTACTGCAAAAGCTTTGGTTTAGTTACGTAAAATAGATCCCTTTGCCTGTAGGAATAAATGATTTGCTGAATATTTCAAACAATTCATGCAGGATATTTTCACAGTTCACAGAATTATTTTCTGGTACACGAAACACCGATTTCAAAGAAAGTAACGAAAATATTGTTGAATGTTTGAATTTAAACTTTAGGATTTTACTAAATGTTAAAAACCTTGTCCTCATTGAGTTCAAGAATTTCCCTCTCCACCAAACCCTACAAGGGGGTATGTTTAAGGGGCCCAGTCTTTACAGTGACGCCATTTCTGATCCATCTGAGCTACGAGTTCGAAATCTGGTTTAATAAGCAATTTAAGAAATAACTTACTTCGAATTTATGAGACACTTTATAAATAAAATTTGCTTGACTTTTCGTTAATGTTTTTCGAAGGTATTTCGAAAAATCTGTCATAAATAGTTTTCATTTATATTCTCACCCGGGTGTGTACATATGAATACACACACACACACACGCACGTGATGCGATTAGACTGTATGGGAACTGGAGCTAGTGGATAATAAGTACGACACTTACAGATATGTTATTTTATCCCGTATCATGCAGCCTCCTTTATAAGTCACACGCTTCATCCTGTACTGATTGCATTGATGAGAGCATGCCTTGAACGCCTTTTCTACCTCATTGCGTTATGTTGGAATTCCTCGACATCTTGAAATATTCTTCCTCTTCAAATGGGACCTGCATTTCGGAGGAAGTGGAGAAAGTCGCAGAGTGCAAGATTTGGGGAATGCGGTCGCTGCTGGGCCTCGGGAGTGTTGTGTGTTTGGCCAGAAACTGCTGCACAAGTTGCGCTGAATGTGCAGGTGTGTCGTCATGGCGGAGTTTTCACTTGCGCGATGCGTGCAATTATGGCTTTTTTCTTCAGTGAATGCACTGAGGAAATTAATTGTTTCCGTTTACCGAATATATTTGTTTGCGTGGAGTTTCTTTTGTAGCTATGCGATATTTCGTTGGTATAATCGAATCTCAGTTCCTCAAATTGAAGCAAATAATATGCACAAAGCCAAATAATTTATTCAAAACTATTTTGTTTGTGCCAAACAAATATTATGTTGTTTCAGTATGCTAAAAAAATATTTAGGGCAAACAAAATAATAATATGTCTAGTTACGAGCGATATCTTTTCAACAAAAGATTTATATGCAGGGACCAAAAAACTTTTGGCTACACTAATCCACAGTGAGAAAAATAATCAACCAAATATTGGTTTGTATGGGGCCAACATATATCGAGTTACCCCAACAAAATATTTAGTTGAGTACACAAAACTTGGAAACCAACAAAACTAATTTAGTTCATTTAACAAAATACATGTTTGAATAACCTAAACCTCTATGTTAGGCCAAAATAAATTTGATTGTCAACCAAATATTTTGTTGAATCAACTAAATATTTATTTGGCCACTCATTTTATTATCATCCTTTAAAAATACAACTCGAGGGTCTGTTGTCATTTCTGTGACTGTTAAGTTAGCAACAGTGTTTGTTTGTGCATTTATTGATGGTTAATAGTGGTGTAAACATCCTAATAAAACAAGTTCAAAGGAAACGATTAAGTAAAGTTGAAAATTATAAAATATTTATTTGCGCTTATTAGGTATTTAAAAGATTTCTATTTGAAAGGTAGTCACTTCAGCTTATGTTACTACGGCGTACCGCTCGGACGCAAGCGGTCTGGGTTCGAAACTCGGTCAGAATTAACATAAATCGTTTAGTACACGTAGAGTTAAACAAATTTTTGGTTGCACCAACCAAGTCTTTGTTTCGGGCAACCAGATAAGAACAACCGAATTTTTTTAGTTACAACAGCAAAATATTTAATTGTATCTATATAAACAATTAATTTGGTTGCACCAACAAACTTTGTTTGATTCAATAAAACATTTTTTCTCGGTGTGGGATCCCTTTACCGCCTCAACACGCCACGATATTCCTTGTTGACCGTCTTACCAGCCAGGACGTCTTCACATTGCTTTAAACCATTCGTGCTTTCTTCGTCTCAGAGAGGATGAGAATTTATTTCGGGTTCATACACATGGATCCACTATCCGTATCTTGTTACAGCCGTTAAAATTTGTTCACGATAAAGTGAGCACATTTGAAATTAACCTCAGAAAAAGTCACTGCCCCTACCTGCGTATATCTAAACGAGCGTACTGAGTGACATGCGCCCAGTAAAGTTGGTGACCATAGTTGCGGAGTTATTCCATATCTTAACGTCGAATAAACAGTGTTAGATAACCACTAGTAAGTACTTAAATTATTTCCGTCGGTTTCTGTTTATTTAATGCATCCAAGTGTAAACATGAGCAGATTTGTAAAATATTTGCTCTTATAATAATTTCACAGTTTCAGTTGACCGGCATATGAATACAGTGAAGAGGTCCATGGCAATGTTAATTTCACATCAGGCGGAAGAATACACAAGGTGCATACAAATAGATACTAAGCTGGGCTTTCAAAAGTGCTCATTTAACAGTGAACAGCCTATATAAAAAAAATTTCATAGTACTCCGCACAATCAAGGAAATCTTGCGCACCTGAATACTGGGTTTTGTTTTTGGTCAGCCGAGAGAAGTTTTGGCACAAAATTTAGCAGACAGGGATCTCGTGCAGAACTCTTCAGTAAGAAAAGACTAAGCTGAAACGGAACTTTTGACAAAATTTGGATACAGAATATCTGCTAAACTTTCTCTGTCATGGTGAATGCAACGACAACTTACTATACGCGTCCATTCATAACACTACTGTAACATGCGAATAGAGCTAGGGTGTCATAACTTACGGCGCATGCGCGGTGGTGTCCAAGGTCAACTTGCGCCAAGGGTAGCTCGCTCTGAGCGTGTTTGCTACGAGCTGGGTACCACTTTCATCAATCCTGACACTTCTTGTTCGCACCTCGTGTTTGGCACACACACACACACACACACACACACACACACACACACACACACACACATACATATACACACATAAATACACACCGGAGGCACGGAAACTCAATGCCCAAACTCTAAGGACTATGTGAACTGTGTGTAAGAAAATTTGCATATGGTATAGGGGCACTAAATTATTACATACACAGTATCGCACGCCTACTTCCTATATAACTTGTCCTACACCCATTATCGAACATCCTTGTTCTGCAAGTGTTGTCGATTCGGGCTCCACCCCCCCCCCCCCCATGGCGGACGGTCGTGTTCGTCGTTAACCTAGGTGGCTCAGTTGATGATGGCTTCGCGCATCTGTTGGGGGCGGCACAACGATCAAGGCGGAGGATGCTGGGGGTATCCCGATGTGCGAATCATGCGAAGTGTGGCGAACCACTCCACTGCTGGATTCTGCATGCTGTCAACAGTGGGTGCGCGCGGAATGGAATGGAACAGCAGCGGACCTCGGACGACCTCTCCCCGTATCAGTGACACCCATGGGCCAGCTCGCCACCCCCCCCCCCCCCCAACGCCAGATCTGGTTAGCCACGGTAATCCCCCACAGGAGGAGTCTTTTGAAGATGGAGGGGATGACCTCCAGGAACAGTTCTCCTCGCCTTTCACCTGGATGCAGCGCATCTGGGCCAGCGGATTCGCCACGCTGTATAGCCCCTGGAAGTCCCACCAGAGGGAAGGTTTTGGTGGATAAGGGGAGCTGCCCTCCGTCTTCAACCATGGCAAATGTCGGACCGAAGAGAGCAGATGAAGTAGGTGCCATGACTGAGCTGCCCGGATTTGTTGCGCCCTCAGCCGGAAGCTTAAGGACCCTGCCTGAAGTCACTGCTGTCGGTGTTGCTGTTCGGGTAGTCAGGCTGCCCGCGCAGGAACATTGATGGCAGTTCCACCTCAAGGGGGCATGTCCCTTTAACATGCTGGCCCAAAGCCCCACTACCTCTCTACTAGATTCTTCACTTCCATATTAAACAGCATGGACTCCACACCTGCTATCTCCTTTAGCATTTTCACTAGTACTCCCACGAGTTAACTCATTTTCTGTCGGTATGGGTTTTACCGTGTCTATGCAGGTTTTACCATACCCCTTCTTAATGTAGCTTTAACTACACTACACTTAGGGAGGTAGGAATGGCCCGAAAGTGCAGGCCATGCCTAACCATTCCCTCTCGGCCGCTATGCCCGCCTCCTTTGCATGAAATTCCATCTCCTTTAGGCGTAAGGAGCGCACCCCTGAGATGCAATTAAATCCCGACCCTACCTTCGGACTTACACTTAACACTTAGAATAAGGTAGTTTAAATATCAGGTGTTTTACGCCGCAGCTTTGAACACAATTGTTCGATATACAAATACGTTGCTGGATATACGTATATAGGACTTTTTGTGGTACTACTGGTCCAAGAAACTATGTCTGGAGTTTGGGTACTGGGTTCACGAACTTCCTGTTCATATAGTATATGTAATTTTGGCAAAATGTTTTCCACTTGAATTTTTTTACTCTTAACTGTTAGTCCCCATCCACTGAAGCTATGGGAGAGGAGGGTTTCCATGTTTGTAATATGCTTTCTTCATGTTAAAAACTTCCTACACGCATAATTTTATCGCGTTATTTTGCTATTTTCCTGTATCCCCATCCCTTCTCTTAATAATTTTCTACATAATAGTTTAACAAGCCCAATTTACAGGCTTTGTGTCTGGAATATCCCATGCACTAATTATGCCATACAACCATTCTACTATTTTTCCCATCTTCCCGTCACAAAAATTCAAATTTCGCAAATCTCAGGATCTCTTTCAGATACTGAAACGAGATTTCACACATATATATGACAATCGTTAACTTTGCCACTATGAATTTAGTACATTGTTTGACCTACATTTTTTCTTCGCCATATTCATTCGAATTGTTGTCTTCCTTGAACAGTACCTGCAAATATCCTGTTAATAATCATGGAAACGCATATGCACACAAAAAAAGCACACATGCATATACACGCATACACGTACAAACATACAAACACACTTTACTCCTCTTTTTTATTTCCTTTATGTATAATTTTCTTAAACCCTTAATACTTCTTACAGATTTTGTGTGGACTTTCCTTTTCTCGATACAGCTGGATTTCATTAGTAATTTTTACATTGTTCTTCCCTTTAACCTGTCCCACCCATTGCTAAATAATTTGAGCTAAAATCTTCATATTTAATTTGAGCTAAAATCTTCATATTTCGCATATGCCATACCCCCACTTCCATACCCCCACTTCCATTGCAATGCCGAATATACCCTCACCCATTTACTAAAACCCCATTTGCCAATACATCTTTACATCCAAGTAATCACTCCTCTCATTGTTCCCTTTGAAATTCCCAAACCTTTACATCTAAGTAAATCATACTTAGGCATGTACCCCATCCTTCCTCATTGCTTCAATTTTCATGAACAACATAACCTTTGCCATTTTCCCCACAGCTCTCTTAGTATCTTTTGGCAATTCCTAAACAATTTGCCCCTTTCAGGCATGGTGTCTATAATGCATTCATGGTTACTTCAAACTTTTCTGAATCCCTGCTAAAGTTCTTCTTCCAGGATATTCCTCCGTTTCGTCCAAACAAAGCTTAACTAAGTCTAGAAAATTACACCAAAGGACATCGCACCGAATTCGTACGCACCTAGTTGTAATAGTATTTTGCATGTGAACTATTCCTTACTAGGCGCTACCAACACACACGTTTTCTCACTGTATTTATTCATATTTATTATAAGTAATATATTATAGTTTATAAATAAAATTAGGGCAAAAGTTTAAATTAACGTAAAATAAGACGTTTTATGTTAAGAGATGTATAATACAATTGTGATACATGGCGTATTTAGGAAATAACAAAATACCTCACAGATGGGATAATTTTTCAAAAGTTTGATTGAAAAAGTGCAAAGAAACCGCGAATAGGCTATATATGTCGATGTTTCACAGAAAGTGGAGTTAATGAAGTAGCCCTGCACATTGCACAGCAGGAAACGTCATCAAATTAGGGAATCCCCCGTGTGGTTGGAAGAATTAACTGTATTCCGTAGTCTTGTAAACAGTACCTGCCAATACCGTCAAATAAAAACCACATTTTATTGTTCTTGACATACGGTGCTTGGAATGTAACCACCTTCATTGATGTTTTCATTTCTGTTACGATTTTACCCCTCTTCCATACCCGGTATCCTTTTATTCCCATCTTTGCCATCTCCAAAAAATTTAAGCGGTGGTATTCATACTTGATATATAATTCACCCTCCTTGGTCACGTCCTTTTACATGATATAGTAATCCCGTCCTCTTTATTTTTTCTTTTTTAATTTTAGCTACTCTTGGCACTAAGTTTGATGGTTCTGCCTCAAGCAGTTCGTGAACATTGAAGAAAAAATTGCCTCCATGGAACTAAAAATATTTATATTTAAACACTGACAGTTCTGTTTCTTGCGACCAAATCTTATATCACTCTACCCAAGAACATAGTAATAAATATTTAACGTAATCCAAAATAACTGTATAGGCGCGTCTTGAATGAATATATAAAACTGTACCGCTATGTGCTGAGCTCTATGTTTTGTTTAAAAGTGTTTATAAGAATATAAACATGAGCACACCCGCACTCTCACACAGGTGTCGTATTAGTTTTAATATGAAGGGTTCAAAATAGATATATTTTTTTATTTTTTTATTTTCTGAGGCTCGAAAGTTGTGTGTAACAAGAGAACTCGTGGTGATCGATACTCAGGTAAATATTCATTCAATAAGAACAAAATTGACTAATTTTATAAACTCACATCTGGCAACCGCAAAAATTCGTGCCTGCAGAACACTTCTGGCTGATGCTTCAAAAGTACTTATATTTCTCTTTTCTGCAAATATCAGTCTTGTCACACAATTTAACTAATATCTTTCATTAATATAAAACATTTTAACACGGCACTAACGTTGCCTTCGTATTGCTCGATTGGCAAAGTGTGTGGTGACTACAAGAAAGTAGATTTGCATAAACTCATGATTAATAAAAATCACTGAACTTGTTCACCTGGCAACAGTATTCAGCAACAGCCGCGGATAACGGACGAAGTTTCGAGCAGGTTTAATTATATTTCTACAGTTGTTTGTGATTTTAGTTTTGAAGTACAGTGTGTTGCTGTTTCTATGGGGCTTCAAAATATGATCCTGAGCTGAAAATTACTAAACAGAGAAATTTGGAATAGCGTCACATATTTTATGGGGAATAAAATCAAGCAAAGGGAAGGTAAAATTAATAAAATTATTGAATACTTAGAAGAAGTATTACCATAAATTAAAAGGCATAATTTGTATCTTTCATGCTAATCGTCTATTATTTCAACACATTTAGTATGTTCCCACCTTTGGAAATTGCCGAAATATTTTACCATTAATGAGTGCAAACAAAATACATCTTTGTTATTCTATAAACTGTTTACATAAACAGTGATTAGTTTAATATTAGTAAAGAAATATCTTTTACAAAGTTGGCGCAGTAGCTTGCGATGAGGGCTCGCTGGGTTTGAATCCCGGATTAGATGCGGATATGTGTTTCTTTCTATCCATTAGCTTAAATATTGTTAAGTGTGTAAACCGCCCCTTGGATTGTTTACTTGTACAAAGCGGAACAGCTTGTAAACAACCATTTAACATATAAATATCGCTTGACAGCCATAAACAAAGATGCAATACGGTGAATAAATATGAAATATTGTTATTGTATAACTGTTATGAAATGTTGTAATTTTCCCATATTCAAGTAAGTGCGTTTTAGATATAATATGTGGCGAGGGGATCGAAGATAATGTTCACAACGATACTATAAATAGTTTTGCTACCGCAGGAACTCGGAAAGATGTTGGGATGACAAGAGAAATGCAGGTGGTATTCGACGTGGCAATCTATGACTGCGGCTAAGGGAACACGTGAAGCGCACGTGAAAGTTAGAAGCAGCCCAGGGCGGGCGGGGGGGAAATGCAGGCTTGTCGGAGCGAGCCGTGCCGACAGCATGCAAAAAGGGTCTCAACTTTTGTCGGCTGTTTAATTCCACATTGCAGCACATCGTCGCTCGGGGAAACAATTACTGCTGCTTCCAGCGCGGGCGCATCTTGCGAAAAGAAAACCATGATTTAGTTGCTCGCGCGCAGCCCTGGTGGGGGCACGATTCTCTTTCCTTTCCTTCCAACGCTTGGCTACCCTTAATTTCAACAATTAACCTAATGGAAATCATATAATTCGGAACTTGTGTTTATTGTACTTGCCGCTGCTTCCTTACAGCACCCATTCGCCGCTGTTCGCTGAAACCCTCGCTCCCTTGCCACTTCTATCCTTTACTTGTGTGCCTGCCTGCAGGCTATTTTCTTGCCTTTACGCTAAATGCACAAGGCATTAGTAATAACTACTCGGTAAAGAGAACACGCCACAACAATGTTAACGGACGAAATCGCATAATTTAGTTCGTGGCCCCTTATTAAAGCCACAAAAGTTTTCAGTTTTCTTCCGCGCGGAAAATATAATTTTCACTCAATAAAATGATAATCAAAAGGGAAATTATAATCTTTAGGTAAATCATTTTTCTTTCAGGGGTTATTGTATTTTATGTTACTTTTAAGTTGATTTTGCGTAGAATCTTTCACATATTTACAGTGCCGCACATGACTGATTTTATATAAATTCAATACAGTAACATTTACACTAGTTATCAAAATCGTTCGTCAATAAAATACTTACTTATTTACAGTACATAAATGTATTTCTAAGTTGTGAAGAAACAGGAGCAATTTTGGTAACGGATGGTCTTTCAAAAAAGGCTTTGGTCTACTTAAATATTTCAGATCTTCTTAGCCACAAAACATGTAATTTTTACTAATATGTTGTCCTAGTCTTGGTGGCGCAGAAGAATGTACAACGGTTTTCAATATTTTCGTAAACAGGAATGGTGGTTGAATTATTTTTCAGGTAGTCGCGCCCTAGCGTAAGGTCAATGGAGTGAAGGAAATCATTTATTTATTATATGCTATTATGGCTAAAATATTGGAAAGTTCAGAGATAAGAATTTTAGGTTTTACATTAATTTCTATAAGCAATAGTTATTTATTTAATTACTGATACGTTCTAGGTCTGATGTAAAGACTTGCACAGAAAATGTTCCTTGAATGAATGCTAGGTAAACAGTGGATGTCACAAATATAACTCTAAATTGCTGAATTTTTTAAATCCAGTTTTCGTTCAACTAAGTTTGATTATTTATTTATGTCTCTTTGTACAGGGACTTGAATTTCTCCATTACTAATTCTGTTTTTAACATATTACCCGTTATACGATGTAATTTAAAATTGACAAAAATTTTAATAACTAACTTCTGACAACCACACGAAAGCCATAAGTTTAAAAATAAATAATTTTTCCCCATGAACGTATGTAATTAAACTGAAATCTTTTAATTTGCAAAAGTGATTTATTATAATGGAATCATAAACGCCCTCGCTGTTATGCGTGGGTGCTGTTTAGAGAGTGGCTTAGAAAACAAACTAATATTCAAATGCATTAAAAAATATCACACACACAACCATGACTGCCCGGGATACGAAACTGCAAACATCTGGCCGGAAAGCAGTGCTTTAGCGTCATCAACTGTCAAATAATTACGTGAAAAAAAAAGAATGCAATTGAGATCAGCGAGAATTAACGTGGTAATATGATTTCGATTCCACTTACTTTAAAATGAGATGGGCACTTGATTTACTGACGCCTGACTCATGCGCAGCTTGCCATACACATGAACTTCGAGTTCCCGGGGAAACTTGTGGATGCCTGCACTACAGCCCCTTCACTCCTTTCGACCGCTGTCGTTCTCTTCCTTCGACACCGTCCTTTCTTCACACCACACACAGTTCCGTCCCTCTAAAACATGTCACGTAATCGTGTCACTGTAATCATGCCGCAGTATCGAATTCTGCCCTCCATCGTCTCTGTACCTCAGTCATGTTCTCACATGTCCAATATTACTTTAAAATCAACCCAAGTTGCTCTAAAGTAAACCTTGTTACCTCCGCCATTCCCTCTACAATTGTAGTGCTGACGCTCGTGGCTACCTATGGAACTGACAACAGTAGGATGGCTACACGCACTCGTAGCACGCGCCTGGCGTTGTTCTCATACCATCGTCTCTGTACCTCAGTCATGTTCTCACATGTCCAATATTACTTTAAAATCAACCCATGTTGCTTTAAAGTAAACCTTGTTACCTCCGTCGTTCCCTCTACAATTGTAGTGCTGACGCTCGTGGCTACATATGGAACTGACAACAGTAGGATGGCTACACGCACTCGTAGCACGCGCCTGGCGTTGTTCTCATACCATCAAATGTTCGGAATGTCTTTAATAGTATCTCTGTTATTAACGTACAAGAATGTCAACATTGAAATGGGGCATCTGTTATATCTCTTTAAGTTCTGTGACGTAAAATTACAAAAAGATCATACAAGAAATTTTACACATGTCAATGGCTTCGCCTGTTTACCTTCTATTCTGTCATTGTCATTTCAATTACCAAAATATTTCTTATAATTAAAAATATATATTTAATGTCCAATTTTTTAAATACTTATTTTATATAATAAAGATTGCTTATCTGGCTATTATCACTTTAAATTAAATAATTTTAATTTTGTAATATATATGATTTAGGACATTTCAGTTGAAATTAAATATAATTTTTTTATAATGTACGAAATAGATCCTCCATTCATGAAAACTACTCATTACAATGTAAATGTACAATTATGTTAATTTAATTTGTACTCTACTCCAAATGCTGAAAGTTATCGCTCAAACAAAGATCAAAGTCTCGTGTTGCTTATTAAAATGTTTCGTAATGGCAAGTCCTTTCCAGTGGCGCAGGTACAAATTTTCTCACTGCGTAAACCGATTCATATCATTCTCTCAGTGATAAAATCTTAAGCGTCAGCTAGGAAAAGTTAATTTCGATGTAAGCCAAGGTGCTCGTGCGAGATATTAATGATAACTTCATTAAGTATCATGGAAACATGTTATTGCCCAAGAACGTCTCTGAAACGAGCCAAAGTCTCCCTGAGATAGTAGTTAGTTGCGGAATACGATGAATTCCAAGGGCTGGTTCAGACTGAAGTTAAAAAGAGTCGTTAGTGACTTATTGGTTTCTACTACATCTTTGGTACTCACTTTCGTTTTAAAAAAACTTGTTAAATTCCTTTCCAGCAGAATTGTGCGAGTGAAAATTTTATGTGTGTTTTTGAAGCAAATCGGTTTTCATAAGAGTTATTTTCGAATGTTGTTGATATTTGAATGTTAAAATATATTTTACCAAATATCATTAAATAAAAATATACGTTCTACGTACATTTTCTTGGGCCAAACATTACGTAATTTTTCAAGAGTTTACTTATCACGAATACTAAATTTTCTCATGTATGGCTAATTCGTTTATAGTTTCTAAGATTTTTAAAAAATTTCTTTAACTAAGACCATTAAACTGAATTTTACAATATTTTATATAAAGCTACCTTCATTTTGTCAAAATTGTTATGAAGGTTGAAATAAAAGTAATAATTCTGTGGAAGTCTATAACATACGATATTTGTGGAAAATCTAGACGAAACAGGGCCATGTATACTTCGCCAAAACGTAATGCTTTCGTTGAAACGCAACACGTTTACTTTAATGGAACTGTGAGTAGTTAACTTGTAAACTTATTTATTATTTACATCATTATATAACTTAAATACATTTGAGCGTTAGTCTTTAAAAATAGCACAAGTCAAAGGAACTGCGGCAAAAAAAAATTGCCTTAACAGTACCAAATAAACATTCAGTTGATGATACCGTATATATTGCTGGCTGGTCGAAAACAATCAAATGTATTTAATTTTGTAGAATATATGTATATATATATATTTAATATATGCGCCCACAATATCGCTGGACAAAAAAAATCAGATGAAATAAGTTTTGTTTTGTATTTGGCTGACTATTTTCGTAACACTTTTTGGTCAAATAAATTTTTCTCCCAGTGTTAAACG